>JAWWNH010000098.1:1200000-1800000 GCA_034641385.1 Darevskia mixta
TGCGGCCCTACGCGGGTGCCTACGCAGAAGGAAGCCCCACTAAGGTCAATACTCAATAGGATTTGCTCCCAGCCAAGAGCGCGCCTACAGTTGGCAGCCTGACGTGGCCTGGATCAGGCCTGGCCAATGCACTGAAAAGTGACAGTCCTATGCACGCATCTTGGGAAAGAAGCCCCACTGCAGCGCCCTAGAATCACGGGATTGTAGAGGTAGAAGGGGACTCCCGAGGGACATCTAGCCCAACCCCCTGCAATGCAGGAATCTTTTGCTCAACGTGGCGCTCGAACCCACGACCCTGAGATCAAGAGTCTTATGCTCTAGCGAAGCTACATTAAAATCATCCGTCATGATTACTACTTCTTGTTGGCTCTTCACACCAGCCCTGGGAAGCCAGGCTGAGAATATTCCCATTTCGCATATTATAACTGAGGCTAAGAACCGGTGTCTTCTCCAAGGCAGTACAATGTTCATTGTGGTTAATTATCACCGCCACCCGTTCTGACATCAACAGTTTCCCGCGTGGCCGGAGCTTTTCGTTTCTACTGCCCAGAAGGCTGCGCTATCCCGCATCCCCTTGTGGGCTCTATTCTGACTAGAATCCTAAGATCCAGAAACCACATCCAAGCGCCAAACAGAGGCAAAATGGGTGAGCGAAGGGGGGGGGAGAGAACCACCAAGTGCAAATGAGGGCTCAGGGACCACGAGATCCAGTTACCTGCTGGAGCCCAGGAGAGAACGCTGCTGCTGTGTACACATACGGATCTATAGCAGGGTTTCTTGCTACAAGTTGGGGAGATCTGCCCTGTTGCCATTGTGAAGAGGTTACGAGTCAGAAACTCACCCAGCCATCTAGTGGCACTCAGATCCCGTTAGGAACTGCCAGAAAGAATCCTGGAGAGAGTTACCTTGAGCACCAAGGAACACCCTTGGGGTTTTCAGACGCAGTAACGACAGCAGCCAGCCGTCTCCATCAGAGGCTTCTGTCTGCTGCTACGACTTTTATTTATTTATTTATTTATTGAAACGCTGTACCTACCTACTTTGGAGTCAAAGCCATTGTGCTCAATGGGATTTACTTCTGAGTAAGCCTCGAGGGGCTTGCGCTTTAATGCGTCGGATTGGGCCAGCATCTCCCTCTCTGGTTAGAGAGCTTATGCTTTCGACGAGATTCTCTCCCCACCAACCCAGGTTAATTTTATTAGGACTGCAGGATTTTACCAACTGCTGCGGTAACAAGCTGTTTGCGTAGCAATTAGAGCGAGGTGGTGGCATTTATGGTACACATTTATAATCCTAATTATAAAGGTGATAGCAGGAAGGTTTAAAGGGGGGGGGACGACTCTGCTGTGGTTTTTGCTCCTCTGCACGTGGGAGACTGCAAGAGGCTGCCCCTTGGCCAGACCCCCCCCCCCCCCAGTTTGGCCGTCTCCTGGAGGGCCTTTCAATGCCCAGCTGGTATTTCTTTTTACGACCCCCGATTGAAAAGCAAACCTTGATGTATTTCTGGATGAGACAGACTCTTCGCCTTCGACAGGTTCCTTCCTGCACAGGTGCTCCCCAAGACCACCGTGGAAGTTTGAGCATTTGCACACCTCCGTTCAAATCCATTTCTCCGCAATGCCCATTTAGCCCGATCCTAAGTAGCTCTACTAGCCATGAAAGAGTCCGGCTATGTTCAGTGGGACATACTCCGCACCTTCGCCCCTCCTTCCAAAGTGGCAGCTTAAAAACGCAGTCCCTTAACGCGTTGACGCAGAAGTCCCACTGGTTCGCATGGGATACGCTTCCTAGTACTTTAGGATCGCAGTTACACTTCAAGAGGACGGAAGCAATTCGAGACCAGAACCCTATAACTTAACTAACCAGGAGTTAATAGGGGGGCGGGTCCATCGGGGCAATCTTGCCCCCCCCCATAACAATACTGCTGTTTTTTGTGGTTACTTACAGGAAAGACACTTCTCATAAGCTAGTTGTAAGTGATCCGTAAACTTTGCATTAAAGCTAGTTCTAAAAGTGCTGGTTTGAAAGTTCGCTCCAGTCAGGTCAATCTGACTTACTTCAAAGGAAAGTTTGGTTAGGATAACGACTAGGATTTCTCTATGCTATTTCTCAAGTAGCAGAAAGCTCGACTCAAGTCACGGGGTGGGGGTGGGGTGGAAATGCACTATGCGCCTTCTCTTGTGTGTATGCTTATTAGTGTGTCGCCTCTGGTCAGAAGGATGGCTAAACTAAGGCGCTTGAGGTTTAACCCAGAAATCTTCCATTGCCCGCTAAGGGGACGGGGGGGGAGGAGAGAGAGAGTTTCTTGGGGGAAGGGGGATAACAAACACACCCACCCAATGTAAACATCCCCACTTGGTACAGCTAAGAGGACACTTGAGCGTTAGGTCACGCTGGGATCCTTCGCCCCATGGCTAGAAAAATCAATCCGGATTATTCGCGAGGTGCTGCGGAGATGGGGACAGTCCGCAGCTGATTGCAGATTTCCGCCGCCACCCCCCCCCTCCTAAAGAAGTGTCTGAACTCCAGGCTGCTCCTCCTCCTCCTCTTCCCAGATGTCCACCTTCCCAGATGTCCACCCCACCCACACAAGATGTGTACAGTTTAGCCTCCCAACTTTCTCTTCCCCAGTTCTGGGCAGTTTGGGGAAACTTCAGCTAACTTGAGCGCGCGCGGTTGTTGTCTAGGGAGAGGAATCCGACCAAAGTATCCCAACCCTCTTCTTCCTCCTCCTCCTCCTCCTCCTCCTCCTCCTCCATTTCCACCTCCAGTCTCCCCGGCCGGTCCACTTACAGCTCGGGGCTCCTCGGGGAGAAGAAGGCGGCTGGGTCTTCCTCAGGTGCGCAGCTGCTGCTGCTTCTCCTGCTGCTGGAGGGAACCGTGGATGATGGAGAACGCGCAACTCTCCTTCTATCGGCAGCTTAGACGGACTTTTCACCCCCCCCCCCCGGGATGGGAGTTTTGCGGACAGAGAAGTCTCTCAATTCCCTGACCCGCCGAAGAAGGTGATCTGCTGAACGGAGGCAGGCTGGGTGGATCCCTTCCAGTTTGGCTCAGACACTCCCCGAAGGGATTTCAGTCTCAGTGTTATTTGGATTTGGAGCACGGCGTTCACTTAGGTCTCAGTTGTTCTGCTTCCTTCTAACCATCTCTCTCTTTCTCCAGCCAGCCAGCGAGCAAGCTGCTCTCAGGCTCTGGGAAAGGAGTGAGCCACAGAGCGAGCGAGCGAGCGAGCGCGCTGGTGGGGAGGGGAGGCCTCCCCACTAATATCTGTAACGCCATCAGCAATGTAATTTGTGCGGAATGTTCATTTTGTATTGGTGTTCTCCCTATGCCAAAAATGTGCGCTTGATTGCATAGAGTGGGCTCGTTGACGGAGCAAGGTGTGACCGCTGTCGAGGGGCGGAGGAGGGTGAGGGAGAAGGAGAAGTTCAGCTCAGGCCAAAGCTGAAAGAGAATCGTGGGGGTGGGGGTGGGGGTGGGGGTTTTTATATATAGATGGATATATAGATAGATATATAGATCTCGATCTCTTCCTCACCCCCCAGGCTGTTTTAGACGGCAAAGGCGCCGCGCGCCGCGATGAGTGTTAAATAGATGGCTAATTACGCGTATGAAAATTAAACATCAGTGTTATGCTAATAGGGCCGCCTTCAGCTGTGGATCAGAGCACTTGAGACTAGCATTTAATCAAAGGAATCAGTAACTAATACTGCTGCACGTGTGAACTTTCCTCAAGATCATCATCCCTCCACCCCCGCCGCCGAACGACTCCTGGGTCTTGCGCGCCCAAGCGAAACGATTGAGGGGGGGGGGGAGAGAAATAATTAGCAGGCGCTTTCTAATTATTTAGACGACGAAAAGTCAGTTGGGATTCAGCCCAGAAGGCCTTTGCCAGGCAGCGGCTCTGAAGCTCCCCACACACTACCGCCACCCCCAGCCACCCTCGACAGCCAACACTTTGATTCTGGTTGGTCACAGAGGATTTAGCAAAATGGAAAGAGGCGAGGAGCAGGCGGGGATCGGGGTTCGACTTTTTATGGGAAACGGGATCAGCCCAACACGCAGGTCGCTTCCGTCTCTGGGTGGCTTGGTGTGTAGATCGGGGAGGCGTATTACTCTCGTTGAGCTGCCCCTCCCCCGCCCGGAAGCACGAAACAGCTGGCCTTTGGCTATCTGCCCTGGAAAGGAAGCCGCTGATTTATTTCCCCATTCCAAGCTGAGCAGGCCTGTTGTAGAGGAAGAGCCAGCTTCCTAATGACACAGAACTCTTCGTCAATGGTACACTCCTCGCAAAGTTTGACTTCAGAAATGTAACCCGAAAAGTACTTCTCATGGCGGACCTCCTGCTCACTAAGGATGAAAAATTGAGAACGCTTCCTTCACCCCAAACACTGAAATCCTGATTGTGATTACCAAAAGGTGGTAGAAGGGAACTGAGGGGTAAGGGATTCCCGTTAGGTTATTATTCCTTGTTTGTTTGTTTGTTTGTTTGTTTGTTTGTTTTTAACGGGGGTCTCAAGAGAGCAAAAGGCATTTTCTCACCAGTCTTGGCTCAGCAGCCAACACTGCGTTTGCTTCCCATAGTTGTCTGACGAAGAGTTCTGTGTTTGCGCTAAAGTCGGCACACTTTTTCAGCTGACCAATCCCCTCCCAAACCAAAACATGAATGGCAGCCCCATCCCCGAAGCAACCCCGAAGGTTCCCAGGTAAACCTGTGAAAAGCAGCTTCTTTTGAGGTCTCCTGCATCCCCATCCTGCGAAAAAATGGGGCTGGGTATCTTCTTTGCCAGAGAAGAGGACCGTGATTATCTCTCCCCCCCCTTTCCATAAGATAAGCCACAAAGCCTTTGTATTGGGTAGGGCAACGACATCAGCTGCCCCTTTTGGGGGGACGAGGGAGAGCTGCTACACAATAGATCCCCTAACACGTGCGAAATTGATCAGATGCACCCTCCGTGGAACATCCCAGCCCCAAATGAACACACCTGACTATATACCACAACAACTTTGCAGAGGCAGGCTGGTGGCAGTTGCTGTTTTTGGACACACACGCAGTCCGTTACTGGTCCTAATATAATATTTGAAGAAGCTGGACGATCTGTTCCCATCTCTCTGTGAGAGACCCCCTCCAAAGGGGAGATCTGCGAGAGGGAGGGAGGGAGGGAGGGAGGGAGAGAGAGAGAGAGAGAGAGAGAGAGAGAGAGAGAGACCTTCCTCTCTCTCAATCCATCTGATGTTCTGACATCAGGTTGGTGGCGCTGCTAGAGGTAGTAGATAGCAAAATCGATTGGAGACGTCAGAGGGGTCCTGGAGCCTGGAATCTTTCCCTCTCCATAGGAGGGTTTTTTGCGCCCCTCCTTCCTCCCCTGGGGGCCAGGGAGGGGTCTCTGTGCGGCCCCCCTCGCGCTGGCCCCGTCCAACTCGGCGCCGTCGTCTCTGCCTTCTCTCCTTCCTTCTGCTGCTTCTCTCCTTCCTTCCTTCCTTCCTTCGCCTCTCTCTCTCTCTCTCTCTCGCTCACTCGCTCGGGTCCAGCAGGCGAGCCCCCGAAAAGCGTCTCCGGCCAATCGCGCGCGATCCTGCCAGGCGGCGGGCCAATCAGCTCGGCGGGCTCATGCATATTCATCGCTTTTGGCTGAGTCAAAGCTTTTAGGCGAGTTTGTGTAGATCTCCAAGCATCATGCCTTAGACTTTTTCAAAGAGACAAACTCCATTTTCTTATGAATGGAAAGTGAAAAGCCCCGGGCCTCTTAAATTGGGTCCTGAGAGAGAGAAAGAGGAAAGAGAGAGGGGGGGAGAAAGGGAGAGAGAGAGAGACCCCCCCCCCAAAAAAGGCAGGCTGGAGGAAGAGAGAGACAGAGACAGAGAGAGATCGCCAGGGAGAGAAAGAAAGAGAGAGGCACCCAAGGCAGCGGCGCGCAATGACCATGACTACCATGCCAGAGAGCCTCAATAGCCCTGTCTCCGGCAAGGCGGTCTTTATGGAGTTTGGGCCGCCCGGGCAGCAAATGCCACCATCGCCCATGTCTCACGGACACTATTCCATGCACTGTTTACACTCGGCCGGCCACTCGCAGCCGGACAGCTCCTACAGCGCAGCTTCGTCCTTCTCCAGACCGCTGGGCTACCCCTATGTCAACTCGGTCAGCAGCCACGCGGCCAATCCTTACATGAGCTCAGTGCAGTCCTACCCCAACAGCACCAGCTTGGCTCAGACCCGGTTAGAGGAGACAGGTACGTGCCTGCAGAGGGGAGGGGAGGGGAGCTGGCTGGGTTCTGTGGGGAGAAAGGGGGAGGAAACGGGGGGAGGGGGAGGGAGAGGGGGGCTCTGGGAAGCACCAAACGACACCCCCCCAGAAAAGAAAAAGATCTGAAAGGGGGGAAGGAATCCCAAAGGAAGCAAAATAATAATAATAATAATAATAATAATAATAATAATAATAATAATAATGCTATCAAGCTACACCCCTCCTCCTCCTCCTTCCCAGTCCTCAAGAGAGCAAGCAAATTCCTCCAGCCAAGCCTCCAAGATCTCTGGAGTTTGCACACAAAGCCACCCCGTGCCCGGCTGGCAAAACCCAGAAAGAAATCCCTTCTCTTCTCTCCTCAATCTCTCCCTCTCTCTCCCTCTCTCCACCTCCCCCCCCCCCAGATGTGCGCCTATTAGGCTCGGCAATTATTTATTGCGTAGCGCTATAAACAATGTATGCAATTAAGGGTAATTAAACCTAAAGTGCCGCCGCCTGTAAAAATAGCAAACTTTCTTTCTTCTCCGGCGACCGAGCCTCCGGGACTCAGCAGCCTCTCTGGAGCTGCCGAGCAGCAGAAGAAGAAGAGGAGGAGGAAGAAGAAGAGGAAGAGGCAGCCGCCGGACTCCGGGGCTCCTTGAGAGTGGCGAGGAAGAGGAGGAGGAGGTGAAGGAGGGTTTGCTTGACACGGCTGCTGCCGGGGCACCTCCAAGGCCAACGGATTTGTTGGGAGGAAAATTTGGGGCCCTTGTTAGGATTGCCTTCTCATCAGCACCATCAACATCGCTGGTCATTGCCCATCCATCCATCCATCCATCCAGTCCCTCACTGGCCCGTTTTCTTGCTTCTTGCAGGGGCCGAGACGGAGAAAAGCACCGTGGTGGAAGGCGGAGAAGTGCGCTTCAACGGCAAAGGGAAAAAAATCCGAAAGCCCCGGACTATTTACTCCAGTTTGCAGCTGCAGGCTTTGAACCGGCGGTTCCAGCAGACTCAGTACCTGGCTTTGCCCGAGAGAGCCGAGCTGGCCGCCTCCTTGGGGCTCACCCAGACCCAGGTAGGCAGCGCCAGCAGCACCTGCATCCCCAGAGCATCCTTCGCCCTCTCAGCCCCTTCCCTACACCCCGAGCATCTTCCCGGCGGTCTCGCCTGCCCGCGGCCCTCTCGGCTCGCCATACCTCCCGAGGCCCAAGAGGCAAGATCCCGGGGGAAGCTGGGCGGGGTAGGTGGTGGGGCTGCTGCTGCTGGTGCTGGTGGGGCAGAGAGCCCTCCGAAGCATCAGTCGAAAAAGACCTTCTTCTGCTCCACTGCTGCCCCACCACCACGGCCATGGTCGCTCTCCTACCTTCCGAAGCGCCCTTAAGATTTAGGAAACCCCCAATCTCATTGGCGTTTCTTCAAGAGCTTGCCATAAAATAAGTCGATCTCTCTCTCTGTGTGTGTGCAACCCCCGCGTTAAAATTCCAAGGAGGGGCACTGGAGAGTGGCAGGCCCGTTTTTAAGGGCAATTCTGGGAGAAGGCCCGTTTTTAAGGGCAATTCTGGGAGAATGGTGTCCCCAGTGATAATAGCTGCCCCTATCCTATGCCTGGCTTACTCGGTCTTCCTGAACCCAGTGGAACTAATTCCCCTCCCACAAACAAACAAACAAACAAACAAACAAACAAAGGTGCCCAGGTGATGTCTTGAAGATGTAGGTGATTAGATCTCAATTTCTGAAGGATCTCACCATCTCCTCCAGCGGTTTAATTGCCCGTCTTTCAAGTCTTGGAGGACCCTATTTAGTTTGGGTTAAAAGAAGGCTCTCTCTCCCTCGAATCACATACAAAGGCGCGCGCCCTTATCTTCTCAACCACCAACAAATATTCCCCTTTGTATATCTGAGAGAGATGTGTGTGTGGAATTGTACTTGTCACCCAAATAGACTGATCCCCGTTGCAACATGCGATTTTTCTTATTCTTTTTGTTTAAGTTGCTCCAAATAGAATATTTAATTTGTCTAGACTTGGGTCCCTCGTGGGCTTTGGAACCTGGGAGATCCGAGGCCTTTTGCCAATGTGATGTATCACCCTCCTAAAACTTGCTTCTCTTGGAGCAAGGCGGTCCCACCTTCCTTGTGGCGCAGGAACTTTAATTAAGGATGGCGGCGTGATTTCAGTAACTGTAGTTGGAATTGTCTTTAGGATTCCTAGGCCTTAAAAAAAAAAAAAACAACCTCGGATGTTGCCTCAGATAGAAATCAACTTCCTGTTCTCAATCCATGCATATAATTTTTTTTTAATTGTCCTTGTGGCTCCTCGAATGACCCACACACTTCGCTGTTGATGCATTTACGCATTTGTTTTGGGGGAGCTTTTTTTGTTTTTGTTTACAGATGACCTAGTGCAGGGAGTGTGGTTTTGGAGGGCCGCTAAAGAAAGGGGAGAAGTTAGTAGTGCGCCTCCATTTCCGGAAATTTGGTCCCCCGAGCGAAAGACGCGCGTTGGTATCAATCAAGCGGCCCTCCCTAGGGGTGGGGGATCACAGCCAAGCGTTGCCTTGGGCCTTGGGGCTGGTACCGTATTTCTCCGGGCAGAGACCCTCTTGGCCACTGGGTGCCCTATTTCCTGTTGCCTCCCGGATTCTGTCTGGCTTGTCTTCTCCGCTGGCGCCTTCAACTTTCGTTTCTCTCTCGCACCCCCCCCACCCCTTTGGGGACAGGTCAAGATCTGGTTCCAAAACAAGCGCTCCAAATTCAAGAAACTGATGAAGCAAGGAGGGGCCGCTTTGGAAAGCAGCGCTCTGGCCAACGGCAGGTCCCTGTCTGCCAGTTCCCCCCCAGTGCCCCCAGTTTGGAACACCACCTCGACGTCGGGTAAGACCTCCACTGGGACCCCCGGCCACTTACATCCCCAGCTACACGTCTTGGTACCCTTCGGCCCACCAGGAAACTATGCAGCAGCCTCAGCTGATGTGATTGGGTTTTTTGGAGGGGAGTTTCTTTTGGGTTTGGTATTTCGTTCGTTTCGTTCGTTTTTGGTTTTATTTTTTTATAAAAAAAAATAATAATAAGAAAGAAAAAGTTGAACCAACAAGCCGATCTCCCCGTCGGCATCAACCAGAATTCTTAAAAGAAAAAGGAAAAAAATAAAATAAAATACTAAACACCCCACACAAACACGCGCTCGAACACTGTGGTTAGTTTGGGAAAAGCGCACGCACGACCCAAGGAGCCTGAGAAAAGGCAACGTGGGAAGAGGCGCCAGCCAAAAAATAATAAAAAAGGAAAAATTGACACGCCACGCGCCGACCGTCTTTGGGAAAGTCCTCCTGGGCGCAGCCGCTGCTGAGATGCCGGGCGAGGCAGGCACAGATGCGACGCGGGGCTGGTTCCCAGTGCAGACAGCTGACGCGGCAGCCACGGATCGGCCCGAGAGCAGCCGGACAACAGCCTGCCAGCAGCGCCGGAAAACCCGACCCTCGGCTTGGTTGGACAATCAGGAAAAAAAATATGAGAAGAATAATCTGTTTGTACCAGGAAGAGGGGCGGGGAGGAAGCTATGTCCTCTTTCTTGTCTGTCTCTCGTGTCTGTTCTAATGAAATGTAGGTCATTCCCTTCATCGCGAGTTCTCTGGTCTCCGAAAAACGGAACACAAGTCGTCTTTCTTTCTTTCTTTCTTTCTTTCTTTCTTTCTTTCTTTCTTTCTTTCTTTCTCTTTCCTTCCTTCTTTTCTTTCCATTCCCCCCCCCGCCACCTCCCACAATGTTCGTTGTTAGTCCTCGGTGTATATATTTTTTCTTCTGTCGAAGGGGAATGGGGGGATTTATTTTTTGTTTTGTTTAAATTATTATTATTTATTGACTTTAAAATCTACCACTATGAGAGTCCTAAGCATTTTTCTATAAAAAATAATAATAATAAACTTACGGGCAGATCTGGTTTGCAGAAGTGACGTTGTTTTCATGCTGTTTATTTCAAAGTCGACGACCTCGCACACATAGTAGGGCGGAGATGCTCAGGCGCTCAGTTTAATTTTGATTTTAATCCGTATGCACTCGCTTTTCTGTTTCGGGAAGGTGTGGGGCAGACGGGAACGGGAGCATTCGGGTTTCATACACGCATTTATGGAGAGATCTATCCCCCACCCGCTTAGCGCACATCTCACGTTAATTATAACGGTGAGAGAGAATCAGAAACGGTGTGTGTGTATAAAATAAAGCAAGGTAGTTTGCTTTGGAAGCAGAGTCAGGCCAAACCGTTGTTTTCATTGCTTTTAGCGAAGTAACCATGCCCGTGTACAGGCAGCTCCCTTTAATGAGCCATTTGGACAAGAGGCCAATTGGGCTTCGCAGCTTTAAATCTCAATTTCTTAACCCCACGGAATTATCAATGTGAAATCTCCATGCGCCTATTTTCAAGTGCAACCTTTGGTTGCTATACATTTTTTAAAAAAAATAATAATAATGTTGTCCTGTAAACACGTTGCACAAAAATTAGCTTTTTATTGTTTTGGGTCCCCCCCCCCCGCATTCTTTTTTGTTTTTTTATTTAAATCGGGCGTGACTACAATATATGATGCTTTGTGAAAGCTGAGATTTTTGCCTGTGACAAAAAACCAAACCAAACCACCTTCACTCGCGCTCTATGTCGGAAAATTGCGACACTAGCCTTGGGATTCCGCGCTGTTGCTTTAGTGCTCTAAAATGTCAATGATTAGTTTTACATTGAGGATATTAACTTATTTGATTTTTTTTTATATGGGGTGGGGTGGAGGAACAAACAAACAAAAAAGGCTGAACACACACACACAAAACGCAGCCCTGATTCAGCCACCCCCACGGTCCTGGCCCTGCCCTAATATTTGCACACATAATATGATGAAAAGTTTCTTTTGATAGTGTGAAATTATGTTTTGGAAGGGGGGAGGGGAGCCCGTGCCATGTTTCCTGCCGAAGGCAGAGGATGAAGGGACAGGGGACTTTAGGTCATTCTACCTTGCTATCCGTAGTGGTGAAAAAAAGAAAAAGCCAGCTGACTGATTGGAAAGGTGACCTGCGGTGGAGAGAATAATTTTGTAACTTGGGTTGTTATGAGCGCAAGGGTTAAAAAGAAGAAACCGCACGATCTTTAATGCTCAGTCCCTAACGAGGCATTGTGTGTGTGTGTGTGTGTGTGTGTGTGTGTGTGTGTGAGAGAGAGAGAGAGAGAGAGAGAGAGAGAGAGAGAGAGAGCGTGTGGAATGAAATCAAAGGTGAGTTGTGCGCTCAGGATCCTGGTTCCTGTATCCATTCTGGACGCGCTACGGTGGTCGGATGGAAACAAACAACCTTAAATGCACGAGGGAAACGTTCAGTTCTGAAGTGAGAAGCCGGAGTCGGACCGGATCTTCTGCAGGACATCAAGGAAGGCTCTTTTGCAAATGGAAACGCAGGGCGCAGGGGCGACGCAGCGCAACAGTGTGTGTGCATGTGTGCATGGGTAAGAAGCCCAGACCTAATCTGGGCTGCGATCTACTACAAACGCTTTTCCTTTGCTTGTTCCCTAACTCCCCGTAGGATCTTGAATTTATGGTTACTTCGATAAATAACTCTCCAGCGAGCGAAGGGCTGAAATAAGGAGATACTTTCTCCCAGGCAGCTTTCCAGGCAAGGTGCGATGTTTAATTCCATCCTACCCGATCGCCTTTCCCTTTGCGGGGCGGGGGCGGGGATGTAGTGACTGCGCGCTTGCGGTAGGTCTTCGCTCAGGAGGTAGAACAGGTGCTAGCTAGGGTAAAGGGCTGCGGTTGCTTTCTTAGAGGAAAGCAAGAGGAACTGGGGCGCGGGGGGGTGGGTGGGGGTGAGCAAAAAAAGACGGGCTTGCAGCTGGTTTCAGAGGCACCGAGGTCTAAGAGCTGGGGTCCTGCGGGATTTCAAAAGGAAGAGAAATCCTGAGGTTTACCACCTCAAATAGCGGTATATTATTATTATTATTATTATTATTATTATTATTATTATTATTATTATTTATTAATAGCGTATGGCTCGGGACAACTTGGAGCACACGTGTGTGTGTGTGTGTGTGTGTGTGTGTGTGTGTGTTGTGCAGCTTTTTGCCCCTCTTGCTGCCCTGAGTTTTAGCTCTCCTTTTTTTTTATTCCTCCCCCAAACAAACCCAAAGCCACTTGTCACTACCTCCTGCACCTTTTCGTCAAGCTCAAACTTTCCAGCGGAGGAAATTGGCAGCTACACCCGTTTCCAGCCTAAAACATGATGCTGCCTCTCTCTATTAAGGATCATCCAGGAGCCTGGGACCGGCTCCAGCTGAGCCTTCCCCTCGGAGACGCGCATTTGTTTGGACAGCAGTTCTTGGGAAGGGGGGGGGCTTGGAAGAAAGGAGAGGGGGGGGCGGGGAGAGAGAAATACTTCTATGGGCATCGCACATGTATGTGTTTATGTAGGCAAGCATGCACGGGGGATGCCGAACTGGGTATTTGACCCGGGTAACAGAAAGCCTAGTTTCGCCCCTGCAAATGCGCCTGGGCAATAAAATAAAACTGAGTTTGGGGTGGAGGGCAGCGAGGAAGGCGAGGGATTGAGGAAAGCGGTGGATCATCGTTCGGGGGTTGTTTTACTATCTTTCTCTATGGGTGGTCTCTCTGTGTGTGAGAGATCAGGGGAGGGGGTGGTTTAGGAAACTTTGGGCGTCTTGCACACGCTTTTGCGCCTTGGAGGATCAAAGCGCCACCGCTTTTGGAGAAGAACAACTCTGGCTGTGTGTGTGTTGGTTCCTTCTTTGCTCGTCAGGACAAGACAAAATTCAAGAGATATTTCTGAGGCACACCACCGAAGGATGCATTATGTCCCTCGACCCCGCCCACCCCACATCCTCAGCTTAGTTCTTATTAAAAACGAATAAACAACCAACCCACATAAGCCTTCAGATTCATCACCCCAGGGCCAGAACGAGGACACTTTCCATATTTCCCTCGCAGGGAACTAAAGAGGAGCTTGCAGAGCGGCACGTGGGGCCTGTCGTAGCTTCGTACCTCGGGGCAAATGGCAAGTGAGAATGCGTCACTCGGGCAAATTCCGCCGGCAAAGTTCAGTATGTCCTACCAAGCGGGCGGAGGGAAGCGAGCAAAAGAAAGATTAAAACTAGATAGATCACCGCTGGATCAGGACCGAGATCCCAGAGCCAGGGCTTTCCCGCTGCCTTGGCAAGATCATCTGTATTTCTGAGACAGAGAAGGAAGTTCCATCTCTCTTTCGCTCCCCCTCCCCCCCTTTCCTCCAAGCTGAGGATTGCATCCGCTTGCAAGTTCCCTATGGGGTGAGTGGGTGGGGAGAGGAGGAGGCAAAAGTGGGTGGGTGTTGCGGGGGTGGGGGAGTAGGTTTCCGGGAGGCTGCTGCTGGAGGAGGAAGCGAATGATAAATTGTATCGATTTTTGTTTTGACACGCACCCATTTTTCAATTCTGGGCGATGAGTGATCAAATGATGCGGCCCTCTCTGGCTAATGTACTTGGGAGAGAGATGGAAAGCGGGAGGGAGCTAAGGCACCATAGTGCGGTGTGTGATTGTGTGTGTGTGTGTGTATGTATGGGGGGTGGGGGGTGGGTGGACGGACGGGGGTGGGAAGGCAGCAGAAGGAACTGAAGCAGCTTGGAGGAGAGAGAGAGAAGCCAGGCCGTGGGAGAATCCCAGTCCGCCGGATTCCCCGGGGAAGAAAGAGAGACGCTGCCCGGAGGGCCTTCCTGAAACCTCCTTGACTGGTTTCCTAGATCCCCCCCGAAGACAAAATCTGGCCGCCACCCGGTGGTTAGCAGAGACGCTTGAACCACACATGCCGGAGCCGGTGGTGGCCGCTTTGCGCGCGCCCCCCCCAACTCCCTCTCCCCGAGAAAGCCTGACGCGGAATCCAGCTGCCCTCTGCCTTAACGCGAGAGCGAATTATTCGGAAAACAAAACCGAAATCCAACCGCGATGGTCAAGCAAACTTCTGGCTGGGTTGCTCTCCGATGCAGCGGCTCCTCTTAATTCAATAAAGGTCTTGCTAAACCGTCCAAATGGAGAAATTATTAGTTTTCTCCCAACGAAGGCGGGCTCGAGTTAGCGCCTATTATAACTGTACATTTGCAAATGTTAATCTCACCACAGACCTAATTAATTCTGCCTTGTTACTGACAAGCAGTTCATCAAATATCTGATTCGAAGATGTTCATAATGAGGATATTAATTAAATTCTGAATCATCCGAAAGGGCTTCTATTGAAACAATACCTCATTACAATGATTAAAAACTGATTTCGAATATTACGCCTTTCCCACCGTTCTCTCTCTCTCTGCAAACACAGAACCCTCCCGGATAAATCTGCCCATGGCAAAAAAATAAATAATAATAAAAATTACAAAATGTGCAATTTAGGGATATGTATTTTCCCATGTTGGGGTGGGGGTGGGGGTTGAGGAAAGGAAGCGCCAGCCCCTCATTTCCCAACACTTCTGCAATAGGTTACACACAGCTTAATGATAATCAAAATGACTTCCCCCCCTTCCCCCCCCCAGCTAAAAAAGACCCCAAAGTGCGCGTACAGCTGCAAAACCCAAGAGGGTCAGCATCATTTCACTGTATTCTCTTCTTGATTACAAGCCGAGCCCATCAAACACAACATAATTACAGTAATTTCAGGTTTATTTATTCTAATGCAGTTTCCCCATCTCTCTGGTAATTATGAGCAATTTTTTCGCCCAGGGAATCTTTTTGCATTAACAAAAGAGATAACGCACTGAAAGCCAAATTTGCTGTGCATTGAGAATGGGGAAGAAGAAGAAGGGAGGAGAGAGAGTGAGTGAGTGAGACAGAAAGAAATAAAATAGGTGCGAGAGAGCTGCCATCCCTTCCCGCTCCATTCTCTGCTCTGCAGAGTGGAGCGCAGCAAATTGCCTGCAGGTGTGCGGAGCCCGGGCTGTCAAGGGGGGGGGGGCAAAAAAAAAAAAAAAGCGGACTTCCAATTAGCAAATGCACAATGTTGAAGTAATGAAGACCGACTTAGCAAAATTGCCAAACAACAGATACCTCTTTAATATGTCCTGCTTAAAAAAAAAAAAAACAAATCTTAACACACACACACACACACACACACACACACACACACACATATCCACCCACAACTCTTTCGTATTAAAGAACCCCCTCAATAGCTGGGGGCTTGTCAGTTTCCCACAGCAAAGCCCAGCTGCATCTCTGCATTTTCAAACAGTCCGACATATAAATCCCATCCAGATTACATCCATCTGCCTTCTTCCATTCTCTCTCTCTCTCTCTCTCTCTCTCTCTCTCTCTCTCTCTCTCTCTCTTTCTATATATTTCCAGCACACGCAACACACGCGTTTCCCACTCGCGTATGACAAAAGGAAACTCTCGACTAGTCCCTGCAGACGGTTTAGCCATCGTCTTTCACCACGAGCAGATTCTTAGAAGCGGGTGCTGTGCGAAGTCCCCACCTCCTCTTGAACCCATCTGCACCTACCCACATGCAAACCTTGGGTATGCTCAAGTAAATGTTACAAGAGAGAAAGCTTTTTAAATCAGTGCAAATGATCAAAGGAAAGAGAGAGAGAGATGGCAATCAAGGAAGGGGGCGACGGGAAACGTGGGGGGGCTTCCTCGTTCCTATGCTCAACTTTACTTATTGTCCTCTTTTTGCTATTAAAAGCAGGTAGGTGAAAGGAAAGTGCGGGGGGCCATATAGTTGGAAATGGAGGCCCCCACCCTTCTCCAATGTCAGCCTCACTCGGTGGCTGCGCGCTCCACACCGTCACGCTTGTTCTCCACGGATAGCCACTCGCTCTCTCTTGTTACCTACACAGATTTACTTCAAGAACGGAGACACAAACCAAAAGGTGGATCCGGGACATATATAAATATATATATATATATTCAACAACTCGCAGAGTCCTCGAAGTGAAGCGCGCGCCCCTCCTCGTCTTTACCTTCGTATACTATATAAACCTTCAGGGGATTGAGCACCCATTTCTCTCCCCGCCGCGCCACTCCTCCCCACCCGTCCTCATGCAAAACACACACACACACACACACACACACACACACACACACACTTAATAATCTTGACACAACTGACAAGAAGTTTCGGATGAAGAATTGGTTGATGCGCCATCAGCTCCTCCGCCTTTTCTCCTATCCCGGAGCTGGGAAAGTCGAGAGGCAGGATGCATCCATGAAAGTGGGGGTTGTTGTGTGGCGGGGGATGGAAAGAGGAGAAAGAAAAGAACTGAAAATAAAAATAATAATAAAAAAGAGGGAAGCCGTGTTATCCCCCGTCCCGTCCTGTCCCGCCGCGCGCCCCCTCTCAACTTACCTTCGGTGTCAATTTTCCTGCAATCCCATTCGCTTTTGCTTTATTGCAAAAGGTTGGAACCACCACGTTGGTAGGAAAAAGTTGAGGGGAAGAGGTGAATAGAGGGGTCGGGGTTAGGTTGGGGGGCTGGTGGGGGGGGAGAGCCTCGCCACAAGAGTAAATATCCAAAGGACACCCAAAAAATGTGGGCTTGAGGTCCCTGGGACCGAAACTTAGCCTCTGAGCGCAGGAGGATTTTTCGCAGCCCTCCTCTTGCAGAATATCACTGAAATTTTCTGCTATATAGCCTCTGTCTTTATAGCTGATGGGAAAAAAATTGCAGATTATTAGCATAAATGTTTACTCTTCATTACGCTGATGACATTGTGCACTCGAGATCTTGGTAATCTTTGGGAAAATTATGAGTAATTTTAAAAATTTTAAAGCAGCAGCAGTTACCGTGCAATTCAGGCTAATTCTGCGTAGGCTCCGAACGGATATAATTATCGAGGAGTCAAGATGTTATGCTAAAAACTATGCATTGATATTCCCATTTATTATGTACATACAACTTTGACAATGTTGATGCTTGAAATAGCAGGAAATTGTCTTGCGCAAAAATTACAGTCCATATTAGGACATGTGAAATTGCGAAGAATTATATAGTAATTGCAGGCTTTCAGATGGGAGAGCCAGAATGCTCAAACTAGTGCAAATGTGGATAAAATTACAGATCAGAGCAAAAATTAGGGGAAAAGGGGGTCTGGGATTTTTCAAGTTGGCTATAGGATTCCGGAAGTGTCTAATGCCACATGATTGCTACAGCTTTAGGGGAGATATTCATGCCTCAAATAGCTCTTTGGCCAGAGCTGCTTTAATTGGATTTCTTGGGTGTTCTTTTCACCCCACCCCTTTTAAATAGGGCCAAATGAGCAAATCGCCTGCCCAGTGGCAATATTTTTTTTAAAAAACCCAGGCCCTCCCCCTGACCATCATCTCTCCCCCCACCCAGCCCAAGATACAGAGGGAGCTTATTCCCTTCGCTCAGGTTGCGTTCCAGGGTGACACCCCCATTGAAAAAAAGAAGAAAAAGGTGGGTGGGGGTTTAATTACACAACATTACACGCCACCCTGCGCTTTCACAATTCTTTCCCCCACCTACTCCCCCTGCCCTCCCAGGGGCGATGCAAGCACTAGGTGCTCTGACAAGCAGCAGGAGCGGGAGGGAGGGTCTTGGGGGGGGCAGAAACCGAGCTGTTGTCCCAGAGGAAGTGGGGTGCAACTGAAATTAAGGGGAACTGATTGGGGGGGCAGGGTGAACCACCAGGCAGCCGTGATCGTTCTGGAGAAGGAAGGGTGGGGTTATTTGTGTAACTGAACTAACCAGTCATTGCTACCACCCATCCTATCCGCTTTTACCAGCGCCGCTGGGCGGCAGAGGGTTGCAGGGTGGGATGGAGGAAAACGAGCTCTCTTCTTTCCCGGCCCACCATCTCTCTCTCCCTCTCCCACACCCACCCACCCCTCTCTCCTGTGATGTGGCCATGTGAGATTCCCTCCCCGCCCCAAACCCAGGCGAAATCTTAAAGACAAATAAACGTAGCAACAAGGCTAAAGGTCTGAAAGGGGATCGTTGTCGCTGAAGGCATCTCTCTCAATCTCTCTCCACCCCCACCCCCCGTCTCTTTCTCTCCCCTGCTGGATTCCAAAAGGTTACCAAAAGGAGAGAAAGAAATGTTGTGTGGCAGTGTGTGAAGGGGATATCCATGCTGCCCCCCACAAGGGACGATATGCACGTGTTTTGGAGCCAATAATAATAATAATAATAATTTTATTATTTATACCCCGCACATCTTGCTGGGTCTTCAGGATCAGAACGACAATAATAACAATGGCAAAGGAGAGATGGACGACTTTGATCCTAGAGCACATTCACCTCCAAGCAGGGTGCGCCCTGAGGAACACGTATTATGTGTGTGTGTACATACATACATACATATGCATACACGTACACATATACTGTACATAGATATCTATATATATCTGGAAACGCCAGCCGGGTCCTGTCTTCCCAGCTGCGATCTCCCTCGACTCTGCGTCTCCGTTCAAGCAGGACAACTTAAACGGTGGGTTATCTCCCCCCCACTTTTATTTTAAAGCCCCAGGGAGGAACGTGATGCTGCCTTGCAATCTACCAATCGCGGCCAGAAACATTCCCGGTTATGTACACCTTAATTCTCGAGGCGTCGGAGCTCTGTTGCTTCCTGGATGCTGAGGCCGCCTGATGAGAGATGCAACCAACTCCTGCTTGATCCTTCTTCATCTAAGCGCTGAAATGCAACATGAAGGCATTTAGCTCTAGATACTAATCACAATATCCCCGTCCTGTTAGTGTGATGAGATGCAAGGTTGCAAAGTACGATTGTTGTGGGGTTTTTTCCCCACCAGGCCACAGGTGCAGTCACTTGTCTCATATTTGCACTCACCGACCAACCCTGAGGTAGGTACCATTCAGCCACCAGGTACGTGACTGTAGCTGCATCCAAACATGCCTCTGGACCGTAAATTATAACGGTATTTTGTTGGTGATTAAACGCATACAGAAATATGCAGCCAGGCTACATCTGATACGTCTCCAGTTGGTGTAGGCTCCTTGCCATCGGAAGCCAGGATCAGTTTCACCCAGAAATCAGTGGAGCTCCGTTAGTCCAGCTGACAATAGACGGAGCTGCTATTTTGTCCTCGATCGGAAGTTTATTCTTGCTCAGAAGACTACCACTCCGGTGTCTGCTTGCAACAGTAATAAACGATGGCAATGGACTGTTGTTTCGTTTCCAAGTATGTTGCTATTTCACCAAAATACTGAACTGCCTTGAGAGAAAGAAGGTGCATCAGTACACCAAACAAACAAAACTCCTGTGTTGCAACCTGGAGGAAGAGATTATGGGGAAGCCTTTAAAAAACGCTTCCTCCAACGCACGTATGGGGGCGGATGGGAGAGATTTAATTTGTAAAAACATGCGACTTTCTTCCAAATTGAGGCCGAGGACCCGTGTTTGGGGCTGCCCATTGTCGACATGCTGCAAAATAGGGTTTAGTAAGCCTAGCTGGGCATGTTTTTCCAAACAAAAAGCAAAAAAACTCCCAAAACCTCTTTTCAGGAAGTTGGGAAATATAGTTAGACGCGTAGTATCACTTATTATGCCAAATTATGCTCCAAATACCGACGGAAGCCAGCCATCCTTAAGATATATATGTTGGAAGCCGCCCAGAGTGGCTGGGGCAATCCAGTCAGATGGGCGGGTACCATTATCATTATTATTGGGCTGGTACCATTATTATTATTATTAATTTCCCTTCCCAGTTTTCTCCTTAAATCGGCTGTGCCAGTATGTATGTGCGTGTCTCGTGTGAATCCCCTTTGCCCACAGCCTGCGTACGCTAACTGTCCACACACGCCCCGATTACTTCGGAGTAGCCCCCATTCAACCCAGTGGCGGCTTTCTTCCTCCGTGGTAAACGGGCGCAGGAAGAGAGGCCGAGCCGCGTATAGGCCGCCGGAAACATCCCGCTCGTAATCTGACCGCCGTGCCCAACGGCGACATGATGGCGTGTCTCAAGAGGCGAGCGTGTTTCAATGGGCTGCCCTCCCCGCCTGGCGCCTCATGGCCGCGGGGCCAGAATCCTGGCTCTTCTCTCCCCCCACCCCCACCCCCGGTCGCCGTGGGTTCGTCGGTCTGCCCTGGGACTCGCGGGGAAGGGTGTCGGCTCCACTAGTTCCACGCCGTCGGCTTCCCATTTTTCACCGTCGCTGGAAGGAAGGAGAGCGGGGTCGCCACAGAGACAGGCCGCGGCTGGGGGGCGGCGGCGGCCTTCACAGGCCTCCGTTGTCTCTGAGGGAGCGCGAGTGTGTGGGAAACGTCTCCCTGCGCCGCGCCTGAGGCGGCTCTGGAGACTCGAGCAGGCCCCGCCTCCCCGCCGCGGCTTCCTCCCTCCCCGCCGCCCCACAAGCGCTGCTGCCCTTTTTCACCCCATGAGCTCTTCTCCTACCCCCCACCCTATATTTCCCCTTCCCACCCGCTTTGTTTCTTGCCTTGCCCTCTTCAAGCGGGAAGGGCCTTGCCCCGCACGCGACGCCCCCCCAAATAATACATTTCCCGCCTTTTTGGCCCGCTCTCCTCCTTTTGCCCGTACTCTTTTAAGGGGAAGGCGATTGAGGACCTGGCGGTAGCCAAGATTTTTATTAGGGGCGGGTTTTTGTTGGGTGGGTGGGCAGAACCTCAAATTTGTATTGATTCAGGGGGAGCCATTGCCCCCTTCCTACGCCCATGGTTTGCAGTGGCTTGAGAGAACTTAGGCCCGTTGAAGAGCCCAGGCCCCCTTCGTTGCCCGCCACGAACTCGCAGAAAAAAACCGGCTCCTTTTCCTCATCTTTGACCCACAGTGTGCGTGTGTGGGGAATGATAAGGAAAATGTCCCGGCTTGCAGGGTTGCTGTGAAGATGGTTGCTGGACATACGGTAGTATCCAATAAACTCCTAGGGGGAGAGGTCCCTTCCGCCGCCCACCCCCCAATAAAATATTTGAGGGCCTCCCACCAAAGTTGATGGGGCAAACGGCATGAGTGCGTCCCGTCATGAGATAACTGTGGAGCGGGGCCGGGCGGCCGCCCCCCCACCCCAATATCTTATTCAACTTGGCAGATCACGTATATGCGATATATGTATATGCGACAGGTTTCCCTCCCCTCATTTTGGTTTTCAGAGAATTATCCCAGAACAGGATTTGTGGGGGCAAAACGTCCGTTGCCGCCCCCCTCAGCGCTTGGGTTTCGTCCGCCTATCTGTGTCCGCCCCACCCCCACCCCCGACCCGCCTATTTCGTGCCAAGGCCCGTTGCGTGATTCCCCTCTCAGGCTGCACATTCCCTGCCTCGGGCGCTTCGAGGGTTTAGGCCCCTTAATCATCCTGTCTGTTTGGCAGGCGCATTCGTCTCCTCTTTTCTCTCCCTCCCTCTCCCAGCCACCCCTCCTTCCTCCGCCACGGAAGGAGCGAGCGAGAGGTAGAGAGAGAGAGAGGCCTGGCCTGCTCCAGCTCCCGCGCTCTCCGCGCCGCTGCCAGAGAACAAGGAGAGCCACACATTCTCCTCGAGCGGAAAGGTCGCCGCCCCTGGGCCTGGCAGCCCCGAGCTTGCTAGGCCCGGCCTGTTGCCACCTCGCCAGCTGCTCTCTGGGCCAAGAGGCCCTGTCAGGGCACTCGCCCGACTCACGCAACACGCGCACGCGCACTCCGGGAGCGAACCCCAGAACCCCCTGGGGCGCACAAGGCCGCCCGTGGGCCCAACCCCAGCAGCGAGAGGAAGGGAAATGGTGGCCCTTTCCGTCTTCCTACCAACCCTGTTGGTGTGGGGGGGTTTTTTTTAAGGCATAGGAAGGGGGAAACTGTCCAGAGGGGGAAATGAGATGGGGCAGAGGAATAGTGGACTCTTTACTGTCGAAAACACTTCTATTATTATTTCAATTTATATACCACCCTTTATTAAAAGATCACAGGGAGGTGTCCAATATTAAAAACACATAACAGGGCACCCATAATAAAACATAATAAAAACATAATAAAACTGACAGACAAAATAATAAAATAGCTAATAACAGTTGTCTTCCCCCCTCCCACACACTTTCACAGGTCATAGGCCTGGGTGAAGAGGGTGTTTTTTGCCTAGTGCCTAAAGACATGTAAGGATGGCACCAGGTGAGGCTCTCTGGGGAGAGCTTTCCTCAGTTGGGGAGCCACCACAGAGAAGGCCCTATCCTCACTGCTGATCACTTTATCTGCTTAATACACCTCCTAAGCAACAGCCTTCCTTGTTAAGTACAATAGCCTACACTGGGCAAGATCCTTGCTGGCACAATTGTGAGTAGGGCCCCAAAGAACCTCAGTAAGAATGGAAAAAAAGAACAGAAGAGACTGGCAATCCCCCCCCCCCTCTTGAAGCCTGCTGTATTTCTTTTTACAGGCCGTTTGGGGGTGGGAATTAGGGAAGCTCCAGATTTACACAAGGGGAAGAGAGAACCAAGAAGGGTGTGCATGTGTACACACATCTAGTCCTTACATTAGGAAGAGGTGTTGAGGGCTTCCACGATCTAATGAACCTGCAAAGGAATCACTGGGGCTACAAAAACAATGTGGAATAATGAAATCAGTGTTATCTATATCATCTGTCTATCTATCTATCTATCTATCTATCTATCTATCTATCTATCTATCTATCTATCTATCTATCATCTTTTGCATTTTATATACCAGTCTTAAATGCTAAAACAAATAAATAATATAGCATAAAGTTGGGCCTGTGGGTGGGGTCCAGGAGGACAAGTCAATGTATTCGGGATTTGCAAGGTGGTAACACCAAAAACAAACAACTGGCCTGTGACGCAAGATGTCTTATGTCAGTCAGCGACTGAAAGCAACAAGAAGAAAGTTTGAAGCACCTTTGGTGGTTAGCTGGTTTAGCTTCATCAAAATCTTGAAGTGGGGGTTGCCCCTGCTGTGTAACAAACCAGCTAGTTTTGTGCCACTGCATTTTTCTATTTCTTATTCAGTCTTTGTGCAGAATGTGATTTAAAAATAAAGTAAAATAGCATAATCCACAGAATATTGTGGGCTCTTAAAGACTGACAGATTCATTGGGGCATAAGCCATAAGAAATCTGCTGGCCTTTCAGGTGTCTCAATGCT
The DNA here is from genome assembly GCA_034641385.1 of Darevskia mixta. Lineage (NCBI taxonomy): Eukaryota > Metazoa > Chordata > Lepidosauria > Squamata > Lacertidae > Darevskia > Darevskia mixta. The sequence continues at coordinate 1,223,298 of JAWWNH010000098.1, forward strand.
CTTTTGTTGTTTTCTCCTTGCAAACGACTTAAAGTGCAACCCTAGCCCTGTCTACTCAGAAGCAGTTCCCATCGAATTCAAATACTTTTTCTCTCAGGTTATCAGGATTAGGAGGATGGCGGTCTCCGTCCCTCTTTATGTATATATGCTGAATTTTACTAAACTGAAAGGTTGGACTTCCTGCAGTAGAAAAAAAGTGACATTTGGTTCTCACACCCAGAACCTTTAAGGTGGGCTTTAACGATAACAGACGAACAAAAGCACCTAAATGCATAAAATAACGACGTGTCGAAAAAATGTCAGCACCCTGAGTGCATATGTGTGCGCAGGCGGTGTGCCAAAAAAGGTGCCAAATAAATTTATAAACGATAGCGCGATTTTTCGTGAGGGAGAGACATTCTTGGCCAAGGCGTTGTTCTCTGGGCGGCTGGCTAACCACAGATCATGAACACTTCGCCTTCAGAAGCGCGCACACCGGTGCGCTTTTACGCACACAGGACTGTGTGCTTCCCTCTCCTCGCGTACTGAGTGCAGCGCGCCGTGGAACTTCGTGACTGTCTTTTATCCGTTACCAACACTGCCCTGAAGAGGATCAGCCGCTCCGTCTCGCCGCCGCACTGCCTGGATCCTAACGCGGGAAGCCGCCAGGAGCCTGGCCCGGACTCCCTAAATGTCTGTGGCGCCAGAGAGCGGCGGGGAGGGGCCGAGTCTAGGCGAGCCAGGAGGAGCGTGCTGAGTGATTCATGGCTGCGGCGGAGGCCAGGCTGCCCTGGCTCCTGTCTTCTTCTGGCTGAGGGGCTAGCAGCAGGGGCAACGCTGAATGGGCTTCCCTCTCCACCCACACAACAATTCAAGGATGCTCCAGGTCAATTGGTGCGCAACAAGTGTCGTGGCGGCAGCGACGGAAAACTGAGTAAGTCTCCCCAAAATAAAGCCCCTTGATGTGTTTTAGACCCGAGCAAAGTGGGAAACGGGGTCCTGCTGGGAAGAAGGCCGTTTTCTTAACGGAATAAACCTACATCGGGTCTAGCATAGAGTTTTGTAGGGAGAAATAAAATGGACCACCCTCAGCGTGGATGTTAGGGATAGTGGAGCGCCACTCCAGAGTCTCCTGTAGGTTGGTATATCCCGTACCCACTTACCTGGGGGGAAAGCCCACTGAGGTAAACGGGACTGACTTCTGAGCAGACATGTGTAGGCATGCACTATTGGTAAATATGTCGGTGTCGGAAGTGGGGGGGGGGAGAAAGAATATCGAAGGCCCAACAAACTCCGGTGGAAACAATAATTTATTTAAATAATCTCTTCATAGTGTAAAAGTAACATCGAGCGATTTTGTTTTGTTTTTGTAATAAATAACCAAGAAAATACCTTTTTATGTTTTAAAGGTTTTAACGACGAACTGGGAAAAATTCAGTAGCTTATTCTTTTTGACAGCGAAGAGAAAGGGTATCAAACAGAATAATTAAAGGATATGGAAACTGCCCAGAGAGAAACGTTATGGCATTAACAGATCTTGGTTTACAAACATAAACAAATACAGGCTGTCCAATGCAACTCTTCCCCCCTCTATTTTTTTTTTTACACCAAGAAGCCAAGGAGGGGAGAAATCAGCACAAAACAGCGTTATTACAAACATATTTTTTCCTCGTGAAAAAAAAAGTCCTGCAAACATTAAAAAAAGATAATTTAAACACAGCTGGGTTCTTTTTAATTTTAAATATCTACATATAAAAATTATTTAATCTTTTTTCCCCCAACATCAAAATGAGGTCATCTGCAAAGGCACCTATAAAAAGTTTACAAAAATAAAAAAAAAATTAAATAAGAAATTCTGCACTGGCGATTGGATAGGAAATGGGAGAAGAGTGAATTTCCCCCTTCCGCAATTGAAGAATAGAAGGTAGGTAAAAAAAGAGAAGGGGATATATCAAAGAATAGATGGAGCGGATGGGAGGGAAATAACCTTAAAATCTGTAGAGACTTTTTGAGCAAGTTTGTGAGCACAGCTTTACCCGGATTCCATGGTGGTCAATGGGAATGTTGCCAGCGACTTCAAAGACACCTACTGGATTAGGGGTGTTCTGATTTGAAGTGTGCGAGGGAGGATAACCACAGGCCCTGATTCGGTCCAAACTTCAGGGAAGGCTCTCATCTTCCAGCTGGGTATGTAAGAAGTACCACCTGGGAAGGACCAGCTTCGGAGTCACTCCGGAGTGGGTAGCAGCGGGACGGGCGGGTAGGGAGCGGCTCGGTTCTCCAGCGAAGCACCCGGGTATGTACCTCTCTATCCTTTGGGGACAGGAGCGCTGAGTGAAAAGGGTTCCCCCTTCTCCTCCAACTCCACTTGGGGGAGCTGGGTTGCGCGCGGCAAACGCGTTGGCGGCTTAGAAAATCGTCCCTGCGCTGACAGCGGCGCCGTGGTGGTGGTGGTGGTGGAGGTGCGGGTGGTGTTGGTGAGACTGCGCTTGCTGCAGGATCGGGGAGGCGGCTTGCAAGTGGGAAGCAGCGGCGCTCGACGCCTGGTGGTACCACGAGTAGTTGCCCAGGAAAGCAGCCGGGGCGCCCGGGCTGGATCCAGCGCTGCTCCCGCCGCCTCCGCCACCGCTGCTCATCCGCTGGGGGTGCGGCGCGAAGTCCCAGGCTAGTGTGGTCGAGGCCGGAGACGCCGCCGAGCAAGGCGGGGAGCTGCTGCCGGCGCCCGGGTGCTGGTCGGCGGGGATCTCGCCGCTTTTCCACATCTTCTTGAACTTGGAACGGCGGTTCTGGAACCAGATCTTCACCTTGACAAAGGGAGGAGGAGCAGGAAGAGAGACAAGAATGAAAGAGAGGCCCCTCTCACCAGGTTTTTGCGGTCACCATAGCGCAATATTTCAAGCTCTCGCCGTGAACAATCCCCTTCAAGTCTCCCTAAAACACACACACACACACACCTTGTTTAATTTAACTGGAGGAGCCCTTCCCCCAAATCAGACCCCTCACGGAGAGAAGAAAAAGCAGGCTTGGAGGTGGATTTCCCCTATCGCAGGCTGCTAGGAAAACGAGCAAATCAACCGACTGTTTCGCTGTGAGGTTTGGTTTGGCAACGTGGGAGGGAGAGAGCGGTTTTTAAATAACAGGGTAAACAGTTTTACTGGGTTTTGCTGAGTTTTCAGGCTGTGCGTGTGAGAAGAGGGACACTTGTGCTGTGTTGGTCTTTGTAACCACAGAGGTTGTCTCGTGTGTGTGTGTGTGTGTGTGTGTGTGTGTGTGTGTGTGTGTGTGTGTGTGTGTCCCTCCTAATGTGTGCGTTTAGAGTTGGGGATTTCTGATATCAGTCATTCTCAGAAGTTTTCCCCCAAGTATGTTAGATGCCTTTAAAATGGCATTCTTTTGTTTCCCCTAGTTTCATTCCTTCCTGGTCTCTTTGACCAATACTAGATATAGAGTCTTCCTTTCTTAAATGTGCACTAACAGCCTATGAGAAAGGGAGGGTCGGTGTGCTCTTAGCACTGCGTTGCTCATCCAGATCGAAAGAAGTTTTAAATAATGCTGAATAACTTTGCTTACTGAAAGATGCCAGATAAAGAGAAGGGGACTTTTCTTCCACGCGTACAATGAAACAGGATACTAACAGCTAAACCCAGAAGCCACCATCTAGCAAAGAGGCGCACTTAATTGCCGAAAAATCAATGCGCACCTAAACTCTGTGCTGCGAATAGATCACAGAAAGGAGGATCTGTCCTATGATCCCGTTCAAGTCACATTAAATCTTCCACTGAAAACAAAGACATGCTTACATCTTCCCCCACTGCGATCGACGGGGCTTAAAAATGTTTTAACTGTGTCAAGATCCCACCCATACGCTTGAAACAGAATTATTTCGCATGTTGTAGCTTCTGCCGCACCGTCGGTGCCCGAGCGTGGTCTGTCTGAGCAAGGCTGCCCGGCTACAGGTGGTGTATAGGCACATTGTACAGGCCACCCGCTTTTCTGCGTTCACGAAGGGCAACACTAACAACAACAATAAGACGGTGGGCACCTCTGCTGAAAAAAACACACTTTCCGCACTGCCGCTGGCAAAAAAAGGGCTGGAATGGTCTCTAGGCGATAAACTAGCCAATGTGAGGGGACCCGACGTGAAGCCTTCGCGCGTCGGAGTGCAAGCCGCTCCTGACCCTTCTTTCCTTACCTGAGTTTGGGTGAGGCCTAGGGATGCTGCCAGCTCGGCTCTCTCGGGCAGTGCCAGATACTGTGTCTTCTGGAAGCGTCGCTGCAGAGCCGCCAGCTGGAAGCTGGAGTAGATCGTCCTCGGCTTCCGCACTTTCTTGGGTTTGCCATTGACTATCCGGATCTCGGGCTCTCCCTCTTCTTTCTCGGCTGCAAGGGAAGGGAAACCACCGTGAATAACCAGGCACCCGCAGCTGCATCACCCACCACCGCCACATACCAACCTCTGCTGGGTTGGCGGGTCATTATAGCTTTGCCTCCCACAAGCAGCTATGTTCAGCACTCGTCTAACCTTGGAGAGAGCAGGCGCGTAACCGAGAGAGAGAAAGAGCGGTCCTATAGCCAGGATACCTTCCAACCCAACCTATTATTATTATTATTATTATTATTATTATTATTATTATTATTATTATTATTATTATTATTATTATAGTATACCAACCACGTGCTGCTCCTCTTCTGCGTGTGCCCGGCGGAAAAGTCAGCGAAGGGCGCCACACTTTCCCAAGCAAATTTTCCACGGCCCCCTCAACCCTCCTGGAGGGAGTTGGTTCTTACCGGGATCGTTGCTGACCGGGGACGTCCTTGCCCCGTAGGTTGCATAGGAGCTGTAAGAGGCCGAGTAGCCCAGGTCGTAGCTGCCGGCTTTGGTGGAGTAAGGCACCGCGCTGATGCCGCTCGGGTGGTACTGGTAGGAGCCCATCTGCGCGTACGGGGACCCGCTGCCCGCGTTGCTCCCGGCGCTTCCTCCTCCTCCTCCTCCTCCTCCGTGGTGCTGCTGCTGGTTGGTGTAGTAGCTGCTGTCCGTGGCGGTGGACACAGGCAACGTGGGAGACTCCTGGGGCTTGTGTAAGCTGTGGTGCTGTTGTTGTTGCTGCTGCTGGTGATGGTAACTGTTAGAGGTAATCTGGTTGGAATGCATATCTGAGGCGAGGCTGTCAAAGACCCCCGTCATCCTGATTCTTTCTCCCCGCCCCTTGCTCCCTCCCTCCCTCGCTCCGAGGATGCAGGAGGGCAAACCAGCAGCAGGGAGGGGGACCACGAGAGAGAGAGAGAGAGAGAGAGAAGGAAAAAGAAGGTCTCCTCTTTGGCAACACGGCGCGCGTGGAAAAGTTACAGCGCGTCTTTTTCTTTCTTTCTTTCTTTCTTTCTTTCTTTCTTTCTTTCTTTCTTTCTTTCTTTTTCTTTCTCCTTCCTTCCTTCCTTCCTTCCTTCCTTCCTTCCTTCCTTCCTTCCTTCCTTCCTTCCTTCCTTCCTTCCTTCCTTCTCTCACTCTTTCCTCACACACCCGGGGGTTCGCCTTCTTGAAGCAGACTGGAAACCCCAAGCCCAAGAAAAGAGATCACTGCTGGGGATCCCTTTGCACCCGAGGAGGCGGGCAAGAGCCCGCCGCTGCCATCGCCTCTCCAAAGCGCCAGGGCGCGTTTGCGCGCACAAGATTTCCCCCCCGTGTGCGCTGCAAGAAGCAGCAGCAACAGCAGCAGCAGCAACAGCAGCAGCAACGCCTCCGCTTCTGCAGCTGCTTTAGGATTGTCTGCGTCTGCTGGACGCCGTCAGGCGGGCATTTAACACCGGTCACGTGAGGGCGGACGACGTCACCTAGCAACAGCCAACCAGAGGTTCCAGTCCCGTTGTAGTTCTCTCTCTCTCTCTCTCTCTCTCTCTCTCTCTCTCTCTCTCTCTCTCTCTCTCTCTCTCTCTCTCTCTCTCTCCCCACGCCCTGCTTCTCCTCTTGGCTTCCCGGGGCGGTGGAGGCGCCTTGCAGGTGACACACACAGAGAAGAGAGGGTGGGAGGAGGCGGAGGAGGAAAATACACCCCCCTCAAAAAAAATAGTGTCTCAGATTTGGGGTGCTGGTCTGGTGGAGTTAGAGTTCGAAGGAAAATAGTTTTTGCAGTGGTTTAGTCTTCTCACTGTAAATATTCGAAACGTGTGTTGTGATGAAGACGCGGAATGGTCAGGCCAGATTCTTGCTTGGTGGTTCTTGTTCTACCTCAATATTATTAATGTTATTTATTAAGTTTGTATACCGTCCTTCACCGGGAAACCCCAGGGCTGTTCACAACACAAAAATTTAAAAAACGAGGACAAAAGAATACATAATAAAACAAAAACAGGAATGGAAACAAAGATCAGAATTATTATTATTTGTATACCGCCCTTCACCGGAAGATCCCAGGGCGATTCACAACACAAAAGGAGGACACAAGAATACACAAGAAAACAAGAACAAGAACAGAAACCAATAAAATCAGAATTCTTCTTCTTCTTCTTCTTCTTCTTCTTCTTCTTCTTCTTCTTCTTCTTTGTTAAAGTTGTGTGCCGCCTTTCGCCCGAAGATTCCAGGGCGGCGCACAACAGAACCTTTGCTAGGTAAAAATGACCAGTCTGATCTAGTCAGATTCAGGTCACACACCGGGATGCCACGCAAGGGTTTACTTGGAATCTGTAGGAAAGCCTCGCTGTGTTCAGTGGGGCTTTTCTCCCTTGTAAGTGTGGTTACTAGGCTGCATAAATCTCTACTAAAACCATATCTTAAGCCACGTTGTCCGACGAGCGTAACCGTCGTATCATAAGACGAAATATACCTGCCTATTCGTCCTCTTGCGCACTTTCTCCAGGAAGTAGGATGACTTCAAAGGCCAAGAAGAAAGCACCGCTTATAGGCTTTTAAACTTTAGTTGCGAAAAGAGGGTTGACGTTATCAGGAGGGAAAGACGAAGGTAGAGGACAACTTCACAACTCTTAGGAAAGGATTGGTCTTTTATCCTTACAGCTTTTGAATCTATGAAATGAGCAGCTTCTAAAACCGGTGGCAAATACGCTCCACTTCCCATTTACTTTCGCTATCTTCCTTCGTCACTCAATAATGCACAAAGTACCATCGCAGGAGTGTGTGTGTTTTGTTGTTGTTGCGCGAGGAAATAAAATCTTTATAGATTTTGAGCTTGGCTGTTTTGAGCTTGAATAAGGCAGGGGGGTTTAAACGAAAGGCCCGATGTTACAGGTAAATGGTGCGATTAAAACTGGGGAATCCATCCTTTGAGATGTTCAGTGGAAAACAAAATGAAAATGTTTTTCAAAGTGAAAAACAAAACAAATCCGTACACGCGGAGTGGAGCGAAGACTCCTGGCTCCATGTCCTTGAGCAATTCTGGACCGTCTAAGCTTTGCAGAGCTGTTCCTAGGCAGAGAAATAACGTTTGAAATAACAACAGCAACTAAGTTCACTGGAGGAACATCCTGATCGTCTAACTTCACAAGATTTATAAAGACATAACACATAATCAAGATATATAGCTGTAGACAGCATTTAAAAAAAACAAAACGCTCCTGGCTATCCCATATTTTGAGAGATTTAATTCAAGGGCTGCCTCCATTATTAAAAAAAAGCAAACAAAAAGCCCGCGGCGTCTGTTATGATTCCTGCCAGCCCATAGGAAGAAGGATGCTGTACTGGAGAGGCGACAGAAGGCGTTTATGACCTTGCCTTTTAGCGCCACCTAGCGTGGAAACCGTGCGCCCGCGAGGCCAGGTAGGAGACGGCGTAATCGCACCTGGGCGCCAGTCTCTTCATTCACCCCGCCGAGCAAAATAGTAATTAAAAGCCGCAACCCTGTGCTGGCGCGCATCGTCTGAAATCCTCAGAAGAAAGAAACAGAACTGTGCGGTTTGAATCGACTTGTTGCAACAGCAGCTGAGCGGAAAGGCAGCTGATATTCTGAGAAACACGATGAAAATAAAAACGAAAAACCCGTCTCTCTGTATTTTCTTCTTCTCCCCATCCCACGGGCAATTAAAGTGAGCCTTTAGCATTAAAAGAAGGCAGGGCTGAGTGTCAGGCAAAGGAGAGGCTGGGAGACAAGAGGTAAGCCCTCCAGGGACGAGTTTGTCCTTAGCCTCATTTGGCACCAAAATCACTGGCTGCTCATCATCATCATTGATAAGATTTATACTTCAGCTTCATTCAGTGTAGCTTTTTCATTCCACCTACAGATCCCCACCCCTCCCTGTCCGTTTATGCAATACTTTATTTGTGTGTCAGAAGAGGTAAGGGGTCATTTTGGCAGAGGACAAGCAACTTTTCTTTTTAAAAAATCCTGTTACTGTAGATACAACAAACACATTGGGACCTTCGGATTGCTCAGATAATGTGTATTTGCTGTGGGTTAAACCACAGAGCCTAGGGCTTGCGATCGGAAGGTTGGTGGTTCGAATGCCCGTGATGGGGTGAGCGCCCGTTGCTCGGTCCCAGCTCCTGCCAACCTAGCAGTTCGAAAGCACGTCAAAGTGCAAGTAGATAAATAGGTACCGCTCCGGCGGGAAGGTAAACGGCGTTTCCGTGCGTTGCTCTGCTTTGCCAGAAGTGGCTTAGTCATGCTGACCACATGACCCGGAAGCTGTACGCCGGCTCCCTCGGCCAATAAAGCGAGATGAGTGCTGCAACCCTAGAGTCATCCACGACTGGACCTAATGGTCAGGGGTCCCTTTACCTTTACCTTTACATGCTTGAAGGAAAAGGGTATCCCATTGAGGAGGTTGAAAGGGGTGAAAAAGATAGGAAGCTCACTGTATGGACAGGTCTAATCCATGATTTCATTTCAACACTCTGATCTGTGCGTGTGTGAAGCCACTCTTTATAATAAATGTGTCTGTGAAAGGTTTGACGTGTTGGTGTGTGTAATGCGAGGGAGGCCTCTCAGAAACTATATCTCTCTATCTTTCATTTAAAAAAAAATTCAATTACACCTGAAAAACAGCTTCTTGACAAGTGTTTTTCCGCATAGTGTGTTCCATACTCTGGCTATCTTGAAATGCTTGTAATCAAGTTGATGCCAGAGGATAAAATCAGTTACAGTTCTACACTGTCCAGAGTGGACATTGGGTCAAATGAGGAAGTTTCAGTAAAAAGAGCTTTATTTTTCTTTTAGCAAGGTGTAGAATTATCCCTGACTTTCCCCTCACTCTGGCACAAATCCGGCTTTTAGAGATTCTGGAGTAGATGGCTCGATAACATGTTATCAAATGTCTCCTGCGTTTTTACAGTGAACCCACAAGGGCTAACTTATTTCTGAACACCCTGAGAAACAGGAGACCATAAATAAGTTAGCCAAGATGATTTGACAACTCTAGCCACAGTATATACACTTAGACGAGAGGGCCAAAGTGATGTCTATTGCTGCATGGTGCCTCATCTAGTTCCTCATAAGAACACAGTGTGTGTGGCAGATTATTATTCACATGGAAATAATTCTTCTTGGGTTTTTGGGTGGTGGGTGGGAAAGGGGGGAAGAGATTCAGCTTAGGGTTCTCGACCAATTGCAACACCTTTGTGGTTTGTGCCAGGAGTGTCTCAGTAATAACTTTCAGCATTTTTACGGTACTCCTTAAGAGTCTAAAGTGCTTCATAAGGCTCAGCTTTCCTTACAACAACCCTGTGATGTAGGCCAGTTATTAGTATAATGCAAATGGGTAAAGGTAAAGGGACCCCTGACCATTAGCTCCAGTCGCAGACAACTCTGGGGTTGAGGCGCTCATCTCGCTTTATTGGCTGAGGGAGCCAGCATACAGCTTCCGGGTCATGTGGCCAGCATGACTAAGCCGCTTCTGGTGAACCAGAGCAGCGCACGGAAACACCGTTTACCTTCCCGCCAGAGCGGTACCTATTTATCTACTTGCACTTTGACATGCTTTTGAACTGCTAGGTTGGCAGGAGCAGGGACCGAACAACGGGAGCTTACCCTGTCGCGGGGATTCGAACCGCTGACCTTCTGATCGGCAAGCCCTAGGCTCTGTGGTTTAACCCACAGTGCCACCCGCGTCCCTAATGCAAATGGGTTATTGTATTTAAGGCAGAGTGGCTACCTATGAGCTCATGCCAGAGACAAAGCTTGAATAACCAAGTTTCAAGAATCCCTTTCCTGTAGGGCTGCCCATATTTTGTGCTGTAAGACTGTAGCCTGAGCTGCTCTGCTGCACTGCTACACTGGGCCAAGATACAGCAGGGGCAGAGTTTTCCATGTTCATCATATGGATCTGTTTGTCAGATTCCCCCTCACAACAGCCTATCCTTACCTACCTTGGCCTCACCTGAATCTTTTCTTCCCCATCACCCCTGTTCAGTTTTAGTCTTCCCTCCTCCTCTCCACCAGCCTGTCTTTCATTTCCCCTGCAATTGTTTGGCATTGCATATAGCCTATTTGCACAGAGACCCAGTTACTTAAATTGCTGTGGGGTTAATTGCAATATGGTAAAGAACAAAAAAAACCCTCCTTGAAGGGTAATAAATGGACAAACACTTTTTTTCCTTTTTTGGGGGAAATCATTTTTATTTGATTTTACAAATGTAAATTTATAACAATACTGAATACATATCCATATATAGAGATTTTTTTGAATCTCAAGACTCCTTCCCCATCCCCTTCATGGGTCCTATTGTCAACATTTTCAACTGCAAATTACTTCATAATCTATATTCTGTATCTGTCCATATTGTCCATAGTGTTTCTTACATTACAAGTGAAATTTAAATCCTGCTAATGGTTTCATCTGCTTACAGTGGACTCCTAAATAAATTATGATTTCCCCCCATTCTTTCTTGAAGTTTTTGTCTTCTTGGTTCCTGAGCTTCCCGGTCAGTTTTGCCATTTCTAACAGCTTGGTTTGCCATTCCTCTCCGGTAGGGACTCTTTCTTCTTTCCATCTCTGGGCTAGTAGCATCCGTGCTGCTGTTGTCACATAAAAAGTCTTTTCTGCTCCTCTGGGATGTCAGTACCTACAATTCCTAATAAAAAAGCTTCTGGTCCCCCCCCCCCCAAGTTACTTTAAACATTTTCCCCAGTTCCTTATACTGTATATCATTTCCCAGAAAGCATTTATTGGCTTACACGACCACCACATATGATAAAAGGTACCTTCACCACTTTTCATTCCACTTGGTTTAGCTTTGTTTTTTAAAGGTAAAGGGACCCCTGACCGTTAGGTCCAGTCGCGGACGACTCTGGGGTTGCGGCGCTCATCTTGCTTTACTGGCCGAGGGAGCCGGCATACAGCTTCCGGGTCATGTGGCCAGTATGACTAAGCCGCTTCTGGCAAAACCAGAGCAGCTCAAGGAAACGCCGTTTACCTTCCCACCAGAGGAAACGCCGTTTACCTTCCCACCTATTTATCTACTTGAACAGAAAACCAAACACGTAGGAAAGGGCCCTTAAGTAACCTGAAATTGCCTGCTGATGACATTCTTCAGATATGCGAGGTAACAGGAGGAGCGATGGAAATCATAGTGAGAGATAAAGCCATCTAACCCTTTACTGGGGGGAAATCCATGAGAGCCTTGCTTTTGCAAGTTATTCTATTGCTGCAGTCGCTGTAGCCGCATTCATGCATGCACACACTGTATAGCAGGTATGGGGAAATGTTCTTAGGCCAAGGGCCACATTGTCCCAGTGCAAAGCTGTCAGGGGCCTCATTCCAAAAGTGGGCGGGCCCAGACCCCAGTGTGGGCAGGGCCAGAAATGCACAGAAACATACTCAACACTTGCTTGCACTTAGCCAGTGTACAGCGTGGATTCAAGACATGATAGGAGTAGGGATATCTGCTGGAGGATCAAGAGGAAGAAAAGTTTCTGAGACAAGCTTGTGATGAGCAACGCTAGCCAAGCATAACTGCTGTCCTAGCATCAGTAGGGTCACGTGTCACTTATTTTCAAGCAGATTTTTCTGCTGGTCAGTTCTGACTAAGAGGCTATGGTGTAATAGTAGGCTATGATTATTGCAGGGCCATTGCTGGGCTTTAGAAATGCCGCTTGTTACAAGCATTTTCTTCAAATACAGTGATACCTTGGGTTACATACACTTCAGGTTACAGACGCTTCAGGTTACAGACTCTGCTAACCCAGAAATATTACCTCAGGTTAAGAACTTTGCTTCAGGATGAGAACAGAAATCAGGCAGCGGCGGCACAGTGGCAGGGGGAGGCCCCATTAGCTAAAGTGGTGCTTCAGGTTAAGAACGTTTTCAGGTTAAGAACGGACCTCCGGAATGAATTAAGTACATAACCAGAGGTACTACTGTAAGTATAAGGCATGGTGGAAAAGTCATGCCAAAAATTTAAACCACACGTAACTTAAAGATGGGGACGCATGTGGCGCTGTGGGTTAAACCACAGAGCCTAGGGCTTCCCAGTCAGAAAGTCGGCGGTTCGAATCCCCGCAACAGGGTGAGCTCCCGTTGCTTGGTCCCTGCTCCTGCCAACCTAGCAGTTTGAAAGCACGTCAAAGTGCAAGTAGATAAATAGGAATCGCTCTGGCGGGAAGGTAAACGGCATTTCCGTGCGCTGCTCTGGTTCACCAGAAGCGGCTTTGTCATGCTGGCCACATGACCTGGAAGCTGTACGCCGGCTCTCGGCCAATAAAGCGAGATGAGCGCCGCAACCCCAGAGTCGGACACGACTGGACCTAATGGTCAGGGGTTCCTTTACCTTTTACCAAGTGTTGATTAGACAAAGGCTTATGATTTCTCAGTTGTTTGTGCCCTAGTGTTAGTTCAAAAATATTTAGTGGGATTACTCAGGCACCCCAAAATATGAGGAGACAATATTCACTTCCATCTGTCCAGAGATTTTAAGTGTTTTCAGCTTGAATGCAGAAAAACAGCTCTGCACTCAAAACTGCACTTTGGATGTTGCAAAGTATGTGCATCACCAAGAACTAAGGGTGGATCTACACACAGGAAAAGTAGGCTATAAATAAGTCATAAATTAAATCGTTATAACAAAAGAAAAAAACCTCTTTGTAGAATCGCATTAAAAAGTTTTGTGCTCTACAGCTCCAGGTGGTGTTGCATGTTAAACAATGCATTTAAAACACTGTTTTATGACTAATGCAGCTGAGTCCTAAAAGTTAAATGTCACCATCAAAGGGATATCTGCTGCAGACCACATTTCATAGTCTTAAAAACTGGGATTCATGCCTGGAAAGTTGAATTATAATTGATTCAAAGCCACTTGACTCTGCTCAGAGTTGATGAGTAACCACATGGTTAATTTAAGTAAAATCAAATATATGTGCATGTGTGTGTTTTTTTAAATAAGGGTTAGCCTGAATCATGCAGCTAGCCTGATTTCATGAATATTATTTTTTGGCATTGATATAGCCATAAACAGAATTAGTTCGTAAGAGAGCTGTGGACACTCCTGATTGACTGTGCTCACCACTAAGAGAACAGTCAGCATTCATTAAAGGCTGCATTGAGAAGGCAGATCCAAGTTGTTTACAAGCCAGCTGCTTATGAGTCACCAAAGTGCTTAGAAATCATCCTACAGCATCATTCTGCAGCACATGATTCTCGCTTTCCCTTCTGTTGTTGACTTGGGTTTCTGAAGTGAATGGAGTGGTAGTAAAATAAAGGTATGTTTTAAGGGTTCATTCACATTTTAGTATGTGGTTGTCAAAGAGCGAGCCGGCATGGAGGGAGCCCAGAGCTTACAGCACAGTCATTTTAAGAGGGTCTTGTCCTCCACAGTAGTGCACCCCTGGAACCCAAGCCATCTCTCCCGGCCAGCCTTCCCAAGATGGATCCCAATCTTTCTTCTTTCCTTCTTCTACCCAGCAAACCCTTGCTCAAAACTCTCTTTTCCTGTCACCTCACACCCAGTTACCCCGGCAACCTTTCCAACCCCCAGTCTCAGGGCAAGGGGGGAGGACAGTTCTCATGCATTGCCAATGACCCTCAATGGTCCTTTATTGTTTCTTAATGGCCCAGCTTGGCCAGGTCACTTTTGCATAGGTTAGCCCAGGAATTCCTCTGCAGCTGTTATCTCTCCCTTCGCATCCCAAATAATTAAAATCTTACCATACATTAATCTATAGGATTTAGGGGGTTCCCCCCAAAAGAACCCCATAACACCATGTATGTTCTAACAGGGGCGTAGCAAGGGGGGCGGGGGGCGGTCCGCCCCGGGTGCCACCCTTGGGAAGGGTGACAAATTGGGCGTTAAATTTTTTTTTTTTTTTAAATTAAAGGCTATTTTCGGCAATGCCGGGGTGGAGCGGCAGGGGCGGCCAGTGAGGAGCGGTGTCACCCCCCCTCGCTGGCCGCCCCTGCGGCTCCGCCCCTGCAGCGCCAAAAATAGCCCCCCCTTCCAGCGGCTTTTCCCGCTGCTGGCTTGCAGAGCCGGGGAATGGAGAGGGGCGGGCCAGCGAGGAGGGGTGACACCCCTCCTCGCTGGCCCGCCCCTCTCCCTGCCCTGACTTGCGCTCCGGGCCGAAGCCGCCGCCCGTTCGGCACCCGGCGCACCAAGGGGGTGCCGGGCAGGCTGCCTGGCACCCCCTTGGTGTGCCGGCACGAGTAGCCGCCGCCCGGCATCCCCGGGGGTGGGGCATCTCACTGTGCGCGTGCGCCATGATGTCACACCGCACGCACACGCCGCGACGCCCCGCCCCCGGGGGTGCCTCTTGGCTTCCCGCCCCGGGTAGCCAAGGGGCTAGGAATGCCCCTGTGTTCTAACAGACATCAGGTGATACTAGATTGCAACTTTCCCCCTCCGGTAGGCTTCCTGTGACTTCAAGAGCTGCATGAGAGACAGACATTCATCAAGCGTAGTTCCCTTCAACATCACTTCCCCATGCAATAAAAAACCCATGTGTATTGAATTGTAGCCTGCCAGGCAAACGATTAAATGCTTATAGCAGGGGTAGGCAACCTAAGGCCCGTGGGCCGGATGCGGCCCAATCGCCTTCTCCATCCAGCCCACGGACGGGCCGGGAATCAGCGTGTTTTTACATGAGTAGAATGTGTCCTTTTATTTAAAATGCATCTCTGGGTTATTTGTGGGGCATAGGAATTTGTTCATTTTTCTTTTTCTTTTCCAAAATATAGTCCGGCCCACCACATGGTCTGAGGGACGGTGGACCGGCCCACGGCTGAAAAAGGTTGCTGACCCCTGGCTTATAGCTTTGGCAGAAAGAAAATGGTGGCAACCATTCAAACAGTGGTTGGCAAGGTTACTGAAAGTGGGGTGGGATGGTAGAACCCCCACCCCCTGCCTACTTTAGCATTACTGGAATCTTCAGCAAAAGGGGAAAAACACATCTCGACTTTCCCCAGCCTCTTAGAGAAGTTACTGAGTAATGGTTAGGCGACTCGTATAAGAACCTTCAATTAGATCCCAGACACAAGTAACCTCAGCTGTTGCCCCACTCTTCTGAGAAAAAGAGACTTTGTCTGAACCAGGTTTTTATAATGGGCCAGGGATGTATCACACCTCTGAAAAGGACGCAAGTGGCACCATGGTCTAAACCACTGGGCCTCTTAGGCTTGCCGATTGGAAGGTCGGCGGTTCAAATCCCCGTGACAGAGTGAGCTCCTGTTGCTCTGCCCCAGCTCCTGCCCACCTAGCAGTTCAAAAGCACGCCAGTGGAGGTAGATAAACAGGTACCGCTGTGGCGGGAAGGTAAATGGCATTTCTGTGCGCTCTGGCAATCGTCACGGTGTTGCATTGTGCCAGAAGCGGTTTAGTCATGCTGGCCACATGACCCGGAAAGCTGTCTGTGGACAAATGCTGGCTCCCTTGGCCTGAAAGTGAGATGAGCGCCGCAACTCCATAGTCGTCTGACTGGACTTAAGCATCCAGGGGTCCTTTACTTTTACCTTTTACACCTCTGAAAATCTCTGGAGATCAGTGTAGTGTTACTGAACAAAAAGAAAAGGTGTACTGATTTGAAGCTGGAAAATGTTCCCATTTTACTATGCTGTTATGAGATTAGGGTTGGACTAAGAGACTCACATCCCCCTTCCAGTCTGTGATTCTTCAGTTTCAGGTCTAATGATAGGGCTGGGCCTATCATTAGAGTGACAAATGAAGCAATTGCCTCAGGTCGTTGCGGTGGTGGTGGTGATGGAGTAGATTCCTTGGCAGCTTGTCTCACCACCCAACTGCTTGGAAGGGTCCTATATGGTTCTTGGCTTCAGGCTCCGCCTCCCCTCTGAGGAAGAGGGTCGACCCTCAGGGTGAGGCACAGAGGAGGTGGAGGCAGAGAGACTGTCAATGCTGCTGTCACTAACACAACAGCAAAAATTAAATGGCAAGCAGAGCTGTGGAGGGGATTGAAAAGGAGGGTGATGGTAGAGAGGAGAGGAGAAAACAGAGAGTTGGTGGGGCTGTCAGCAGTGGCAGAATTGTCCCCCTTGGGCAATGCATTGTCCTGTGTTAGTCCTAAGTCTAGAGAACAGGAGTGCTAAAATGGTCAAAGCAGTGTTATCTGCTAAGCAAGTAGTCCTAGCCAGGTCTGTTAGGTAGCCCCTCTGTTATGTAATCTAGGTGCAATATGTTAGCACAGAAACTAATAATAATTTAATTATTTTTGGCTGGGTTGCCCCAGCCACTCTGGGCAGCTTCCAACACTTTTAAAAACATAACAATACATCAAACATTAAAAACCTCCTGATACAGGCTGCCTTCAGGTGTTTTCTAAAAGTCGTGCAGCTCTTTATCCCCTTGACATCTGATGAGAGGGTGTTCCACAGGGAGGGCGCCACTACCGAGAAGGCCCTCTGCCTGGTTCCCTGTAATCTCATTTCTCGCATCGAGGGAACCACCAGAAGGCCCTCGGAGCTGGACCTCAGTGTCCGGGCTGAACGATGGTGGGTGGAGACGCTCCTTCAGGTATACTGGGCCGAGGCCATTTTAGGGCTTGAAATTCAACACTTTGAATTGTGCTCGGAAACGTACTGGGAGCCAGTGTAGATCCTTTAGGACCAGTGCTAAACAGCTGCAGACACTTCAAGAAGATGATAGCCAGTATGGCAATCTGTCTTTACACAGGTTCCTGACTCTCTCTCCTGAGTGGAGGTGATGTCACTGAGGCGCTTGTGAATCTGACAGAGAACAGTAGACTGACAGTTTTGGGGTTGCACACAGTTAGGAAAAGGGGCTGTGCTTTAGACTCTGGAAGCTCACAGTATTTTGGAGGCTGGCTGTTGCACTCTAGAAATCTGAAGAGGAGCAGTCAACTTTGGGACATCTGGGGAGTTAAGCTGCATCTCCACTGTGCTTACCTGCGTATAGGTACGAGTAAAATCAAGTATCACAAAAGTGCCAAAGACTCTCGTGATCTCATTCCAACGAAACAGATCCTGGGTACAAACTGCACTCCCAATGCCGGTTGCTTGATCCTGTTTTGCACTCTAGCTAAATTTTTTTGAATTTAAAAAAGTCGGTGGTGGAACTCCTCTCAGTGGCTGCCTATTGGCAGCTGCCCTTGCTCCACTTTTTGTTTTTGCTTCAATTTCAACCTGAAGAAGAGCGCTGGTGAACTCAAAAGCTTGCAACGCTACTTGGTGATTTTTGAGCGGCTCCCCTGTCTCTGTGTGGAGGTAATCCAATCAACCACTGGGGGTCGCTATTGGCTCATGCTAGTACATCTGCTATGGCATTTATCCTGCAGATCAAAGCTTCTCCCATGCGCCATTGAACCCCTGGGCAGCATTTGCTTAGTTTTATTGCGCTGTGGGGCAGGTGCTGCTATGCTCTTACAAAGAACGAACTCTGTCTGGTTTGCATTTAAATTCACTTGGGATTGCAGCTGGTGGAACGGGTTTCAAATGAAGGTGGGTATTTGCTTGGCTCCCATGCTAGGCAAATGGGGGCATTTGTTTATTCATATGCATATGGACTTCTGAATGGGAAAGCCCCTTGCGAAGGAACCAATTCAGTGCAAGGAGAACTTCTTGCTTCTTCAGGACTTTGTTTCATGTATTGCTTATAATATATTCCCTCTTATCCCTAAGGTTCTGGTCAGTTTATCATAGCTTACTGGGGCAGCCCAGTAAGATGTGTGGGATATAAATAGTAAAATTATCATTATGGAACGCGACGTCCCTATTTTCATCGGAGAATGTTGGAGGGTATGCCATCCAGGTTGCAGCAGTATACTGGAATACAGAAGGAGTAAAATCAGCATGGTGCAAATGCAGTACAAAATACCCAAACAGCAGAATTCAATTGATACGAATTATCATAATGGCTTAGGTGTGCAAGCGAAGGTGTGTTTGCTGCACGCATCCTGATCTTGTGAGTTATCCTCTGTGGCGTTTACATATCGGGTAAAGTTTTCAAACTAAGTTGAGAGGGGAGATTGCATTTGGAGAAAATTTTGAGTTTTTTTTTTTAATGGAGCTATCAGAGAATCCTCAGTAAAAAGATGACGACTGTCAGGCACTTTTTCTAGAAAAAATACAGTTTGAAGAAGAAGAAGAGTTTGGATTTGATATCCCGCTTTATCGCTACCCGAAGGAGTCTCAAAGCGGCTAACATTCTCCTTTCCCTTCCTCGCCCACAACAAACTCTCTGTGAGGTGAGTGAGGCTGAGAGACTTCAGAGAAGTGTGACTAGCCCAAGGTCACCCAGCAGCTGCATGTGGAGGAGCGGAGACGCGAACCCGGTTCACCAGATTACGAGTCTACCGCTCTTAACCACTACACCACACTGGCTCCTTGCCTGTCCCTATGAAGTTCCTCCTGCAGTGAACAGAGTATTGTGCGGGTTCTATTCTAAATTACACACTTGGTTCAAATGCAGCAATGATGAGCGTCCTTTATAAATGGAGATCAAGCACCAAAATCCTGTGCAAGATGGGGTTGGACTAAATGACCCTCAGGGTCCCTTCTCAACTCTACAATTCTATGATTTTATGTTGGGGTTCTGTGGAAGATGCCCTGGGGTCCTTTGGCAATGCAGGAAGGGCAGGAAGTTTAGCAAACCATCAATGCAAGAAGAGTTAATTGCTGTGGACAACTCTGCCGCTTGCATTTTGCAAGTTACCACAGTGTTTGAAATGTCCTTCGTACCTCCATGTATCTTATAGTTTTGCTTTTGGACCTTGATCTTTTTTTGAACTCTGATCCTCTGCCCTGAAGAAACAGAAGCTTTTATCGGCTTTAACATTTACTGAGGCTTCTTAACTGGATAGATGCAAAGGTTGCATGACCAAACTCTTATGGTTGCTTAATTGTTGCAGCATTTGGCTCTTCACAATAAAATCTAAAAATGTTAATTCTTGAAAACAACTCTTTCTGACTTCACATGTTGTAGGAAAGAGATATAACTGAAATCCCTGGCAATCTGCGGATTAGTGTTTGGCACATAAGTCTGAATGTTTCGTGCATGGGTTGTTTTTATGCTAGCTCCATGACTGTGTTGTAAGTGGCTTTTGAAAAGTCAATGATGACAATGCAGATTTCAGTGGAGGTGGGGAGAGAGTTAGGAGTGAGTTGAGGGAGTCTCAGCAAGAATGAAAGGCCAGTTTTGGATCTCTTCAGAATGAAATGGCAAAGCAGCACTGCATTTGTCCAGCGTTTGTTGTGGTTGCTTGTTAAATAATTATGATGCTGTTAACACGAGTTTAAAAATAAGTGGAACGATTTATTTGCTTGTTGCCTTAGATGCCAGGAAGCTGTGTTTCCTTTCCTTTTTTGTAATTTAATTCACTTTTGAGGCTGTGTGGCTAAGATTCTGTTTAAGGTTTTTTGTTTCTGGGTGTTTTAAAATCAACCAATCTGGCATGACTTTTTTTTTTTAAAGTCACTCTTCATTAAGAGAAGAGATTTGTACCTTTGGCATGTGGAACCTAGTGCAGGAAGCTATTTAATTATTTGCTGCATATTTATACACTGCCTTTTAATGACAAATTCTTAAAGCAAAGTACACTAGCCTTTGCCAACTTGGTGCCTTCCAGTTCTTTTGGACTACAGCTCCCATCATCCTTGACCATCGGCCATGAGGGCTGGAGCTAGGCGAGAATTGCTGTCCAAAATGCATCTGCGATGGATTCTTCTTCTTCTTCTTCTTCTTCTTCTTCTTCTTCTTCTTCTTCTTCTTCTTCTTCTTTCATAAAATGTTTATTGGAGAAGTTACCTTGATGAACCAAAGAGAAACAACGTTTCATCTTTATTTTTTGTTTCTCTCTCTCTTTCTCTCTTTAAAAAAGCAATATTATTTGTCTTCATGTCTTAAAGGTAAAGGGACCCCTGACCGTTAGGTCCAGTCGTGGACTACTCTGGGGTTGCACGCTCATCTTGCTCTATAGGCCGAGGGAGCCGGCTTTTGTCCGCAGACAGTTTTTCCGGGTCATGTGGCCAGCATGATTGAACCGCTTCTGGTGAACCAGAGCAGCGCACAGAAACGCCGTTTACCTTCCCGCTGGAGTGGTACCTATTTATCTGCTTGCACTTTGACGTGCTTTCGAACTGCTAGGTGGGCAGGAGCAGGGACCGAGCAACGGGAGCTCAACCCGTCATAGGTGAACTCAAAAGATGCTCTACAGAGATTATGCCAAGACATTTCCACAAGGCATTCCAGCATGGATTACTCATATTTGCATCATTAAAATAGCCATCCACACACTCTTTGGCCACCCTCCTCTCTCAGAATTGCAGCCTCTGGCTGGCACAGGAGCCCATCTTCCTCCTCTTCACTCTGCAGCATTGGAACCACTATTTTTCCCACCACAGGCTACTATTTTCACTTTATCCACTTCCACAAGCTCGGTGACCTCTCTGAATTCAACATCATTCAGTACAAATGTCCAAAGGTTGTCACAAAATCTGTATGTGTTCAGGGAGCCCTTGAAATTGACTCTGTTTCTGACCTGTTGTGCCAATGCAGAATTGCTAGCGTTGTAAAATTGAAGTAGCACTTGAAGGGCAAGTTGGGTGGGTGGGTGGTGATCTGCTGAGACTGTATGAGCTCATCTAGGCTCTCCTGAAGACTATTCCCCAGTGTGGTATTTCTATAGAGCTGGTAGGCCATGGCTCATGAGAAGGAAAGAAAACCATTGTTGACCACCCACAGATCTAATAATAATAATAATAATAATAATAATAATAATAATAATAATTTATTATTTATACCCCGCCCATCTGGCTGGGTTTCCCCAGCCACTCTGGGCGGCTTCCCACAGAATGTTAAAATACAATAATATATTAAACATTAAAAGATTGCCTAAACAGGGCTGCCTTCAGATGTCTTCTAAAAGTCTGGTACAGTGGTACTTCTGGTTACGTACTTAATTTGTTCTAGAGGTCCGTTCTTAACCTGAAAACGTTCTTAACCTGAGGTACCACTTTAGCTAATGGGGCCTCCCGCTGCCGCTGCGCTGCCGCTGCGTGATTTCTGTTCTCATCCTGAAGCAAAGTTCTTAACCCGAGGTAATATTTCTGGGTTAGCAGAGTCTGTAACCTGAAGCGTATGTAACCTGAAGCGTATGTAACCCGAGGTACCACTGTAGTTGTTTTTCTCTTTGACATCTGATGGGAGGGCGTTCCACAGGGTGGGTGCCACTACCGAGAAAGCCCTCTGCCTGGTTCCTTGCAACTTGGCTTCTCGCAGTGAGGGAACCACCAGAAGGCCCTCGACGCTGGACCTCAGTGTCTGGGTAGATCGATGGGCGTGGAGACGCTCCTTCAGGTATACTGGACCGAGGCCTGAAACTGCTGCAACTTTCACCAAAGGCCTGGAGGAGGAGGAGACACTGCCTTCTGCCTCTCACAGCCACCGACCATGGATGGATTGTTCTGATGTGTGTTGGGCCTGAAATAAACCTTTCACCGAGCACCTGGAGTTTCTTTCTTTCTTCCGCTGCCCCCAACTGGTGGTGTAAGACTGGCTCAAGATAGTTTGCTGCCTGAGGCAAAGGACAAGATGGCACCCTCTGCATTTCAGGTACAGAAGCTACTGGGCTGGTGGCTGCATTTTTCTTCAGCATCGGCAGTGGGAGAGCATCATTCATGGCACCTGAGTGGAGCTTAGGGGGTCCCACTTGCTTAGGGTGTGCTTAGGAGAATGACAGCGTGTTTGTGGGTCTAGGAGGAATGGCTGGAGTGAAGGGTTGCCTGAGGCAATTGCCTCACTCTGCCTAATGGTAGGGATGTCCATTTCCAGGGTCTGTGTCCGTAGTGAGTTTATTTTGAGCCAAGTTGTAAAAAAATAATAATCTGGTATTCAAAAAGTGCAAAGATGGCTAGATGGGAAGGTATTTTAGATCTTATAATCATAGTATTGTAGAGTTGGAAGGGACCATGAGGGTCATCTAGTCCAAACCCCTACAATGAGAGCCAGTGTGGTGTAGTGGTTAAGAGCGGTAGACTCATAATCTGGGGAACCGGGTTCGCGTCCCCTCTCCTCCACATGCAGCTGCTGGGTGACCTTGGGCTAGTCACACTTCTCTGAAGTCTCTCAGCCCCACTCACCTCACAGAGTGTTTGTTGTGGGGGAGCAAGGGAAAGGAGAATGTGAGCCGCTTTGAGACTCCTTCGGGTATTGATAAAGCGGGATATCAAATCCAAACTCTTCTTCTTCTTCTTCTTCTTCTTCTTCTTCTTCTTCTTCTTCTTCTTCTTCTTCAATGCAGGAATCTTTTGCCCAACGTGGTGCTCGAACCTGCAACCTTGAGATTAAAAGTCTCACACTCTACCAACTGAGCTGTCTCTCAATCTGATACGGATATAATTGGGAGCAGTGTGCCTTATAAGCATTTCGCTATCCGAGCCACTGAGCTTTTGCTGATGCCAGAAAGAGCCTGCAGGGAAATGGACCATGCAACGACTTTGGGCAGAAAGAGCAGCAATAGGGTAGGAGCTAAACCAGCCAGCTAGTCTTCACCACAGTCTGGCGCAGGAGCTGTTCTTCTGAATGTGCCCACTTGGCTGTGCTGTAGCTTTAGCTATGCCCTTTCAAAGCCAGCCCTCCTGACTGCATGCTTACAAAATTGATTCACGAAGGTTGAGGAGGGATGCCATCTCTGCCCCTTGGTGCAAATGTTTGTAAAGTGCGGGAGTCATTTGCGTAAAGAGGGTTGGTGCAAATAATACCTGCTTGATCTTTTCTTTCAATTTAAGAGGAGCCTAGGATGCTGCCTGACTTACACAGAGTCACACCTTCAGGCCATCCAGTTCAGGGTTGTCTGCTCTGACTGGCATCACCTCTCCTGGAGATGCTGGCAAATGAATTTGGGACCTTCCGAATGCAAGGCGGATGCTCTGCCCCTTCCCTAATTCAGTGATGGGGAAAAGGTAGGTTGGGCATTGCATTTCTGGCAGAAGTTTGGGTGGAAGGGCAGGACAGAAAATAATAATTAAAAAAACCAATTCCTGTGTCACCTGGCTGAATAGCACTAAATTAGTATATTGGTAATACAGTAATTATTGTATGACCACAGGTGGCACTGTGGGTTAAACCACAGAGCCTAGGGCTTGCTGATCAGAAGGTCGGCGGTTCGAATCCCTGCGACGGGGTGAGCTCCCGTTGCTCAGTCCCTGCTCCTGCCAACCTAGCAGTTCGAAAGCATATCAAAGTGCAAGTAGATAAATAGGAACCGCTCCGGCGGGAAGGTAAACGGCGTTTCCGTGTGCTGCTCTGGTTCTCCAGAAGCGGCTTTGTCATGCTGGCCACATGACCTGGAAGCTGTACGCCGGCTCTCGGCCAATAAAGCGAGACGAGCGCCGCAACCCCAGAGTCGGACACGACTGGACCTAATGGTCAGGGGTCCCTTTACCTTTACCTTTAATACAGTAATGTAAAATTTTGCTCTAATATAGATTCTGGAGGCTTTGTTTTCTTTCGATTTGTTTGCTCTCTCAAACAGAAGGTCAACATTCAAATGCATTGGTACTGGGTATAAACTTTTGCATGTCTTTTGATAAGCATCGATAGAAATAAAAAACATTAACAAATATTGTTTTCATTCCCATTCTCTGAGTGGCGAGAGGTTCTAACGCCTGCCCTACTTTCATTTGAATAAGGCTCATGGGAGTTTTGTGGCAAAATGGTGTGTGTGTGTGTGTGTGTGTGTGTGTGTGTGTGTGTGTGTGTGTTGTCTACCTTGGCCAAATCCCCTGCTAAGTTCCTCCAATTCAAAGATACACAAATGTTGCCCAAACCATAGTAAGCAATTCACTGCTTCGGAACTGTCGGTGACACATATTCCTAGCAGTCCATTTTCAAGGAGGGCTCCAGATTCTCCTGCAAGGAGCACAGTGTGGCCTTCATAGCCTGGAAAATAGGGGAGCTGTGTTAACTAAACCATCGACTTAGCCAACGGCTTCCCTTGGCAGCCTGTGCTCTCTGGTTTATAAAAAGGCCTTGGCTTTCACATCACAGAGATCTTTGTGTGCCTGCCAACATACTTTCAACAACACTGCCTTTATGGGCGTGTGAGGCTTCGGAAGAGGAAAAAGCCCAACAAAATCTCCACAGATGGTGCATCAAACTTCACAGGTTCCTTATCTTAGCTGTGCAACTAAATCCAGCTTCTCGAAGATATGGCCTCTTCTCAGAAGGCAATTGAATGCTTCTATTCTCCCTGGTTTTTTTTTTCTTCTGGTAGCTTTCCCTAGTAAATCACTGACTGTCTTTATGTTGGATGGGTGTGTGGGCAGCCTTGCTTCTGTTATTTTTCTATTAGTTAACAAACTAATTTGCCACAGAAGAATAAGAAGTGCACAGCAATGACAGAGGCAGCTACAGGACACAGTCCAACAATTAGCATCTTTCTGTGTTTTCTTGATAATTTTATTACGTATACCACTTAGAGAGTTTTTAGATTAGGTAAAGTAAAGGTAAAGGGACCCCTGACCATTAGGTCCAGTCGTGTCCGACTCTGGGGTTGCGGTGCTCATCTCACTTTATTGGCCAAGAGCCGGCGTACAGCTTCCAGGTCATGTGGCCAGCATGACTAAGCCGCTTCTGGTGAACCAGACCAGCGCACGGAAACACCGTTTACCTTCCTGCCAGAGCAGTTCCTATTTATCTACTTGAACTTTGATGTGCTTTCGAACTGCTAGGTGGGCAGGAGCAGGGACCAAGCAACGGGAGCTCACCCTGTCGCGGGGATTCGAACCGCCGACCTTCTGATCAGCAAGCCCTAGGCTCTGTGGTTTAACCCACAGCGGCACCTGGCAGTGTCTAATTTTCCCCAAATATATGCTTAGTGTTGAATGGAATTCCACAGACTGAATTATCAAATTCTGAATCAGATTTTGGGGTTGAAATTTGTTTGAAACTTACCTAGTGCTTTTTTTTTTAAGGTGTCGGTACTCACCATGAAGTTGTTACACTAAGTGCCACACTTTTAACATGAAAAGAGTGTCGGTACTGAGTACCCTTGAGTACCCCCAGAAAAGCACCGATTACCTCAAAATATTATTTTTATAAGCCAGCTGTTGAATTCTATGCATGTCTGCTCAGAAGTAAGTCCCACTGAGTTTAATGGGACTTACTCCCAGGTAAGTATGTTTGTTATAGGATTGCAGCCTCAGTGAAATTATTAGAAAATGTACAAAATTCTGTTGCAAGTCAGCTGCCGCCCCCAAAGGTTAACTTCTTCTGCATATCAGCTGTCAACTGCAGCCAAATAACAATTGCCACATATCAAATATAGACTGCCACGATGCTCAGTGTCAAATGCTGGCTGATACAGGGCAAGTACTTTCAAATATTGGGAAGAACGGGTGGGGAATATGAACCCAGTGATTCTAAATAAATTAAATACAGCAATTGTAAGGATGTATACTAAACACAGCAGGTGGCGCTGTGATATAAACCACTGAGCCTCTTGGGCTTGCCGATCAGAAGGTCGGCGGTTCGAATCCCCATGATGGGGTGAGCTCACGTTGCTCGGTCCCACCTCCTGCTAACCTAGCAGTTTGAAAGCACGTCAAAGTGCAAGTAGATAAATAGGTACCGCTCCGGCAGGGAAGGTAAACAGCGTTTCCATGCGCTGCTCTGGTTTCACCAGAAGCGGCTTAGTCATGCTGGCTACATGACCTGCAAAAACTGTCTGCGGACAAACGTCGGCTCCCTCAGCCAGTAAAGAGAGATGAGCGCTGCAACCCCAGAGTCGTCCGCGACTGGACTTAATGGTCAGGGGTCCCCTTAGCTTTATACTAAGTTTTGTATGACTGCCAGAAAAAAACCAGTGTAAATAAACATATGTTGTCAAGTGTTGACTTCCACATGTCTGGTCATTAGATATTGTCAAACGTTGGCTTTTGCTTTGACATCTTTGGATGTCCGAAGCTGATGATGAATTAAAGTATTTGCAGAACATCCTGAGAATATCTGTAGACTTTCAGGAATATTCAGAAAACATTGGCTGTTAAAAATGGCAGAGGAGAATTTACTGGGGTGTGTGTGGGGCATTTATTTCAAGACTCTATGTACAAAAGCATGCGTGTGTCATTTGGCGACTCCTATGAAAGGGATAATATAATAGGGCTGGGTGACAGAGAGAGAAAGAGATTGACAAAAAAAAAAGTTGCAGTAACCTCAAAATCATGTTGAGAACTCTTATGTGTATTCCGTGGTCTAGTTTAGACTGTCGCATATTAGGTCATTCCTCTTTGACATCAACCTTTGATCTCTTTGGGGTTGCTGAAAACCCCCTTCATCTTTATTTTCCAAAACAAGGCCCAATTTGTATGATCAGCACAATGCTTTCATTCTAAGCTTCCTACATGTTGTCACAGTAGAGAAGTCTGAAAGAAGAGGCTGAGTCTGCAAGAATGTTACCCTTTGAACAATCCAGGGTTTCTTCCTTCTTGATAACGCTCGGACTTGGGCACATACATGTAATTTTTCTGAAGACACCTCCCTTTATAGCAGACAGGATAGGACGAAAATTCCCATTTTTAATTGGAGGGATGCCTTTAAAAAAAAACGCTTCTTCGCCACTTCTAGAAGTCCTGCATCTGAGAACTGCTAGCGGAAGCATCAAAGGAACAGATCTTTCCATAGATTAAAGAAAACAATGTCCTTAAACCTCTTTTGTTGACCATCACCACTACGCTTTCCATTTTTAAGTTTGGAATAGAGTAGTTGCTTTGGAAGACGATAATCAGGCATCCGCACAACATGACCAGTCCAACGAAGTTGATGTCGAAGAATCATTGCTTTGACACTCGTGATCTTTGCTTCTTCCAGTACACTGGCATTAGTTCGCCTATCTTCCCAAGTGATATGTAATTTTTTTTGGCGACACTGCTGAGGGAATCTTTCAAGGAGCTGGAGCTGTTGTTTATAAGTGGTCTATGTTTCACAAGCATACAGTAAGATGCATGGTGTAACTTTAAACATGCGACCTCATATACTCGTGGCGGTGATGGTGAAACGCAGAAGTCAGCGCAAATGCAAAAAGAACATACAGTTGTGCTTATCTGACATGGCTGACAATTCACCAGACAGGGAGAGAAGCAGCCTATTAACCAAGCAGCTTGGTGATAACACAAACATCCTGGCATAATTGGGAAGCTAATCAACACATAGGGACCCAGGTGGCGCTGTGGGTTAAACCACAGAGCCTAGGGCTTGCTGATCAGAAGGTCGGCGGTTTGAATCCCTGCGACGGGGTGAGCTCCCGTTGCTCGGTCCCTGCTCCTGCCAACCTAGCAGTTCAAAAGCACATCAAAGTGCAAGTAGATACCGGTAAATAGGAACCGCTCTGGTGGGAAGGTAAACGGCGTTTCCGTGCACTGCTCTGGTTCACCAGAAGCGGCTTTGTCATGCTGGCCACATGACCCGGAAGCTGTACGCCGGCTCTCGGCCAATAAAGCGAGATGAGCGCCGCAACCCCAGAGTTGGACACGACTGGACCTAATGGTCAGGGGTCCCTTTACCTTTAATCAACACATGCAATGCGTTTTTTGTTTTTGTTTTATGTTTAAACCCTGCAATTTGAAGTTCCCATCTGAAGACCCTTTGTTCAAGCGTGGTCACCTTAAGGTCATCTCAGTTCTTTGCAGGGTCTGGTCCCTCCATTTGTCTTTGGTGGCCTGTTGTTGATGGTAAGAAGCTCTTTTGAGTTGGAAGGGTTGTTAGTATAGGCTTACCACCCCAAGGCATGTGAGAGGGAAGAGTCCAGGACCCTGTCTATTGTCCAGGCTACGGATCATTGAAGATATGAATGGCTTTAGCTGGGAGCCATACGTGACGTTCTGCTGTTTCCTTTTTCTAGATCTGCCCTGCAGCAGAGCATTCCCGCAAACCAGTCTGGTCTTGCTGATCTGATCCTTCCTCTACTCTACTGGGCAAGTCCTGTAGTCTGAAAAATGCTTGGTGCAAATCCTTAAGTTGTGAGTCTCTGATGAATCCGAACAGATGTGGTTGTATCATAAGGGCTTGGCTGCAGACAATGGATTTTGTGGTGCGGTTCTGGGTGGGAGCGAAAAGCATGTAACTGTGCGTAACAGTCAAATGTTTCTGATATGAAGTGGTGTTTGTATGAACATTGTGTAGTTAAACAGTACAAACCAAAAAATTAAACTTCTTGATCTCCCTATATGCTTGCCAGTTTATGGTTATACATATAGTCTGGTAAAGAGGAGACTGAAAGGAGATACGAAGCCACCTTAAAATATCTCAAGGGCTGTCACACAGAGGATGGAGGCTTCGGGGCAGAGGAGCAGGCCCCTGTCCAATTGCTGCAGCTGTGCTGGAGCACCAGGGTTAAGGCAATGTTTTGCACAATGCCTGCCTTGCCTCCTCCATACCCAGGGCATCCACAGGAAAAAATTACGGGAGCCCTGGCCCCTCGGAGATGGCATGTCTGACCCTGCTCAAAACCTTCAAGATGGTTGTGTTCCCTCAATTATCACAATTTTGTGATCATTGATGCAGGGCAATATGAAAGAATAGTGTGTGGGGGGCCTGTCAGTGTGATCGCCCCAGGTGCATTTTTTTTGGGGAGGAGCTGTTCATGCCGCCCACCCCGAGCCAGACCTGTGCCGCTTTGCGAGGCTGAGATCTGTTCAGATGTTTGGAAGAGCCCTAGTGTAACAAAGTCACTGAAAAAACTAAACCAAAACCTGGACTTTTTACACTTTGGAAAGTGACCGGGAAATGCACTGAGAAGTGCAGAATGAGCAAATGATTAACGGGGAAACGCCTCACAAGCAAATCGGGATGAACGCAGAGGACGAATGCTTATGATTGCAAACAAAACAAGGCAAATGCTCAATAAAAACAGGATGTAGTCAAACCACCATGTAAGCTTTGCGCAAACAAATCAAGATGAGTGCTGAATGAAGAGGTCATTTGGAGGAGTCTCATTTCAGTACAAGAGGTGATATGCAACATTAACCATTGATATCAATGGACCTGAGCTGCTTAAATCCATTGATTTCAACTATGAAGAAGAAGAAGAGTTTGGATTTGATATCCTGCCTTATCACTACCCGAAGAAGTCTCCAGGCGGCTAACATTCTCCTTTCCCTTCCTCCCCCACAACAAACACTCTGTGAGGTGAGTGGGGCTGAGAGACTTCAGAGAAGTGTGACTAGCCCAAGGTCACCCAGCAGCTGCATGTGGAGGAGCAGAGACGCGAAACCGGTTCACCAGATTACGAGTCTACCACTCTTAACCACAACACCACACTGGCTATGGATATCACTCTGGGCATCACCCAGCTTAACTTTACTAAATTTAACTTTAGCAACAATCAAGCTGGAAGCCAGACTCAGACCAAAGCCCTTCCGTGGAATCTGCCCTTCCAAGTTCATTCCTGGCTGTTGACATTAGCATCCCCTTTTCCGCAGTAGCAGAAGATCTCAACAGGCAGCAGAGCAGCTCATGTCAGGCTAATTAACCGAAACGCTGAGTTTCCTCCAGAGGCCCTGTCCATCCCCAGAGCAGTGGGTTTGATAAGCAGGAGGTGAGGCCTTGGCTGTTTGCTTTGGACGGAACCCTTGCATGTATCAAGCTTCCTCCCCTTGTTCCCCAACATTCCAACGGAGAACAAAGCGACTGTAAAACACTGACTCACCAAAGAGTCAGTCCGAGCTGTGTTTATTCTCAGAAATATCGCTTTGGGGTTTGCATTTGTGCGAGCTCTTTCAAGCTTATTCATATCGCCCTAAAGGCTTATCGTTGCACAAGCTCTTGCTTGTGCAGAATGGAAACCTTCGTGCGCTGCAGAGAATCACGTTCCTGGACTGTAGGTATTGCTATGATTCAATTTGTGTGAATACAAGAAAATACTATTGGGACATGGGTGGCGCTGTGGTCTAAACCACAGAGCCTAGGGCTTGTCGATCAAAAGGTCAGCGGTTCGAATCCCCGCGACGGGGTGAGCTCCCGTTGCTCGGTCCCTGCTCCTGCCAACCTAGCAGTTCGAAAGCACGTCAAAGTGCAAGTAGATAAATAGGTACCACTCCGGTGGGAAGGTAAACGGCGTTTCACCAGAAGCGGCTTAGTCATGCTGGCCACATGACCCGGAAACTGTCTGCAGACAAACGCCAGCTCCCTTGGCCTATAGAGCGAGATGAGCACCCAACCCCAGAGTTGTCCGCGACTGGACCTAATGGTCAGGGGTACCTTTACCTTTTACTCTTGACTCTACCATGCTAAATCACAGAACCCGTATGCCAATCTTCCTAACCTTGTGACCACCTCATGTTTTGCACTACAACTCCCATCATCCCTGACTATTGGTTGTGCTTGCTGAGGCTGTTGGGAGTTGCAGTTGAAAATATCCCACCTTGGGGAAGGTTCCCCATAGGATTTATCTTTGCTAGACTATCAAATACTTACTCTGACCTAGTGTTGGGTCATTGGTTTGTTTCATATGCGGCAATTCCACAGTACATTTTTTGGGGGGAACTAGATGTGCTCCAGTCTGCATTCCATAGACTTGACGGGTTTCCTATTTGCCTGATCACACTACTGATGGAGACAATCCAGGTTTGCTGCTATTGGTGCTGAGGGTTCATCAGGAAAAGATACTCATCTTTCCCAGGGATAGTTAAATGCATATCAGCAACCAATCTGAAAACAGGAGCAGAAGGGGTTGTAGTGAGTCTCCTTATCCTAGCTAGATGATACCTAAGGCTGGCTTCTCCTGTGTGACTTGCAGAAAGATTTTAAGTGGGGGCTATGTAGTAAATGGGGACCCAGGTGGCGCTGTGGGTTAAACCACAGAGCCTAGGGCTTGCTGATCAGAAGGTTGGCGGTTCGAATCCCTGCGACGGGGTGAGCTCCCATTGTTCGGTCCCAGCTCCTGCCCACCTAGCAGTTCGAAAGCATGTCAAAGTGCAAGTAGATAAATAGGAACCGCTCTGGCGGGAAGGTAAACGGTGTTTCCGTGCGCTGCTCTGGTTCACCAGAAGCGGCTTTGTCATGCTGGCCACATGACCTGGAAGCTGTACGCCGGCTCTCGGCCAATAAAGCGAGATGAGCGCCGCAACCCCAGAATCAGACACGACTGGACATAATGGTCAGGGGTCCCCCCTTTACCTTTTTACGTAGTAAATGGTGCTTTGCAATTACAGAATAGCTACGGAATGCATGACGCTGTAGGACATATTGTTGGCATCTGTCTGTCTTGAGAGACAGTGGAGTGTGCCTTCTGGGATGAAGTCAAACTGCTACATTAGCAGCACTAACATGGCCTCTCTGGGGCACAAACCTGGGCAGTGTGCATGGAGGTCCTGGGCTGCCCAGACAACAAGACCCCACCTCTCGGCCTCACTGATGTGGTCCAAAAGAAAGCAGAGCAATACGTTTGGCACCAGCTTGGCTGCAGGAGTTGGCAGAAGGAGGCATACAAGGCGCCATCCAACCATCTCAGGAACTCTACTCTGGATTTTGTGTAGGGTTTATTCTTTAGGCTTCCCCCACACCACAAGGCAGCAGAAGTTTAGGTTCATATATGGGCTACCTTCCCAGGTTGACAAGCCCCATCTTCCCCATTGTTTCCAAAGTATGCAAAGATTTATAGGGGAAGGGTGACAGGGTGCAGCGTATTCAGAAGGTCCCAGGTTGGCACTTCCAGTACTACTGTTGTGGCCTAATTTAGTCAGGTTGCAACCCAGTAGTGGGTCCCAGCTCACCAGCTGGAAACCAGTACTTAAGACCTTCTAAAATAGTTCCACACACTCATCCTGCTAACCCCTCGGAACACACAGACACATGATGGCCAATGGTTTTATTTCGCCCCCAAACAGAAGGAGAGTCAAGTTCACTTATCCTCCTACAAGCAGGAGGGTACAATCGACCAGGCTCTTTAAAATAAGGGAACCAGGGCGGGTCAGGAGCTCAGGCAGGAAAGCAGGACAGGTTTCAAGCAGGAACACTGGCAGGAACTGGTCAGCAACAATGTTGCTCCTGCATCCTCAAGTCCCAATCCTCTGGTGACTCGCCTCTTCTGGCTTGGAGGCGAGCACTCCTCCTGCGGGAACTCAGTTCCCTTCGCCTCTCTGCCCTGAGCCTCTGCAGCTCAGGAGAGGCTGGAGGGTTACCGGACCCAGAGGCAACCTCAGCTTCCCCTGACAGGGCTGGGAGTGGAGCACCTGCAGGCAATGGGTCCTCCATCCCATCAGGAGCCAGAGCAGACTCAGCTGATGCCTGCACCTGAGGATCCAGCACAGGTGAGGACCCTTCAGACTCAGGCCCTAGCCCCGGCTCTGCTGGTTCTGGAGGCGGGGAATCCTGTGCAGGCTGGGATCCCTCAGGTTCAGCATCTGAGTCTGAATCCCAGGCCACCACACCCTTTTTAATACAAAAAATGAAGAAAACGTCATTGAAATGGCAGAAGCACTGGTTAGAGTTTTGGGGAAAATTTGTTGAATGTTCCTGCCCTGCAACCATGATAGGAACTGTGTGTGTTTCTCATCAGTAAATGTGATATAAGCACTAGCAAGTCACAGCCTACACTGTGGGGAAAACGTAAACCTGCAGTTTATCTGCAACTGTGCAGGCTAGCATGGGGAAATATATTTCAAACCAATGGTTCGAACATCATTCTATGATTCCATGATCATTCCATTGATGAACGATAACTCTGCACTTCTTGCACTCCAAAAGAGGAAA
Source organism: Darevskia mixta (assembly GCA_034641385.1). NCBI lineage: Eukaryota > Metazoa > Chordata > Lepidosauria > Squamata > Lacertidae > Darevskia > Darevskia mixta. The sequence continues at coordinate 1,256,362 of JAWWNH010000098.1, forward strand.
GATCATTGGAAATATCCACTTCAGCTTGACTTCTGTTGCTAGGGTTTCCCCAAACCACTTGGCCGGCATATTTTGTATACGAAACTGCAACTAGTACAAAAAGGGCTCCAGACGATGGCACTGTAGAGAACCCTTTGTGACCTTTAGTGATGGTTGCTTTCACTTCTCTCTATAGTTTCTGCCACATGCATTATATATAGTTTTTGTCGCAGTCGCTCATCTTTGCTTCGTTGCTCATTTCCCCCACCCACAACTCTCACTGTATTGCAGATGTGTAGCTGTTGTTATAAAAATCTGATCACAAAGCAGTTTCCAAGACACCAGCCCTGGAATTTCATCACATTCAATTGTAAAATAGTCTAAAAATGGCTATGAGGAAATAGCAATGACTTTTGCTTCCTGATTCCATTCCACTACTTTCCATGTTCTACTGCTCAAGTCATAAGTCCAAACATTTAACATGGGTGGTGCACCAGCTTCCTATTAGCTTGATCTTTGTTTTATTTTATTTTGCACAGCCCATCTCAGCTAGCCCAGAGAAGAAATTGAAGGGGTGCTGAAGAAAGACAAAACACCATTGGATTAGCTTACGTGAGTCAAATATTGGTATGTCACTATGCCAGTATAACTTCACAGCAGTATAAGAAATACTAGCAGCCTGGGGTTTTATCCGGGCAATACAAATGACTTGCAACAGCATTTTGATGTTAACTCCATCAGATACTTGGTTTGATTCTGTACAGTCTAGATTTCTCATAAAGGTAAAGGGACCCCTGACAATTAAGTCCAGTCGTGAATGACTCTGGGATTGCGGTGCTCATCTCGCTTTACAGGCCGAGGGAGCCGGCGTTTGTCTGCTTCCGCAGACAGTTTTTCCGGGTCATGTGGCCAGCATGACCAAGCCGCTTCTGGTGAAACCAGAGCAGCGCACGGAAACACCATTTACCTTTCCGCCGGAGCGGTACCTATTTATCTACTTGCACTTTGACGTGCTTTCGAACTGCTAGGTTGGCAGGAGCTGGGACCGAACAACAGGAGCTCACCCCATCGCGGGGATTTGAACTGCCAACCTTTTGATCGGCAAGCCCAAGCGGCACAGTGGTTTAACCCACAGCGCCACCCGCATCCCTCTCATGGACATAGGGTTGCCATATTTCAAGAAGTAAAAATCTGGGTTATTGGTGGCTCAACAAAAGTTGTGAATATAGACGTTTTCATATTTAAGGTTTCGTTGTAATATTTTTATCAACAATTTTAAAAGTATTTCTTACCCCCATTTGCAATTCAATACAAAACAATGTTCCTGACCACCAATATTTTACCAGCTTGGCATCATCTATAAGGTGCACACCTGAAAATATTTAAACTTTTGCAAGGCTGAATTTCCTCTATCCCATCATGCCTCTTTTCTGCTTCGCAAAAACTACACACGGTGTTACTGTGATGTAACTGGCAGTGGTTGTTATTGCAGACACATCAACGCTTACCCATCCTGCTTTGCTGTTGCAGTGTAAGCTCACGGAGCCATTATGGGACCATCAGCCATGGTGCTGTTTGGCATAAAAGGTAAAGGGACCCCTGACCATTAGGTCCAGTCGTGTCCGACTCTGGGGTTGCGGCGCTCATCTCGCTTTATTGGCCGAGAGCGGGCGTACAGCTTCCGGGTCATGTGGCCAGCATGACAAAGCCGCTTCTGGCGAACCAGAGCAGCGCACGGAAACGCCGTTTACCTTACCGCCAGAGCGGTTCCTATTTATCTACTTGCACTTTGACATGCTTTCGAACTGCTAGGTGGGCAGGAGCTGGGACCAAGCAACGGGAGCTCACCCCATCGCAGGGATTCGAACTGCCGACCTTCTGATCAGCTAGTCCTAGGCTCTGTGGTTTAACCCACAGCGCCACCTGGGTCCCTTATGTTTGACATACCAGCTGCTATTCCCTTTCTGAGGTGGTTTTGCCACTTACCAGGAAGCACACACACAAAAGCAACAGCCAGGCTTGCTTTTGTGTTCTCAACAGCGGATGGGTGTGCAGAAATCAGCAGGTGAAGCTTTTCACAGCATTAAGATAAACTTTATCTCTTGCTAATGTTTACACATCAACAGAGGCCAGTTAAATGGCTTGGAAGTGTTGGGTTGCAATTCAGCTAATACTTCTGCATGGGAAGGGTAGATAGAGAGGAACCCTAAAGCTTTTTAAAATCCCTTTTAAAAAAACCATGTGGTTTTTGTTGCCTTTTTGAATTTTGTGGAAATGAAACCTACAGGCGGCATAAGAATGTGTATGATACCTTGTTGCACCCAACAGACCTATCCAGCCAGCGCACAGGCTACCTGGCAGATGGCTTTGTCATATGATTATTGAAGGGTAAACGGCGTTTCCATGCGCTCTGGTTTCCGTCACGGTGTCCCGTTGCACCAGAAGCAGTTTAGTCATGCTGGCCACATGACCCGGAAAGCTGCCTGTGGACAAACACTGGCTCCCTCGGCCTGAAAAGCGAGATGAGTGCCACAATAGGGCGGTTCATAAAAAAACTTTTTGGAAAATGCCTGCTCCAAAGGTCTTATCTTACTACACTAGGGATTATATAGCTATATCTGAAATTTCATAAATATCAGTTAATATCTTGACCCTGCTCCGCTGAATTGAAATTTCAGCCTTCACGACATAGGAAAACGGCCAAGTAAACAGCTATTTTCGTGGAGGAGGGTCAAGATATTAACTGATATGCATGAAATTTCAGATATAGCTATATAATCCCTAGTGTAGTAAGACCTTTGGAGTAGGCATTATTTTTTTAAAAAAGTTTTTTATGAACCACCCTAGTGCCACAACCCCATAGTCACCTTTGACTGGACTTAACCGTCCAGAGGTCCTTTACCTATTGAAGGACACATCTTGCTGAAAAGTGAATTAGCTTTGAGGGGCAGATATGGGGTTTATTGTGGCCGGACAGAACTACAAGTTTAGTCCAATCCACAGATGTGCTGAAAGCGCATCTCTCAGATTTCAGTCGCCTGCATTATTTTTTTTACACATTACTTGGCAGGAGACCTGCATTGCAAAATTTGAAGAAGTGCAAATTTCCAAGGACGGCTGAATTTCAGTTCACGCATTGCTTTGAAAAGTGCAAGCTATATACTTTTGCCTTTAAGTGCAAATGGAATCAAATTTCTTCCCCACGAGTACTTTCACGTTAAGAAAACAGCTCCAGTCCAGTCCATCAGTGCTGATCCCATGCCCTGTGTGTTCACTAGTCACATGAGAAGATGGTGCGTCAGATCATTTGTGGGCGATGACTTTGCAAAAGCTTGGAGTGGTCACTCCCAATCACTCAACAACTGGTTGTCATCCCATGACACATTGCCATGCAATTACTAAATCTATATCAACTGGGTGCAATGCTGTCCTCAGGGCACCCAATCCCGGACTAGTTTCAGCCACATGGAAGCACTCCTTACGAGTAAACCTCACATGCACCAAGAACAGGACCTCTGGAAGCATTGAAGGGTGGGGTTAGCCTGCACAGTCCTGTGACCTCTTCCTCAACAGATTCCTCTTGCCAAAGAAATCATTCCTGCCCATCAGCTTCCCCTTCCAAAAAACTACTTATTGTGGGATCCCTCCCTTACAAATATTAATTTATCCCCTCTGGGACACCATTCCAATGCACGTGGGTCACCTCTTGCCAGAGTTTCTGAAATGCTGTGTGTTTTATTTATTTAGATCTGGTGTGCACGTGGCAGCTTAAAAGTAATATAATAATAATAATAATAATAATAATAATAATAATAATAATAATAATATATTATTTATACCCCACCCATCTGGCTGGGCTTCCCCAGCCACTCTGGGCGGCTTCCAACAGAGCATTAAAATACAATAATCTATTAAACATTAAAAGCCTCCCTAAACAGGGCTGCCTTCAGATGTCTTCTAAAGGTCTGGTAGTTGTTGTTCTCTTTGACATCTGGTGGGAGGGCGTTCCACAGGGCAGGCGCCACTACCGAGAAGGCCCTCTGCCTGGTTCCCTGTAACTTGGCTTCTCGTAGTGAGGGAACCGCCAGAAGTACTGTTAATTCATTTGAGTGGCACACATACGTATCGATTTTTATGTCTTTCCTAAAGACGGCGGTTGCATGTAAACCCCAAGAAGCAGTCTTGCTTGGATCTAAACTCGTTTCTGAAATCCTGTCCATGATATCCTCATTTGGCTTCATGCTAAGATAATAAACAGCACCGTTTATGCATCTAAAGGTGTAACTTTCCAGGGTAGTATGTACATCAGCACATTTCATTGTAAAAACCTATCCCTCTCATTAAGTGCAAGCTTAAGGCAAGTCTGTAGAGCAGCAGAGAAGGTTTTTTATTTTATTTTAAGGGTGTTGGCTGGGCTGTTTTTCTTTCCGTGTTGCTTGCTGCGGAGTGATGTAAAGACCAGGCACCACAGCTGACTAACATTGAATCAGACTCGCTTTGAGGGTCACACAAATCACAACAACTCAGCTGCTGTAGTAGCCAGATTCGGGTTTTCTAAGGGCCACACGAGACCTGAACTGTGCCTTTGAATTTAATGTGCGGATTTTGAAATAATGCTAATTGCATCAGCTGGGAGACAGAGCTGATAATCCATGGGGTCAGAGAAGGCAAGGAGGGGGGATTTAACCGTTTTCTCCCCAGCTGCGGTCTTGTGCAAAATGCATCCATGGAAAGTTCTATTGCCATTGGGACAAAATCCACCACTGATGCTGTGCCCAGCAGGTGGGTTTTTATGATGATGATGATGGTGATAATAATAATAATAATAATAATAATAATAATAATAATAATAATAATAATAATAGTTGCCGCCACTCTAGGAGGCTCCCAACAAAAAATAGTAAAAGCACAATGCAACATCACACACTAAAAACTTCCCTGAACATGGCTGACTTCAGTTGTCTTCTAAAAGTCAGTTAGTTGTTTATTTCCTTGACATCTGATGGGAGGGAGTTCCACAGGCCGGGTGCCACTACCAAGAAGGCCCTCTGCCTGGTTCCCTGTAACCTCACTTCTCGCAGGGAGGGAACCGCCAGAAGGCCCTCGGAGCTGGACCTCAGTGTCTTGGCCTGAATGATGGGGGTGGAGACGCTCCTTCAGGTATACTAAGCCGAAGCTGTTTAGGACTTGAAAGTTCAGCACCAACCTGAATAAAATAGCAGCTTTAGAAAAAGGGGACCTCAGCAAGGGAATAAAGGATTAAACTCTCCCCCCCCTCCATGACTGCTCTGATGCTTCCCCAGACTCCTGTCTGAAACCCTGGAGAGCTTCTGCTAGTCAATATACTGAGGTAGATGAGCCAATGGTCTTCCTCTGGTCCTACCACCGGACAGTGGGTGCCATTTGTATTTTTTAAAACCTGCACTTTCAATGCAAATATGCATTCTCTAGTTTGGTTCTTGGTTTTCTCAGAATCAGCTGATTTGAAACGTTTTCTCCATGAGAACCAGGAAGTGACCTCTCTGGACAACAGAACGACTCTTCTTTTTATCTCTGTGGTTGTGGGCGCCGTAAGGCACTTGAATACGTTTATATACTCTGTCCATTTCCCTCCCTCCCAGCTGGCCCCGGGCACTGGCAACCCATGCTACACCACTGCCTGTGAGGCAGAACAGCCATCTCAGATTACAGTTAGAGGCTGAGTGGAGAGAGTGGTTTGCTAAGGAGTCCATGGCTGAGGCAAGTTTTGAATGAGGAACTTTCTGGCTTTCTGCTCAGTCTCACAGTCGCTCCACTCTCTTTGCTCTCAGTGCAGGCTGAGCTCAATCATCTTGGTCTTCTGTCATTCCAGTGTGTGTTCAAGGTACCGACTGCTGCCCAGAGAACATAGGAAACTGCCTTGTACTAAGTCCAAGTATGTGTCCGGTCAGTCATCTCCTCTGACTGACAGGTGCTCTCCAGGGTCTTAGGTCAAGAAGGGTTTTCCCCATCACGAGCCACCTGATTCTCTTCTAGCTAAAGATGTCTGGGCCTAAACCTGGTTGCTTTTTCCTGCAGAGTCAGGTGCCTTACCACTGAGCTACTGGTTAATTTCAGGGCTCCTTAGTTGGGAACAGAAATCAACTGCAAGCTGTATTTCCCTTCCATCAGGCCTATCGTTTAGCCCCAGAGCACCCAAAACCTTTAGAACAGTGGTTCCCAAATTGCTGAGGGTATTGTTTTTCTCTCTGTTGAAGTAATTGCAATGTGCTGTGCTAGATGCTGTTCGATTTTTAATTTGCAGTTTTACAGACACACTCTGAACCACCTGAATGAAACTCGCAGATCACTGGTGGTTAATGGGCCACAGCTACTCTGGAACAAAATGCAACCAATTCTTTAGCTAGAATAACTTTGCTTTTAGATTCTCCCTCTTTTCCATTTAGGCACGGCAGTCGCCGTGTTCACTGAAGTACAGCTCTCGCTCTCTCTCTTTTTGGTAAGCTTTAGGTGTGCTCTGCATTACACAATCCTTTAGGGTGTGTCCAGTAAACAGGGTGAGGCAGAGAACAGGCAGCCTGAGGCAAAGACTTTACAGCATCTGTTCGGTACAAGGAATTAATGACTAACTTCTCTTCTCCCTGCCCCTCGCTTCTTATACCACTGTATAAGAAACAAAGAGACAAAATGACAACCATGGCAGAGCCCAGCTTTGTTGTATACTCTGGATTAGATCCAGATCTAGGCTATGTACTTGAAGCCCCGTACTTCAAATCACATTTGCATGCTGTTGTAGACACCAGAGAGGGATGTCTTCACCTGATGCGCATTACCTGTTTGGTTTCCCCACACCTGCAACCCCCTTGAGGACATATTCACGAAGCTGTCCTTTGTGCATGTATGTCAGGCGGCAGAGGAAACAACTCTCACGGCAGGTTGCCAGGAACGGATAACACAAGGAAAAGTTCTTACCATCTGCTTTTTATTCAATGTTTACAGAGAGAGGCTTGGGAATGCAGTCTCTTGGAATAACGGCGTTGTCCCTAGTGACTCTCCACCCCCTTTTTTCTCCTACTTCCTCATTCGTCGTCATCTCCCCTATGGGTGGCACCAAGAGCCCTTTGCTTTACTACTTTCAAGTCTCACCAGGTTCTGGGAGAGGGGTTCTGAGCTGTGACCTCCCTCAAACCCCTGTTGTAATTCTGAATTGTCTTCCCCTTCTCTGGAAGGGTCAGGCTGGGGAGTCTCCACCATTCCTCCTCTGCCTAGTCCCTGACAATGTGTGATGGCTATCTTAAATGTAGTCGAAACAAAATAACAAATAAAAATATTCCTTCCAGTAGCACCTTAGAGACCAACTAAGTTTGTTCTTGGTATGAGCTTTCATGTGCATGCACACTTCTTCAGATACACTGAAACAGAAGCACACGAAAGCTCATACCAAGAACAAACTTAGTTGCTCTCTCAGGTGCTACTGGAAGGAATTTTTTATTTTGTTTCGACTACGTCATACCAACACGGCTCCCTACCTGTAATTAAATGTACCTGTCTCAGCTTAACTGTGCTTATACTTTCAAATCAGACGAATGCTAGTGTTTTAGGGGAAACACATCAAACAGGAGTCCAGCCGGTGGTGCAGGAGGCGGCACCTTTGTCCCCAAAATCACTAATTCGAAAGCAATGAACTTCCACCATCACCATCTTATGACTGCAACAATGTGCAGGCCGTAACCTCACCTGGAAACATGTATTTCCTCTCCCTGCTCCAAAAACACACACACACAAAAAAACCACTCCACATTTTTCTTGAACATTTAGCCATATGAAGCATTCTGTCTAACTCTGCAGATCGCATAGTTTGTTGTGAATAATGGTTGGTTCTAGTAAAGACATTACGTGAATCATATAGTTGCATGCGCCTCGCTTGCGTTGCTCTAGGGGGATGGGAGAAGAATGAGTCAGGGCTTGAGTAAGTACTTACCCTCCTGGTTCTGCAAATAAGACCTGTCATTGCGGGTCTCCTTGCTAAGGCACGTCCAGACAAAGGTACCTGCATTTCCAGGTGAGCTCTGTTATGTGCAACTGGAAGGTGGTGCCAGGGGAGGAAGCAGCAGCTGGAAATTAAAGGCAGGGCGCTACAGAGCTCTATTCCAGAGTTCCCTGAGACGAGGGGTTGATTGTTGAACCACTGTGGCAGCTGGAACTCTGTGAGGAGAATAGTGTCTCTCAGCATCCTAAACAAACTACAGTTCCCAGGATTCTTTGGGGGGAGGGAAGCCATGACAGTTTAATGTGGTATGATACAGCTTTAAAATGTAAAGTGCTGATAAGCCCCGTCATTCATGATGTCCCTCAGGGAAGTTTTACACTGGCCTTTGGGGACCATTTTGGAAACTGCTCCATCTGGGCTGCTGTACAACTTGCCAACTTTCATATGCATGCAACTTCCACCTGCAATATGCAGCTGGTAGCTGGAAGTGGAAGGTTTCGGTGTTCGGCTGCTGCTAATAATAGCAAAATGATCTGTCAAAAAAAAAAATTAAAAAAAATCCTTCCAGTAGCACCTTAGAGACCAACTAAGTCTGGCAAGGCCATTTTTGGTCATTTCAGTTAACAGTAGGGCTATTAACAGAACGGGTTATTTTTAATATACTGTAATAATTAGCTGTTTTTGAAGAATGGGTAGACTAACAATGAAACGTACTGTATCCACCTTACTGTGTTTTTGGACTTCGTAATGATGCTTTGACAAGTTGTGTTTTGCTCTTTGCTATGGACATCCAATCTCTCTAACTATAATCCATAGATACAGAATTTTAAAACGTTAATTAAAATCAGTGGGACTTTAATGTGCAGACCTCCAAGTATCCCTATTTTCCAGGGACAGACCCCAATTTACAGGTTTCTGCTTTGATCCCAGAATGTCCTGCTTTTCCTTAGGATGTTCCTATTTTCTTTGGAGAAATGTTGGAGGGTATGGAGTTATGCGACCCCTGAGCCAAGGAGATAAGCAACTGTACAACTTTTAGAAGACATCTGAAGGCAGTCCTGTATAAAGAAGGTTTTAAAAAAAAAAGTTTAATGTTTTATTATGGTTTTATATATGTTGGAAGCCGCCCAGAGTGGCTGGAGCAACCCAGTCAATGGGGAGGGTATAAATAATAAACTTCTTCTTCTTCTTCTTCTTCTTCTTCTTCTTCTTCTTCTTCTTCTTCTTCTTCTTCTTCTTCTTTTAAACCACAGAGCCTAGGGCTTGCCGATCAGAAGGTCGGTGGTTCGAATCCCCGCTACGGGGTGAGCTCCTGTTGCTCGGTCCCTGCTCCTGCCAACCTAGCAGTTTGAAAGCACGTCAAAGTGCAAGTAGATAAATAGGTACGACTCCAGCAGGAAGGTAAACGGCGTTTCCGTGCACTGCTCTGGTTAGTCATGCTGGCCACATGACCTGGAAGCCGTACGTCGGCTCCCATGGCCAGTAAAGCGAGATGAGCGCTGCAACCCCAGAGTCGTCTGCGACTGGACCTAATGACCTAAAGACTGGACGACATAGAGTGGCAGCGTAATCTTATGCTTGGTGGGGGGCCATGTTCCCCACGTTAGTTGGGAGTTATTTCTCCAACTCATGTGCCATCTTACCTATCATCCCTTTCTATTGCCAGTCATCGTTTTGCCTTTATCAAAGCACGTTTTAATGTTTTTCCTTCAAATTCCCTTTTTCATGGATTTTCTAGGGGCCAAGTCTCGGTTCTATGTTCCTGTGATAATAGATCGATTGAAACACTTCACCATATAGTATTTATATGTCCTTTATATTGTGTTGTCCGGAAGAACTTACTGTTATCATTAATCCACAAGTTGCCTGGGCACCCGGCAGATTTTCGCCTGGCCTTCTTATTGCAAGATACAGATCAGCATGTAACTTTACAAATGGCAAACTTTTTAACTTCCGTTTTGACATATAAACAACGTAATGGACTGCTGTTTGGAAGCTGAAAATTCCTTTTAGTATCTATTTCTAAATTGTACTCTTATTAAGTTTTTATTGGTTCTAATTTTTTTAACCAATTGTGCTGTGTATTTGTTCTAGTTCTGTTGTTCTTATGAGCTTAAAGCTGAAATAAAGTGATTGATTGTGGTCAGGGGTCTCTTTACCTTTACCTTTATTTTCATCAGAGAAGTGGTATTTTCAAGACAATATGCAGTTGGAGTAGTAGCTCAGCTGTTCCACAAAACTTTGTCCATGGTGGCAAAAGGTTTAGATTGCTCTGCAAGTAAACAAATCTTCCTCATTTCTCAATGCACCAAAGGGCAGATGTGCAAGATGCTGCCGATTCTGCTATTCCATGAGATCTTAAGGCCAACTTAACGCTGTGCTGCGGTGAGCAAGCTCCTTTCCTCAGGGTGTCCAGAGATTTCCTGGTCAGCCTGTGGCTAACTGTATCTTTGCCTGTCACATTCTGTGTGATGAATCACCACTGATGTCGCGGGCAGAAAACGAACTGCCTGTACTCATCTGCATCTTGCCATCGGTGACTAATTCGAGTTATGGGGATCCCTTATTGCCCCTGTAATTCTAAAAAGAGGCCTCTGACATCAAGAACACCTAGCATTTAACCAAGATCCTCTTCTGATTAAGCATCTTGGGTTGATTCCAGACCCGTTTATTGAGAATTCAGCCTGATTTCTTTGCAAAAAGGTTTGCAGGGAGGTTAGACAACGCTGCCTATTTATTCAGCATCCATTTTGATTTGTGTGCTGGGAGGTGAGATGATGTTGCGTCAAGCAAACGTAACCCCATCGTTTCCAGTGTCACTTTCTGAATCACAACAAGTCTGATTTGAGCAGAAGCTCTAAATCAGCTTTAATTGTGCAATCTGGATTTACTGGAGTTCCACCCCAAAATAGCAGCAGTCCGGCAGCTCCTTTAATCAGTAGGACTTTGCAGACCCATTCCTAGGTGTTGCATATGGGATTCACTTTTTCCCACAACCAGAAGGTATGCCCAGAAAAATGGGTCCATATTTCCTATACCGAAAATGCAATAACCAGTATGTAAGTGAAGAGCAAATTAGAACTTCTTTTCACTTCTCGACACTGTGCTGTCAACTGAATTAACCCGCAAGACCGAATCCTTCCTAAAATTCATGCTATGCTTCTTATACCCTTTTAAAAAGTGGCTCTTTTTGGTGTGTGTGTGTGTGTGTATTGGGTTGTTGTTTTTATTCTGATTACCGTATTTTCCCATCTATAAGATGCCCCCGTCTATAAGATTTTGGGGGCCTCAAAATTTAGAAAATAGGGGGGGGGATTGAGCTTTTGGGGAGGATTATTTGGGGGGAATGCCGAAAATCGCTCACACGCCAGAACGCACCACACAACCGCTCGAGTCGCTTACAATTGCTGCTTACAATCTAGGGCTCGCACTACGTTCCGGCAGGTGAGCGATTTTCGGCATTGGCCGCTTGATTGTTGGGGGGGGGGATCCCAAAAATCGCTCACCCGCTGGAACGCAGCACACAACCGCTCGTGTCGCAGCTGCCTGATCGCCGCGATTAGCCCTACTGCTTGCCGCTGCGGTAGCCAATAGACAGCTGCCCTTGTCGCAGTGAGCGGGAGGGATTTTTGGCACGCCCCCAACAATCAAGCGGCCAATCGCCGCTTACAATCTCGGGCTCAGGCCCAAAAACCATTCACGCGTCCCCCCTCAGCACTGCCCGTGTATAAGACGAGCCTAACTTTTGAACCTCATTTTGGGGTCAAAAAAGCTCGTCTTATACATGGAAAAATACGGTATATATGTTGTGATCTTTTCTGTGAACCGCCCTGAGACCTCTGGGTATAGGGCGATATATAAACTCAATAAATAATAGTAATAATAATACTTTTCTCCTTGTGCCTCTACTCATTCTTTTCTTTTTCTCTCATCAACAAAACTTTTTTCTAGGAGATCCATTCTCCAGCTGTTATCGAAGGAGTTCAGCTCATGACTTCCAGTCAGATTGCAGTCGCTTAGATTAAAATTTCAAAAGAGCTGTTGTGGATTAGGTTGCAACAAGCTACAAATTGCCCAAGGCAGAGAAAAGAGCTAACACTCCTTTATTTATTTATTTATTTATTTATTTATTTTTTAAAAAGACCACTGTGTGATTATGCTTCTTCTTAAATACAATACAAATCATTATTGTGGTCATAGACCAGCATAAAAGGGTGGGGTAAAGGTAAAGGTAAAGGCACCCCTGACCATTAGGTCCAGTCGTGTCCGACTCTGGGGTTGCAGCGCTCATCTCACTTTATTGGCCGAGAGCCGGTGTACAGCTTCCGGGTCATGTGGCCAGCATGACTAAGCCGCTTCTGGCGAACCAGAGCAGCGCACGGAAACGCCGTTTACCTTCCCGCCAGAGCGGTTCCTATTTATCTACTTGCACTTTGACGTGCTTTCGAACTGCTAGGTGGGCAGGAGCTGGGACCGAGCAATGGGAGCTCACCCCGTCGCAGGGATTCGAACCGCCGACCTTCTGATCAGCAAACCCTAGGCTCTGTGGTTTAACCCACAGCGCCACCTGGGTCCCTCTGGATGTACCTCTGGGTGGGGTACAGTCATTTAAAATCTGAAAAGCGTTTTTGAAAGCTAAAAGGTATTAAAACAGAAGGTGAATATAAATGTCTATAAGAATTTAAAAGAAGCTAAAAGAATCTAAAAGAAGGGATAGGCACATTGGGCAGGTGTGGAAGGGCATAAAAGATTGATATATAAAAGACTTTATCTATCCATTTACAGAACACTCTGATACGTTCATTAAATCTGGTTTGTGACACAGGTCATCCTCCGGCGAATTTTGTTTTTTTTTTTTTTTAAAATAATTTTTATTGATTTTATAATTTTATAAATATTCAACGTTACATTTCGGTCAGGATTCATCACTCCCCACCTCTCACCTTGGGGAGTTATTTAAATCTTACCCTCCCTCTCACAGAGGTAAACCCATTCATTATTTCCCCTGACCTTAAAGCAATCATTATCTGACTTCGGCCTAACCCTGTTACCGGGTAAACCATTCTTAGTTACAAAACTTAGTCATAGTGGCTTCCTCCGCTCCTCCCCAGTGGCTGCATTAAACAAAATATATCTCCAGTTCAGGTACATAGTTACATTAAGCATATCTTTAACTTTGTAACAAAGCATAGTTCTAACTCTAGTAAAGTAGCATTACATTCTTTTTTCATATCATCTGTTAATTCCAACCTCTGCGTCATCCTCCCAAATCTTTTATAAATTTCCTTCAGACTCCCCTGAATCTTCAGGCTCCCAACTTCGAAAGATCCTAACATAATCATAACTCAAGACCATGTCCGATAGAAATGTTCAAAATCCGCACATTTAATCAATCCGGGGTTACCCACCTACACTGTTCAACCCTCCCCTCGCCTTTCCCCAGTCCAAGTCCAAGTGCTTGCTTGCACTTGGACTTCACCTTCTCTTTGACTTCTCAGCTGTTCCTGCTCCCACTTCTTAAACCAATTCTTCTTCTTTATTGGTGTCTTCTTGCGTCGAAAAAAATAGTCCTTTGCCGATGTTGTTTTCTTGTTCCTCTTCTTCAGTCTAAATATCTTGCGCCGAGAAGAAATTTTCCTGTGGCGAGGCTTGCCTTTGACCTTGGGGTGCCACAATAGCAAGGGACGGACCTCCGTAATTACATCCCAATGCTGTTCCAGATCAGTCCAAATTCTTGAAATTCTTTCTTAATTACTCACATTTAAGTCGTCCGATCTTGTTTTGTTTTGGAGAAATCGGCGCGCTCAGGGGGGAAGGACTCGCGGCTTCCACCCGACGGGCAATGGCGATCCGATGAGCTCCGTCGCCCCGCGTCGCTCACGGCGGCCCCTACTGGGGTCTACCGGGGAGTTGGGGCAACGTTCCGAGCTTCTGCCGGATCTTAGGTCCCGGGACAACCCTCCCGGGAGTTTTGGGGGTTGCGTCGCCGTCGCAAGCTCCCCTTTGAGCCGGTCGGGTCGGGGAATGTCAAGAGCGACATTTCCCCCGACCTTCTCCCTCCGGCGCGCCGACCGGAAGCCTCCTCCGGCGAATTTTGAGCGCTGCTGTGCAGAATCTAGCAGCAATGTATGCTGTGGCAGGATTGGTAGCTTCTTCTTAAAAGAAATTCACTTGGGTGGTAGCAGCCCCTTCCTCTCCCCAACACACTTTGCTTCTTTGGTGGCATGGGAAATCCTTGGTTATCTTATCTCTTCCTCGCTCCCCCACTGCTTGTTGTACAGGGCTTGAGAGGAAATGTCGAGGTGAGATAATGTTGTGCCAAGATATCTGATAATGTTTTTTTTCTGTCAAGAACACACAAAAATGTGCAATGTCTTCTTGGGTACAAAACTGTGCTTCGCAAGCATTTTAATTCAGGGTATTTCAGCTGCCGTTGTGTGGATCCAATATTGTCTGTTTTCTTGTGCCCATTAATGAAAGAAGAAGAGTTTGGATTTGATATCCCGCTTTATCACTACCCGAAAGAGTCTCAAAGCGGCTAACATTCTCCTTTCCCTTCCTCCTCCACAACAAACACTCTGTGAGGTGAGCGGGGCTGAGAGACTTCAGAGAAGTGTGACTAGCCCAAGGTCACCCAGCAGCTGCATGTGGAGGAGCGGGGACGCGAACCCGGTTCACCGGATTACAAGTCTACCACTCTTAACCACTACACCACACTGGCTCTCTTCAAAATGAAACTCTTCAAAATGACGACAACACAATTTTTAGTCTGCTACGAGAAGAAGATTTGATACTGAAAAAGATGCATGGGAGGCAGTTGTGCAGATGTTCCTCTCCCACTTTTCCCAGGAAGTCCTGCCTATATTGTAAAATGCAGTTACATTATGCTGCAATACATAGCCAAAGTCGGTCATCTGCCAAGAGGGAGCGGGCCCTTTGTCAATAGGCTGTAGGTGAGACAAATGTACATGAATGCAGCTTGGTGGCAGAAGAAGAAGAAGAAGAGTTTGGATTTGATATCCCGCTTTATCACTACCCGATGGCGTCTCAAAGCGGGTGGCGCTGTGGTCTAAACCACAGAGCCTAGGGCTTGCCGATTGGAAGGCCGGCAGTTCGAATCCCTGCAACGGGGTAAGCTCCCATTGCTTGGTCTCTGCTCCTGCCAACCTAGCAGTTTGAAAGCATGTCAAAGTGCAAGTAGATAAATAGGTACCGCTCCGGCGGGAAGGTAAACGGCGTTTCCGTGCGCTGCTCTGGTTTCGCCAGAAGCGGCTTAGTCATGCTGGCCACATGACCCGCAAAAACTGTCTGCGGACAAACGTCGGCTCCCTCGACCAGTAAAGCGAGATGAGCGCCGCAACCCCAGAGTCGTTCGTGACTGGACTTAACTGTCAGGGATCCTTTACCTTTACCTTTACCATACCCTCCAACATTTCTCCAATGAAAATAGGGACATCCTAAGGAAAAGCAGGACATTTTGGGATCAAATCAGAAACCTGGACGGCTTCTGTAAATCTGGGACTGTCCCTGGAAAATAGGGACACTTGGAGGATCTGGAATAGAATGTGGCTCTTGAGTGGAGGAATTTGTCCTGATTTACAAGGTGCAACTACTTTCTTACTATCTTATCCTTCAAAAAAATAAATGATAGTGCTTTTTTGGAAACAGAAGAGCTGTATCTAGGAATATCGCTTTGCCAGAGATGGAAACTCTTCCCAGAAAGTCTCTGACAGCTAGCTGGCATCACAGTGTACGCTGTGATCCAGAAAGCATGATTTTTTCAGAGACCAAATAGTCATTCCTCATTATAAAGAACTGCAGAGTTTGCACCTCTCGCTTTTCTCTGCAGTTTCTTTTTAAAGAAGTAACGATAATAATGTCTGTCGGGCGGCCCAATCTGAAAATAACACATTCCACCTTCCCACAGCCAAGGGAACTCTCTTCCGGAGCTGCGTGTATGTTTTGGAGATTGTCCTCCAAATGTGTCAGCCAGGAAGTCTGTGATTCAGGGTCGCTTTGTGACAGGCACCTGATGCACAAACACTGCCGTGAGTCACGCTTCCAGGTTTACAGGAGAAGCAATGGCTTGCTCTTCTGCCAAAGGAATTGACGCTGGACAGAGTTGGCTTTGTAAATACATGCTCCTCGGTGCATTCTTATCGTGTTCCTCCCTGTGCTGATGAATGCCAGAAAACCTTGCCTGCGTTGCCCCACCCAATAGCACAGAAAACCTAGAGCGAGATTTTACGATTGTAGCTTCTGATCAGGGTGATCCGCTTTGTTCTTCGTGCAATCCTGTCTCAACATGGAACATTTTCGTTCCAAGAGGGGCGTATTATATGGCCTGCACTGTGGCTTGTACCACACCTTTTGTATTTATACAATTTATAAACTCATACCCTCCAACGTTTCTCCAATGAAAATAGGGACATCCTAAGGCAGTGATGGCTAACCTTGACACTCCAGATGTTTTGGAACTACAACTCCCATCATCCCTAGCTAACAGGATCAGTGGTCAGGGATGATGGGAGTTGTAGTCCCAAAACATCTGGAGTGTCAAGGTTAGCCATCACTTTCCTAAGGAAAAATGGGGCATTTTGGGATCAAATCAGAAATCGGGACGTCTTCTGTAAATCCAGGACTGTCTCTGGAATATACGGACACTTGGAGGGTCTGGAATCGGATTTAAAGAACATATTGTGTGTGCATTGTGAGTTACCTTGAGTCCTTGGGATAGCAGCCCAACCTCACAGTGGGGCATCATTTATATGCAATATAATTGCATAATAATTATATGCAATGGGGGAAATGTTTGGTATGTGCTACACCCCTGTCGTATTAAAATGCACTTACCCGTGTTTCTCCTAAAATAAGACACCGTCTTATATTTTTCCCCCCTCAAAAAAACACAGTATGGCTTATTTTGGGGGATGTCTTATTTTAACAGCTCTGCATTGGTACGATGCATAGCCACGCCTCTCCAGGCCATTTTAAGGGAGAGGCGCCATGCCACTATGTCTTATTTTCGGGGTATGGCTTATTTTCGGGGTATGGCTTATATTTCACAAATGCATAGAAATCCTGCTACGGCTTATTTTATGGCTACGGCTTATTTTAGGAGAAACAGGGTATCCTCTAGTATAAGTCTAGGGACGCAGGTGGGACTGTGGATTAAATCACAGAGCCTAGGGCTTGCCGATCAGAAGGTTGGTGGTTCGAATTCCCGCGACGGGGTGAGCTCCCATTGCTTGGTCCCTGCTCCTGCCAACCTAGCAGTTTGAAAGCACGCAGTGCAAGTAGATAAATAGGTACCGCTGCAGCGGGAAGGTAAACGGCGTTTCCGTGTGCTGCTCTGGTTCGTCAGAAGCGGCTTAGACATGCTGGCCACATGACCTGGAAGCTGTACGCCGGCTCCCTCGGTCAATAATGCGAGATGAGTGCCGCAACCCCAGAGTCGGTCACAACTGGACCTAATGGTCAGGGGTCCCTTTACTTTTAGCTAATTGGTGCTCAGAGCAGGCACACCATTAGTCGGCTAACATTCTGTGAGTGAGGGACCAGTGTAGATGGAAAGTGCATTTACAAATGATCGAGGCGAGGAAGATGTCTGCATAAAACGTTTGTGCTGGTAAGCACTTTCCCAGAGGCCTATAGCATGTATCTATGGATCCCGAGTAAATTTAATTTGTACCACTGTGTCCATATATGGTCACTGTTAAACTGCATTTCACATTACAGGAAAATAAGGAGTGTTTGTTTATTTTGACTACAGTAAAAATTTATGGAATAAAAAAAATGCATTGGAATATTTTAAGGCTCAAAAGGTGGGGAGTTTTTTTTTTATTAAAGCTTTCTCTCCCTTACTCTATTCGTCTTTTTTAATTGGTCTTTATAAAAAAAGATTGATGATCCTCCTCCCATCTGTTGCTTGACCCTGTCATCTCTTGTGCTGTATCACACATTGGGTATCTTATATTTGGGGAAAACTGCACAGTTCTCTTTTCTTACCAGAACCTCCCAAAAACTTAAGGTCAGTTTTCTCCTCCTAAGGAATTCTTACATAAGCAGTGTGGTACTAAATGCTTTGGGGATTTATGATGATTGAAGAAGGTGATCCAAAGAAATGTGCTTAAAATGTTTAGATGTTCCAAAATCTGGAGTTCATTGTTTAATCACATAGTTTTGTGCTGGTACTACATTGATATCCTCCCCATTTTTTATTTTTAGCAATTGCTCCTGCTTTCCTCCCGCCTTAGACTTCCTATGTTTTCAGAGGCAAATGAAGAAGAACAAAATGCAAAGGGCTTGGCAGAGCAAGGCTGCCCACTTCACTTCACACAATGCATAATTAACTTGCGGATTTCATTGTCACAAGACACGGTGATTGGCACTGTCATGGCTCTAGCCTCGAACTCAGAATCTGAGGGTGAGCCAGCAGAGTCTTGGACTGTTGTGGGGAGCTGGATCGAGATCCCAGTGCTGAGGTTGGTGGGCTGGAGCTTGCAGCTCCTGAACCAAGACCCTCACAGATGCATCCTCCCTCTCCACTTCACAGAAGGAGAACTCAAGTGCCTTCTGCCCTCCAGTGCTGAGAGTGTGCCAGGCAGAAAGCCACAGAAAAGTGATGAGGATCTTGTCATCTTGAGGCAGTGCCACATTTTAGATCCACATTCAGTGTGGAACTTGGGAAGAGTAGGCTGGAGGAAGAGACTCATAAGCCTCAGTTCTTTGTTGGAACACGTTGCTCACTTGGAGCTGTCCGTGGTGCTGTGACTACCAACGTGCCCTGATGCCTTGCCTCACGATGATGCCCAACGACTTAGATGACTATAGGTCAAGTGATAGCTATTGGCTATAGGCACACCTTGGGCCAGTCACTGTCTCTCAGCCTAGCCTACCTCTCAGGTTTGTTGTGAGGATAAAATGGAGAGGGAAAGAACCGTGCTCATCTTCAGGAGGTCCTTAGAGAAAATATGGAATATAAATGTAATACGTCAATAAATGTTGATGCTGAAATTGTGAAAATGGAACAAAGAGGTTCTCGCTCCCTTTCTCTATTAGTAGAAGTCTGGTTTCTCTGAGGAAACCACCACCATGCACATAGATAATCAAATGTTATTAGCTGTACACATAGTTGTTTTCTCTTCAGGAAGGTTTCAGAGGATGGTACTGAGAGAAACAATCCCATTTTGATAGCGCAAAAGCTCAGCATATAAGATCGCTACTAATTGATGTATTTCCTCAATATTTGCCAGCATACAACACAAAAAAGAATGGTTTGTTTAGATGTATAATAATAAAAAAGGAGACACTGCTAAATTAATTTCTCCATTTAAAGACAAGAAGTCTGTAAAATTGATTGATGATACAAGGAAATGTCAGTCTATTACTCAATGATGAACAATATGGCTAGATTCCTTCGAAAGATTTCTTTTACTCTTAGAATAAGTGAAAAATTGTGCTTCTCTCAGAGAAATTGTGCAGGTGACCAAGGAGCTGGTGCTCTTTCATGGATTAGTATTAAACATCTACCTGTCCCAAGTTTCATCATAAGGATGGTGAACACTTGAATGTGGTCTTCTCTGGAGAACGGTTGTGCAGAACAGGATGCATATGAAGCCCTGAATCAACAAGTCCTGCCTCACTAACCTTCTAGAGTTCTTTGAGAGTGCTAACAAGCATGTAGGTTGGAGTGATCCAGTAGATCTGCTTTTGACAACATCCCTCACCAAAGGCTATGAAGAAAACTCAGCAAACGGGATGAGAGGACAGATACCTTATGGACAGATAAGTGAGAGAATAACCACAAAGAGTCTTACGGAACCTTAAAAACCAACAAATTTCTTAAGGCATAAGCTTTGTGGACCACATTCCACTTTATCAGATGCTACCCCTCTGTAAACTGCTAAGTAAGTTTCTGAGCACAATTCAAAGTGTTAGTGCTGACCTTTAAAGTCCTAAATGGCCTCGGCCCTGTATACCTGAAGGAGCGTCTCCACCCCCATCATTCTGCCCAGATACTGAGGTCCAGCGCCGAGGGCCTTCTGGTGGTTCCCTCACTGCGGGAAGTGAGGTTACAGGGAACCAGGCAGAGGGCCTTCTTGGTAGTGACGCCCGCCCTGTGGAACGCCCTCCAATCAGATGTCAAGGAAATAAACAACTATCTAACTTTTAGAAGACATCTGAAGGCAGCCCTGTATCAGGAAATTGTTAATGTCTGATGTTTTATCGCTTTATTATTATTATTATTATTATTATTATTATTATTTTACTGATTTGAAGCTGGGAAAATGTTCTCATTTAAGAGGATAGGAATAAATGGCATTTCTCACAATGGAGGCATATAATTAGCATGGTTCCCCATCTATGTATATTGAGACCGATGCTTTTAAAGTGCTCATAAATGATCTGTTGTTAGGGGTGAGCTGGCTGTGGTTTTGGTTGTACCAAATTACTCAGGACGATGGAAACAAAAAGGGACTGTGAAGAACTCAAGAAAGATCTATCCATACTGGTTGAATGCACAATAAAAATGGGAAATGGGGGTCCAGCGTAATTAAGTATAAACTGTAGAGCGATGCACACCGGGGCCAAAATCCTAATTTCACACGAACGCTGATGGGATGTGAACTGGCAGTGACTGGCCAGGAAAGGAATCTCGAGGTCATGGTGCAAAGCTCAAGGAAAACATTGACCCAGTGTGTGGCAGCTGTGAAAAGGGCAAATTCCATACCAAGAGATCATTAGGAAAGAGGCTGAAAACAAAACCGTCTGTCTCATAATGCCTTAATACAAATCCATAGTGCAACCACACTTAGAATTCTCCATACAGTTCTGGCAATTGCATCACAGAAAGAATATTGTAGAGGGCTAAAAAGAATAGGAAAAGATAACCAAAGGGATCAGGGAACTGGAGCAGAAAGGTTATAATTTGTGGGCCTTTTCCAGTTCAGACGATTTGAGGATCATCTGTGGAAGATGATAAAGGTTTAAACTATTATGCGTGATTTGGAGAAAGTGAATGGAAAGAAATGAATTGCAGGGGTCAGTAACCTTTTTCAGCCATGGGCCGGTCCACCGTCCCTCAGACCATGTGGTGGGCCGGACTAAATTTTGGGGGAGGGGGAATGAACGAATTCCTATGCCCCACAAATAACCCAGAGATGCATTTTAAATAAAAGGACACATTCTACTCATGTAAAAACATGCTGATTCCCGGACCGTCCGTGGGCCAGATTGAGAAGGCGATTGGGCCGCATCTGGCCCACGGGCCTTAGGTTGCCTACCGCTGGAATAGAGAGATGTTTTCCTCCCTCTCATAATACTGGACCCCAGTGGGAACATCCAATGAAGCTGAACGGTGGGAGATTCGGGATGGGCAAAATGAAGTACTTCTTCACAGGGCACATGGTTAAACTGTGGAATTTCCGCCCGCAAGCGGTGGCGGTAGATTTTAAAAGGGATTCAACAAACGCATGGAGAATTATGATACCAGAGGTTTCCAGACATGACGGCTGTGATGCCTCTCGGATTGTAGGCTTTGAGAAGGCACAGAGGCCAACAGTAGGAAGAGCTAGCAACACACAAAGGAGAGAGAAATGGCAGGCAATTCAAATAGTCTCATCCTCATTAATTCATTTTTTTGGGGTATAATTTTTATGAAGTTTTCCTATTTTACATTTTAGAATATTCATTTGAACAACCTTAAAATATCAGTGACTTCCCTTCTTCTCCTTCCATGGTTCAATTTGCATGCCATAGATCCCTGCATATTTTATATAAACTAAGCCATTCAGTATTCCATTTTTACATCCATCAAAACATATTTACACTGGTGAATTTATCTTAATGCTGTTAATTTTTTCAAACGTGCACAATTATCTTTCTTTCTTTTTGTATACTTTTTTTATTGCGTTGTTTTGATATTAGACAGAAAAGCAAATACCGAGATTGTCATAACACAGTTTTTACAAAATAAAATTATATACAACTGAATAAAATTGATTTACATACAGCAACATTTGTCTATTTGTGTTGTTATTATTATTTCTTTCTATATGTATATTAGAATTTTCATTCTTATTTCCTCTCTTTTTGTAATCATAAGTGGGAATAATAAAAAAAGACTTAAATTAGAAACCCGAACCCACTCCCTCACACTTACCCATCAGACACACCAACACAGCCACTAGAAAAAGAAAAAAAAGGGGGGGGAAACACCCTATAAATATACGTATCGCTCCAAACTTTGGTTTTCCAGATGTGACTTCCTGTCATCTCCCCTTGCATGTAATTTATTAAGATTGAATGTACACAAATAATTAGTTCTTCGTCTGTAAATTTCCACTACATTCTCAAAACATTTAACATAGTTCTTCTGTCCGTTGTCCTTCTTTTATCCCTCGAATGCTCGCATGGGTATGTAAACGTGGACAATTTTCACCCATATAGTCATTAAACATTTTCCAGTCTCCTTTAAACCTACATTCTTCTTCTTCTTCTTCTCTTATTCTCTAAGTTAAGTCTTCCAGCTGCGCCCATCCCATCAGTTTAAGTTGCCATCCTTCTTTAGTTGGGACCTCGCTCCTTTTCCATCATCCTCATTATTTCAAAAGAAATTTGGCAAGTTGTGGCCCAGCCTTTTCGCCAACCCTTTTGACCCAGGAAGAAATAAATCCCAGTAAAATATCAGAAAGCAGTGAAGGGTAATATGCAGCACGAGCCATCTGTCAGCAATTTTTTTATTTTTGGTTACCCCAGAAAGTGGCATTTGGGTTGCACCAAAAGGAGTTATATTCCAGCTATTTAATTGGCACAGCAAATGCATCGTGGAAGAAGGTTGCTTTTGGAGTCGATGGCTAACAGCAGGGAAGAAGAAGAGAGTTTGGATTTGATATCCCGCTTTATCACTACCCAAAGGAGTCTCAAAGCGGCTCACATTCTCCTTTCCCTTCCTCCCCCACAACAAACACTCTGTGAGGTGAGTGGGGCTGAGAGACTTCAGAGAAGTGTGACTAGCCCAAGGTCACCCAGCAGCTGCATGCGGAGGAGCGGAGACGCGAACCCGGTCCCCCAGATTACGAGTCTACCGCTCTTAACCACTACACCACACTGGCTCTCCAAACTACAGGGGTCTCCAAACTACAGGCCGGGGGCCGGATACGGCCCGAGGGTCTCATTAATCTGGCCCCAAGTGACCCCCACCGCCTGCTGCCGCCGCCCGCTCTTACCGGCGCGACGTGGCTGCCCACTTCCGGGTTGGAGGAGCACCAGAAGTAGCTTGTGTGCATTCGCAAGCATTATTTCCGGTGCACATCCGGGTCGGAGGAGGCCCATGCACATCCGCACAAGCTATTTCCGGTGCTCCTCCGATCTGGAAGTGCGCCGGAAATAGTGTGTGCGCACGCGTATGGGCACGCGTTCCCCTGCCCTCCAGCCTGCCGCGTGATTGGCGCTGGAGACACCGGCCCGAGGCGCGGTAAGTTTGCTGACCCCTGGCTAACAGTCATAGCTATTACCAAACAAAGCAGATTTTTCATTTCAGTGGCCCTGAGAGAAATGATGACGCAAGGCCAAAGGGCTAACATTTCCTCAGAAAAAAAACACATCAATAGCCAATATAGTCAGCACAATTTTGCTCTCCTGTCCTTGCTATGCATTTTTGTCCAAATGTAGTATATAATGCTCAG
Source organism: Darevskia mixta (assembly GCA_034641385.1). Taxonomy (NCBI): domain Eukaryota; kingdom Metazoa; phylum Chordata; class Lepidosauria; order Squamata; family Lacertidae; genus Darevskia; species Darevskia mixta. Next base: position 1,279,999 of record JAWWNH010000098.1, read on the forward strand.
TCCTGACCCTTGAGAGGAGTTCTCTGTGGCATCTAATGTTAGGTTTCTCATTTTTAGACCTGATAAGGAAAAGAATCTCTAGAATGCAGTGCAGGGAGGAGGCAGGGAAAGGGGGCGGGAATGCTGGTAATGCAGGATTAATTCTTGACATGTATGAGATTGTGAGGGCTGAGCTAATTTCAGAGTTTAGGTTTATTGAGATAAATGCACACTCTCCAACATTACTCCAATGAAAATAGGTAAAAGGTAAAGGGACCCCTGACCATTAGGTCCAGTCGCAGACGACTCTGGGGTTGAGGCGCTCATCTCGCTTTACTGGCCAAGGGAGCCGGCGTACAACTTCCGGGTCATGTGGCCAGCATGACTAAGCCGCTTCTGGCAAACCAGAACAGCACACGGAAACGCCGTTTATCTTCCCGCCAGAGCGGTACCTATTTATCTACTTGCACTTTGACGTGCTTTTGAACTGCTAGGTTGGCAGGAGCAGGGACCAAGCAATGGGAGCTCACCCCGTCGCGGGGATTCGAACCGCCGACCTTCTGATCGGCAAGCCCTAGGCTCTGTGGTTTAACCCACAGCACCACCCTATTCCATAATGGTTGATGATGGCAATAACAATAATAATAACAACAATATTTTTTATTATTTATCCCACCCCCCATCTGACAGGCCACTCCAGCCACTCTGGGTGGTTTCAAACATAAATAACATAATAAAACATTAAACATTCAAAAAATGCCCTATACAGGGTTGCCTTCACATGTCTTCTAAAGGTTGTGGGTGTGGTAAGCAGGCTGGGTAAAGCTGGTAAGCTGAGGAGCTGTCTTTATGGGACTCAAGCTGAATGCGTGGTGGTGTTTCCCATTCCCTGAGGTAAATTTCAGGAGGAGCTGACTCGTGTCAGGGAGGTCCTATGGAAAAGCGGGATGTTCATGGATCAAATCAGAAACCGGGACAGTTTCTGTAAATCGGGGGCTGTCCCTGGAAAATAGGCACACTTGGAGGGTTTTGTAAATGTGCCCAGTTGGACAATGCTAACCACCATTTTGGAGTATAGATAGTGTCTTGGGACCAGCCAGGGATGTTCAGACCAACAATTGAGCGGTGCCACAGTGCTCTCCCCACTGTGCTGGAGAACACACACAAACAGAGCTCCTTCAACACCTTGTTCCTCACACTTTTCCCCAGCTGGCCTCTGTTGCCCTTTGTCTGGAGGGGAGTGTACAAATAATGGAGGGCATCAAGAGGTGTTTTTTGTCCATATGAAAAGCTGGGTCGTGTCCCAAGATGTAATGGGAGCAATTCCTCTGGCTCAAATTGTTGTCTTAATACAGGCTTCCTCAACCTCGGCCCTCCAGATGTTTTGAGTCTACAATTCCCAGCATCCCTGACCACTGGTCCTGCTAGCTAGGGATCATGGGAGTTGTAGGCCAAAAACATCTGGTGGGCCGAGGTTGAGGAAGCCTGTCTTAATATAACTCTTTGCTTGGCTTTCCTTTACCCTCATCTGATTTTTTAATTACTGGCTGGGCTCAGGATATGATAGAAGGGGAAAAAACATGTTAAAGTTCACAGCAAAGGAACAGGGTTTTTCCAGTGTTTAGTAAACCATATATTCTTTTAAAAACAAAAGATGGAAATCCTATGAATCCTCTGTGAACGACCGTCCTATATTTGGCAGGAAATATGCATTGGCCTGCAGAATGAAGCTGGTAGCTTGCCGAGTTTTCCTGAGCTGCATGACAGAATTGCCCAGGAAATGCCATCTTCCCCTGGTCACCTTGTGCCCAGTGCCCTGGCACACTGTTAATTTGAAAAAAACGAAAAAGGCTTCCTCCTTTCAAATGCCACTGCAGAGGAAAGCTAGGAAGGAAAGAGGAAGTTGTATTTCGAACACATTTAAAATTCAGTTCTAGCGACAGACCAGATTGCAGTACCAAATACATGTTTCTATTAGCAATTTCCAGCTGTAGTTGGACCCTCCTGTTTAATATAAAATCTTTTCTTTCATATCCTAGGTGGGAGCATTGTGGTGATGTGATTGAGGACAATAATCCTAGCGTGCTTCTAGATTGGAAGGTACGGGCAGGAGTGAGGTGGAGGGCTTAATTTGCAGAAAGGTTATTGAGATATCACAAATGGGCCAGCTGACAACGGGTTATTATGTTACTTATCAGATTTCCCTAGAAAGGATAAATCAGACTTTATGGAACTTGCCGAACTGACTGGGAGAGTTTCCGTGATCAGGGAGAAGAGACGGTGGAGAAAGACTGGGAAAAATGTAAATTGTATTTGAAAAAAATACTGTAATATTTAGTAATGCCAATAGAAGTAGTTATAGGTTTTTCGGAATTTATTTAGGATATAGGTTAAATTTTATGTTGTTTTATGGAATTATGATATGAAGGAATAGTTTAAAGAGACTGCCAAAGAGGATTAGTTTAGTGAAATCAGATGGAGGGGATCAGAGGAAGTCACCTATTGATGTAAAGGATTTATTATGATATATTAAGATGTTTTTGTTCAATTTTTTTCCTTTTCTCTTTTGTTGTTGTTCATGTCTTTTTATAAAATGAATAAAAAATTATTTTAAAAAAATAGAAAGGATAAATCAGGATAAAATGGTGCATGCATGAGGAACCTCCATCCCACAATAAAGACCAGTCTGGAGGCACTGAATGAAATGCTTCCTCGTCGATAAAACATCCTTACCGGTAATTATGAATTTTTTAACTTTCAATAAAGGTGTCTGAGGTGAGGGGGGTGGGGAAGGAATGTGTTTTCTGTCAGGATTTCTGCATTGTGACAGGACTTGTGATGAAAGACATTGCCATTTTGGAGGGGGAAAGAGAGAGCTGTCTTTGCCAGATCAACACAGAAGTCAAATTAATCTGCTACATGTCAGTCAATGCTTGCTCTTGCTCAGAGAGTTCTTCAAAACTGACATTGATATGAATAGCGGATCACTGCCTCTTAAGTGGATGTAACCCTGCACCAGTTGAAATCTCTCAAGGGGAGAAAACAATCACAGCAAACCTTTCATCAGCCTGTACGAATCCACTTTCTTTTTTTGGTTCTGAATTTCTCACACTGATTCCCACACACACTCTTTAATTGCAAGTGTCTATTTAGCTGTACAGTCCGGATGCATTTCACACCTCAGGTCTTCAAGCATCAGGGTGGGGGGGATGCACACGAAACATTTATATATTATTCATTTGATGGAGACAGTTTAGAAGTGAGTAGGTTCCTAGGGCTCTGTAATAACTGACACCAATGAAAGGCTAGACTGTGGATGTAAATGATAGGTACATTGATGACCGACACCTCACTCCAAATTTCCAGATGATCTCTCCAAAAAGCATCAGGTAGGGTCACAGGAGCATGTCGGTCAGTAATCACACAGTTAAAAGTTGGAGTTAACTCTATATTAGCAAAACCACGATTTCCACAGACTTGGTTGAGTGTCAGGCCTAATAAGCAGAGCAGCTTATTCCCAGTGGTCTTACTCCAGTTGCCAAGAATGAAAGTCCCTGCCTCCTCACGGCCATGTAGGTCCTCGCCTCTCGGGCTTTCCCCAAGCAATCAGAGACTGCTTCTGGATGCAGCCAACCTTTTCTCTGCCCGTTTCAGCCCTCTACTGGTTCTGGGAGACAAGCGAGGAGGGGAGTTTGTCTCAGGAAGAAGGGGAGACACCTGTGACTCTTCACCAGCCAGACTCATCTCTGCCTCTTGGGCCCCCTTCTTGCACTTTCCTGTTTCAGCTTCTGGCTCTGATTCCGGACTTCTCTCTGCCACAGACTCTCTCTGCTCACTAAGCCCTGTTACCTCTTCAGCTTCCATCACCTCCTCTTCCCAATCTTCTCCCTTTGACCACTTACTGTCATCCCATCTCCTCTTCCCAGTCTCAGGGCCCTCTTCCCTTGGTGGCTCCCCGGCTGGTTCCTGCCACTTTTCCTCTGCATCCAACCACTCTGTGACAGGTAGGTGTTAAAAAGGATGGGGCACAAGGTGGAATTCTGCAGTGCCTCACACATCAAAGCTTTGAAGTAGGAAAAGTCAGTGCACTGTACTAGGTAAGGTAAAGGTAAAGGACCCCTGGGCGGTTAAGTCCAGTCAAAGGCGACTATGGGGTGCGGCACTCATCTCACTTTTCTGGGTCATGTGGCCAGCATGACTAAACCGCTTCTGGCGCAATGGAACACTGTGACGGAAACCAGAGCGCACAGAAACGCCATTTACCTTCCCGCCACAGCAGTACCTGTTTATCCACTGACACTGGCGTGCTTTCGAACTGCTAGGTTGGCAGGAGCTGGGACCGAGCAACGGGAGCTCACCCCATCGCAGGGATTCGAACCGCCGACCTTTTGATCGGCAAGCCCTAGGCTCAGTGGTTTAATCCACAGCGCCATCCATGCCCCTATAGATAGATAGATAGATAGATAGATAGATAGATAGATAGATAGATAGATGATAGATAATAGATGATAGATGATAGATGATAGATGATAGATAGATAGATAGATAGATAGATACCTTATATATAGAAATGAGCAAACCAGTGATATTTTAGGGAGCAGGCTAGCAGGCAGGGCCCATTACTTACATCATAGGAGCCCACAAAACACTGTGCCGTATGTAGGTTTTATTTTATTAGTTTTTTATCTTATATTTTGTAAATGTACATCCAGGTTTTTTTCCTCTTAAATTTTTTTTGGGGCCCCCCAAGAGAGTGGGGCCCTAAGCTATAGCTTGTTTAGCTTATACGTAAATTCGGCACTGAACCTTACCACCACCATCAGCAAAATAGCATTAGCAATGGTTGTGCCACGATATGACCAGCGATCTTGGTCAATCAATTGCTAATTGCTTTTCGTCTCCAGAGTTCTTTTCTCACATCTTCGGCCCGCGAACCTGAGCTGCCTAAAAGAAGCGATAAACGTTTCCAGAGATAACCTCCTATTGCCTTTCCTGATTATTCAGCAGAAACCCAAGATCCATCTGCTGGGGTCCCCTCTCCTAAAGAGCAGGTTGAATGAATGACCGGCATATTCGCTCTTTTGTCTTCCTGGCCAGTCATGAAATACTCACCTCTTTTAGAATGGATGGGGAAAAGCCCATAGGAATAGAAGGACCCTTTTGCTGTTCTGTAAGGTCAGTCAGCCATGGCGTTTCCCAGTCCAATCTCAGAGCAAGCCTTTGATCCGAGAAACTTTGTCCCCAGATTATTTACCCAAGGCTATCAGTCTTGTTAAATTATTACTCAAGCGCACAGAATCTGGCAAGCGTGCCTTCCCTTGGCGACTGGGCTAAATGCTGGACTGTGGCACAGCTGAATATATGGGTGTTTGCTGAATTGCTCTAATTTTCGTTAAACTTCCAGAGCTTGCATGTTGTTTGTCCACAAGTTCCCAGCACTCACGTGCTTGCAGACACAGGAGAGAATGGCTTACTAGTATGGGGGCGGGGGGCAGGCACTGATTAACTAATCAGTGGCTTTTCCGGGTGGCTCCTGAGGACAAGATCCTGGTATCTGAAAATATCCAGAGATTTTCCAGGTGTCTGGAGACATCGGCAGGACCTCCCTTGTTGAAAAGCATCTCAGAAACATTGTGTCCCGTGTTGTTTTCTTCTTATCATTAATGTAGTGAAGAGCTCTGCTGTTATATGGGTGCTAGGTCTTGATCTGACCTCCTTCAGAGGGGTCCAGCTGCAGAGGGTAGCAAGACTCGGCATTTCTCAGGGTACAATAGTGTCCGACTCTGGGTTTGCGGCGCTCATCTCGCTCTATAGGCCGAGAGCCGGCGTACAGCTTCCGGGTCATGTGGCCAGCATGACTAAGCCGCTTCTGGCGAACCAGAGCAGCGCATGGAAACGCCGTTTACCTTCCCGCTGCAGCGGTACCTATTTATCTACTTGCACTTTGACGTGCTTTCGAACTGCTGGGTTGGCAGGAGCAGGGCCCAAGCAACGGGAACTCACCCCGTTGCAGGGATTCGAACCGCCGACCTTCTGATTAGCAAGCCCTAGGACCTGTGGTTTAACCCAGAGCACCACCTGGGTCCCTATCCTTTTGATATACAGTGGTAGAAAACACAATTTGTGGCATGCCATATGGCAGCCCTATCTTTCCACTTTGCACAAAGTGCTCAAGATCAGATGCAGCTTAAGAGAACTCTCAGTTTTAATTTCCTGCATCTTCCAGGTTAAGGAGAGCGCATTGACGGTGCCGTGGCCGAGTCAGCCCCCGCCCCTTCCCACTTGCCAAAAATCCCTGGAACCATCACTGACTGGAATCAGACCAGCACAACATAGTGGGGGAAGTAGAAAACAGCCTGTGAGTCTCGAGTTCGAATCCTTGTTCAACCACAAAACTGACCCTGGGCACTTGCTACATCTAACTCTAACCAGGGTGGTTGTACAGATCAGATTGTATAAGCTCCAGAGCTCCTTGGAGGAAATTTGACTAATTGTTGAGCCTGATCCGGCGCATGGGGTTGGTCCTTAAACATTTCAAAACCATCTAACAAAATCTTTGACATTTAGGGTCAGGGGAAAACACCACCGGGGGTGCTTCCTCCCCCACCGCTTTTAAAGCTATATATTTGGGTGCTTAGGAATAAAGCAATTCCGCCAGGGTGAAAAAGCACATTCCCTTCTCCTCCTCAGTCTGCAGGCGCCCAAGGTACGTCATGCTGCAGGGGCCCATGAATCACAGCAGAATGGCACCAGGCTCTCTGCAGCGTATGACATTTCCGCTGGCCGATAGCCAGTGTTTTCCTTTTAACAATCTGACGCTCCACCCTGTCAGAGGATGCCCTGCCCAAAGGCAGATTCAGGACGTGAAACAACAGATTTGTTTTAGAATATGAGCCTTTCGGTGGTATGGAAAGGAAATGAATGTGAATCCCCAACTGCGCTTTCTGGAATGCCAGTGTTTACTTGTCCTTCGTAGATCAGGCATTTCTCCATAAAATCCTCCCCCTCTGGGTTGAATGTTGTAGTTTAGGGACAACCTGCCCCTGTCAGTATTACATACCAGGGAATTAAAAGGAGCCAAAAACATTTGCTAGCATCTCTGGATTCTAGGTGTGGTATGAGCACAGGGCCTTTGGAGTGGCAGGTGCTGGAAGCAGGAGAAAGCTGGATACATTCCGGTGATAAATCCCACAGAGCATAACGTTTTGGCTCCCGAACGCCTCAAACCCAGAAGTGAGTGTTCCGGTTTGCAAACGTTCTTTGTAACCTGAACATCCGACATGGCTTCCTGCAGCCACCCAGGAGCTGTGTCTTGGTTTCTGAACATTTTGGAAGTCGAACAGACTTCCGGAACGGATTCCATTCAACTTCCGAGGTAACACTGTAATTTTTATTAAATTTTCTGTTTTACAATTTAGAATACTCGTTTAAACATCCTTAAAATATCAATTCCTTCCCTTCTTCTCTTTCCATGGTTCATTTTGCATACCATAAATCCCTGCATATTTTACGTAAACTAAACCATACAGTATTCCATTATTGCATCCATCAAAACTTATTTACACTGTTGAATTTATCTTAATGCTACCAACATTTTAAGTGTACACCATATATTCAATAAACATTTTCCAATCTTCTCTAAACGTACTTCTTCTCTTATTCTATATGTTAGGTCTGCAAGCTGTGCATATTCCATCAGCTTAAGTTGCCATTCTTCTTTAACTGAGACCTTGCTGTTTTCCATTTTTGGGCTAACAAAACACAGGCCGCAGTAGTGGCATACATAAATAACCTTTTTTGACACCTCGGAATTTCCGTCTGAATTATCACCAACAAAAAGGACTCTGGGGTTGTTGTTTTTTAAAAGTACTTTTAAACATTTTTTTCAATTCATTATGGATTATTTCCCAATACTCCTTTTACTCTTTTACTGGTCCACTACATATGAAAGAACGTTCCCTCAACCTCCTTGCATCTCCAGCACTTATCTGATTCTGTCTTATACATCTCAACAAGCCTACAAGCTTTCAAAGTGTCCCTTTATAGCTGGCTGAGATGACTACCAAGGTTCATTTCAAACACTTGTTTCCTTTTCAGCCTCCTTCAGCTCGAAGAAGAAGAAGAAGAAGAAGAAGAAGAAGAAGAGGAGGAGGAGTTTGGATTTGATATCCCGCTTTATCACTACGCGAAGGAGTCTCAAAGCGGCTCACATTCTCCTTTCCCTTCCTCCCCCACAACAAACACTCTGTGAGGTGAGTGGGGCTGAGAGACTTCAGAGAAGTGTGACTAGCACAAGGTCTCCCAGCAGCTGCATATGGAGGAGCGGAGACGCGAACCCGGTTCACCAGATTACGAGTCCAACGCTCTTAACCACACCACCACACTGGCTCTCAGGTTGGTTGGAACCACTTCCCTGTCCATTGTAATACCTGAAGTGTGTCTCTTCAGTCTCTCCCGCCTGCTTAACACCCTGAGGACAGGAAAGACAATGACTGGGTAGCTGCATACCCTCCCACATTTCTCTGATGAAAATAGGGATGTCCTATTCAATGATGATGATGATGATGTTTACACGCCACCCATTTGACTGGGCTGCCCCAGCCACTCACTCTAGGTGTATTCTAACATATATAAAAGCATAATAAAACATAAAAAACCCTTCTATACAGGGCTGCCTTCAGATATCTTCTAAAGGTTCTATAGTTACTTATAGCCCTTCCCCAAAGCGGATCCAAGGTGAATTCAAAGTCACGAGCTGTAGAAAAACTGTAAGATATCCTGTGCACACAGCAAAAGAAACTGACCAAGGATTTGCTATAACTACCACAGTTATAGCTATTCCTGAAATAACCCTGTTTGCTTTCCTTGGAGGAAAGCCTGCTCCATTCAAAGTGATGTTCTAGACCCAAACCATTAAAAGCATACAGTATTAGTGAACTTAATATATTTTGTAAGCTGGCGGTTATACGTTCTCGTAAACTAGCATGCTCAGATTTTTTTTAAAACAAAAATATGAAAGGTAGATCTAAACACACGATGTGATCCAAATGAACAGCAGCTGGAGAAATGCTGGAATAAAGCAGAATTTCAAACGAAGGCAAATTTGCAATGGGTGAGAGAAGAATGGCGAGCAGAAATAGCCTTGCCTGGGGGGCATAGTGTTGGTTGATACTTTGCTAAATTGAAGGTGGTTTGACATCCATGAAGCTCCAGTATTTCCACACACACCCCTTCAGTCAAGACTTCTATCTGGTGCTATTTTTCTAGAAAAAGAGGTGCTGGAACTCACCACGAACTTCTCCTTTGTTCTTTTAGAATGGCAATGGCGCCCACCTGAGAGGTGCCGGAGCTGAGTTCAAGGGGAGCTCCGGCTGAAAAAAAAACCCTTGCTTCTATCACTGTGTCGGGGATGAATTGTAGGCAGTAATTAGGGAAGCGGGTGGCACTGCGGTCTAAACCACTGAGCCTCTTGGGCTTGCCGATTGGAAGGTCAGCTGTTCGAATCCCCGTGACGGAGTAAGCTCCTGTTGCTCTGTCCCAGCTCCTGCCCACCTAGCAGTTCAAAAGCACGCCAGTGCAAATAGATAAATAGGTACCACTGGGGCGGGAAGGTAAACGGCATTTCCATGCGCTCTGGCTTACGTCACGGTGTTCCGTTGTGCCAGAAGCGGTTTAGTTATGCTGGCCACATGACCTGTCTGCGGACAAACGTCAGCTCCCTCGGCCTGAAAGTGAGATGAGTGCCACAACCCATAGTCGCCTTTGACTGGAATTAACCATCCAGGGGTCCTTTACCTTTACTTTTTACCTGTAGGCAGTGGTAGGAGACGAGCCAGAAACCAGAAGTTGTGCCAGAAGATCAGAGCCAAGGGATAAAGCCAGAGGTCAGGACCAATGAACCAAGCAGGAGTGAAGGACAAGCCAAGAAACAGGACTGAGGAATAAGCCAGAGGTCAAGTCATGACTTTCATTTGTGAGTGAGCCAGTCTAATATCTCAAAAACAATACTTTTCCGTGGAGCCTGTTCACACATTCAGCTGCAGTAATCGAGTGATGTGCAAGCATAAGCGAGCTTGGGTGCTTTATAGATGTATTCTGATCCACATGTGCACGCAGCTCCTGCACAAATGTACCTCTCCATCCCTTTGTGTGCATGGCGTTGGCCTTTTCTCTGCTGAAGCAAATGGACTTGCAAGCCGAATGGTAGGCATGCATTGAATTCCCTACACAATAGCTGCAAAAGATTGTTGCTATGGAGGGCAGCAGGCTGGCGAAGACCATCTTAAGGTAGTTAAGGGTAGTGTGAAGCTCTGAGAAGGAAAGTACAGCTCCCAGGATTCTTTGGGGGAAGCAACATGTTTTAAAAGTGTGCTGGATGTGCTTTAGATGCAGGTGGCGCTGGGGTCTAAACCACTGAGCCTCTTAGGTTTGCCGATCAGAAGGTTGGCGGTTTGAATCCCTGTGACGGAGTGAGTTCCTGTTGCTCTGTCCCAGCTTCTGCCAACCTAGCAGTTTGAAAGCACACCAGTTCAAGTAGACAAATAGGTATCACTGGGGCGGGAAGGTAAACGGCATTTCCATGCGCTCTGGCTTACGTCACGGTGTTCCGTTGTGCCAGAAGCGGTTTAGTTATGCTGGCCACATGACCTGTCTGTGGACAAACGCCAGCTCCCTCGGCCTGAAAGCGAGATGAGTGCCACAACCCATAGTCACCTTTGACTGGAATTAACCATCCAGGGGTCCCTTACCTTTACTTTTTACCTGTAGGCAGTGGTAGGAGACGAGCCAGAAACCAGACGTTGTGCCAGAAGATCAGAGCCAAGGGATAAAGCCAGAGGTCAGGACCAATGAACCAAGCAGGAGTGAAGGACAAGCCAAGAAACGGGAATGAGGAATAAGCCAGAGGTCAAGTCATGACTTTCATTTGTGAGTGAGCCAGTCTAATATCTCAAAAACAATACTTTTCCGTGGAGCCTGTTCACACATTCAGCTGCAGTAATCGAGTGATGTGCAAGCATAAGCGAGCTTGGGTGCTTTATAGATGTATCCTGATCCACATGTGCACGCAGCTCCTGCACAAATGTACCTCTCCATCCCTTTGTGTGCATGGCGTTGGCCTTTTCTCTGCTGAAGCAAATGGACCTTCAAGCCGAATGGTAGGCATGCATTGAATTCCCTACACAATAGCTGCAAAAGATTGTTGCTATGGAGGGCAGCAGGCTGGCAAAGACCATCTTAAGGTGGTTAAGGGTAGTGAGAAGGAAAGTACAGCTCCCAGGATTCTTTGGGGGAAGCAACATGTTTTAAAAGTGTGCTGGATGTGCTTTAGATGCAGGTGGCGCTGGGGTCTAAACCACTGAGCCTCTTAGGCTTGCCGATCAGAAGGTTGGCGGTTTGAATCCCTGTGACGGAGTGAGTTCCTGTTGCTCTGTCCCAGCTTCTGCCAACCTAGCAGTTTGAAAGCACACCAGTTCAAGTAGACAAATAGGTACCGCTCCGGCGGGAAGGTAAATGGCATTTCCGTGCCCTCTGGTTTCCGTCACGGTGTTCCGTTGTGGCAGAAGCAGTTTAGTCATGCTGGCCACACGACCCAGAAAGCTGTCTCTGGACAAACGCCGGCTCCCTTGGCCTGAAAGCAAGATGAGTGCTGCAACCCCATAGTTGCCTTTGACTGGAATTAACTGTCCAGGGGTCCTTTACCTTTACCTTAAATGTGGTGTTTGGCTCTGCCCTCAAATGGCAGTAGTCTGCCAGTAACCTCACCAATTGTTTAGGCTGATAGCTGGGAGATGACAAATGCCTTTGAAAATAGCCACATCACTACCAGAGTGCTAATAATTAAAGTTAGTCTACTGTGCAGAAGCAACACTGAGAAACTGTCAGAGGGATTAATATGTGGATTCCTAGGAAGCTGTCATGCATGTTATTTATTTATACGAGAATCCAATTTAATCCAGGGGGGAAGGGAGAATTAGTATGGATGCTAATGGGGTTTCCTCCAAATTTATAGCTTTGCAACTTACTAAAAAACGTCTTTTCTGGCTTTTTTTTGGAAGTTTACATTTTGAGTTCTTGCACCAGCATTAATGTTAGTTTTAATTTTAAGCAAGTTGAATGAAAAACAGGAGGGGTTTGTGTGAAAAGCTGCTTCTTTGGTTTCTGTACAGTTTAGCATTCTTATGAATCTAGTCTAAGCAAGGTTAGAATGATGCATGTGGAGCTGATATCCTGCTCCTGGAAAACTCAGCTGAGTAGAGCAGCAGCCCAAGCCATTTAGCAACCTTAGGTAGAACCAAAATCCCACCCCACCCAGCTAGAGCCAATACTTTAAAACAAGGGTGGTGAACTGTTTCTCCCTGGCAGGCTGGATACTCCCACCTCCATGAACCCACTTTGACAGGGTGGGTTGGGCCACCCACCTGATGTCATTAGGACATCAGAAGACAACATCAAAAGGACTTCCCTGTATACCTGAAGCAGCATCTCTCCACTCCCATTGTTCACTGAGGTCCAGTTCCAGGGTCCTTCTGGCAGTTCCTTCACTGAGAGAAGTTACAGGGAACCAGACAGAGGGCCTTCTTGGTGGTGGCACCCTCCCTGTGGAACGCCCTCCCATCAGATGTTCAAGGAGATAGAAGACATCTGGTGGCAGTTTTTAATATTTGATGTTTTACTGTGGTTTTATAAGATGCCCAGAGTGGATGGGGCAACCTAATCAGATTGGTGGCATATGTTGTTGTTGTTGTTGTTGTTGTTCCTGTAACTGCCCATAATCTGATCATCTGTTTTGGCAAGTCCCCTTTGAAAGCATACTGTCAGTGCCAATCAACTGGTTTTTAGAAAAGTTTTAAAAGCCAGGCATCACCCCCTGCCTCCATCTGTCCCCTTAGCCCAGTGCGACGTCAGGTAGGTTGCTCTGTTCTCGCTGAACTCAACCCTTGGGTCATGCAGCCCTGTCTTCTTTATTGTGTCCCGTTTCCTCCTGAAACGCTCCTGGGAGCAATGGGAGGAAATTTATGTTGGAACCTTAGAGAGAGGGTATAGTTGCAAGCTATGTTTTATTACTAAATGCAGGTTAGATCCCACCCACTCAAACATGCCACAAAATCTCTTTTGAATATATACTGTATCTATATATGGAAAATCCAGTGATGTAATTGATTGATTATAATTTTATCCCACTCTTCCACCAAGATGCCCAGGTGAGCGAGCCACCTATGGTTCTCCCCCTCCCTGTTTTATTTTCATAGCAACAGTCCTGTGGGGGGAGGGGTAGGTTAGGCTCAGACCATCGTTGCAAGATATTTTCAGATACACAGATTCACCAAGATCCCCTTCCTGCAATATGTGCTTCTCGCTGATAACCAGTCCTATCATCTATCTAAAGGCTTCGTGTTTTCTGATTGGTAAAATCGCCTGATTTTGAATCATATCCTTTTGCTACTGCCAACTGCGGCTATCTGATGGGTTGCAACTTTCATATGTTTCTGGGCTGCCTTCCTTGCAAAGAAAAAGAAAGGAAAAAAAGGCCCCCAGCTTGCCAAACTTGCAGAAGCCGGTCAATAATTGCTGAGGGATTTTAAAATCTCCAAGCTCTAACAATAGCACATTTCCCAGCCAGCACGTTCTTAGTTAAGATTCTACTTTGTTTCCTGTTGCAGCAAGGCCTCTTGTTATTTCCTTAGCCTGCTCATTAGAGCTTGCTAACTTAATGAAAATGGGTTTCACGAAAAGGGGGGGGGGAATAGAAGTAGAAAATAGGCTCTTGGTTATCCTGAGCTACCTAAAGACCTGTGAAATTTCGCAGATGAGGTGGAGGGTTGAGGGTGCTTCTGATGTTGGCCCTTCGCCCCTTCACCTCCCATTCCCCAGCCTCCGTGGTTTGAATCATTCCAGCCTCCTAACTCTCGGCCAGGGTGGGGAACTTCCTCTGAAGGATGGTGTTATGTATTCAGTGGTCTGTGTTTGCCTGAGCTTGAGTCTGGACTAAGGATTCTGAGCCCCTGTGTTCTGATTCGATACATGATATTCAATCACAGAACATTTCAGGATTTGGGCCTCTGCCATTGGCCCTTGAACTCTGAGTCATGATTCGCGGCTTGGAAGTTTAGACAGCCAATCACGTTGGGAGTGGGAGTGGCCCAGGCCTTCAGAAACGTATATAAGCAGTTGCTTTGCCCCTGTTGTCCAGTTCTGTTAGTTCAGTAGAGGTTCTTGCTGTCATCACTGTGTCTTGCCTCGTGGGAACCCACCTACATTTCAGATGGAGTACTCATTCCTAGCTCCAGTTGGTACGACAGCTACAGCCATACCTAGACAAAGATGGGCTCTCCACAATGATTCATGCATTGGTCACCTCATGTTCGGATTGTGGTAATGTTCTCTGTGTGGGGCTGCCTTAGTGCTTGGTTCAGAAACTGCAGCCAGTACAGAGTGAGTGCTGTGGCTAGAGTACCGAGTTGTACACCTAGCCTTACTTAAGCCGCACTGGTGGCTTACCTATTAGATACTGAGCCAAGTTCGGGGTTTTGCTGTTGACATATAAAACTCTAAACCACTTGAGATGAGGATAGCAGGGAGACCTTGAAGATCCTCCAAGCGCCTTTATTTTCCAGCAACAGTCCCAGATTTACAGAAGCCGTCCCAGTTTCTGATTTGATCTTGGACTGTCCCACTTTTGCTTAGGACAGTGATGGCTAACCTTGACACTCCAGATGTTCTGCAACTACAACTCCCATCATCCCGGACCACTGGTCCTGTTAGCTAGGGATGATGGGAGTTGTAGTTCCAAAACATCTGGAGTGTCAAGGTTAGCCATCACTGGCTTAGGACATCCCTATTTTCATTGGAGAAATGTTGGAGGGTATGGAGTTATGCAACCCCTGAGCCAAGGAGTATCCGAAGGCAGCCCTGTATAGTTCTAATATATTTTTATAGATGTTGGAAGCTGCCCAGGGTGGCTGGGGCAACCCAGTCAGATGTGCAGGGTATAGATAATAAAATAATAATCTTGCGGATCTAACTTATAGAACAAGAGAGCAAGAAGAACATTCGTTTAAAGAAGATTAGGAAATGTTTGTTGAATATATGGGGGGAAATTGTGTAGACTTGAAAACATTGGCAGCATTAAGATAAATTCAACAGTGTAAATAAGTTTTGATGGAAGTAATAATGGAATACTGAATGCTTCAGTTTATATAAAATATGCAGGGGTTTATGCTACGCAAAATGAACCATGGAAAGAAAAGAAAGGAAGTCATTGATATTTTAAGGTTGTTTAAATGAATATTCTAAATTGTAAAATATATATAAATGGAATAAAGATAAAGGACGCCTGACCATTAGGTCCAGTTGCGGACGACTCTGGGGTTGCGGTGCTCATCTCGCTTTATTGGCCGAGGGAGCTGGCGTACAGCTTCCAGGTCATGTGGCCAGCATGACTAAGCCGCTTCTGGTGAACCAGAGCAGTGCACGGAAACATCGTTTACCTTCCCGCCTGTGCTGGTCCCAAGGGATATCCGATAGGCGAGGTCTAGTCCAGTCCAAGGTCAGTCCAAGCCAGAAGTCACGAAGCCGAAGTCAGGAAGCCGAGGTCAGGAAGCCGAAGTAACAAAGCTGAGGTCAGGAAGCCGAGGTCAGGAAGCCGAGGTCAGGAAGCCGAGGTCAGGAAGCCGAGGTCAGGAAGCCGAGGTCAGGAAGCCGAAGTAACCAAGCTGAGGTCAGGAACGCAGGAACCAGGAACAGGAACTAGGCAGCACCGATGTTGCTCCTGCAACTTGGGTCTGGGACTGGCTGGCTTTTATCTGCCCCGAGGCAAAGGGCGGCTCCGATCCTCAGGTGCCTCGCCTCTCCTGGCTTGGAGGCGAGCACTCCTCCTGCGGGAACTTAGTTCCCTTCGCCTCTCTGCCCTTAGCCTTTGCAGCTCAGGAGAAGCTGGAGGGTTACCGGACCCAGAGGCAACCTCAGCTTCCCCTGACTGGGTGGGGAGTGGAGCACCTGCAGGCAATAAGTCCTCCATCCCATTAGAAGCCAGATCAACCTCAGCCGATGCCTGCACCTGAGGATCCAGCACAGGTGAGTCCCCTTGAGACTCAGGCCCCAGCCCTGGCTCTGCTGGTTCTGGAGGCAGTGAATCCTGTGCAGGCTGGGATCCCTCAGGTTCAGCGTCTGAGTCTGACTCCCAGGTCATCACACCATCCCCCCTCCCAGGCCCCCCCCTCAACCGAGGGGCCGGACCAGGCTTGCTGGGGTAAGTCGCATGGAAATCACGGAGGCAGACAGGCGCGTGGACGTTCTCCGCTGGTTCCCACGACCGATCCTCGGGCCCATACCCCTTCCAGTCGATGAGGTATTGGAGCTTCCCCCTGCGGTATCGGGAGTCAAGAACGTGCTCCACCTCATACTCGGGCTCCCCCTGAACCAAAACTGGCTGCGGTCGTGGATGGTCTGGGTGGAACTCGTCTGGCGGGGCGACCGGACTGAGTAGGGACCGGTGGAATACCGGGTGGACCTTCAGGGTCGCGGGTAACCGGAGACGGAATGCCACAGGTGAGACACGGTCCACGATCGGAAATGGGCCGGTGAAGCGGGCATCCAGCTTCCGCGAAGGCCGAGAGGGGTGCAGGTGGCGGGTGGAGAGCCATACCAGGTCTCCGACATGGAGTTCCGGCCCCTCCTGCCGGTGACGGTCGGCCTGGGCCTTATACGCGTCCTTGGCCTGGCTCAGTTGCTCCGTCAGAAGCTGCTGCTGTGACTGGAGCTCTTGTAGCCAGTCTGTCACTGCGGGAACTGCGGATGCCGGCAGTACGCTTGGAAACAACCGCGGGTGGTACCCATAGCTTGCCTGGAACGGGGTCTGTTGGGTGGAAGCGTGCACTGCGTTGTTATATGCGAACTCGGCCAACGCCAGGTGGTCGACCCAATCGTCCTGGTGGAAGCTGCAGTAGCACCGGAGGTACTGTTCCAACACCACGTTTGCCCGTTCGGTCTGTCCATCCGTCTGTGGATGGTAGGCCGAAGATAGGCAGACCTCCGTCCCGAGAGCCTGATGTAGAGCGCGCCAGAACCGGGAGGTGAACTGGGCACCACGATCGGAGATCAAACGTTCCGATAGGCCATGTAAGCGGAAGACGTTTTGTAGGTACAGTTGCGCCGTCTCCTTGGCTGAGGGTACAGACGGGCACGGGGCGCAGTGCACCATTTTAGTGAAGTGGTCTGTGAATACCAGGAGGCAGGTACACTGACGGGATGGGGGTAGGTCTACCACGAAATCCAATGAGACCGTGTGCCATGGACGAGGGGGAACTGGCAGTGGCTGTAGCAGTCCCGCAGGTCTCCCGGTCGATCCCTTGGCTCGCCGGCAGACCTCGCACCCCCCAATGTACCGTGCCACGTCGGCCTTCAAGCGGGGCCACCAGAACTCCCGGCTGACCAGGTGGGTGGTCCGATACCTCCCGAAGTGGCCAGCTGCCGGGGCGTCGTGTGACATTTGGAGTACCTCGGCCCGCAAAGGCCCTGGTGGGATGTACAACCGACCACGGTGCATCAGCAAACCCTGGTGCACAACCAGTTCTGGGTATCGAGGACATGATCCACTGGCCAATTCCTGAATCCGTTCCTGAGCCCACGCGTCGACCCGTTGCTGCTTCCGCACTCGGTCCAGCAGCGACTCAGTCTCATGAACAGCCAGGAAAGCTGCTGGTGGGATGATCGTTGTTGGGGCCGCCTGCTGCACCGTCTCTGCAATGTCCTCCGGTTTCCGGGACAGTGCATCCGCCTTCTGGTTTTGGGAGCTGGGGATGTAGCGGATCCGGAACTGGAACCGGGAGAAGAACAGTGCCCACCGGATCTGCCGCTGGTTTAGCCTGCGAGTGGTCTGGAGGTACTCCAGATTCCGGTGGTCGGTTCTCACTTCCACCGGGTGTCGTGCCCCCTCAAGATGATGGCGCCAGACCTCAAAGGCCACCTTGATGGCCAGTAGTTCCCGCTCCCACACGGTATAGTTACGCTCCGCCGGAAGGAGCTGCCGGGAGTAGTAGGCGCAGGGTAACAGTGGCGCATCTGGTCCGTGTTGCTGGGACAAGACGGCACCGAGAGCCGTACTGGAGGCGTCAGTCTCCACCACGAAGGGACGAGAGGGATCAGGATGCTGCAAAATTGGCGCCTTCTGGAAACAGGCTTTCAATCCCTGGAATGCCACCTCAGCCTCCTCATCCCAGGCGAAGGGCGTCTTGGGGCGCAGCAGTCGGGTCAACGGGGTGGTGCGATGAGCATAGTCCGCAATGAATGTCCGGTAATAGTTGGCGAACCCCAAAAACCGCTGTAGGTCCTTGCGGTTCCGCGGCGCCGCCCACTCTCGAACCGCAGACACCTTCCCGGGGTCCATCTGTACACCGTCAGGGGAGAGTCGGTGTCCGAGGAAGTCCACTGACCGCTGGTGGAACTCGCACTTGCTGAGCTTAGCGTACAGGCGGTGCTCCCGCAAGCGCTGCAACACGGTCCGGACATGACTCTTGTGGCGAGCTGGGTCACGGGAATAAATCAGAATGTCATCGAGGTACACCACCACATACTTGTCGAGCAAGTCCTGGAACACGTGGTTGATGTACCGTTGGAACACGGCGGGCGCGTTGCATAGTCCGAACGGCATGACCAGGTACTCGAACTGCCCATAACGGGTCCCGAATGCGGTCTTCCACTCATCCCCGGCACGGATCCGAATCAAGTTGTAAGCCCCCCGGAGGTCCAGTTTGGTGAACATCTGCGCCCCTTGCACCCGCTCCAGCAACTCTGCAATTAGGGGCAAGGGATACCGGTCTGGGATGGTGATCTTATTCAGGGCTCGGTAATCATGGCAGAGGCGAAGCTCCCCACACTTCTTCTTAACGAAGAGTACTGGAGCGGCGGTGGGAGAGGTAGAGGGCCTAATGAACCCCCGCTCCAGGTTCTTGTGAAGGAAGTCCTGTAAGGCTTCACGCTCTGGCTCCGAAAGAGAGTATAGGCGACTCACAGGCAGAGGCGCCCCAGGCTGGAGGTCTATGCCGCAGTCAAAAGACCGATGAGGAGGCAGCCGGTCTGCCCCCTGTTCCTCGAACACGTCTATGTAGTCCCGGTACACGGCGGGGAGCGTTGACGCAGCCTCCCCCATGGAGGCGGCCGAAAGCATCTCGGACTGAGCAATCGAACCCGAGTCTGGAAAGCGTACAGTTCGATTGACCCAATCGATCTGAACATTGTGAGACTCCAGCCAGTCCATCCCCAGCACCAGGGGAAACCGGGGCATGGTGGCAATGTCCAGGGTACGCACCTCCCGGTGCTGCTGGTGGCACAGGACCAAGGGCTGGGTCTCCCGAGTAACGGCGCCTGACCGCAAGAGCCGTCCGTCGATTGCCTCCACCTGCACCGGTTCTGGCTTGTTCTGGAGCGGCACCCGATGCTGAGCGGCGAAGGCAGAGTCCATATAGGAGCGGGTTGCCCCTGAATCCACCAGAGCGTGGGTGAGAATCCAGGGCCCGCCTGGGGGGTATAGACGCACTGGGATCATGAGGTGTTGCAATTCCACTGGTGAGGGCCCATCATGCGATGCTTGGGACCCCAGATAGCCTGGGCCATTGGCTACTGGGGTTGGCGGTTTCCCTGCGGCTGGCGTTTCTCGGGGCAGGTTCGGGCGTAGTGTCCACTCCCCCCGCAGTAGAGACACAGGTTTCCCTCCCGACGTCGTGTCTTCTCCGAAGGGGAGAGGCGAGGCCGTGCTGCCCCGAGCTGCATCGGCTCCTCCAGTGACTCGGCTCTGGCCGTGGAACTGCTGGGAAGCACTGGAGTCGGGAGCCCAGAGTGCTGGCGGGCCCGGGCCTGGCGCCGGTCCTCCAACCGATCGTCTATCTGTAGACTCCGTTGGATGAGGGCCTCCAGCGTGGCGGGGCGATCCAAGGTGGCCAGCTGGTCCAGTATCTCGTCCGAAAGCCCCTCGAGATACTGGTCCCGAAGTGCGGAATCGTTCCAGGTCAAGTCCTGCGCCAACAGCCGAAATTCCGTGGCATAGGCGGCCACTGTGGACTTGCCCTGTTTCAACCGCCGAATTGCCCGATTGGCTTGACTCGCCTTCTGAGGGTTGGCGAACGCGGTTTCACAATGGTTGCAAAACCCCGTATAGTCTGTCAGCAAGGGGGAGTCTTGCCGGAGCAGCGGCAACGCCCACTTGGCCGCCTGGTCCTTCAGCAAGCTGATCAGGAAGTGCACCTTGGTGCGGTCGTCGGGGAAATCCCGGGCTCGCCCCTGGATATACAGTTTGGCCTGGGCGAGAAACATGGGAAAGCTGCCCGGGGACCCATCGAACTTTTCTGGCAGGGCCACTGGGTACTTGCCTGGAGCTGGGGCGCCGGCACCAGGAGCCAGTAAGGCGTCCAAACGCTGCTGAAGCGCCGTAACCGCATTGCTTAGCTGCTGCACTGTGTGGGTCAAGACCTGGTTCTCCTGGGCCAATGCCACCAGCGCAGCCGCCTGGTCAGTCATGACAACAGGTTCCTCCCGAACGCACCCCAACGAAGGGGGAGTGCGGGTGTGGCAGGAGCAAACTGTGCTGGTCCCAAGGGATATCCGATAGGCGAGGTCTAGTCCAGTCCAAGGTCAGTCCAAGCCAGAAGTCACGAAGCCGAAGTCAGGAAGCCGAGGTCAGGAAGCCGAAGTAACAAAGCTGAGGTCAGGAAGCCGAGGTCAGGAAGCCGAGGTCAGGAAGCCGAAGTAACCAAGCTGAGGTCAGGAACGCAGGAACCAGGAACAGGAACTAGGCAGCACCGATGTTGCTCCTGCAACTTGGGTCTGGGACTGGCTGGCTTTTATCTGCCCCGAGGCAAAGGGCGGCTCCGATCCTCAGGTGCCTCGCCTCTCCTGGCTTGGAGGCGAGCACTCCTCCTGCGGGAACTTAGTTCCCTTCGCCTCTCTGCCCTTAGCCTTTGCAGCTCAGGAGAAGCTGGAGGGTTACCGGACCCAGAGGCAACCTCAGCTTCCCCTGACTGGGTGGGGAGTGGAGCACCTGCAGGCAATAAGTCCTCCATCCCATTAGAAGCCAGATCAACCTCAGCCGATGCCTGCACCTGAGGATCCAGCACAGGTGAGTCCCCTTGAGACTCAGGCCCCAGCCCTGGCTCTGCTGGTTCTGGAGGCAGTGAATCCTGTGCAGGCTGGGATCCCTCAGGTTCAGCGTCTGAGTCTGACTCCCAGGTCATCACACCGCCAAAGCGGTACCTATTTATCTACTTGCACTTTGACGTGCTTTTGAACTGCTAGGTGGGCAGGAGCAGGGACCGAGCAACGGGAGCTCACCCCATCACAGGGATTCGAACCGCCAACCTTCTGATCAGCAAGCCCTAGGCTCTGTCGTTTAACCCACAGCGCCACCCGTGCCCCTATTATAAATGGAATAGGATGTCCCTATTTTCACCAGAGAAATGTTGGGGGGGGGTATGCAGATCCTATTTTCCAGGGACAGTCCCGGATTTACAGAAGCCATCCCGGTTTCTGATCCGATCCTGGAATGTCCCGCTTTTCCGTAGGACGTTCCTATTTTCTTTGGAGAAATGTTGTAGAGTATGACCTCCTCCTCTGTTACAGGTCAAATTGGCCTTGACAATCAGCAGAGGAGAACCTAATAATCCTCTCTTGGCCAGCAGATGGCCACCTGGAAATCTCTGAGGCTGCTTCAGCTGTAGCACCAACCTTCTGGAACACGCCCACAAAAGAAATTGGGGAAGCCCCATCTGTTGGATATTTTATAGGTCTCATCCTGTGGATTTGGCAAAAAAGATGGAAGGGAGAGACAGTCTGTCATGGAGCTGGCAGCTGTGGTGAGTTTAGGGCAGAGATGGGGGACATGCAGCCCTCCATATATTTTTAGGCTACAACTCTTCTCATCCTTGGCTCCTGTCCTTGCTGCCTGAGGTTGATGGGGATAGGAGTCCAGCAACATACGGAGGGCCACAGAGATAACACTTCCCTGGCCCTGGGATTCTTAAAATCATATGGTTGGTGCCCAGCCGCCTAAGGAAGTTGCAGCCCATGCAGGAATATCACAGAGATGGACTTCAGCAGTTAAAGTGGTCTTGTTGGTGGTCCGCACACGTTCTGCATCTGCACCTCTAGCAAAATGAGTCCGACAACTTTCTTTGCCCTCAGAGTGCCTTTCGATCCTGCCGTTTTCAACAGAAGTTGAAAAGTGTTTTTGCAGACGGTGCGCAAACATTATTCCTGTGGGAGGCCTCAGCCGAAACGCTTTCCAGCTCTCCTGACACAATTTTTTTTTTACATGGCAGCTTTAAATGGCTTTACCCTAGGAAGGGAGCGGGGAGGGAAGTGGGAGAATTAACGCGTAAGGACTTTGGCCTGCGGCCCACTGCTCGCTTGCTTGATTCAGAGTAAGGGACTGAACGCAGGCTGGCTGGCTGCACTGTGCAAGGTTGCTGATGAGAGTGCCTGGAAGAGGGGGAAGCGGGGATGGGGGCGAGTCATTCCAGTGTTGAAAGGTATCTCTGAAATGAAACAAGCTCTCTTTCATTGCCCAGGTTGAGGTGACCTTGTCTGATCCGCCTGGCACCTTGGGAGCTCAGAGGAGCCGCCGCTTGGCTCACCGCCCGGCAGGCAGAACTCATGCAAGGGCGTTCTTTGCCGGAACCATGAGTAGCATAATAAACACACAGACTTCAGAAGCTAGGTGAGCAATGCTGCTCCAAACTCCCTGCGGCAGCTGCACCAGGTACAGAAGTACTGTATGAGGGGAAGGGACATCTGAAGAGGAGTCAGCGGTTTGCAGGTGTCACTGCCTGTATAGCACAAAAGCAAGGTAAAGGGACGTGGATGGTGTTGTGGTCTAAACCACTGAGCCTCTTGGGCTTGCCGACCGGAAGGTCGGCGGTTCGAATCCCGCGACGGGGTGAGCTCCCGTTGCTCTGTCCCAGCTTCTGCCAACCTAGCAGTTCAAAAGCACACCAGTGCAAGTAGATAAATAGGTACCGCTGCAGCGGGAAAGTAAACAGCGTTTCTGTGCGCTCTGGTTTCCATCACGGTGTTCGGTTGCTCTTTAGTCATGTTGGCCACATGACCTGGAAAGCTGTCTGTGGACAAACGCTGGCTCCCTCGGCCTGAAGCGAGATGAGCACTGCAATCCCATAGTCACCTTTGACTGGACTTAACCGGTCCAGGCGGTCCTTTACCTTTTAGCACAAAAGCAGTCATTAAATTCAAGGAGACCTTTTATTAAGCCAGCCTCAATTTCCCTTTCAACGGTGATTTCTTGTTCAACGGTGGAGTGGAGGGAAGTGGCAGAATTAATCGCTCATACCCTCCGACCTTTTTCCAATGAAAATAAAAGGTAAAGGTAAAGGGACCTCTGACCATTAGATCCAGTCGCGGACGACTCTGGGCTTGCAGCGCTCATCTCACTTTAGTGGCCGAGGGAGCCGGCGTTTGTCCACAGACAGCTTCTGGGTCATGTGGCCAGCATGACTAAGCCGCTTCTGGCGAACCAGAGCAGCGCACGGAAACGCCGTTTACCTTCCCATCGGAGTGGTACCTATTTATCTGCTTGCACTTTGACGTGCTTTCGAACTGCTAGGTTGGCAGGAGCAGGGACTGAGCAACGGGAGCTCACCCTGTCGCAGGGATTCGAACCGCCAACCTTCCGATCGGCAAGCCCTAGGCTCTGTGGTTTAACCCACAGCGCCACCCGCTTCCCTCCAATGAAAATAGGGACGTCCTATTCCATAATAATAACAATAATAATTTTATTCTTTATACTCCGTCCATCTGAATGGGTGGCCCCAGCCACTCTGGACTGCTTCCAACATATAGTAAAACACAATAAAACATTAAACATTAAAAATCTTTCCTATACAAGGCTGCCTTCAAATGTCTTCCAAAGGTTGTATAGTTACTTGTCTCCTTGGCTCAGGGGTCACATAATTCCATACCCTCGAACATTTATCCGATGAAAATAGGGACGTCCTAAGGAAAAGCGGGACATTCCGGGATCAAATCAGAAACCGGGAAGGCTTCTGTAAATCCGGGACTGTCCCTGGAAAATAGGGACACTAGGAGGGCCTGCATTTCGTGCCTTTCAATCCCTGAATATTCCAAAACATCCACTGTCTTCCAGTCGATTCGGTCAAATCCTTAAAAGGTCTGCATATCACTTCATTCACCAGCCCATATCACTTCATTCACCAGCCCAAGCCTTCCCCAGAAAGGCAACTTGCTAGACTATGAATGGTTTTATGAATTTATATGTTCACGCTACCATAGACTTGCCTGGTACCCAGATCAGTTTGTTTACATTCGGTGGGTTAGTTAATTAAATATATTAAAAAACCAAGGAGAAATGATCCCATTTTTTTTCTAAAGGCGGGGCAGGGGGACGGGGACGGGACCAAATGTTATTTGACAGCAAAAAGAAAATGCTCTGCTAGGATGTTCTCCCTGTCACTTTCTAAACTGGAGCACCTCGATCCATTTTCTTTAGCCAAACAGCTTCAGTGGTGATTTTGCTGTCTTTCAGGTCTGGTAACCTTCAGATAATGATTTATGGCAGTAATTAAAACGTCTGTGTAGGATCAGGATGGAATTGATTGATTGTCTATGCAGCAGCCTAACAATAGCAGTTGTGTGTCTTCTTGGTTCGTTTGCCTAATGCATTTCCAGGAGAATCGGTATGGCTCAGGGACTGTTTTTAGCACAGATGTTGCCTTTCCAATTTTATCCGGGCAATAATCCTTTTTTAAGAGCCTCTGTTTTACTAAACACAAGCAGAAGACATTGTTGGCTCCGTCACGCAACTGCCCAATTTATTGTGGCATAAAGATTTTGTGAGTCAGGGGCCATTTGGTCAAGGGGTGCAAGAAGCAGATTCAAAAGTAGATGAAACTCTGGGGGAATAATGCAGTTTTACGCAGCACATTTCTTAATATATAAAGTGGGGGGGGGAGCCCCACTCCCGCAGTCTTCATGAATCTCCCATAGGGAACTCAAAATCCTCTTCCGCCCTCAACTCATGCCCTTTTAATTCTGTTTGGCTCCAGTTTACATTTGGGGGAAAGGAAATGCACCTCTAGATGCTGTTCAGATTTTCCTCCAAACTCTGTGATTGATGATTTGCCACCTTGTTTTAAGCAAAACCTGTGTCTATGCCCAGGACCGGTGCTAGGGGTTTTGGCGCCCTAGGCGAGGGGCGGGGCACGTGACGTCATTGTGCATGACGTATGGTGCCCCGCCCCCTGCCCGCTGGGCGCCCCGCGCTGCCGCGATTTTCGCCGCTGGTTGGGGCGGCGGCGGGGGGCAGGCTGGCCAGCGCCCCCTCCATTTTGGCGCTCTAGGCAACTGCCTAGTTCGCCTAAATGGACGCGCCGGCCCTGTCTATGCCATTCAAGGCTTTCAAACTCTTGTGTGCAGTCTGGGGAAAGGAGGCTGAACATTGTGGTCCCATTAAAAAAATAAAAAAATAAAAAAATCAATGACACGTAAACAAGTATGAGAGCGCAGACTGTTAATGCACAACTAAACATAGCTCCGAATGGGCTTGGTAAAGCCTATTACGATCCCAGGGCTGCTGCTGTCCACTTCCTTTCAGCCAGAGTCAGGAGACAATGTCAGTCTGTTCCAAAGATATATGCTGAATGGGATTTTGTCTTTAAAAAAAATCTTTCAGCCTTGTAGATCTTTTAGCTAAATTTTAAATGCCAAATTCTTTAAAATTAAAATAATTTACTATTTAAATGTGTCTAATGTAAAGGTTAAAAATTCGCTATCTTATGATTTTAAAGTGCTCCTTTTGAGTTTATTCCCCCAGTGAAACTTCCTTTAAAAAGCAAAGTTCATAATGCTCAACTATTACAAGTTGAGTGCCATTTCCCCCAGATGTTCTTCCATGCTTTAGAATGTTAAATAGAATTCTGTACATGCACAGTCCACACCGAGAAGGGAAGGAGACAAAGCCAGCCTCTTTGAAGGTGGATACCCAGAGTTCTTTAATATTAACCCTATAGTCTCATTGAAACCGTTGTTGTTTCCTGTGAAACTGTAGGCTTGTTCACTCGTTGCACCCACACAGGTACACGCTGTCTGTACACACGTACAAGCGTTTGTGTGAAAGAGTGTACATTTGTTGATTTGCATGGTTCAGCTATTGTGGACAGAAGCATGCAGACTGCACATGCCTTGAATATTACATGTGGAAAAGCTGTAAGGGTGTATAGCGCAAGTGTTGTGTACACAGGTAAAAAGATTGTACACTAGATGAATGTAATGTGGGAACACCTCTTATGTGACCTACAAAGCCGGCTTTTTGTAGGTGCATCTTAGTGTGACACTCTCATTGATTGCTGCAAATTTACATGACCAAACTAACCACCTTTAGTTTGATAAGTATTTACTCTGGGTCAATTATCTTCATTGTTCCTTGCAAATATTTTGTGCAGTTGCTGTCCTCCATGCAGATAGAAAACCCTCTCTTGCACCTGGATGTTCTGTCGGAAGGAGGGTTTTTGGCTCTGCATCCTGGCTGGCGTTGCGAGGTGGATACAGACAGGGGTCACAGGAGTTCAGAGGCAAGCAGATAACATGAATTTTATCATGGCTGCGTTCATGTGCTTATGCGTCCATGCTAGGAGCAGCGAGGGAATATTTAGAAACCATAAGCGTTTCCCAAAGCTTTGCTCATAAAGCTCATTAATACTGAGCCAACTCCAAATTAAGCTTTGGGGAGTTCACCCGTAACAAATGCGAGTGCTTCCTGACATAAAACCCTTCCACTTCAGGCATACAAAATTAGAATGTCAAACAAAATCTAGCTCAGAGCCTTTCCCCCAACATGCTAGTTATGTGTGTAGGAAATATGTTACGTTGGGAATCATTTGACCCCCCCCCCCAAATTACTCTTGGAAATGGGACACTTCAACAACAGGTGGTTCATGCGAGGCTCATCTGTTTGAAGTTTTACTGGTGACTGTATTTTTTCAGTACTCTGAAAACCCAGGTTCTACATCAAGAAGAATTAAATGATGTAACTAGAATAAATTATGCAAACGAATAGTCTATGCACATATTCCCCCCCCCCACCCCTCATTTTGCAAAACTGGTTCTGCTTTTATTAGTCACGGGAAGGAGCTAGAAGCTACGCCGAACACGGAGGTTCCACGCACCAGGAGTATCTTTCTGGCTTCAGTGATTTTTTCCAAGCAGTAAAAAAATAGGTAGAGGTAAAGGACCCCTGGATGGTTAAGTCCAGTCAAAGGTGACTATGGGGTTGCGGCGCTCATCTCGCTTTCAGGCCGAAGGAGCCGGCGTTTGTCCACAGACAGTTTTCCAGGTCATGTGTCCAGCATGACTAAACCGCTTCTGGCGCAACGGAACACCGTGACAGAAATCATAGCACACGTAAATGCCGTTTACCTTCCCGCCGCAGCGGTACCTATTTATCTACTTGCACTGGTGTGCTTTCGAACTGCTAGGTTGGCAGGAGCTGGGACGGAACAATGGGAGCTCACCCCGTCATGGGGATTCGAACCGCTGATCTTCTGATCAGCAAGCCCAAGAGGCTCAGTGGTTTACACCACAGCGCCACCCGCATCCCCTACAGGAATATGTGGGGCTTATATGGGAAGAGATTCTCTCAGACAGTTTTCAGTTCTCTGTAGTTCTAAGACCTTGACTCTAGGATGCTGAATTCTAGGTGCCAGGTACCAAATGTTCCGCAAAGTGTCCACTGCACTGTTAAGTTTCCTGAAATCAAGGGACGAAATTGCTTAGGACTCAAAGGCGCTTCTCATATCTAGGATGCTACTGCATGGTATATTTATTGTTCAGATGTGCAACATCAAGTTCAAATGTGTGTGTATATATAATAATATAGTTAAGAGTGTGGGAATCAGTTGTGATCTTTAGGCTACTACTGGTGGAACAATCTCACTGAGGGCGATGGGATTATTCTGGAGTAAATTATATTAGAGTTATAGCCGGTGCTAATTTTCTCATAAAGAGCCATTTGTATGGTGCTTTCCTTTCTTTTCATGAAATTGATTTGGCTGGCAGCGGGTGGCTTTTGAAGCCGGCCGGTTGCTTGTAAAGACGTAATGTGTTATGGTGATTTCAGAAAATTCTCAGCATTCTTACAGGAGAAAGTTTATAAATGCACAGCAGCTGCCCAGCTGCCATGGTCCTGATATCCTCGTTGCCCTCTGGACGTCTTCTGAGCCAATCTGTCGGCGGCGGTGTGTTTACAGAGTACGAACTTCACTTTGTAATCCACGGCAGACCCTTTCATATCAATAGACTGCCGATGTTCCAAGGCTGTCTGTTATCTCTCGGCAAGCATGTCGATAACAAGTGTGAGAAAGGAAAATTGTGCTTCACAAGCTGGAAAAGGAAGGCAATTGTTCTGTTACAAAGACGCAGAGCTAATTTTTAAAGCATACGTCTCTTTAGACGGTTGAAGAAGAACAAACAAGAAACTTGCAGATGGGAACTTGCCAATGCATGAGGGGGTGCAATATTTTTTTCCTCCACGGTGAATGCATCTAGATTTTTGGTTCATAGTAAGGGGATGTTCACAGTAAGATGTCTAATCAGTGATAGCCCTTCTGATCCAGAATTTGTGGTCTGTGAATGATTGAAGGGAGTCTACATACCGTATTTGCATGTCTGCAATTTTACCATGCAGTGGGGAAGTGGTGGGAGAGGATTTTGCTATCTGATGCAAACAGAAACCTCTAGATCTCTGAGTGCCTTTTATTTTAATGCACAAGTTAGAAAAATGCAAATAGCATTCATGGGGGTGGTGATGAGGACATGGGGGGCACTCTGTGATCAAAGCAGGCATGAGTGGAGAATTTAACTCTTCCCTGTCGCAGTCTTGAGTAACAGCCTTCCTCTGAGGCTAGTATTTGCTTTTGGGGAAAATCTATTGGCTCCTGTGAGTGATTCCCCCCTCCCAACACAAATACCAAGTTTCATTGGAGGGATCTTCTTCAAGACTGCAACAGGGGACGAAATAAATCTACCATTCAGGCCAGTTGTGGTCTGACCATTATCAGTCTCCCTCAGCTGATGCTATTTGCATTAAAAAATCCTAAGCATTGAACATAAAGATGAATCTAATTTCACATGTAGCCTGATCTTCAATTTGACCGTTGTTGTTGTTGTTGTTGTTGTTGTTGTTGTTGTTGTTGTTGTTGTCTGAGGAAGCTCCTAGCCCACACTGTTATGGAGAAACTGTGAAATGAATGAGAATGCTTACTGAGGCTTCAGAAAGTGGAAATAGGATTCCCAGTGAGGTCCACAATTTCTGATGTTTTAAGAGATACGGCTGGAAGGATGGGTAGGAGGTGGTGGTAGCAAACAGAGTGAGGGGTTTGGGCTTGTTGGGGGACAGCTGATCTGGGTCTCAACTGTATGACATCATCATTATGAGACTCTATCCTTTTAACTGTTGTCTACCATAAGCCTTTGTAAAAAAATGAAGCTATATATTTGGGCGATAGACAGAGAACCTGAGTGAGAATGTGAGACCAACATTCTGCATCAGAAGCAAAGAAACTGGCCAAACGCAGGTTGTATTGTAATGCAGCAAATTATTTGACGTCAAACTCGAGGCAGCTCATAACGTAGTAAGCCATGATCCAATTATGTGTGCTGGGTAACCTTAGAAAAGGCACAATTCCTCAAGGGTACATGGTGGATGTCTGATTCCCAAGATTGCCCTAGATTAGATTTACTGAATATCCTGTCTGCTCATAAAGCTCTAGTAGCGGTTTACAACCTGAAGCCTTGGATGTACATACTCCTATAGTTCAGTAGTCCTTTGTCATTTCCAATTGTTATAAATGGAGATGTCTTCAAAATGTAATGAAAGCTGCTGCTTATAAATAACTAAATCATGGCAGCAAAGCCCAGGTGTTCAGATATGTATTATTCACAAAGTAGCGGCTAATGGCAGGAAAATACAAAACCCTACTGAGGAGTTTTATGTTTTTGTTCCCGTTTGTTAAAACAAGTCATTGTCATGATCCATCCTGACAGGTCCTGGAGTGACATTATAATTGTTCTCCCTTCCCCGAAAATGTTTGGACTACAAAGGACGTTGGCACCATGTAAGTGACAACACCGCAGTGTCAAATCGTGTCACTTGCCCATGGGGCGTGGAAATCTAATATTTCTATATGCTGTTCACTGTTGCAATGGGGGGTGGGGTGTCTTACTTGGCTAGTGGAGAGACAATAGCGTTGGATGGATTTGCAGAAAAGCGATGAGGTAAAAAGAAACACACACACACAAAAAAAATAAAGATTAAAAAAAATAAAAGACACTACCAGATTAATAAAAAGTACAAAGAAAACTAACAGATATCACTGGATAAAGGCATCAAAATGAAGGTTAAATTTAAAAGGCACCACCAGATTCTATCAATATCTATCTTTCCATCTATCTATATCAGGGTTGGGGAAGCTGTGATTCCAATTCCCATTAGCGCTGGTCAGCATGGCCAATAGTTAAGGATGATGGGAATTGTAGTCTGGAGGACCACAACCTCGCCTGCCCTGATCTATATATGAGAGAGAGAAAGAGATCAGACTTAGTAACGGTATCCACTGTTTTTTTCTAGTTGCAGAGCCTGGAATCAAAGACATGAGCTTTGCTCTGTGTCTTGGCTCAGGACCCTAAGAATACTTCAACTTCATGCAAATTGCTCTAAATAGCGGAGCACATTGTAACATACAAATATACCCATATACGGTACTTAAGAGGTATTGTGATGTAAATTCTAAAACACACACACACACACACACACACACACACAAAAACACCGCTGCCATTCTGAATCTTTTTTATTATTATTATTGTTATGATTTGGACAAAAGAAAAGCCGAGTGCTTTGTTCTTCTTGCTTTTGACAACAAATGGGACTAAGGGAAAGCGACTCGCTTATGTGGGTTAAGCGCATGGCGCACAATCTAAAGAGAATATTTACGGCTGGGCTGAAAATAGGGCGGGAGGGGGGGAGAGAACGGAACGGTTGGAACAACAAGCTCTTTTATACAGCACAGCGGACAGAATCCCCTACGAGCTGGGAAAGGTTTGGGGAAGAAAGGGAGAAAAGAGGCTGGTGGTGTTTTGTTCCGCAGAGCAGCCTTTGTGGGGAGTAGCAGCTGGGTAAAATGTGTGTGGCTTCATCAGCATCATGAGTTGAAAAGCAGACCCCTGCCAGATAGGATGGTTGCAGCTGTGCAAAGGCTGCTCCATCAGTAGAGCACTTAGACACCATCTACTGTGGGCACCTGTTTGCCCCCCAGGTGGTGAAAGTGGAGCTGTTCAAAAGAAAACCTCCAGCAGGCCTCACATCTTATTTTTCTAGTTCTTTTTCCCCTGTCCGCCACTCCCCCCGCCCCCCCCCCACTTATATATATCCCATATTTTAATGTTTTGGAGGATGGAGTTGAAGTGGCATTTCAGCTCCATTCTATTCCATCCCCGATACGTGTATCAGAAGCGAGCTGGAGTTTCCTATTGGTTCAAATGTCCAGTATGAAAGGTCCTTCGTGATGATGATGATGAAGAAGAAGAAGAAAAAGAAGAAGAAGAAGAAGAGTTTGGATTTGATATCCTGCTTTATCACTACCCTAAGGAGTCTCAAAGCGGCTAACATTCTCCTTTCCTTCCTCCCCCACAACAAACACTCTGTGAGGTGAGTGGGGCTGAGAGACTTCAGAGAAGTGTGACTAGCCCAAGGTCACCCAGCAGCTGCATGTGGAGGAGCGGGGAAGCGAACCCGGTTCACCAGATTATGAGTCTACTGCTCTTAACCACTACACCACACTGAGAGGAATACCTGAAGAGGATTCATTATTTACTCCAAGGACACAAAATGACAAATTCAGGTTGTGCGATTAGAGTGGATTTGGTGCTATTGCTCAACAAACTATTCCCCTCCCCACAAAACCCCCCCACACTTTTTATGATAGGGAATGTGATGGCAAAATTCACTGGAGGGTGTGGGATGACACTTGCTTGACACATCATATAATCTCTCCATGAACAAATAAAAATGCATGCTCAATAAGTAGCCAGTGTAATCTGACCTCCCTGCAAACTTTGGGCAAAGGAATCCGGGGTGAATGTTCCACAAACAGGTCCATCAACGTAAGCTGTCATACCCAATGCAGTAGATCACCATGATGCTGTGGATACAGGCAACTGATTTTCTACTTATCTTGTATGTTTTAGCATCTCTAAGGCAATGATAGGTGGTGGTAGTGAATTCACTTTTAAATGGTTGTTGCCCTTCCTTAGACTGAATGGATTCAAAAAACAAAACAACTCGATTATGCAAGCACCACCATCTTTCATTAGAGGGACCCCTCTGCTCTCCAGATACCAACTCTTGGTGGGCAACTTTGAGGCCCTTGCTGTTCTCTCTTTTGGGTTGGTCATAGAATCATACAATGGTAGAGCTGGAAGGGATCCTGAGGATCATCTAGCTTAACCCCCTGCAATGCAGGAATATGCAACTGTCTCATGAGGGGATCGAACACGTTGCATCCTTGGTATTATCAGCACCACACACCAACCAAATGAGCTATCCAGGAAGCTATTATGTATTCAGTGGTCTGTGTTTGCCTGAGCTTGAGTCTGGACTAAGGATTCTGAGCCCCTGTGTTCTGATTTGATACATGATATCCAATCACAGAACATTTCAGGATTTGGGCCTCTGCCATTGGCCCTTAAACTCTGAGTCATGATTCGCAGCTTGGAAGTTTAGACAGCCAATCACATTGGGAGTGGGAGTGGCCCAGGCCTTCAGAAATGTATATAAGCAGTTGCTTTGCCCCTGTTGTCCAGTTCTGTTAGTTCAATAAAGGTTCTTGCTGTTATCACTGTGTCTTGCCTGGTGGGTACCCACCTATACTTCAGAGACCACACTGCTTCATTTCCAGTCAGTGCATATCCCACAACCTCCTGATGAAATCCCACAACATTTTATACCACAAGTGTTCTGGTGGTTTCTTTTTGTCCTGCTTTTGTTGCACTATAGCCCCTCCGGACAGCAATAATGTGGTAGCATTTGGGAAGCATAACAGAACAAACTGAAGTATAACAAATCCACTACTAATGCACTATTATTGTGTCAAGATTATATTGCAGGATACACCCACAATAAAACAACCATCTGGAGGCGACCTGACTCTTCTTCCTGTCTTTTGCTTCTCTCTAGAATTAGATAGAAATCAATGTGCCTACATAGTTGAAGACTACATTAAGTTATCACAGAAAAGAGCAGATCTATTTCCCTTCCTTTTCCCATTTCTGTCTTTCTGATCTATTGATGCATTACCTGTGGCCATCAAAGCAACCCGGGTGTTCTCAGAAGTCATATAAATGCTGTGCTGTTAACGCAGAAATGTCTATTCGAGAGGGGATGAGCAAATTCGGAAACCAACACACGTCTTCCTTCTAAAATAGATACATGGCTTGTCATTAATCTAAGACTCCTGAGACAGTGCCCTTGCCTTGTTAAAGTACAGCAGTAAATGGTTTGGAGGTCATGTTCTTTTAAATTATGTGTATCTTTTAAAGCATATTTACATTGCTGATCCGGCCGAATCAGTAATGTTTTGCTGCTGTCATTAATGGGAAATCAATTTCCACCTTAAACATATTATGCATTAAAAAGAGAAAAGACTCTTAAGAGGGCCTTTAAAGATGCCTTTTCCATTAGTATGGCTGTATGTTCACTTTCCTCATGTCCTGTTCAGCTGGATACAAGTATTATTTCTGTAACTTTCCTCCCATAGGTATGTCTTGCATAGGGCACTGATATAAATTCCAGGCATACTTTTAAGTGCTTAGATTGTAAAGCTTGCTGAGTCAGAACTCTAGAGAGCAGCAGTGACTTAGATGGATGCTCCATATGGAGCAATACCATCTGACACGTGTGAATACCAGAATCACATGGGTGAAGCCAACTGAGCAGGTCTTTCATACTCATTTGTCTTCCTACCTCTCAGAAAGACTCCTACAATTGGCCTTGCCAGTGAGGTTCTGGAAGTAGGTTCCATGCTTTTATGGGTGTCGTATGTATGTAAATACATACCCTCTAACATTTCTCTGATGAAAATAGGGATGTATAATAATAATAATAATAATAATAATAATAATAATAATAATAATTTCTACCCCACCCAACTGAATGCATTGCCCAAGCCACTCTGGACAGCTTGCAACATATATAAAAACATAATAAAACACTAAACATTTAAAACCTTCCCTATACAGGGCTGCCTTCAGATGTCTTCAGGTTGTATAGTTATTTATCTCCTTGACTCGGGGTGTGTGTGTCACATAACTCCATACCCTCCAACATTTCTCCGATGAAAATAGGGACGTCCTAAGGAAAAATGGGATATTCCAGGATCAATCAGAATCCAGCATGGCTTCTGTACACTAGGAACACTTGGAGGATCTGTAAATACCTGAATCGGGTAAAGGTAAAGGTAAAGGGACCCTTGACCATCAGGTCCAGTCGTGTCCGACTGGGGTTGCGTGCTCATCTCGCTCTATAGGCCGAGGGAGCCGGCGTTTGTCCGAAGACAGCCTCCGGGTCATGTGGCCAGCATGACAAAGCTGCTTCTGGCGAACCAGAGCAGCACACGGAAACGCCGTTTACCTTTCCACTGGAGCGGTCCCTATTTATCTACTTGCACTTTAACATGCTTTCGAACTGCTAGGTGGGCAGGAGCTGGGACCGAGCAACGGGAGCTCACCCCGTCGCAGGGATTCGAACCGCTGACCTTCTGATCAGCAAGCCTGTGGTTTAACCCACAGCGCCACCTGGTCCCCTGGACCACCTGGTCACCTGGTCCCCCTGAATCGGGTAGGTGGAGCCTAATCACATAGGCCTGTCATATCCCATCAATGCCTCCTTTATATGACTTGCCACACAATTCTACACTATGTAAAGGTATAAGGTCAAGGACCTCTGGACGGTTAAGTCCAGTCAAAGGCGACTATGGGGTTGTGGCACTCATCTTGCTTTCAGGTCGAGGGAGCCAGCGTTTGTCCACAGACAGCTTTCCTGGCCATGTGACCAGCATGACTAAACTGCTTCTGGTGCAACGGGACACCGTGATGGAAACCAGACCTCATGGAAATGCTGTTTACCTTCCCGCCACAGCGGTACCTATTTATCTACTTGCACTGGTGTGCTTTCAAATTGCTAGGTTGTCAGGAGCTGGGACAGAGCAACGGGAGCTCACCCCCTTGTGGGGATTCAAACCGCTGACCTTCCGATCGGCAAGCCCAAGAGGCTCAGTGGTTTAGACCACAGCACCACAGTGCCACCTCCCTTGGCCTGAAAGCGAGATGAGCGCCCCAACCCCATAGTCACCTTTGACTGGACTTAACTGTCCAGGGATCCTTTACCTTTATCTACACTATGTAGCCTTCTAGGATCATACAATGAGAGATGACTCTCATTCAGCTGTGGGTTGGGGTGAAAGGGATCTCTGTAGCATACCAAAAATCAAACTATTGTTTGAATTCTGGGTGTGCGTGGCATTTGCAGTCCTGCAGCTGTCTCAGTGCTTGTCACCTGCAGCTGGAAGTCTACACAGATTGCCTCTAAAATGGCTGCCACTTGTGGGGAAAGGTCGTGAGACACAGGGAGAATAGGTCGTGAGAAAATCTAACTAAAGGGAGCCTCTGGAGAAAGTTTGGTCATATAAACACACCACTGTACTCTAAATCCTTTCCTCATTCCCTCTGCTAAAATGGGACTGTTTATCATCTCACCTAACAACACAGTGTGTCTCCTTCACTCAGAGTACAATGGCTACATCTATTGCCTCCCTTCATTTCCTAGGCATGAGGGCAAATAAGTCCTCCTTATCTCAAGAGCATCAGATGTTGACAGCTCAGCTTATTTTGGAAGGCAAGCCCTCTGTGTGTAATGTCTGACTGTCTGAAAACATGTTTTTCATCAAATTGCCCTATTTCCCTTATTTTAGCAGATGAAAGATCTTCTTCCTGTTCCCAGTGTAGTTTTTTTCTGCCTGAATATTCTACTGTTTAATTTTAATTCTACCTAATTTTGATTTGATGGGCAGATTGTCTGAACAAGTACGATGTGTCTGATGGATGAAAACACGTTTATTGAGATATTATAATCTCAATAATCAGTGTTTTTCAAGTCAACACAGATCTTTCCAGAAGAACCTCTTTTCTGTATGTAAGTTTATATGATGGTTAATTCTATGGACATCCGTTTTCATTAATGACAATGCTTTGGATTTCATTTGGTTTATATTCTTTCTTTGAAGAAATACAATAAAATGTTGTGGGAAATAATTGGTTTTAAGCTAGAATACAGAACAAGACACAGGTCAAGACTTGACAAGCATTCTGCATTACTGAATGAGTCCTCCTCTGCAAAACTTAAATCACACTCAGTATATATTACTCAGTATTCTGGATCTCTTATGACTACTTAGCGCATATTATGCATACCTTCCAGGTAAACATTTGCTCTCCATGTCTCACCCTGCGGTTTGGTTAGCTGGGATATAAGCCGTCCCACCTTTTTCCAGAAAGCAATCAAACAGCTTTAGGTTCTGATAGTATCTTAGAATGGTTTTCTTTAGATGCCAACAAGCTGTTTTTGAGTGTCTGGATTCGCTTGGCACTCACTGTCTGGCATTCCTGCAGATTTGAAATGTTGTGCTCCTCAACAAAGACATGGGTTGCGGTGTAAAAAACCCCACCAAAATTATAGAACTGTTGGGGGGTTTTTGGGGTTGTTTTTTTTTGTATATTTACAAAATACATTACATGAACTGAGGGGAAAGTCATTTACCATGAGATATACAGAACTATAACTCCTAAAAACTGGGTTATTCAGATAGGACTTTGCAATGTGAATTATTTTTTTTTTTACCAACCAGTATTTACTGATGCTTTTACAGATGGTTTGATCAACCTTACTGTGATTTTGTATGCTGCACACTGTCTTGCTGTAGTTTTATGAAAGTGCACACTATAAATATTTCAATAAGCAGAGAGAGAGGTAGATAACATACTGGCAATGTTGGTGTCGGGAGGCTGGCTCTGTCCCAGCACCCCACCTGTTCCTGGCGGATGTGCTTCCTTCTCACAGTGTGTCCGAAAAATTTTACACATCACTTGGGAAGACAGGTGAATTAACGCCAGTGTACTGGAAGAAGCAAAGATCACCAGTGTCGAAGCAATGATTCTTCAACATCAGCTTCGTTGGACTGGTCATGTTGTGCGGATGCCTGATTATCGTCTTCCAAAGCAACTACTCTATTCCGAATTTTAAAATGGAAAGCGTTTGCTGGTGGTCAACAAAAGAGGTTTAAAGACTCTCTGAAGGCAAATCTAAAAAAAATGTAGTATAAACACTGATAACTGGGAAACACTGGCCTGCGAGTGCTCCAATTGGAGAACAGCCTTTACCAAAGGTGTCATGGACTTTGAAGACGCTTGAACTCAGGATGAAAGGGAGAAACGTGCTAAGAGGAAGGCACGCTGGGCAGACCCTCACCGTGATCAACTCCCATCTGGAAACCTATGCCGCCACTGTGGAAGGACGTGGGGATCTAGAACTAGCCTCCATAGTCACTTACGGACTCACTGTTAAGACCGTGTTCATGGAAGACAATCTTACTCGGCAACAAGTGACCGCCAAAGAAGAAGAAGAAGCTTCCTTCTCACAGCTGCATGCTACAACTGAAGGAGCCCAGTGAGAAGGAAGCAATGAAGTTCACAGCCATGATTACAGGGAAACGAAGATATGGAGTTAGGTAGGCTGTTGAAAAGGCAGGCATGTAGGCTGCATACGGTACATACTGTACATTTAAAGCAATCCCAACAAAGAATCCTGAAAGCTATAGTTTGATAAGGGTGCTGGGAATTGTAGCTCTGTAATGGCTAAACTAAGGGACCCAGGTGGCGCTGTGGGTTAAACCACAGAGCCTAGGGCTTGCTGATCAGAAGGTTGGCGGTTCAAATCCCTGCGACGGGGTGAGCTCCTGTTGCTCGGTCCCTGCTCCTGCCCACCTAGCAGTTCGAAAGCACGTCAAAGTGCAAGTAGATAAATAGGTACCACTCTGACGGGAAGGTAAACGGCATTTCCGTGCGCTGCTGTGGTTCACCAGAAGCGACTTTGTCATGCTGGCCACATGACCTGGAAGCTGTATGCCGGCTCTCGGCCAATAAAGCGAGATGAGCGCTGCAACCCCAGTCGGACACGACTGGACCTAATGGTCAGGGGACCCTTTACCTTTTTTTTTAATGGCTAAACTCAGTGCTTTTTTCCTTTAAAAAGGGGTACTCTCATTTTCCTACTCATATTGAAATACTGCCCCTCAATGAGGCCAAACCTAAGATTCACAAAATGTTTAGGGGTATGCGTACCCCTGCGTTCCCCCCAGAAAAAAAGCAATGGCTAAACCACAGTTCCTAGAATTTCTGTGGGTGAGGAAGGTGTTTTAATTGTGCTTTAAAAGTAGGGTGTGTATGCAGATTTTGGCTCTCTCTTACTGTGATGGGCGCTTCTGTGTCTCAGAACTTGCGATAAATATCGCAGCACCCT
Source organism: Darevskia mixta (assembly GCA_034641385.1). Taxonomy (NCBI): domain Eukaryota; kingdom Metazoa; phylum Chordata; class Lepidosauria; order Squamata; family Lacertidae; genus Darevskia; species Darevskia mixta. Next base: position 1,318,619 of record JAWWNH010000098.1, read on the forward strand.
CTTTAATCTGATCAGTTGCAAAAAAGGGACGTTTTCCCTGCAATCATCACCGGCATCTCCACACAGCCTGTTAAATTTACTTTTGCTTTGTGAGCATCCCAGACAGGCGTTTAATCAGAAGTTTCAGTTCCCTGTGTCCAAGACTGTGTTTTGGTTCAGTGCAATTAAACCAAATCTAATCTTAAAATAGGTCTTAATCCCAGATAAAACCAGCATTAGTGCACAGAGAAGGTAATTCTTTGCTTTTCAAAGAGCAATAATGACTGAATATTAAAGGCAAACGACATGGAGTCCAATACATCAAACCTCTAATCTACTTAGCAGGATCGTGTTGTATGGTTTACATGGAATTAGAAAGAAATGCAGTAACCATTCCATTGCTTGTGAGAATACTGTATTCAGTGCAGTCCATGGGATGCCACTTAAAATGCTGTGGTGGTGATTCTTAATAGCTCTAGTCTTGTGAACCAAAATTATTTCAGAAAGTGTCCATCACTCATAGCTGTTATTATCCCAGGCATGTATTAAAGCTGATGTGGGGTAGGGAGAAGGAGTGGTCATTTGGCTACTTCCTATGGTTTATTGAAACAAGCCAGGGAGGAGCCATTTTTTTCTGACCATGGCTTATTCAAACTAACCATGGTTTATCCTTGTCATATGTAACAACAAACCATGGCTAATTCTAAAATGGAAGCTGCTGCTTCCAATCTTCTCCTCTTCCCCATCAAGGTGCATAGGACTCAGTTATGGACGGCCATGTTATTTTGAGGCAGAAAATCACAAAAGTGCCTTTTGCCGGGAGCAGAAACATTCTGATAATGGAAAAGTAACCATTTGATTCAGTTTGATTTACGTTCAAGATCAGCTGCCTCTAGGAAATACACACACCCGACCCGAAGGTACTGTGGCCAAGTAATTCATTTCTTCCTCTTGTTGCTTTCATAGGAAAGAAGATAAAATTTATTATTATTATAAAACCTTATACAGTTTAGACTTGAATGATTAGCTGCATTGCTCCCCCCCACCCATGTTGACAGTCTCTAGACTAAAGAAACAGAAATACATGTGAATCTCATCCTTCCCAAAAATTTGCATTTATTGTTCCTGTTGACTTACTGTAACCCTTCTGAAAATAAAAAGGAATCACATCTCTTCCCACCATCTTCCATTTGTCTTTCCCCCTGTTTAGTCTGTTATTGGGAAGCTGGCTTGTTTCTTTGGAAAAGCAGTAGCCCATTCCAGAAGAGCTTCTATAAAATGTATCCCAGTCTGACATTTGCACATCGCTTGCTAGCTGTCCAATTAGCCGCCAGTTCTGATTCCCAGGCTTAGTTCAGCAAACATTGATCTGCTGCAGCAGGGCTGTTCTCAATGCTCCTCAGACATATTCCCATGCTTTTCCTATGATGGTCCTTCTACATAACTACCGTGTTGGTTGGATTAAGATCTAGTGCAAAGCTACTGAAAGAAATGAGGGCTTGGGTGTTAATTCTCTGTTCTGATGAGCTGAACAGAAGAGCTGGTAAAGGAACGCAGCCTCTACTTTTGCTGACTGCAAAATGAAAAATGGACTCAAAGTGTGAGCTGTGACTCCCATCCAAATATAAGGCGTTCACACGGAAGTTTGTTTCTTTCCACTCAAAAATTCCAGAGTTTCGAAGCATTAGCCATGCCCCACAGTTAAATTAATCAAGGCTTATTTTGGCAAATTCCTGCTCCACCTATTTTTCTGGCAAGAGAGAGCTTAAAAGCAAATGGAAAGGCCTGAAAACTGGAAAATATGATTACTGTGAGTGGTTTATTCAATCTAAAAGGAACACACACACACCAATATATGCCTTAATTTAAAACATTCTCAGGCACACAGAGCAACGAAGTGGCATTTTGTAAAATGGCGTTAAATGTATAAGAAAATAAGGAGAGATTGCTAAATCGGAACAGTGGCCCATCTAGCTCTGTATCCTTGCAGTGGCCAACCAGATGTCTGTGGGAAATGCTCAAGCTCAACATGAGTGCAATGACACTTTCCTCTCATGCGGTTTTAAGCAACTGGTACTCAGAAGCATATTGCCTCTGACTGTGGTCATCAAGGTGAGTACCCACTGATAGTCTTATCCTCTGATAGTCTTATCCTCCACAAATTTGTCTAATCCTATTTGAAAGCCATCTGAGTATCGAGATCGGGGCGGCCTTTGAACTGAGCAACAAGAAGCAGTCGCTTCTCATATAAGATTACAGAGAAGGCACCATATTGCTGCATCCAGTTGCCATCTGTCTGTGTGTCACTGGGGGAGGGGGAAGGAAGGATATCGTTTCTGGTTAAGTCAAGTGAGACTTTGGTTTAATTTAGGGATGGGGAACCTGTGGCTGTCCTACTCTGACCAAGTGTGGCCTTGACTGAAAGCATCAGAGAATGATTGATTGATTGATTGATTGATTGAATGAATGAATGAATGAATGATCAATAGATGCCTTTACCTCCTTATACCATGCTGTCTTTCTTCTGTGGGCTCATGCAGCTGTAGTAGGTTGCCTCATTTCAAGAATTAAAAATATCTGAAGGAACCCAGTTGACACTGATGAAGCCTTCATGACACATCTGAAGGCAGCCCTGTTTAGGGAAGTTTTTAATGTTTGATGTTTTATTGTGTTTTTAATATTCTGTTGGGAGCCACACAGAGTGGCTGGAGAAACCCAGCCAGATGGCTGGGATGCTGCTGCTGCTGCTGCTGCTGTTGTTGTATTTCCATTGTTAAGGTCTGGGAGCACCCACTTTTTGTCCTCAGTCTTTCATCACATTTTCCAATAGCTGTGTTTTGCAGACCCTCCAAGTGTCCCTATTTTCCAAATTTACAGACGCCGTCTCAGTTTCTGATTTGATCCTGGAATGTCCCACTTTTCCTTAAGACACCCCAATTTTCATCGGAGTAATGTTGGAGAGTATGGAATAAGACGTCTCTATGTTCATCGGAGAGATGTTGGAGGGTATGTTTTTGCTGCCTCTTGCCTTTTTATCATGACCATTATTGTTCCTGCTGTCTACCAAAATATAAACACAGTGCTATCACAGCTTCCTTTCACCAGAGCAGCATGAAGAAAGGCTGGCTGCAATATGGTTTCAGAAGGGGGGAAACCATGAAGACAAGCCTTTCGTTCACCTGTTTACAAGCTCACGACTGTGGATTTGTCAGGAGCAGAAATCAAATCAAAAAGTGAGGGAATGTGTCTCTCAAAAACACCCAAATAATTTTGTTTCAGCGTCCCCGTCCCCCCACCAGGGAAACCTAATAAAGGTTTCCAATCGTTTTATAAAATGGTTGGGCAGATGACAAAATGACGTTACATGCAGGAAACAACTGCTTCCCTTCTCTCCTTTTTGGGCATTTATATAAACAGCAGTGTGACTGTTACATAAAACCAAGGACTTTCCCCTTTATAGCATTTTTCAGTGTTTATCTTATGCCAGCCACAATAAATACCACCGCCGCTTCCCTTCCATTTATTTTCAAAGAGTTTATCTACTAGGAGCAGTGTAAATAGGGAAGATAATAATTTATAAACTGTGTGAGACATGTATGTAAAAAAGTTCTCAAGAACAATCAAAGTAACAGTTAGCATAGGATGTTTACAAGAGCAACTTGTTCCCTGGTTTACAGCGAAGACGTTTTCAGGTGTGGTGGCTTATTAACCCTTATAGGGCTTGTCTGAGAGTCCCATGGACTGCAGAAAGATCAAACCTATCCATTCTGAAGGAAATCAGCCCTGAGTGCTCACTGGAAGGACAGATCCTGAAGCTGAAGCTCCAATACTTTGGCCACCTCATGAGAAGAGAAGACTCCCTGGAAAAGACCCTGATGTTGGGAAAGATTGAGGGCACAAGGAGAAGGGGACAACAGAGGATGAGATGGTTGGACAGTGTTCTCGAAGCTACCAACATGAGTCTGACCAAACTGCGGGAGGTAGTGGAAGCCAGGAGTGCCTGGCGTTCTCTGGTCCATGGGATCACGAAGAGTTGGACACGACTAAACGACTAAACAACAACAACAACAACAAGGGCTTGTTCATTTCTCCAGAATCCAGAAATGACCTATTCCTTGCCTTCAGAACCTGTCATCCAGACAGCTTATTATGATCTCATCATGGACACGAAGTGTTGTTCACCCCCGAACATACCCTCCAACATTTCTCCGATGAAAACAGGGACACACTATTGCAACAAGCTATCCCTGTTGCCTGCCCAGATCTCTCATGCATGCAACTGTATTTCCCGGAACCAGGCACTTTGTTTCAGTGCCCGCCCCTTAGCTTGTACTGTAATTTCAAACATTTCCCAATAAAAGTATTAAGCTATTTAGACAGTAAAGCAGTTGCATATCGGCTCATGTGATAAGCAGTTGTGGTTGCACAATCCTTAAATGAGCAGTGTAGTGAAAACATGTTAGTTACGGCGGCAATTACCTTGCGCTGTTCAGTATTTATCTAGGCATATGCTAGTCAGCCAGTGGGAAAAAAACTCTTTTGACTCGTGCAATATCTAGTCAGTCAGGGGAAGAACTGCAGGTTGGTTTCTTCCAGTTCAGGTTTGCTGTTGTTTTGTTAGCAATTTAAGAAATCAGACCTTGCTCAGACTTGAAACAACCATGATGAAGCTGTCAACAAAGTGTTGTCAAAAATAGATTCCGCTTTATTACAGCTAGAAGAACAGGCAGGAAGTAACTTTAAATCCAAATGGGACACCGTTTCCAGTACTGTGCTTACTCAGGAAGTTTGGGAATCAGATCTTTATAAACGGCCCAGAAACTTCTTCCTTTTTGAAGTTAGGCTGAGCAAAATATGTTTTTTTTTAAAAAGATAATGCTGGCAGTGTGGTAACTCAGAAGCTGATTTTTCTTCCTATATTATATTTCCACTCATCTGTTGTCACACTGCTGTCACTGCCACCATTGGTGGGGCGAAGGGAATGAAGGGGAGAAGCTCTTTCTCGTCTTTGTCCGTGCCTCCTCCCTGCCTCTGGTCCTGCTGAGGGTGATGCAGGTGGCGCTATGGTCTAAAGTTAACCACTGAGCCTCTTGGGTTTATCGATCAGAAGATCGGCGGTTCGAATCCTTGCAACAGGGTGAGCTCCCATTGCTCTATCCCAGCTCCTGCCAACCTAGCAGTTCGAAAGCACGCCAGTGCAAGTAGATAAATAGGTACTGCTATGGCAGGAAGGTAAATGGCGTTTCCGTGCGCTCTGGTTTCCCTCACAGTGTTCCGTTGCGCCAGAAGCGGTTTAGTCATGCTGGCCACATGACCCGGAAAGCTGTCTGTGGACAAACGCCGGTTTCCTCGGCCTGAAAGCGAGATGAGCGCCACAACCTCATAGTCACCTTTGACTGGACTTAACTGTCCAGGGGTCCTTTACCTTGAGGATGACAAGAGAAGGAAGCCTGTATTTAAAAACCCTCACCAATACATTTAAAGCACATCAGACACATTTAAAGGACGCGACTTCTCCCAAAGAATCCTGGGAACTGTAAAGCTTGCTTTTATTTTATTTCATAACATTTATATACTGCTCAATTGTTGTTTTAAAAAACACCCTCTTAAGGGTGCTGGGAACTGTAGCTCTGTGAGGAGAAAACTATAGTTCCTCAGGATTCTTTGGGGAAAGTCATGTTCTTTCAATGCGTGTCAGAGGAGTTTTACATGTGTGGTGTGGATCTGCCCATAATTGTGTGGCTATAGTGTGACTTTTGTGACTGTGAACCAGGTCATACTGTCTGTCTGCTAAGTTGTTGTTTCCCCCTCTGTACTCCATGCCTCTTTCTACATGTCAAAGTATTTTGCAGTTTTAAAATATTTTGCCAGAACTTCCATAATGTTTTTTTGGAGTCTAGAGCCGTTACTCAATGAGGGCGAAATGCATTGCTTGATGTCTATAATGTTCTCAGCTCTGAAGGCCTTCTGGTGGTTCCCTCACTGTGAGAAGTGAGGTTACAGGGAACCAGGCAGAGGGCCTTCTCGGTAGTGGTGCCCACCCTGTGGAATGCCCTCCTATCAGATGTCAAGGAAATAAACAACTACAGTGGAACCTTGGTTGTCAAACGTAATCCATTCTGGAAGACCGTTCGACTTCCGAAATGTTCGACAACTGAGGCTCAATGGGCGGTCGGCAAATCCCATTGAGAAAACTGAGAAACGCACCTCAGAAGCCGTTCAACTTCTGATGTGCGTTCAAAAACGGAAGCAATTACTTCCAGGTTTTTGGCGTTCGAAAACCCAAATGTTCGACTTCCAAGGCACTTGAAAACCGAGGTTCCACTGTATCTGACTTTTAGAAAACATCTGAAGACAGTCCTGTTTTGGGAAGTTTTAAATGTTTTCTTGTGTTTTTAATATTCTGTTGGGAGCTGCCCAGAGTGGCTGGGGAAATGCAGCCAGATGGGCGGAGTATAAGTAATAAATCTATTATTATTATTATTATTATTATTATTATTATTAATAATTTATTATTTGTACCCCGCCCATCTGACCGGGTCCCCCCAGCCACTCTGGGCGGCCTCCAACAAACACTAAAATACATTAAAATATTACAGATTAAAAACTTCCCTAAACAGGGCTGCCTTCAGGTGTTTTCTAAAGGTCATGTAGTTGTTGATCGTTTTGACCTCTGAAGGGAGGGCGTTCCACAGGGCGGGCGCCACTACCGAGAAGGCCCTCTGCTTGGTTCCCTGTAGCTTTGCTTCTCGCAGTGAGGGAACCACCAGAAGGCCCTCGGCGTTATTATTATTATTATTATTATTATTATTATTTTGATGGTTCTCCATATTTTGTCTGTTAATGCCTACTTTAAGTGCTGCTCTATTGCAATGCCATTCACCACTGAACCAATTGCTTGTCCTCTAGTAGTTTATTTGCACGTTTTAAATCTATTGAAATCTTTTATTTTCAGGAGGTATTTCATGTGCAACATTACGGTATGTGAAAGACCATTAGGCTATGTAGATAGGCTTCTGAGTATATTATTTATTCTCATTATTAATACCTTACATCAAAGCCTCAATGACTTACAATGAAAATAACTATCAAATGAGTATACAAAATATAAATACACAACAGTCTTGATACATTCCAGTTCATTCAGACTTTCATCATTGGTTAAGTGATCAGCATTATGGTGTGCAAATGTGTTGATTACAACTAATCAAGGCAGAAATGGAGTGCTGTCAGAATTTCTTTATTGTTTCAGAAAATGGTTTGAATTTACCATTCAGATATAAGCCCCCACATATAAACAGCCAAGGGAAAAATTAAGAAGAAAATGACAGGCTGCTATTGTCTGCTCTCTACAACAGAGTTCCATTGTACGGCTTTTCAGCGCTGATTCTTCCATTAAAAGGGACAGCTTTAAAATCTTTCTTAACTCAGTAGAGGAAATGTTGCATGGGTCAATACTGGAAGATTTTAGGTTTATGAAAGAACAAGTCTTTCCCATCCATCCCACAATCCCCTCTTCATTGATGAGGTCAAACAATTGAATAAACTTGGGAGACATGCCCAGGTTTCTGCCGTCTGAGCCCAAAACGGAGCAGAAGAGAAAAGGAGAACGCAGTAGAATGATCATTGTTTAAAATCCGATCTATCAGAGCAGCATTGATGGCATGCAGAGCTGCTCTCCAGTACGTTGAATGATGTTCAGCGTTCGGCAATTACTGAGTGTGGAACTAACAATGGAATGACGTATTCCTATCAATGAGCCAACTCAAATTATCTAAAAGCTTTATCTTTGCTACGCCTTTAATCCATTCCCGTTAGATATGCAGTTCATAATTGAAAGGATCCTTACAAGAAATGGGAGACTATCTAGAAACTGCCCCTGAAAACTTCTCTTCCTAATAACGAAGTTTGGACAAGCTCTGCTGAAACTAATGAAGTCTGCAAAGCCACCATAATGCCTGACGAATTGCTCCCATAAGGTTTCAAGTTACCTGGTTGGATAGCTGCCAAATGCTTGAATTAGCTAAGTGGATTTCCATTTAAGCAGGTGGTCTATAAATTAGTCACTCAGTTTTTGATTGAAATTCTATTAGCATAATTATTCGTAACAACAACAACATTTCCCCCGCTTTACTTTTTTAGTAAAAAAATTTTTTTGAAGTATTTTTTATTAAAGATTTCTTGATTTACAAAAGTATGTGCAATGTTTCTCTCTCGTATTTTTTACATGTATCATTTTTACAAATCAGTTTCATTTGTTGAGACATTGGGAAGAAAAAGGGGGAAAGAGGTCGACAGGTGGGGGTAGGATCAGGTGACGATGTTTCTATTTTACTTAATATATGTAGGGTTTGATGTCAGCGTTGCTTGTGCAGGTTCTCTTTTGTTTGCTTGTGTTCCTTTGGTGGTGAGAGATGTTGGGTGTTGGCCTAGGGTGTGGTTGTTCATTTGTGGTTGGCTGTGGTGGTCTTTGTTCTCATGTGTGAGTGGAGTGGGTGGGTGTTTTGGATCAGGTTAGCCATATTGTTTTGTATGCTGTTGGTAGATTTTTGTCATTGTCTTGTTGGGCTGTGTGTGTGATAAAGGGGAGCCATGCCAGGGTGAAGCCTCTTCTTCTATTTGTCTCCCCGTGTCAGTTTCAGCTTATTGGTTAATTTTTCTAGTAAGGCTGTTTCCCATACTGTTTGGTATCATTGGCCCATGCTTACTCCTGACAGGTCTCTCCAGTGTCTGGTTATGGTGTAGATTTCCTAGAAACTGTAAGAACAGTACAATAAGGGGGGGGGGAGGTGCTCAGAAATGCAAGCCCAAATCATTTCCTCACTGAAGGACCACTTAGCATCTGCCTCCAGACAGCTTCAGCTGCAAATCTCCACTTCTTAAGAAGGAAAAGGAGTCCTTATTCCAGCTACAGTCTTTTATCAAGAGCAGGGGTAGGCAACCTAAGGCCCGTGGGCCAGATGTGGCCCAATTGCCTTCTCAATCCGGCCCGCTGTCGGTCCAGGAATCAGTGTGTTTTTACATAAGTAGAATGTGTCCTTTTACAGTCATACCTCGTGTTGCGTACGCTCCGTGTTGCGTACGTTTGAGATAAGCACGGAGGCGACCCAGAAGTCCTCCACGGAGCGCGCGTGATGCCTGCCTAGGTTGTTGCTCATGGAAAGAAGGAAGAAAAAGAAACACTTACCCCTTCCTCTACAAAGGTATCTACTGGATCAAAAGCCCTTCCTGGAGCTTTTGGGTTGCATCCCTATCAATATTTTAATTAAAACGTTCATTTAAGACAGGGGTCAGCAACCTTTTTCAGCCGTGGGCCGGTTCACCGTCCCTCAGACCATGTGGTGGGCCGGACTATATTTTGAAAAAAATAATGAACGAATTCCTATGCCCCACAAATAACCCAGAGATGCATTTTAAATAAAAGCACACATTCTACTCATGTAAAAACACCAGGCAGGCCCCACCAATAACCCGGAGATGCATTTTAAATAAAAGGACACATTCTACTCATGTAAAAACACGATGATTCCTGGACCGTCCGTGGGCCGGATTTAGAAGGCGATTGGGCCGCATCTGTCCCACAAGCCTTAGGTTGCCTACCCCTGATTTAAGATCAAAGAGAGGTTTCTGTGATATTTACAAGCATCCCACTCCCCCAACCCACCCACAACTGTCAGTTTCATAGAGACCAGGGTTGGGAAGACAGTCAAATAAATGGTGATGAAGCATGGCAGGTAATGAGGAGGGTTAGAATTGTCAGCAACCGCATCCCTTCCAAGTCAGGGTGTGGGCCAGCAAGTGGCTGAAGGTCTTCTGCCCAAGTTGGAGGAACACAGCGACTGTACAGCAGGAAAAGCATGCCTTGTCAGCGCATTAAGTGACGCAGATTCCGGAGTGATCATTAAAGCATTTGAAAACGAATGTGTGATTTTGGCCTTAACCTGCATTAGCCCAAATGTGCTGACTCCGTGTGGTTTGCAGATCTGGCGGGCTGTGACTCAGTGAAAGTTAATCTGTTTGATATTAAAAGACTGCTGGTTCATGACACTATTTGATTCATTAGAGACATTATTGCTTAACTCCTGCGATGTTATCTTCCGCCCACTACAGGACTGGATAATAGACACCCAGGAGCAGCAGTGTAAATACCTCACATAAAAGCCACCTGAGGGTATGAATCCTCTTCATCTCTGGCGTGTGGAGACAGAGCACATCAAAATATTTAGGTGTTGGCTCGCTGCAGTCATGACGAAGAAATGTCTCCCAGCAAGAAGGAAACCTCCGGCAGACATTTCACCAAAATTCACTGACTGAATAAATCGTGAAAGCAACAAACTCGCGTTTGTTTCTATCCTTATCTGAAAGTGAGCATGACATCGATCTGTGCAAAGTGTTTTTTTCAAGAGTTCTGCATTACACCTGTTGAAGGGAGAAATGAACCAACAGGACTTACATTTATTTCCTGATCCAGATACTGGGATGTAAACATTTAGGGCATACCATACTTTTCCATCTATAAGACGCCCCCATGTATAAGACACCCCTTATTTGGGGGGACTCGGATTTAAGAAAATGGGGGGAGATGGCACAGAGTTGTTGAGCTTATTTTTAGGAGGGGGATTGCCAAAAACCGCTCAGCCAATCAACACCACCCATTCACACAGCAACCAATAACACGCAGAATAGCCGCTGACAGCCTCGGCAGCAACCAATCAAACGTCCACCCTATACACTACCCATGTATAAGACGACCCCCACTTTTTAGCATGATTTTTAAAGAAAAAAACATAGTCTTATAAACGGAAAAGTACGGGAGGAAATGTGCTTTAAATACATGGTATGTATGTAACTTTGGCCACCTCATGAGAAGAGAAGACTCCCTAGAAAAGACCATGATGTTGGGAAAGATTGAGGGCACAAGGAGAAGGGGACGACAGAGGACAAGATGGTTGGACAGTGTTCTCGAAGCTACTAACATGAGTTTGGCCAAACTGCGAGAGGCAGTGAAGGATAGGCGTGCCTGGCGTGCTCTGGTCCATGGGGTCACGAAGAGTCGGACACGACTGAACGACAACAACAACAACAACATGTATGTAGCTTGGGATAGTTTGGGAGTGGTTTCCATTGTGTTCATTTTACCCTGGGACTTCCCAGGGTTCTCCAGCTCCCATCAACCTTGGCTAGCACGACCAATGGTCAGGGATGATGGGAGCCACCATCGAATAGCATCTAGAAGTTCACAGGTCACCCATGCCATTAAATAATCAAACTGTATTGTATATCAACGATGGACTGTCAGTCTATTTGCGGGGGAAACTCTATGATGTGCCCGAGATTCTGAGAAGACTGAAAAGAAGACTAACAGAGTCTGTACAAACCAGTAATTACTTGTAACAAAAATATTATTTTTAACACTCAGATTTTGAGTGCTAAGACTTACAGGGGGAGCGTGGAGTTCCTTTGGGAACTATCAACATAACAACTGAAGATAACTTAGAACTTGCTTTCTGTTAAGGTTTGTTCCAAAACTAGGAGGATTTGTTCTATATTCCAGTAACAGTTTTCTAGGTTTTGTCAAAAAGGCCATTAGAGTAAAAGCTTAGGGAAGAGAAATATGGAGGAGCGGTGAAAGAATAGAACTGCTGCAAACCATTGTGTATTAATTGCTTCTCTTAAGACAATGGCTTTCCCGAATTGTCGTGAATGGGTCACTCAACCCCCCGCCCATCGTTGGTGAGTTCTGCACATCAGTAATTAATGGTTGCTTTGTTACGACTTTGGCTCTAATGGATAAACTAGTGAATCACTTGAAGTCAGCGAAGATCGCACAGCTATTCCTATTGTCTGCCCTGATCCCATGAAACCCCTTATGCCAAACTGATTAGATTTACTGCTCACTTGCTAAGCTTGTCTGTTCACAACAGCATAATGCAATCAAGCATTTTGAAGAGCGAAACTGGAGCTCCACTGAGAAATGAGATGGCGGGAGCTTCCTTACTATGTGTGTGTGTGTGTGTGTGTGTGTGTGTGTGTGTGTGTGTGTGTAAGTGTATTCCTTTAGCCCTTTCCCCCTTTCATTTTTTTTTTACTTTTAAAAAATACTTTATTCAAGTTTCTTAAAACATTACAACAAATATACAACGAACACAATTATGACAAATTTACAAACAACAACTAAAACGACAAAGGCAACAACAAAAACAAATCAAGACCAAAAAAAAACCAAACACAAAATTTAAAAATGACTTCCTAAAGTTCTACTTCGTGTCCCTTCTATTAAGCTCCTGTTAATGCTACTAACATGAGTTTGGCCAAACTGCAAGAGGCAGTGAAGGATAGGCGTGCCTGCCGTGCTCTGGTCCATGGGGTCACGAAGAGTCGGACACGACTGAACAACAACAAATGCTATTTTTAATATACTTTCACCTATTTTTCCAATATAAGAAGAATACACAAAAACAGAATATACCATTACCCTTTATACCTAAATAAATAAATCCTTCCTATATTTCAATTATATTTCAATTATAACTCTATTTCTCTATAATAATATTTACCCTGTATGTGAATCATTCCAAACAGACCACCAAGTTCGTTTTCACCCCTTCTTTCTTCAAATAATCTTCAACGTATTTCCACTCTCCTCCTTTCCTCCTTTCATTCAGGACTGGCTGGAGGCTAATTTTAACCCCCCCCCCAAAAAAAACCCACCCCACACTCATACACTTCCCTTCTGGCATGTCTCTTTATTTGGCAAAATTTTATTCCCTTAAAAAAAAAAAAAAGTTTCTGGCATGAAATAGTGAATGGGCTTTGCTTGGCAGGGGGCGAGAGTGGAAATAAGCACATTATAAAGGAGAAGAGAAATAAGAAAAAAGCCAGCATTTCAATACAATGGCTGTTTAAAAATGCCCTGTAACTAGGCCCCAACTCTGCAAAGATTTAGGTACCGGTAAGCGAAACCTTTTAAGTACTGTCGATACATTGGCTGGAATAAAACTGCTTTTAAGTGAAGAAATGTAAGCATAAATGGAAAACCCCTTTGGCCTTAAAAGTTATAGTTAGAAATAACTGGGTAGATAATAGCCAAACAAAGGTTAAGGTGGAAAACATAAACCAATAGAAAGCATTGAAAGCAAATGTACTTACAGAGGCCCTGATTCTTTGTTTGCATGTGTTTCACCAAATCAAGCAATGTTTGTGGTAAGGTATAAGTACTTTCTTTTCTGTTTTCACTCAACAGCCAGTTCTCACTTAAGATTATTTGAAGTATACACCTGAAAATGTAAATAACACAAATAAATAAATATTAGGCAAGCACCCCCATCGTACTGTTTTCGATGCCAGCCTTAAAGAAGAAGAAAAAATGTACGGACAGGAAGACACATAATTTTATTTATTTGTTTTTAAAACTGTTGATTTTATGTGTATTTGATCATTTTATGATGTCTACTTGTTTTCAACATCTGTTGATTTCTATCTGCATATCCTTAAGATTTTATATTGATTTTGTATGTACCGTAAACTGCTTAGAGGTTGCTGTTTTTAAATTAACCATGCTAGGGATATAAATATACGTGTTTGGACATGTCTGTCATGCAGGTACTCTCATCAAGATGTGAGAATGGTTGCAGCAGCTCCTAATTAAACACACACACACACAAAAGTGGCAAAATCTAATTGTCCGACATGTAAAGTGTGGGAGCAACCAGAGCTACTTTGTCAATGTTGAAATGGTGCTGATGTACTCATTGTGGCTAAATGTTATCAGATCCCTTCACAGGCTTCCTGTCTCCAGCCCAAACTCCTTGTCCTCACTTTAACATGGCCTTGCCTCGTCTTCTGACCCTTGTTTCTCTTCATATCCCTGCTTGCGACGTGTGCCCTTCCAGATCTACTACCTTCAGCGAACAAAAGGACTTGTGCTCCTTCAAACTGCTCCACCCATTCTCCCTCACTACCCCCTATATGCATGCAGTGCCACACTGTCTCTCTCAGTGATTTGTCATGAGTTTGGACAGTCTTGATTTACTCTGAATTGATACATGCTATGGTTTTGCCTAAAGTGTCGTGGCTGTGGGTGAGTGTTGGCGCTTTGACTGAAGAGCCTTCATGTTTCTTAAAGGCCTGGTTCTCCAAAGTTGACTTTGGGGGACAAGCTGACTTTCCCAGTCCAATCTCCAGCTTTTTTTTGGGGGGGGTGAACCATCTGAATGAAAAACAAGTGCTTTCCCAACAAGCTACAGCCCCCGCCCCAAGCCGCATAGTTCTGTAGCTCTACCCCCACATCCTAGATGTTACTCCATCAAGATAACTATAAGTATCTACCGTGTTTCTCCTAAAATAAGACATTGTCTTATATTTCCCCCCCCCTCAAAAAAAAAAACACAGTTTGGCTTATTTTCGGGGAATGTCTTATTTTAACCGCTCCGCGTCGGTACGCTGCATAGCCACGCCTATCCAGGCCATCTTAAGGGAGAGGCGCCGCGTCACTATGTCTTATTTTCAGGGTACGGCTTATATTTCATAAATGCGTAGAAATCCTGCTACGGCTTATTTTATGGCTACGTCTTATTTTAGGAGAAACAGGGTATAGCACCATGAAATTCTCCTAAGCTTAAACAAGTGTAGAAATGACCTAGAGCAGTGTTTTCCAACCTTGGGTCTCCAGCTGTTTTTGGACTACAACTCCCATCATCCCTGACCACTGGTCCTGCTAGCTAGGAATGATGGGAGTTGTAGTCCAAAAACAGCTGGAGACCCAAGGTTGGGAAACACTGACCTAGAGATTTTCAGCTTGCACTTAATGTGCTGTCTAATACCACAGTATTTTCTACCGAGGTCCCCAAAACGAAACCCACTTCTGCAAAATAATCTACGTACTGTAAACACGGAAGCGCTGAGATGTTCACATAGGAGGTATCTGAATACTTAAATCCAAATATGTATTGGTATGGTCAGTGGTTTCTGACAGTCCTGTGCTGAAATGTAGACCCTGAGCGATGCTTAACAGTGGCGATTTATTATCTCCCAGACTCTCTGTCTCATGTAACACGACTGCCCCAGCTAACAGACCTCTTTGCATTCTGGTAGCTAACGGCAACTATGCGGAGGTTTTGCTTACATGGGGAAATGAAGCCATTGTCCGGGGCAAATAGCTCAGGCCTTCATTTACCAAAAAAACACTCTCTGTGCTGCTGACTCAGTCCTTTGGCGGTTCTACTTTGGAAGGAGACGAGTCCAGTTGTCAGTGCGCTGTTCCTTTTGCAGCTTGCGTGCAAGGAAGAGAAAGAAACGAATGGAGCTTAGCACACTTTAAAAACAAACTTTTTTACTGTGGCTTAACATGGTCCGCTTTATGCTAGCATGAAGCAAGCACCGACATGCAGTGCAGAATGAATACCTCAGACGCATACTTCATTTCAACGACTTTCTATTATGTGCTACCAAGATGACCATCGTTATGAAGGGAGGTGCTGCAGGATCAGGCCAGTGGTCCATAGCTGTCAACTTTCAAATTTGAAAATAAGGGATTTTTTCAAACTTTCGGATTTGAAAATAAGGGATGCCGCGAGGGCGGTGCAATGGCACCAAGTAGCCTCGCCACCCTGCGCTCCAGAGGCCGCGCGTGAATGGGTGAGAGAAAGAGCGAGCGCATAGACGGCAGGCAGGCTGTCTGTCTGGTTGAGCATGAGGGTCTGGCTGCACAAGGCATGCAAGCTCCGCCCCCAGTCGGTCTCAGACTCCTTATTGGCAGCCGAGCAACGCAGCTGAGGAGCCTCCCTGGCTGGCAGGGAGGGAGAGGAGCTGCTTCTTTGAAATCCGGGAAATTTTAGGGATATCAACAATCCGGGATAGCAGCGGGAAACGGCATTGGAATAAGGGAGTTTCCCGCAAAATAAGGGAGGGTTGACAGCTATGCAGTGGTCTATCGAGTCCAGCATCCTATTCTCATAGTAACCAACTAGAGGCCTATGGGAAGTCTACAAACAGGACCCAAGCACAAGAACACTCTCCTCTCCTACGATTTCTAGCCACTGGTGTTCAGAATGTCCCTATTTTCATCAGAGAAATGTTGGAGGGTATGGAAACATACAGCCTCCAACCATGAAGGCAGAGCATAGCCATTGTGACTAATAGCCACTGATAGCCTTTACCTCCGTGAATCTGTCTAATCCAAGATGGCGGCCATCCTGTGGGAGCCAAACATCCCACAGGACTCCCACCCACAATTTGAATGGTACTCAGAACCCTGGACTGCCAGATTGCAATTACTGACATTCAGAACAAACCTATTCGTTTTTTACAGAGTTTTATTCTAAAATGCATTGATTGTAATCTAGGTTTGGGGGGGGGGAATCGTATATTTGGTTTACGAACTCGTTTCACCTGCTGCCTGAAAGATACACAGCTGTGTGTTCAACATACACCAACCAAATTATACACTTCAGGCCAAATACATGTGCAAATGTGCTTTTTTTGTGTCCCTCTGACAGATGAAGACTTTAGCGATGAAAGAGACCATTCTTAAAGTGTATCCAGAAGGCAGATTGGAGTGCCTCATTTGGCTCCAGCTCCCTACCCACCTTTCCCCCCTCTTTAAAAATGAACGTTTCAGCTTCAACCCTATCATTAGGCAAAGAATCGTTACATTGATGAGGAGAGCATTGCTGGCACGGCTACAACTCAATATGGAAGCCCAGCAGGCCCACATCTTGCAATGCGCTTGGCAGAGTCCCAGCATGCCATTAATAAACAGGCAGCTGAAAATCCAGCGATGGCAGGACACGTGTGAGCTGAAAAGACTCACAGCTTACATCTTGCCGAGAGACCATCCTTGGCAACAATGACTTCCACAGAAACATATTTATTACTTAAAAAACAAAACCCTGCATCCTGCCATTTCGTCCCAAAAGAAGCTCACAATAAAAACAAATTAGTAATATTAGTAATAAATAATAATAATAATAATAATAATAATAATAATAATTTATTATTCACTTTTGACCCAAAGGGTTTTCAAGAACCTTACACTGAAAAACTTATACAGAAATAAATTATGCCATGGGAAGGAAGGGGGAATCATATAACACAGGGGTGGCCAGCTCCTATCTGCTATCTACTCCTATCTACTCCTATCTGCTATCTACTCACAGAGTTAAAAACTGGCAGTTAAACACCCTTTTTGGGGGTTCAGGTCAAAGTTGTTGAGCCTTTTTTAGGAAAGGGGAAGGCCCATTTTTGGGGCGTTCGGGTCAAAGTTATTGAGTTTCTTCAGGGAGGAGGTAAAATGTAATGTTGAGGTTTTTTTAGGGGAGCCACAGTTGTTCAGCTTCTTTGAGGGGAGCCAATGATCTACCGCAGATGTCCAGTGATCTACCGGTAGATTACGATCTACCTGTTGGACATGCCTGATATAACACATTAATATTCCATACAACATATTGGAAAAACAAACAAACAAACAAACAAGCCACATTACAACCAGATAACCACAACTTTCTAGCCTTAGCCCTAATCAACCTGAAAGTCTTTATTTCCTATTGATAATTAGGAACATAGGAAACTGAGTGAACTCTAGCTGGCTTCCCCTGAACAGCTGATACATTACAATTTTTTTTTGCTGATACCAGGAAAGCTATTTTGTGTGGTGGAAGGAAGCAAGAGGATAGAAGCAAAGAGGTACCTAGGAAGTTGAGGAGCAGCTCCACATCGGATGCGGCAAAGGGGTTTGCTGTAGGTAGAACACATCAACCTGTCCTCTGGCAGATATACCAATTGCGACGGGGTGGGCCTTAAGTGCACATATAACCAGAGCGCTGTGGGGAGGATGCGTCTTGTCATTCGTACTTTAGGTGGTTGTTTACGGAGGCCCCAGGCAACACCTGCGCAGCTGAAGCAAACGCAATTGCAGGGTCGAGTGGTCCTAGGTTGCCAGATAGTGCGCTCGCCCGTCCGACGCATGAACCACAGGACCTTAAAACATTCATGCACTCATGTCACGCAGGCGCTGCCCAGTCAAGGCTCCCAGGTGCATGCACACATAGTATGTATAAGGGCATGTATAAGGGCATGTGCCCGCCATTCACACACCTCAGTTGTTTGCCGCAGGAAATGCCAGCAGAACACCATCTGCAGCGAGGAAGAATGGAGCCACTCAGTTACATATTGGTTTAGAATCTTTGGCTTGGCACAGGAGCATGGAATGTGTGCAAGGCCAGAAAGGAGCTCCTTCACGAGGGCATATTATTATGGCTTGGATTTCGCGGACAGCCAGTGTGTTGTAGGCACGGGAATCTCGGTCTAGGTGTGCTGAAATCCATGTTCAAATACCAACCTACCTACCCATGAAGGTCACTGAGAGGTCTTGGGCTATATGCCATGCTTTCTCTCTACTGAGCTGACAGGGTCCTTATGAGAATAAAATGTCTGTGGGCGAGGGGGGAAGATTCATCGCCTATGGGTGCCCTGAGCTCCTTATAGGAGTGGGATATAAATAAATAAATAGCCGCTACAAGTTGGGGGCTCACAGGGCTAACTGCATCTCTAGACCACTCTATTCTACCTCGGTCAGACCACACCTGGAATACTGTGTCAAATTCTGGGCACCCCGATTTAGGAAGGATGTTGACAAGCTGGAAAGTGTGTAGAGGAGGGGCAACCGAGATGATCAAGGGTCTGGAAACCAAGCCTTATGAGGAACTGTTGAAGGAGCTGGGTATGTTTAGCTTGGAAAAGAGGAGACTGAGAGGAGACACGATAGCCATCTTCAAATATCTCAAGGGCTGTCACATGGAAGAGGGAACAAGCTTGTTTTCTCTTGCTCTGGAGGGTAGGATTCAAACCAATGGATTCAAGTTACAAGAAAGGAGATTCCGACTAAACTTCGGGAAAAGCTTTCTGACAGTAAGAGCTGTTCAACAGTGGAACGGTCTCCCTCGGGAGGCTGTGCTCCTGTTGTTCGGTCCCAGCTCCTGCCCACCTAGCAGTTCAAAAGCACATCAAGTGCAAGTAGATAAATGGGTACCGCTCCGGCGGGAAGGTAAACGGCGTTTCCATGCGCTGCTCTGGTTCGCCAGAAGCGGCTTAGTTATGCTGGCCACATGACCCAGAAGCTATCTGTGGACAAATGCCGGCTCCCTCGGCCTATAGAGCGAGATAAGCGCCGCAACCCCAGAGTCTTCCACGACTGGACCTAATGGTCAGGGGTACCTTTATTTTTACCTTGGATGGCCACTAGTAAAAAACAGTGGCCACATCTGAAGCAGCAGAAAAAGAGACAGCCGCAAAATAATTCCCCCCATCAGTGGGAGGGCGTGGGAGGGAAGGTCCTTTCATTTTTTTTTTTTTTTGCAGTGGTACCATATATCTCATAATTTCCTGTGATGACCACCAACTTGTATGGCTTTAAAGGGGGGGGCACGGAAAATAAGACTTTCAATAGCTACTAGCCATGATGACTCCAATGATAGGAGGCAGTATACCAGCTACTGGGAGTCTGAAATAGGGAGAGTAATAAATAATAATAATAATAATAATAATAATAATAATTTATTTATACCCCGCCCATCTGGCTGTTGCATTCATGTCCATGCATTTGGTTAGCCACTGTGAAAACACTATGCAGAACTGGACGGGCCTTGGGCTCTTCTTAGATTAAGGAGTTCAAGGTGAACGCTGTACCCACCCCCATTTTATCCTCACAACAACCCTGTGAGGTAGGTTAATCTGAGTGATAGAGACAAGACGACATGTCTATTGAGCACTCATCTTGGTTTGCTTGCATACAGCTTGGCGAGGAGGGTAAATGATACCTGCTATTTACTGAGCTAATGGGCAGGACTAGTTAGTAGGATTAGGCATCATATTGATATATCATCCATAACCGGTTTGAAGTCCATGTCGTATCAGTTTCATAATTTTTGACCTGGCAATATATGTGTGTAATACAAAAACCATGATGCGAGAAAAACCGTGAAGCCAGTCAATGCCTCTACATACCCGCATCCTTATTGCAAACATCAGGATAAATCAGTGTACTGCAATGTTTAGCTGGTGATATATCACAATAATCCAGGTAATGCCCAGCCCTACTGTCTAGATGTATTAGGCTTGAAGGCAGATGTTGACTGCTCCGTAGGATAAGCTTCTCAGTTAGAGCCATTTGACAATGAAACCAATTAATTGGGGTGGGTGTGGGGTGCACTTTCCCTCTCTGGGGGTCTTCAAGGACAGCCTGAACAGTCATCTGCTGGGGATGTGGTTTAGTTGTGGATCCCGTGCATCCCTACCAGTGGGCTGGAGTGGAGCAGCTGGCGTCCACCCCTCCCCCCACTCTATTTTTGTATGATTCTGTCTTGTAAACTGCCCTGTGGTCTCCTGATGACTATAAATTCAATAAACCATAAGTATGATGATTCACGTGTGGCCCTTGTCCTTCCTAAATTGTGGTGCCCAGAATTGGACACAGTATGTAATCGGACCAAAATTCAGATGTATTCTGATCCAAAATCGTCCTTTGGATTTTGGCAGAAAGCCAATCTGGGGTCCACCATCTGTCCCAGAAGTTGTCTTCTCTAGTTCGGGGGGCAGACAGGATCTCACATAAGGAGGAACGGTGGTATATATAAATTTAATAAATAATAACAATAATAATAACAACACACTAACAACAGTGAAGCTGGGCCGCATTCTAACATTGGAGAACAGTGAGTCTCTGGCAGTTAACCAGAAAGCTGCCGGTTCGAGCCCACCCAAGGGACGGCTGTGGGCAGGATTCCTGCATTGCAGCATCGCACCCTCGAGATCCGTGCCAACTCTGCGATTCTTATGAACACGCCCCAATCTGTTCCTGGAGAGCGGTCAGCCCGAGCGATTTCCAGCCGCCTTGACTCAGATTTTCTGGGCAACAGGCAAAGCAGAGTTCCGGCAGGCCGGGCTGGGCTGGGCAGGGCAGGGCAGAGCGCGGCAAGGCAGCCGTGCGCGCTCGGGGAGAGACGGGGCGGGGCTCCGCGCTTGTTGTTCGTCACTTGGTGCAAAGCCCGAGAGAGTCTCCCGAGAGAACAACGAGCTCATTCACGGAGTGGCAGCGAGGAGCGCGCCCCGCCAGCCTGGATTTTCCTCCTCGCCCTCCATCCAGCGACAAGCCCTTCCCTGGGATTTGCAGCCGCGCGTGGCGCACCCTCCCGGCCCCATGCCGCCGCTTCTCTACCTGTCCCTCCTGCCGGGGCTCGTCCTCGCCTTCAACCTGGACACGGGCAACGTGGTCATGTGGAGCGGGGACTCCGGAAGCCTCTTCGGCTTCTCCCTGGCGATGCACCGGCAGCTGCAGCCCGAGGACAAGAGGCTGTAAGTGGGTCCGTGGTGGGGGAGAAGTTGTCTGCATCTCGATCCCGGCTGGGTTTTTGAAAGGGGGCGAGTAAATGGGGTGTGGGGGAAAAATCCCCATAGGGTAGCTCGGCTTGCCTAGTCCTATATGCGCCGCGTACTGGACTGGAACAGTTTCTGGCTCCGGAGAAGCCCAAGTTCCCATCTTAATGCGGATCCTCTGTCTTGGCTGGGCAGAAGCGCTGATCGCCAGATTCCGAAGTCGGTTTAAGTTGTTTGCTTCTTTTGGGTGGGGGGGGGGAGGATGCAAACGGGCCGCAGGTGCGATCGGGCAGAAGTAACCAAACTCGCGCGCGCAGGTTGCCATTGGGAAGCGGCGCGCTCGCTTGGATCAAAGGATCCCTCGCTCCGAGACGCGATCCTGTGCTCCCCCCCGCCTCGGGGTCCTGTCGAGGAGGGAACCAGGGGCTGGTTGGGATCCGCTCAGCTTTGGGGAAGCGGAGCCGGAGGCACTGCTTAATTCGGAAGTTTGTTCGCCGCCTGTGCGCGCGTTGCGATTTCTCCACCAGGGGGATGGAGGTGTGGAGCCAGCAGGCAGGCAGGGTGAGGCTCCCAAGGACACCAACTTCCGCCGGTGTGTGTGTGTGTGGCAAATGCCTCCCTCCCCCCAACCGACCCCCGATCGCGGATTTGCATGGAGTTATTGTGTGTGGGGTTGTTTTTTTTGGCTAAAAACCAAAATGGGAATCGAAGGACCCACCAACCACCTGTTATGGAGGACTGTGTTATGATAGGGGGGAAATCAAAGAGTTGCTGCAGAAAACGCGGCGGACGGATGGGACGGATCAAAATGTCGGAAGGGAACTGGGTGTTTTGCAAAAAGTGGCTGATCCGGGTTGTTGCTCCGGGAGCCACTACCTGATGGGGGAACTAGAGTGGGGATACATTAAGCAAAACGAGATTCTCATAAAAGGCTTGGTTTGGAACAAAACAAAACCTGCCCCACTGTGTTTGCGCATTCCTGATCCCTGCTAACAAAGAATGCCGACGGGGGTGTAGGGCAACAAAAGGACCTGCCCCCTCAGGGAATGCAAACTTTTCAGGTCGGTTGAGCAGCAACGCCGAAGGGCGGTGCTAAAATAAGCAAGTGTTTATATGCTCCCCTTCAGGAAAGCACGTTGAAAAGGCAGGATGCCCGGTTTGAACAGCATTTGATTGGTGCCATTTTTTGAAGAAGAAGAAAGAATCCTTTGGCTTTTTGTGGGTGTGTAAGCTTTGCCCAGTAATGCCAACACACAGCTGAGATACATGGCTCTCATGACAATCACAAGATATGCTTGCCCCCAACTTTTTCTTACTCTTCTGCTGACAGTTGGAGTAAACAAGCTGCTTAAATGAGGGAGAGGCTTTTAAATTGGTTCAGAAAAAAACAATCACCACCACAGTCTGGCCTTCTCTGTGCTGTTAACACAGGTTTGATCTTCAGAAATCGGCTTAAGTTCATGAGACTAAACATGATCATCTGCAGATTGCTGCAGCAGACCCTCTAAGTGTCCCTATTCTCCAAGGACGTCCCTGATTTAGAGAAGCTGCTTCTGACTTGATCCTGGAATGTCCCACTTTTCCTTAGGCTGTCCCTATTTTCATTGGAGAAATGTTGGAGGGGATGGAGTTATCTGACCCCTGAGCCATCTGAAGGCAATGCTATATAGGGAAGTTTAAAAAATGTTTTATTATGTTTTTATATATGTTGGAAGCTGCCCGGAGTGGCTGGGGCAACCTAGTAAGATGTGTGGGGTGTTGTTGTTTAGTCATTTAGTCGTGTCCGACTCTTTGTGACCCCATGGACCAGAGCACGCCAGGCACTCCTGTCTTCCACTGCTTCCCGCAGTTTGGTCAAACTCATGTTGGTAGCTTTGAGAACACTGTCCAGCCATCTCGTCCTCTGTTGTCCCCTTCTCCTTGTGCCCTCAATCTTTCCCAGCATCAGGGCCTTTTCCAGGGAGTCTTCTCGTCTCATGATGTGGCCAAAGTATTGGAGCCTCAGCTTCAGGATCTGTGGGGTATGTGTGGGGTATAAATAGTCAGATTATGGAATGGGACGTCCCTACTTTCATCGGATAAATGTTGAAGGGTATGGGAGCCGCCACCACCAAGGCCACCAGCTGTGTCACCTTGTGGAGAAGCAGTGTTGGCATTGGTGCTGATTCCCTGAAAGAGCTTGCAAGATCTCACCCAGATCTCATGAGGATGTAGGCCTGGCCAGGATGCCTTTCCTGCTATACCTTCTGGGCTTGACAAGGCATGCGACTCTCATCTGTTCTGATTCTACTCCTGCTGATGAATCACACATCTCCTCCCCTAGCTAGTGAGCCCCACCTGGGCTGTGGAAGTGCCACCCTGCTCTGCCAAACCACCTCACCACCACCCGTGGGACACTCGCCACCACTGTACCACCTGCCAGTGGCGATGCAGCCGTACCAGCACTGCAGTGCTGGTCTAGGCACCGGTTCCCTGAAAGAGATTGCAAGATCTCACCCACATCTCATGAGATATTTTGCTCTCCTCGACATCTTGTAAGACTTTGATGAGATCTTGCAAGATCTCGCAGGAAATGAGCACCTATCCTGTTACCACTTCTCTGGCAGAGGTGTGGGCATGGCAGGAAACGCCCATGAGGGTGCTGCCTCAGGGGCTTCTGCTGCCTAAGGCAGTTACTTCACACTACTTCATAGGTGGGCTGGCCTTGCCGGAGGTCATTATGGGCATGCACTCTGGTATCTGTTTACCTGTGAGCACAGGTGTGGTTTTTTAATTTAAAAAAATTCAAAGTTTCTCAATCTACCAGATTTGCACAAAACAGCAGCCGTGTGTGTGTGTGTGTGTGTGTGTGTGTGTTGCTCTAAGCCAGGAAACCTGAGATCCATGTACACATAACAGCTGTGATCTACCATGCTTGCACAAAAGAGTAATCCAAAAATAAAAATAATTGATGCCTCACTCCAAACTAGGTAAGGATTTGGAGTTGTTGCCTGTCACTTCATTTCCTCCCCCTTTCCTGCCCATCTCCTGTACCCATGGGCGTAGCCAAGGGAGGGGGGCAGGGGAACCCACAAATATTATTGAAAAGCATTGAAAGTACACAGTTATTACCAGGTGTCCCTATTTTCCAGGGACGTCCCTGATTTAGAGAAGCCGTCCTGATTTCTGATTTGATCCCGGAATGTCCCACTTTTCCTTAGGATGTCCCTATTTTCATTGGAGAAATGTTGTGGGGTATGGAGTTATCCGACCCTCAAGCTGTCTGAAGTGAGGTTTGTTTAATGTTTAATGCTTTATTGTGTTTTTATAGATGTTGGAAGCTGCCCAGAGTGGCTGGGGCAACCCAGTAAGATGTGTGGGGTATAAATAGTAAAATTATCATTATGCAATGGGACCTCCCTATTTTCATCAGAGAAATGTTGGAGGGTATGCTGCAGATGAATCAGCTGTAAAGGGGTAGAGCACAAGACTCTTAAGCACAGGGTTTGGGGTTTGAGCCCCACTTTGCGCAAAAGGTTCATGCATTGGACTTGATGACCCTTGTGGTCCATTCTAACTCTACAATTCTGTGATTCTAGGTGCAGGTTGAAAAACGGAAAACGCTCGTAGTTTAAATTGTATCATTGCTTGAACATTTGGCATAAGAGAAAGCTGTGTGCAGGGACCAGCTGGGTATATTTTTTGGAAGGAGACACTTTTGGTCAAGCTTAAATACCAATTTTGCGCTGGGGAAGAATCTGATAAGAGAGCATGGTAAACAGGTGAAGTGATGGCACCTTTAAGACCAACACAACTGTGTTGTGTGGCTTGCTCATCTATAGATAATTGGTGAGAGCATTGGAAGGGGTTGTGCCAAATGACCCTTGGGGGGTCCCTTCTAACTCTGCAATTCTACGTTTCTGTGATTCTGTATGATGACAGTTGTGGGGCAGGTAAAGATACGGCTGGGGTTTGCAGAGCCCTGTGCATAGCAGCCTGCTGATTGTAAAATGCTGGTTGTCAGCTGGTCAATGCTTGCAGAGAGCTGTGCTTGGCATTTGGGGGGCTGTCACTCAGCTGATTGCCAGGGCTTCAGAGCAGGGCAGCCTGCAAACCCCAGATCATCTGATTCAACAATTTACATACTTTAGGTTTTCATAAGTGCAGCGTCTTTATACATTTAGCACTTTAGAATGGCGTGTTTTTACGTACGTTATCTTATATTCTGTACACCAACCTTGTACGATCACCCAGCATTATCCTAATTGTAGATGTGCAGTTAAGGCTGAGAGTGTTGCTTACGGCCACTTGCTGAGTTCATGGCACAGCTAAAATTCAATCCACAACTTTCCTATTCTCAGCAGTGCAATCCTGTGCATGTCTACCCATTGAGTAAGTCCCATTGAGCTCAACGGGGTTTATTCCCAGGTAAGTGGGTATAGGATTTTAACTTCATTCTCTTAGTCTGCTGTCCTATATTCACATTTCTTGGGGATAAGTCCCATCAAATGCAACAGGGCTTATGCACTGTGCTAGAGAACTTCATTTTCGCTCCAAGAACTGAGATGAAACAACTCTCATTCGACCCGTGAATATTTTATGTGAAATAAAGTAATGCATATATTAGAATGTTGAGCCTAAAGTGAAAACAAAAACCTGTGTTTGCAATGGACTTAACAATATTTGAACTGCACCTCCCATTAAACGTTAGCTTCTTTTCGTTCTGGAGGAGCAGAACGGAAGAGGAGAACTCCCTTTCCTTTGCCCTCAAGGCTCGGGTGAGCTGCCACAAGTATGAACATGTGCTTCCTTTGGGCATGGCTGCCTTATGCCATTGCTGGCGTCGACCCAGCATTTATCAACTTGCCTTTTGACTGTGCATTGTTTGTTGAGCTCGCTCACTTTTTGAGGGGTAGAGATAGACGTGGCATCAAAAGCTTTCTTCACAAAAGCTTGGCTCCAGTTAGGAGTGTAGAAACACACACATTTAATATAAGGTTGCAATACTTAACACACCTATTTGGAAGTCATATCCAGTTAAATAAATGTTTAGGACTGGGGCATAAGGCTGTATTACTGTTTATAAAATGAAAGCCAATGGATCTCAGGCGAAGTACATCAGATATATATTTACAGGGGCTCTTGGAGACTTTAAGAACATAGGAGCCCTCCTGGATCAAACCAAAGGTGACTAGTCCAGCAGCCTATTCTCATGGTAGCCAACCAAATGCCTATATAGTAATAATAATAATAATAATAATAATAATAATACATACCCTGCCTTTAGGGACCCAGGTGGCGCTGTGGGTTAAACCACAGAGCCTAGGGCTTACTGATCAGAAGGGCGGCGGTTCGAATCCCTGCGACGGGGTGAGCTCCCATTGCTCGGTCACAGCTCCTGCCCACCTAGCAGTTTGAAAGCATGTCAAAGTGCAAGTAGATAAATAGGAACCGCTCCGGTGGGAAGGTAAACGGCGTTTCCGTGCGCTGCTCTGGTTCGCCAGAAGCGGCTTTGTCATGCTGGCCACATGACCCGGGTACGCCGGCTCTCGGCCAATAAAGCGAGATGAGCACCGCAACCCCAGAGTCAAACACAACTGGACCAAATGGTCAGGGGTCCCTTTACCTTTACCTTTATCCTGCCTTTCTGGCTGGGTTTCCCCAGCCGCCCTGGGCGGCTCCCAACAGAATATTAAAAACGTGATAAAACATCAAACATTAAAAACTTCTCTAAAAAGGGCTGCTTTCAGATGTCTTCTAAAAGTCAGATAGTTGTTTATTTCCTTGACATCTGATAGGGCATTCCACAGGGTGGGCGCCACTACCGAGAAGGCCCTCTGCCTGGTTCCCTGTAACCTCACATATCGCAGTGAGGGAAGCGCCAGAAGGCCCTCTGAGCTGGACCTCAGTGTCCTGGCTGAATGATGGGGGTGGAGACGTTCCTTCAGGTATACTGGGCCGAGGCCGTTCCTATGGGAAGCCTACAAGCAAGACATGAGCACAATAGCGCTGGGGAATCTGGTTTTTAATGTCACGATATATCACCAGCTAAACATCGCTATATAATGATATATCGCGATGTGTGAAATAAGGATGGAGCAATGTAGAGGCACTGGCTGGCTTCATGGTTTTCCCCACTTTGTGATTTTTCCATAGTATTTTGTTGTTTAGTCGTCTTAGTTGTGTTCGACTCTCTGTGACCCCATGAACCAGAGCATGCCTTGGAAACTCTCACTTCTTCTCAAAGCTTCTCCTTTTTTATGCCCATGGAGTTTTCTTGGCAAAATACTGGAGTGGTTTGCCAGTTCCTTCTCCAGTTGCGTAGTATACACACCCACACCCACGATTTGCAATATATTGTCAGGTCAAAAGTTATGAAACCGCTATCACGATATGGACTTCAAACTAGTTTTGTACGATATATCAATATATTGCCCAGCTCTAGAGCATGAGAGTTCTCTTCCAACTTTAACTGTCTTGAGGATTTTATTTTATTTTTACAATCAAGTGGTATATAAACTTTATTAAATAAACAAAAAAACTTGAACAGCAACTGGTATTCAGAGGCCTACTGGCTCTGACAGTGCAGGGTAGAGCATAGTAGCCATTGCAGCTTGTAGTCTTTTATCCTCCATGAATTTGCCTAATGCAAGCTGGTTTCAAGATTCATATAGTTCTGACAACCGCAAAAAAAATATTTATTAAATTTGTATACTGCCCTTCATCCGAAGATCTCGGGGCAGGTTCATGGCATAAAAATACAAAATGCATAATAGAAACAAGAACAAAACAAACCAAGCCCGTAATCCCTGCCTCCCACCAGCACATTTAAAAGGACATCGAGTGTTAATCAGCCCAAGGCCTGGTTGAAGAGGAATGTTTTCACTTCCTCAAATAGAAGAAGCGCTATCTTAAGTTGGCAGGGATATTTATACACCCATAGTTGTGGAAGGCTGATCGCTGAAGAATTGATGCTTTTGAATTATGGTGCTGGAGGAGACTCTTGAGAGTCCCATGGACTGCAAGAAGATCAAACCTATCCATTCTGAAGGAAATCAGCCCTAAGTGCTCACTGGAAGGACAGATCCTGAAGCTGAGGCTCTAATACTATGGCCACATCATGAGAAGAGAAGAAAAGACCCTGATGGAAAAGACCCTGATGTTGGGAAAGATGGAGGGCACAAGGAGAAGGGGACGACAGAGGACGAGATGGTTGGACAGTGTTCTTGAAGCTACCAACATGAGTCTGACCAAACTGCAGGAGGCAGTGGAAGACAGGAGAGCCTGGCGTGCTCTGGTCCATGGGGTCATGAAGAGTTGGACATGACTAAACAACTAAACAACATGTTGTGGAAGGCTAAATATTATAAGGGAAATGAAGTGCAAAAATAGGGGTTGTGATAAATATGTTCTTAAATGCATGCCAAATTATCCCTCTGACCAATTGCAACTCACTCAATAATGGAACGTTTCCATATTAAAGACATGTGAAACTTTCTTTGGAATAGCGAGTTCAACACAGGATGTGCAGCAGGTGAGGTGAGGTGAGGTCCACGTGGACTTAGAAAAAAAATTATATGTTCATCTCTTGTGTTGATAAGGAGGGAGCTGGGAAGCCACATTTGCTTTTGTTTCTGACTACAGTACATATTTATCTCACCTTTCATCCAAGTAACCCAGGGCTTGTATAGCCATGGTTCTTCCCAATGAGCCACCCATATTTTATTATTGCAACCACCCTGAGAGGTAGATTGACCCAGGGTGATCTGGCGAGCTTTGTGGACGAGTGCGGGCTTGAACCTAGGCTTTCTCGGTCCTAATGTGGCACCAGTCACATTCGCACAATACATTTGAAGCAGTATGATAACAGTCTCGGCTTCCCCCAAAGCATTATGGGAGTTGTAGTTAAGAGTGATGACAGTTGTTAGGAGGCCACTATTCCACACACACAGCAGCAATCCGGAGTGGTTTAACAATCAGGTCCTATTCACAGGGAGTTCTGTGGGGGGAATAGAGGTTTCCTCACAACTCTTAACATCTGTAACAAACTACCACTCCCAGAATTCTTTGGGGGAAGCCATGACCGTTTAAAGTGGTATCCTACTGCTTCAAATGTATTGTGCGAATATGGTCAGTCTAACCGCAACACCACACTGGGCCTGAAAGCAAGACTTCTCCTTGCTAAGTGTGGCAATGCTATACAGATATTAAGTATTCATATTACTACTTCAAAACAAAATATCAGAAACTGTTCGCCAGTTGATAGGAATCTTGGGCAATCTTGGTAGTCAGGAATACAATATTGGCTAGTGTCTTCCAAATATTGTTTCCTGGTGCATTATACATTAAAATTTTCCCGATAATGGGTTGCCTTCAGATGTCTTCTAAAAGTCAGATAGTTGTTTATTTCCTTGACATCGGATAGTGCAGTTGGGGTCTGAATCATTTAAACACTAATGTGAGCACCTTAAATTGTGCCCAGAAACGAACTGGCAACCAACACAAACCAGGGGCCTGAAGACGAACATTTGGTTGATGGTTTGAAATCAAAATCTCTGTTCAGCGTTCTTATTGCTGCCAAGGGGCACCAAGCAGGTTACAATATGTCCTCACAACTGCCCTGTGTAGTAGGGAAGGCAAGGAGATAGTGATTTACTCAAGGTCGAGAGAACTTAAGGGCTTGTATTCACAACAATGTGTCCCCCCCCCTCCAAATCTTAACACCCAGTCGCTTCTCCTCATAGACAACCAAATGTTAGCTACATTATCCTTTTCTCCTTCAAGAGAATCAGGATTAACTCTGTGACACACTGCAGCGTTCTCCACAAGGCCCTTGCTGGAATGAGTGGAAATGTTTGTTAATCTAAAAAAAGTACCAAATGTAAACACAAGTTTAAGGTGCAATCTGTCTAGCTCAGCCGCTCTGTCACCTCCATTTGTTTCCTTGTGACTTGTTGTTTGCAAATCCCATGCAAGTCCCACAGAAAGTTTGGAGTGGGGATGTTAAGAAAGTGTGTGTGTGTTAGTGTGTATGGGAAGCAATGTTTGGTGTGCAGCGATTTAAGTGCTATGTGTGTAAAGCACTAGTTGACATACGGGGACTTCAGTTGATTTATAAGAGCAATGAATTGTTTGCAAACGGATTGCTTGCATACCCTGCCTTAAAAGAGTTCCTATATGCAGCAAATGTGCATATGCTGAATTAGATAAACTGGTGGTTTCTTTGTTTCCTGTTAAAAACAGCTACCGGTAGCTAGGTCTGAGCCTGCCTAACAACTCTGTGGCCTAAAGAACAATATAGGGGGCATTATTTGGGTTAATTCGTATGGCGGTGGTTGTTTTTTGGTCAGGAATCATTTCCCCCCTCTGTGTAACTGAAGAAAATTCAGTACGTGCTCTGGTGATGCACAGATCTCTCCCATGGTCAGATTTGTCTTTAGCATACATTTCTAATTGTGGGCGAGATTTGTGCGTTAGTACTTCACGGCACTTGTGTTTTTCCAGATATGCAAAAAAGGCAGAAGTCGCTCTTGCACCTGCAAAATCTGGAGAGCGGGCAGGAGAGAGTAGGATGTGTCTCAAATATCTCTTTGCTCTTAAGAAAAGCAGCCATCACGCCCACCTCCCCAATTATCTTTTGTAGCTGAAAAATAAGACCTGTGAGGCAGCTGGAAATTTGTCATAGGTTACTTGGTGGGGGAGGGGAAGGCAGTCATGGAGGCACAAGAATATGGCCAGGGCGAAAGTTGAAACTGCACATTTGTGACCTTGTGTGATGTGACTGCGCCACACAAGTAGACTTTGTTTCTAAGAAAATGAATTCCAGTTGTTGGGAATCACAGATATTGCACTTGAGTCGGGCCCTGCATGCAGGCTTCCCGTAGGCCACTGTGAGAACAGGATACTGGACTAGAAAGGCCTTTGGCCTGATCCAGTACGTTTTTCTTCTTATGTCCTTAAAACATGTACAGATGTTCAGTAGGTTGCTGTGTGTCCATGGTGCAGTTGTGTCATGTGCT
Source organism: Darevskia mixta (assembly GCA_034641385.1). Lineage (NCBI taxonomy): Eukaryota > Metazoa > Chordata > Lepidosauria > Squamata > Lacertidae > Darevskia > Darevskia mixta. The sequence continues at coordinate 1,349,965 of JAWWNH010000098.1, forward strand.
CGGGCATACCAAAAGATAATTTTGTTTCTTGTGCTTCTGTATATTTTAATTTCTACTCATAAACACTTAAGTGAGTCTCACAGCTCTGAAGTATTGGCCCGTTAGGGGAGGTCATGAGGTTTCTTAAAAAACAGATTAGTTTCCCTTGTAACGCACTGCTCATAGATTAGTTTTATCTTCACACAGGTTAACACATACATGAATCTTTTAAAGTGTGTATAAAAAGTGTGGTGTTGTATAAAATACCGGCTACTAAACACTAAATACAGGCAGCGATCGATTTGCGTTCTGAGGCACTGCGCACTGATGTGAAATTGTGTAGAATTGGAACACTCATTGAAAAAAACCTGCAAACCGTCAGTTCCACCCCTTTTTGTGACATTTTCAGGTCACTTCTGGGTTTGGTGTAATGCGCCTGTGTGCAGTTTCACACATATTGGATGAGCCTAAAACGGTCGTTGCCTGTAAACTTTTTGAAAAATGGACTTTATAATATCTTGGAATAGCAACTACATATTCAGCCATATATCTTTTACTTTGTGTTACAAACTTTTTTAATTTTTGTTTGTATTTATCAGCTTACTTTTTCTACGGCTCAGATGTTTCTGCAAGTATGTATAGATGTTGTTTTTAAAAAAGAAATAGATAGTAAGCATGGGTTGTGTGACAATTATAACCAGTGTGCACAACTGGGATGATAATTCTGATCCATGTATCCTGAATAAAGTAGTAACGAATATAGGTATTTGGGAAAATCCTTTCATAAGCATGTATCAGATGAAAAGAAAACAGTGTTTGCTGCAGTTCATCTATTTTGCTTGTGGAAAATAAAGTGTGGCATATGGCTGCAATCCTAAACACACTTACTTGGAGTCAAGTTCCATTAAAACCAGTAGATGTTACTTCCAAGTAGATGTGCACAGAATTGTGCTATAAAGCATGCTACTGGCTTGTAACTATTTTGAGTTTAAGTGATCTTGACCATACCTTAATTAAATGTGTAGTGATTCTAATCCACTTTATTTTGTTCACTTACTTAAAAGATTTAAACTCCATTTTTCCATCTATGGTCCCCAAGGTGACTTACAAACAGAATAAAATAATGCAAGGAGCCATCTATAGTCACAGTCTCAGGCAGAATCTGAGAATCTTAGCAATGCTAATAAGAGAATAGGATTGGTGGTTCGGGATTAATTTGATTTTGTGATCTTGAGAGCTTTAATTCGAAGAAGATTGTATTTCAGGTTCCCAGCTGTGCTTGACCTGTACAGTCTTCCATTCACACCCTAGCTTTATTTTATTTTTATTTTTGGAAAAGGCCAATCGCTCTTCCTAATTCCATCTCTATACACCACAACCTCATTGAATAAGAGAGACTTGATAAGGGTAGAGGCATTTGTTTCACCTATCAGGATGAGTGGATGAAGCAATCCTCAGAGCTCATTTGTGGCTTTTGAAAAGTGACATTATTTATTTGTTTAAAAAAGGGTTGCGTCAAGATGTCAAGAGTCCAGTTCTACCCTGGGGGTTTCATTCACGTGACAGCTGGCTTCTGTATTTGGCATGAGCTTTCAATCTGTGAACCAACCCCACCTGTTTTTTGCCAGGCAATTGGATCTTCACAATAAATAAAACACATAGAGGGGGAAATGAGACACACACAAGGCCTCCTGCAAGAGTAGAGAGGAGCTTGGTGGAAGTCTGTATAGATTAGCAAGACTTTACCGAATATGTTCTGATCATGATTCAGAAACTTGATGCCTTGCTTCTTCATACTGATATTGCATCCAAAGCCCCATGGATCCACTGAGAGGCTCAATCTTCAGGCCTGGAGCTGGTGCAGCAAAAATAGATAAATAAATAGCACAACAGCATCAACCCGTCTTCCAGTTTTCCACCCTGGCCAGTGTGAGCTGGTGGAGCTTTGGATGCAGCAGTTGATCTTCCTCACTGCTCCGCAGCTGGAGATTTGAATTATTTGGCCTCAAAGTATAGAAAGCTGCTTTACACTGAATCAGACCTGTCAGGGACCTGGCCTCACGCAAGGCACTTGAGATGGAGAAGGAGGGATGGAGGGAAGCGCAGCCTCTCTTGAGAAGCAGCTCGGAGGCCAGCGGAGATAGCAAGGACAGCCCCAGTGGTGGCAAACAGGAACTGTCAGGCAGTGCGGTAGAGCTGAGGGTCAGAGATGCTGACAGAGCCCTGGATCGACCTGAGGGGGTTGCGGAGCAAAGCGGTCAGCCACTTCCGTCGCTCCAGCTGCGTAGAGGGAAAAAGTGTAAGGAAAGGAGGAGACGTTTTGGAATTCCCAAGCTTCTATGCTGGGGGAGGCGTAGGCAAAAGCCACTCCCGGATTCTGGAACCGATTCAAGCGGACATGAATCTTAGACGCTCTGATGTACATAGTCTGTAAATAAAGCATTAGCTTTAGAAGAACGGATGTTTCTGCCTCTTTACTCTCGAGGAGACAACCCCGAGCCCTTACCAGACCATTGGGTCCATCTAGCTCAGGCAGCAGGGGTTGAGGCTGGAGACATTCCCTGCCCCTAACTGGAGATGCTGAGGATTAAACTGGGGTGAGGAAACCATCTGCCCTACCACTGACCTACAGTCCTTCCCCTTTTGGTATATTTGGTTTTGGTGAGTCACCTTGTGAGTTTTCCGCTCTGATCGGCGGAAAACAATGAATAAATGTGCTCGCTCAGCACTGGGTAGGAGCCAAAGTCTTGCCACGACTTTGGCATGTCGTGAAATGGCCATTGCGGCAGGGGGCATTGGTTCAATTGTTGCCTGAGCATCATGCGGACTTCCTTTCCCTTCCCCCTCCACCCTGCCAAACAGCGGCAGCAGAATGTTGGCGATGAAATGGCTGCTCTTTGGGCAAATGCTGGGCCTCAAAAATAATTCAGAGCAGCACCAGTCTACTTTAGGCTTCCACAGATTGTGACAGAAATTATCTACTCGTCATGTCCCAGAAGCTGTTTTCACTAACCGCTTCTTGGAATTCTTGCTAAGACAATGCTCTCATTCACCCCACACTCTGAATGAGGGCTCAGCGACTGGTTTCATTTTTTAAAACCATGGTAATCTCTAGTTCTCTCCGAATTTTCACTTAATCTTTCCTGTAAAGTTTTACATGCTTGAGATTCTTCAACGTTGCTGGTGAGTAACTCACATTTGAAATCCCGAGTTTGATACTGGGATCAAATAAAGGAACAGCCCACCATAGTTTTCTCCTGCCCCCCCCCCCCAATTTGCTCTGAGAAAGGAGAAAAGTGTACAGGGAGACTGTGATTTTGAGCAATAAAAGGAGAAGGTGCTCAATTCTTTCCCAGCCACCTGATTTCCCATTCACAATTCCTGCTAAGCTGCTTTCCCTCCCATGCCATTCCAGACGCATGTTTTACATAAGAGCAGATAACCCTAGGAAGAGCCTTGCTGGATCAAGCCTAGCATCCTGTTTCCTGCAGTGGCCAATTAGATGCTTCTGGTGAGCACACAAGCAGGATATGAGAGCAACCGCCTTTACCCTGCAGATGTGGCCGTTGCAGTTAAATGCAGAACTGCAGGATAGAACCAGCTATGTAGAACAGCTCTTTGAGGAAGGATGCTCTTGAAAATCCTTTCTCAGGAATACTTGAAAGCAGAGTAATTTCACTCACCTCTCCATGTATTCCGGCCAAAAATTGCATGGAGTGTTGGGGGTGAATGGCCGAGGGCCAGTTGGCTTTAAAACTACAAGTCATGGCTGGGTTTACCCTTGCTCTGAAGTTCTGCACAAAAAGAATGTTACGGTGGTACCTTGGTTCTCGAACTTAATCCATTCTGGGAGTCCTTTCGACGCCCAAAACCATTTGAAAACCAAGGTGCGGCTTCCGATTGGCTGCAGGAGCTTCCTGCACTCAAGCGGAAGCCGCGTCGGACGTTCAGCTTCCGAAAAATGTTCACAAACAGGAACAGTTACTTCAGGGTTTGCAGCGTTCGAGAGCCAATTTGTTTGGCGACTAGCCAAAGGTTTTTTTCCGCCTACCTCGTAGCAACTCGTCACAACTCCTGGTTTGGCGGTTAGGCATTGGAAAAGTATAGAGGGGAGGAGGGGAGGTAGCGCCATCACCTGCCCCTCATTTTGAAGGGTATTCCGTTAAAGGATTCTGGGGGGGGTGTCTAGGGAGGTTAGGGCCTAAGGCACGCCCCTAATGGTGATCACAGGGGGAGTTCCAGTCGATGCGCATCACTGGGCTCCTCCCTGTGGTTAACCCTTCCCGGACTTCCAACACACGGGTTGGGGTTGGATATAGTCAGATAGGGTCCAATGCCTAAGCCAATACCGCTCAACATCCGTAGCCATGGGACATTGCCACGCAACCAAGGTACCACTGTACTCTTAAACTGACTAAAGGATCTAAAATATGGAGATCTTCCACCTTCGTTAGAAATTTTAGAAACCCCAGAGATTTGAAATAGTTCATTGGATTTTCTTACTTCAGTTCTTGTTAGACATCACCTTGGTTCAGATGTCATCAATTTGTGTATGTATGCCATTTATTTATGTAAGCCACTCTCAGTGTGGCTTACACAAATCGGTGCTGAGATGGTCCCTGCCCTCAGGTTCACGATCTAAAAAGATATAACACAGCAAAAAAAGGAATGGGAGGAAAGAAAGTTCATGAGCAAGCCATGCTTTGAACATTGGGGTCCAGGGACTCTCCAGTTGTCTCCTGCTCTTCCTGGTTCACAATAAATGTAGTTTGCTGTGAAGTCCGAATCAAGCAAAAGGCCATTACCACTAACTGTAGTTCCCCTATTAATCAAAAATAGAAACCATGGTTTGGAATGGGTTTTCGGTTGTGGTTTGGAGGCAAACTATGGTTTGTCGCAGCAACAGTTTGCTTGATTCGGACATTGTAGTAAACTAGATTACCATGGAATTGTGGGATGGGGTGGTGGTGGAAATCAGAGTGCTTGAGGAGAAGAGGAAAGGTAAGGTTGAAGCATGCAAGGCATGAGACATGATCCTGATGGTTTGACCATGACATCTAAACAAGGTTACTGTGCTGTGTTTGATGCCATGACAGTTTTAAAGCTGCCTGTGATTTTATTTAAGACAGGCAGGGTATTATACTGCGATGACGAAGTGGAAGTATATAATCCTTACTGGAATGCAATTCAATTATAACGGCTAAGTTAAGTAGCTTTAGGTTATTATACATTGGTTCTGTCATCTTCATTTGGGTAAGGAGTTGGCAGAGGCAGCACTGAGATCAGGGATCAGTGTACAGAATATCAATGCACATCTTATTTTATTAACATATAAATCAACCTCGTATACCCCGACAAAACTTAAAGCGATGTTCTCATCGTATGAAAAGTGTCTGTGAGTGGGGAAAGTGTGTCTAGAAACTGCACTGGGACGTGCCTAGACGGAGGACTGACTTATAGAAGGTGAGCTGCCAGTTTGATGGCTGTAGGTACCCTGACCATTGTAGCGAAGACCATAAATCGTCAGGTGGAGATACGCATTTCCACCTGTTAGGGATCTGTGACTGGCTGTTGCATGTCCATAATTACAGACTTACATCTTTTTTATGCTGTGGTCTTCAAAACCAGAATCCACCTTTAGCCCAAGAGCTCATTTGGGGACCCCCATCTTTAGAATAATAGAATAGAATAGAATAGAATAGAATAGAATAGAATAGAATAGATCTTTATTGTCATTGCCCCCTCACGGGAACAACGAAATTCCTCGGTTGCTATATCAACTCAAATAAGACACTCCACATAATCTAAAAAATACTGATAAACACAATACAATACAGCACAATATAACAAATAAAATAAGATGACTTCAGAGTCCAGAGTTTCCATTTAAGGCCAAAATTGCTCTAGGAAAGAAACTGTTCTTGAGATGGCTCGTTCTCGCCTTCATTATTCTGTATCTCCATCCCGATGGCAGGAGCTCAAAGAAACGGTGACCAGGGTGCGATGGGTCTCTTGATATATCTAATGCCTTTCTGTGGCACCTGATGGTATAGATACGTTCTAAGGTAGAGAGTACTTATTGTACTGCTGTTTTTGCAGCCTGTCTTAGATCAGGCTGTGACGTAGGGGGTGGTCACGACCCACCTGCAGAAGCCCAATGTACAATGTTGTACAGCAGGGATGGGAAACCTCAGGTTCAGGGGCTCAATTGCAGCTCTCCAGACTTCACCGCTCACTGGTCTTGCTTCAAAGTCTCCTTCAATGCTTTTGCCTTCCTGAAAATGCCTGCCAGGATGGGGCGTATAGAGGCGTGTGCTTGTTTGTAGAAACTAGCCTACTCTACAAAGGTAAAATTTACACTCATTGGTCCACCCACTTTTGCCTCTAGCTCCACCCACTGTTGGCACATGACCCCTGGAGAGTTGCCCATAAGGGAATGTGGCCTTGTGGGTGAAAAAAGGTTCTCCGCTCCTGCTCTACGGTGTTCCTCTCAGCAAGCATACTGCTGCAAGTACATTTGAGATGTGGGTAGGACAACACATCTAGTATTCTACTTGGAATATAGCAAGTGGAAGCCGCGATTACATTCTGCAATTGCAATGCACAAGAATGAGTTTCAGTCCAGTTACGAAACCTGAAGAACAAACGAAGCATTAGTTCATGGAATTATGTGCAACTAAGGCTGCAAGCTTTGGTCCACTTACTTGGAAGCAATATCCGCTGAATACAGTGAGACTTGTCTCTAAATAGAAGATAGCCCTGCAAAGCCCCATGGGAAAGAGTGTAGAGTGGAAACTGCTAAAAAAACCACCCTTGATTCTGTGCATATTTGGTAGATTCCAAATGCATCCCCCCCAGCACTAAAGGAGTACTTCTTCCTAATTCAGTAGTCTCTCTTGGAACTATTAAAAATAGCTAAATCCAAGAACGGGTGCGAACAAGAGATAGTAAAGAGAGAGGCCAGGAAAAACGAAAAACCAGCTGTTCTGTTCTTCCTTTTCAGACTAGGCTGATGTAGACACGAAGAGACAGATGGACAGACCTTTGCCATGCAGCCAGAGACAGGCAACACAATCCTGTCTCTTCCTTAAATGTAAACCTTTTGTCTTCAGTGAAGTTGTTAATGAATGAATAACTCCTTTGTATAAAAGGGTCATCATTTCTTTAAAAAACAAAACAATAGCCAGAGCTAGCTAGCCTAATAAGGAAAGCATCTGAACTGAGAATTTGAAATTTAATGGGATATGCTAAAATTTAATGAGTTGTGATGAAACTTTTCCGAAAAGGCTAGTTAAATCAACCCTCAGTTGGTTTCTCTTTCTCTTTAGCTACCCTGTCTGGCCACCCTTCTTGTTCTCTGAAAGATAGAAATGTTGTATTAGCTGTCAGCTCCAGAGCAATGTTGCCCTTGTGTTGTTGCTGTTAAAAAGTTATTCCCCTCTTTCCCGCTCCACAAAGGAGTAGCTCAAAGCAGCATGCAAATATAAAAAGCAGACTTTTAAGAATGATCTAACCTTTAAAATGTAAGTCAAGCTCAATAACAGCAGCAAAACGCAAAAAACGCAGAAAGAGCAGCATCAACAAGCAGGGTGCTCTTTCAAACACTGCTTTTATTTGCTTTGCTTTTATTGCCTTGCGCTTGGAAAACCATCATGGTAATGGATGGGCAAATTGACTTTGGGGAGAACCACCACCAAGAAGTCTCTGTCTCTGTTAGCCAGCCACCTTGCCTTGGAAAGGGGTGGGGAGAGGGAGAAAGTACTAAAAGTTGGACCCTGGTGGGAATTTTTAACAACCAGGCAGGTTCACATGGAGACCACTTAATGCTTTGTGGATCACAACCGACATACTGAATTGTGCCAGAAAACAAACTGATAGCCAGCAATGCTGTTTTACTATCATATATTGTTGCTTTGCTGTCTCATTTCAATATGGCATTGATAACTTATTTCAGCATCCTGTCACTTAAAGACGTGAGTGGATACCAAAGTTTCCATGGAAATAGGTGTAGAAAAACCAGCTGTCCTAGCAATTCTAAGTGGAGGTAGAAGTCTTGTGGACTGTTGCTTGTTACAGTTTTGGGACCATTCACTCAACTGAACAGCACTAATTTTTCCCCATATAATCATAGACTCCAGAGAAATCAAGAGTGTGAATAAATATGTATGTATGTACTTAAAAGCAGTTATGTAATTTTTAATATTTCAAAAAAAAAATCTCTTACGTGATTGTACAAACAGGGAGAGCTGCAACAAGGCTGCTTCATAAATGTTAACATAATAAACGTCTTTTTATCATTTCTCGTATGTCTAATAACAGAACAGAGTGCTTTTTAGATCCTGTCAGGGTCCCCCATCGCAACAAAAATAAAACAGGACATTGTCCGCTTCACTTTCTCAGTTGTTTGGCAACCTAATATAAACTAACATTCTGTAAAGCCACAAAGTGTGGCCAATTTCCACTATTCCTTTTTCTTTCTTGTTAAAAATCTAGCCAGAGAGGATTTACCAGGCAGTCCCATTATAATTGGGAAAAGAACTAGTAAAACCAAAGTGAGATGGAAGCAGAATAAAAATGAAGTAAAAATAAAAGAGGTCTTCTCACAGGGAGGGAGGAGAGCCGTACCGAAAGCACAGAGCTATCAAATGAATGGTTTGGCGCCGAATATTTCACTTGGAAAGACAATTACAGCTCAGGCCTTGCTATTGGTTTCAGTGGGAATTTAGCCTTTGGTTTGGTTGGAACCAAACAGCTTGGAACCAGAATACCTGAAAGATAGGCATCTCACCCTTTATATGCCCTATTGATTTCCGTGTTCCTACCAATACTGACTTAAATAGGAGGTCCATTCTGCACAATGTAGGAAATGGGGGTGGTCAAAATGTAAACAAAGGGGACCTTGGTCAGGTGAAAAGGGAGAAGGGAATGTGGAAGAAGGGAGGGTGGCGAGCAGGGGTGGCAGCCCATAGTCTTATATATTTGTGTTTCTCTAACATTCTTAAACTATCTCTAACTATCTTAAAGATAGGTAAAGGTAAAGGGACCCCTGACCATTGGGTCCAGTCGTATCCGACTCTGGGGTTGCGCCGCTCATCTCGCTTTATTGGCCGAGAGCCGGCGTACAGCTTCCGGGTCATGTGGCCAGCATGGCGAACCAGAGCAGCGCACAGAAACGCCGTTTACCTTCCCGTCAGAGCGGTTCCTATTTATCTACTTGCACTTTGACGTGCTTTCGAACTGCTAGGTGGGCAGGAGCTGGGACCGAGCAACGGGAGCTCACCCCGTCGCAGGGATTCGAACCACCGACCTTCTGATCAGCAAGCCCTAGGCTCTGTGGTTTAGCCCACAGCGCCACCTGGGTCATAGCGTATCCCAACTCTGGACTGCTGTTGCGAATTGGAACGAACCTTTTATCTGTGTATACCTGGTTGGGGTTTTGTGTCTCACGGTCTTTCCAATGAATAGTCCAATAAATAGTCATTGAAATAGTCCAATGAATAGTCCAATAAATAGTCATTGAAAGTTGTTGTCAAAAATGAACCTGTTGCCTTTGGGTTTCATAAGGTGGTGTAGCAGCAATCAAGGTTTTAAGGCTCACAAAAATAAAAGCTGTGGGTTTTCTCAATTCTCTTTCCGTCCTGCCACCCAGACAGGTTTTTGGTTGACGAACGTTGGTGGTCCGGCGAACTTTAAGCCTGCTTAGGTCAAGCCAGTTACAAGGTGGAGCTCGAAATAATTTTTGAATTTTCCTGAGAACGTTCCTCAAGACAAACCCAAGTCAGTTAGACACACACTCTGTGGGTGGGTGGGTTGAAGTTCAAAAGGAAATGCATATTTGCTTAGGGAACACCCAGTCCTGGCAGCCAACAGCTATTAGCATGCTTATCAGCGGCATGTGATAAATTTCACCTTGATTCCTCTTTTATTGCCCTTTAAATATATGTGTTATAAAAGAAACTTGTAGACATATTTCATTTCCTCCCTTTCTTAAAAAGTAAAAGGAAATATATTTGTATGCATGTATTACACACACACACACACACACACACACACACTTATACACATATATCTTTAATAACTTTGGTTTCTTCTATATTTGACTTATTTCAGTCTGATCCTGTGCTTCCTGTCCTAGAAGTAAATGCTACTGAGTTCAGTGGAACTTGCAGGTAGAGCAGTTCCAGGGAATCTTTTTTGGAGAAGAAGTTCCCCCCTTTCTTTCCAAGGAACTGAAGAGGAAGATGATTCAATGGTTATTCATAATAATAATAATACAGGTTGTGAAAACTCCAGTGAAATGGATTGACAGGCGGTACAGGACAAACAAAAGGAAGCACTTCAGACAGTGTTGATTAATTTATTGAATTCACGGCCATAAAATGTGGGCATGGCCTCTGGCTTTTAATGACTTTTAAAGAAAGGGATTAGATTAGACATTTCTATGGGGGACGGGTCTTTCAGAGACTGCAAGTCAGGGCAGCTGAATGAAACAGGCCTGTCCAGAGAGAGAATATGCAGAGACAAACACACAGTAATGAGATTACCAAGGGTAGTTGGGAGGCCACCTTGGATATACATTTGACCCTGACTGTCTACATATTTCTCCTCCCACTGACCCTTCATAGCAGAAGTGGCGAGTCCTGCTTCGAAAATGGGACCATTTTTAGCAAGTAAATGTGTGGTGCTGCCATATTCAGGGTTGGACTCGTCGTTGACATCCGTCTGTCTCAAAAGACAATGGAGTGCGCCTCTGGGGTTGAAGTCCAATGGTTGCATTAGCAGCACTGAAGGGACCTCCCTGTGGCACAAGCCTGGGCCCTGTTGTATATGGAAGTCCTGGGCTTCCCAGATGACAAGACTCCTCCCCTCTTGGCCTCGCTGATGTGAACCAAAGGAAAGTAGAGCAATACGTTTGGCACCTGCTTGACTGCAGGTTTTGCCGGAAGGAGGCGTACAAGGCATCATCCAACCGTCTTATGGACGCCCCTCCAGATTTGTGTGGAGAGCCAGTGTGGTGTAGTGGTTAAGAGCAGTAGACTCGTAATATGGTGAACTGGGTTCGCATCTCTGCTCCTCCACATGCAGCTGCTGGGTGACCTTGGGCTAGTCACACTTCTCTGAAGTCTCTCAGCCCCACTCACCTCACAGAGGAAGGGAAAGGAGAATGTTAGCCGCTTTGAGACTCCTTTGGGTAGTGATAAAGCGGGATATCAAATCCAAACTCTTCTAGGGCAGTGGTGTCCAAACTTTTTTCCAAAGAGGGCCAGATCTGATGGAGGGAAGGGCCATGAGGGCCAACCAAAGTTGTTGACCTTTTTTAGGATTGAAGTTGTTGACTTTTTAAAACGGATTTTACCCCAGGAAATAAACTGCCACAGGGGCCGGATTAAACCGACCGGTGGGCCAGATTAGGCCCCCGAAACGGACCTTGGACATGCCTGGGGTAGGGTAATGGGTCTGCCTTTGGGTGGGGGTCAAAATCTGCCCTTTAAGACTCTCACCAGGCCACACTTATCTTAGTCCTTTGCTATTCAAAACCTCATTCCAAATAAAAAAATCCATTGGAGATAGAAAATTAGCTCACCAGGGCTCACTAGGCTTCTGCCTGCTCTGCTGGCTTTTTATTTGGAAGGGGTTGGAGGAGCATTTAAAAAGCAGCGGAGCATAGTTAGCTGCTGTCTGAAGTGGTATGATCCATACTGCTATCAGACCATTACTCTACCACCTTGTTCTGCTGAACTTGTAGATAAGACCCAATTCCAGTTTTAGGACAATATAGGTTAGCACTTGGAGTAGGCAAGAGCTGGGAAGGGGCGTGGAATGCAGCAACATTTAAATTGGCACCATGCCCACCATGCGAAGAACAGCTCAGGTAGGAAGTTGGTGCTCCACGCCAATCTCTTGACACGTCTTGCAATATGTTATTTGTGGGAAACAGCCCATGCCCTGAAAACTAGACAGAAGCGGGAATTGTAAAACAAATAAATGTAAACTGTATACATACAGTCGTACCTTGGAAGTCGAACGGAATCCATTCTGGAAGTCCGTTCGATTTCCAAAACGTTCGGAAACCAAAACATGGTTTCTGATTGGCTGCAGGAGCGTTCGGGAGCCAAAACATTCGAGAACCAAGCTATTCGAAAACCAAGGTACGACTGTATATATCTATTGCATTTTATTTCCTTCTGCAAATTTTTGGAAGTTCGGCTTTCCTCCACCCTGGTTTCGGCATTTCCTTTTGCGAAGTTCCCCCACTGTCCATTCCTCAGATGGAGTTCTGCTGTTTGTCTCTCAACAGGTTGCTGGTTGGTGCCCCTCGAGAAAGAGCTTTCCCCTCACAGCTAGCCAATAGAACTGGAGGGTTGTATAGCTGTGACATCGCAACTCCAAATGCGAAATGCACACGGATAAAATTCGATGAGAAAGGTGAGCTCAGCAATATCTAGACTTCGTTCTGTTCTGTTCTACGCAAGGTTCAAACGCTCATTTTATTTTTTTAAAAAAATAAACCATTTGGGAGGGGGGGATCTTATTTGTTGCTTTAATTTATGCTCTGGGAAGGTAAAGGTAAAGGTAAAGGGACCCCTGACCATTAGGTCCAGTCGTGTCCGACGCTGGGGTTGCGGTGCTCATCTCGAGAGCCGGCATACAGCTTCCGGGTCATGTGGCCAGCATGACAAAGCCGCTTCTGGCGAACCAGAGCAGCGCACGGAAACACCGTTTACCTTCCCGCTGGAGGGGTACCTATTTATCTACTTGCACTTTGACGTGCTTTCGAACTGCTAGGTGGGCTTCCCTTCCTCTCACTGCCATACGTCCGGACTTTCCCGGACATTACCGGGATTTCAAAGGTAGAATTGACATCTGGGGGAAAGGAAAAAAAAGCAACTTTCGGGTTTGTGGGGGGAGGGGAGCTCAACAATTTTTGTCTTTCTTTTAAAAAAAACCAACTCAATTAAGGCACTAGAGGAGTCACAGCTTCATTATATAGCTCTGCAAATCACTTAATCCTCTCAAAATTGAATATAATATTAACATTCCCAGACCGAAATGTCGTAGTGATGCTCATTTGAAACATCCTGCGTGAATATTGTAGAGAAACACTGCCATCTAAAGACAGTTTCAGGTACTGAACGAATATATGGTGCAATTGTATGCATGCCTACTCAGAAGGAAACCCCACTGAGTCCAACAAGACTTTCCTCCAGGTAAATTGTGTATAGAATTGTAGGCATACCTGTCAGCGGAGTCATAGTTAGAATAATATGTTTGTAAGTCACTAGAGAAATGTTACTTTAAAAGTCGTTTTTGGTTTTTTTAAATCACCTTGTGATATTTTTTCAGCTGATCTGAGTAAAGAAAGCAAGGAAGACCAATGGATGGGTGTTACTGTCCAGAGTCAAGGGCCTGGGGGAAAAGTAGTGGTAAGTCCTCCGTGAATCACCAGTCGGCAAACATTTTGCTAATGGCATTTCTCACTACATTTTTATTGATTTTTCATTGAAAAAATACTAGGAATCACACCTGCTGTAGGGCCCGAGAAATCATTTCCTCTATTTCCAGTTTTTGGATCGTGAATGCCATTGGTTAAGAGGTCAAGAATGGCTACTATTATATTACTATCGGCCACCATTATGTAGCCAGAGCAGGCTTGAAGGAATCCTGGAAGCTGCAGAAGCACAAAAATATTTAGTGTGGGGGGTCCTAATGGGGAAGAACCCACAAAACAGTCCCAACAGCATGCTGAGTGGCCATGGAATGGCGACTGAATGTTGTGGGGTGGAAATGGAGTGGTTGGAAATCGGAACAACAGCTCTCCACACTGCAACATTTTATTACAGATTTCACTTGCATCCTGTATATACGTCTCTTGATTCTCAGTCACGGTGGTCTTCAGGCACCATTGCAACATTCATATTCTAAGGAAAAGAGAACGCATGGACAGAACCTTTAAAAAGGTTCTTTTGTTAGTGCAGAATTCAGCAGCCAGGTTTGAGCATATTACACCGATCCTGGTCCGACTGCACTGGCTACCAATTAGTTTCTGGGCCCAACTCAAAGTGCTTGGTTTTGACCTATAAAGCCTTAAACGGCTCAGGACCGCAATTCCTCAAGGACCGCCTCTTTCCATATGAACCTACCCGGACCCTGAGATCATAATCTGAGGCCCTCCTTCGTGTGCCCCCTCCTCAAGAGATCTGGAGGGTGGCAACATGAGAATGGGCCTTCTCTGCAGTGGCTCCCCGTCTGTGGAATGCTTTCCCCAGGGAAGTTCGCCTGACCCCTTCATTACACACCTTTAGGCGCCAGGCAAAAGCATTCCTTTTTAACCAGGCCTTTGGTTGATCTGATTGACACCCTATGCCCTTTTAAAATGTGTTGTTTTTTGAGGGGGGGGCTATTGGGTTGTTTTTATTTTTATTATGTATTTTGTGGTTTTATATCTTGATTTTATCCTGTCAACCGCCCTGAGACCCCCAGGTATAATAATAATAATAATAATAATAATAATAATAATAATAATAATGCCATCAAACTGATGAATGCTTCACTGATACCTCCCCGTAACTGTCCTAATGAAAAAATATTGTGAGGCAAAATAAAAATGCATACTTCCAGATGATTTAAAAGCCATCTCTCCTTTGATATGGCGGCATGTTGGCTGTTCAGCGCAGAAGCATTCAATATCAGTGGACTTGATGTCAGCCAATCTAGGATTGTAGCCTCTTATTCATCAGCCCTCCATACAGTTGCCCTGCTGAAGTCCCAGAGGCCGCTTTTCATTTCTCTTGCGTCTCCACCCCCATCATTATGCCCGGACACTGAGGTCCAGTGCCGAGGGCCTTCTGGTGGTTCCCTCACTACGAGAAGCCAAGTTACAGGGAACCAGGCAGAGGGCCTTCTCGGTAGTGGCACCCACCCTGTGGAACGCCCTCCCTTCAGATGTCAAAGAGAACAACAACTACCAGACCTTTAGAAGACATCTGAAGGCAGCCCTGTTTAGGGAGGCTTTTAATGTTTAATAGACTATTGTATTTTAATGTTCTTTTGGATGCCGCCCAGAGTGGCTGGGGAGACCCAGCCAGATGGGCGGGGTATAAATAATAAATTATTATTATTATTATTATTATTATTATTATTATTATTACGGATAAGGCAGCTCTGCTTTGCTTATTGCCTACGATGTTCTTAATACCTTGCAGACTTGTGCCCATCGCTATGAGAAAAGGCAGTATGTCAACACGATCCAGGAAACCCGAGATATCATTGGAAAGTGCTATGTGCTGAATCAGGACCTCTCC
Source organism: Darevskia mixta (assembly GCA_034641385.1). Taxonomy (NCBI): domain Eukaryota; kingdom Metazoa; phylum Chordata; class Lepidosauria; order Squamata; family Lacertidae; genus Darevskia; species Darevskia mixta. Next base: position 1,365,246 of record JAWWNH010000098.1, read on the forward strand.
AGCAGCGAGGAAATGGGTGGCGAGGATTGGAGCTTTTGTGATGGCCGGTTGCGAGGCCACGAGAAGTTTGGCTCCTGCCAGCAAGGCGTAGCTGCCACTTTTACCAGAGATTTTCATTATGTTGTGTTCGGGGCACCGGGTGCTTATAATTGGAAAGGTAAGGCTTGGATTTTTCTTTAACTATCACTCCTGTGGGGTAGCTTAGTCAGTAGAACATGAGGCTCTGAATCTCAGGGTCGTGGATTCGAGCCCCACGTTGGGGGGGAAATGGGTTGGACCCTCGTGATCTCTTCCAATGCTACGATTCCATGATTTCTGTTGCCTGTTTAAAGCTTGACTGCTGTTTCAGTATCAATAACTTTATTTTGTTTGTAGATTCTTGATCTGTATACCCCCCGACCTACATTGATGCTCTTTTTCCCAAGGTGGTTGTTGTTTTTGGCTGCACTCTGTCATGCCAACAGCTGTGGCATTCTATTCTCCTCTGACCTTTCTCCTTTGCAAAAATAGTAGCAGCGTGCCCCTGTGCACGGCACATGAACCATGCAAAACCCTTGGCACAAGGTGTACTTGAGTTTACCCTTCCAAATTCTGAAAACTGGACCACCCTGATGCATCAAATAAAGAGCCATTGCTTTAGTTGAATTGCAGGTACTTACTGCGCAGCGCTTGGTTTGAAGAGTGCTCTTTTACGGCCCGGAGAAAAAAACACACGTTTGTTTAGTTGAGAGTGTATTGTGTACCTGTCAAAACCGAAGTGCTTGCTTTCTAAATAGCGCAGAAGTGTGTTTTCATAATTAGGGGACGGCTCTTTACCTAAGCAGCAGCAGGGATTTAACATAATGGACATTTTTAAATGTTATGGTATTAGCGCTTGAAAAAAAAAGTTTATAACAAATATCCACGCTGAAGAGACTTGTTGGTGCGAAATGCCACCTCTCATTTGCAGATGCAGATAAGCAGGATTCTCCCTGTTACTGCAGCCTGTCCCAATTTGTCCACATGTTGTTGCAGTACAATTCCCATCATCCATGTCTGTTGGTCATGCTGGTAGGGGGCCGATGGGACTTATAGCCCCAAACAGCTGGAGGGCACCACTTTGGGAAAGGCTATGTTCTTTTTTAAAATAAAAAATAATAAATCTCCCCTTGACCCAGTGTTCCACATCACTTGCCTTCTCTTTTAGCTAAGATAATTCCTGATTTTAAATGACTGTCTGTGGACTTTGGACTCAGAATGTGACTTCCTAAGTTACTTAGCTTTTCATTATCAACACAAATCACTTAGTTTTTTTGTATCAAAGAGGTCCAGAACCCTCAGGGTTGTGGAAGTAAAACTGCCCTTGCCAAAGGTGGAGGATGGCTGAGGGAACGTAAGGTGTTGAGGACCTCCCTCTTGGAGGATAATTTGGCGCACTGGAGGAAAACTCCTTTGCCATTGTTGTGCCGTTGCCAGTTGAAATACTTTATTGTCACTTGTACATACTTGTATACAGTGAGATTACACGAGCACCCCCTACTCAGCTCTCTTAGTCTTAATTCCCCTCGTTTACTGACGCACACCCACCTAACCCAAAAGTCAGTTGCCCTGTTGTTAATCTTTTCATTCAGTAGCCTAATAGCCCACGGATAGAAGAGGTTCTTTACCCTGTTGGTGCGACTAATCATGCTTCTATATCTTCTGCCTGAGGGCAGGAGATCACGAAAGTGCCGGCCAGGATGTGAATCATCCCTGGGGATTTTCCTCACTCTCCTGAGGCAACGGTCTTCCGCGATGTCATCCAGTGGATTCACGGGACAGCCTATAATATCTTATGCTTTTGTAGGCACTTCCTATCTGTGGCTGTCAAAGTGCTGTGCTGTTTGTACACTGGGGCTCGGAAGAGGCCATTTTGAGGGTGCGTGTGTGTCAAAAGAGCACCCCAAACTCCCTTGTTCTCCTGACAGCCACCACATGGTCCAAATAAATACCTTGCCTAGAGTTGGTGCTCTCAATTCCATCCCATTGGAATTGAAGGTGGTGGAGTTGAGAGAGTAATGCAAGAGAAAAGTTATGTCTTCTCTTTCTCTTCTTACTTGGCCAATTTTCCTTGGCTATCGCAGCTTAGGACCGTGATACCTCAAGGACCACCTCTCTCTCTCTCTCTCTGAACCCACCTGGCCCCTGCGACCCTCTTCTGAGGCCCTTCTTTGTGTGCCTCCTCCCCATAAGGTCCGGAGGGTGGCAACACAAGAATGGGCTTTTTTTGGTTTGGCTCCCTACTCGTGGAACGCTCTCCCTAGCGAGGTTCGGCTGGCGCCTTCATTATCCACCTTTTAAGGCAAAAACGATTCTCTGTAAACAGAACTTTGCCTGGTTGATATCTGACGCCCTTTAAACAAGTGTTGGGGGAGGATTTGGAATGTTTTTATTATTATTATGTATTTTGTGTTTGCATATTGTGATTTTATGTTGTGATTTTATGTTGTATACCGCCCTATTCTGCAGGAATAGGGCGGTATACAAATTTAATAAATAATAATACCGGTAATAGCATCGCATATTTGCTGCATCCTGCAACTTCAACCCAAGTCTAGAATGGGGCCAGTGTTGCGTCAATGTTCCTCCCTCCCTTTCCCACAAGGATTATACCATAGTTGCTTTGTCTTCTGTTTTCGTTAAAGCTTATTTTATTTCCCTCCTCCCCCCCTTCCTTTGTCATTCATCCCACTTTTTTGTTTTTTGCCATTTCATATTTTTTCCCCCTAGGAGTGGTGCATGCAGAGCAAAGGAATCAGTCATATTTTGAAATGGGTATCTATGACGATGGGCCTTACGAAGTTGGCGGGGAGAACCAGCTCGATGAGAGCCTAGTTCCTGTTCCATCTAACAGTTACTTAGGTAGGACGAAGCTCTTCAGAGATCTCGAGGAAATTTCACTACCCAAATGTGGAGCGATAAAGCGAAACGCTGTTGGAAAGTAATTCAGTTATGGACCCTCCCCTCCCGCTTGCGTTTAAGCCAAGAGCTTGTCCTGCGTGCCCTCCTTTGCCATTTCCACAACTGCTTTGAAGTGTAAAATGGTACTCTTGGTTGAGGTACCTCTAAAGAGCTGCTAATGTAATGAGACATTTCAGAGCACCGATGAGGACTTGCAGATTTTTACATCGTGATTATAACCTCTCTGTCTCTCTCTGTGTCTCTCTCTGTCTTTCTCTCCTTCACACACACACACAGTAAGTACTGTATGTGGATTAGTAGCCCTAAGTCATGTGACCTCAAAATGTGTAGTCCAGGGAAGTTTTATGAAATTCTTAGTTACTCAACAAGATTGTGGGGGCTAAGAAATGACGTTCATGGTATATCTGCAGCGGATAGGGATCCAGAATTTGCCAGCTAACTTCTGAGGCCTCTTTGCAATGCTTTAATGGCTAACTCCCCCCCACCAAGATATGGCAAATTGTCTAGATTGCATTTTTGTTCGCCCTCGCTTTCTGAGTGCCAGCCGACGCAATTGGTGCAGCGTTTTGCAACGAACGGTGAAAACAATTCCTTCTTAACGCAAACGGTGAAGAACGGCAAACAAGTCGCCGGCGTTTGCGCATGCCTCCTCCAAGAAGGGATAGGGGCCCTTAAGGATTGAATAGCGACCCATCTGTAAAAGCACACTTTGGGATGAGGTTTTGTGGGGAACGTTTGAGGCCAAGAATGATATTTTGCTATTAAAACTGATGAAGGGGATGGAAGGAAAAGTCTTGTTCGTGTGTAAGCTGAGTTAATACAGCTTTATATTTTTTTTTAAGCTGTGAGGCGGGATCCAAATTTACTTTACAATCCAGGACCTTTTTAACCCTCACAGCAATCTGATCAGCGGGGAGGTTTCCACAAATCTGACTCCCATTTGCCATGAGTGAAAATCTGTAGATGTTAGTGGGTGTTGAAGGGTAGGAGCACTAACACCCAACCTCTTGCGTGGCAACACGTCACATGCCCTGTAGCTTCAGGCAAGACCCTAAAGGATGTAGCTTGCCTATATTTCCATTGGTAAAACTTCTGCTGTCTTTCAGGTTTCCCCCCTAAGGCTCCATGTTTTTATGCTCTCTGCTTAACTTGTCCTTCTTTCTTTCTTTCCTTCCTTCATCTTCTTTCTCCACCCACATTTGCAGGTCTCCTTTTCCTGACAAGTGTGTCTTTTGGTAGCCCCGATCAGTTTGTGTACAAAACACTGCCTCCCAACGTCAGGGTAGGCAAGGCCACCGATCTGATGATGAATAGCTATCTAGGTTTGTGACCTCTGAAAAGCGGTTGTCCATCTCGCTTCCTTCGTTACATTCCAGACTTTCGACATCGTTATTTGTTTTCCATTTCAAGTTGATGCGTGTTGTGGAAAATGCTCAAATGAGACGAGGGGACTTCTGAAAGTTTGGGGCGAAAAAGAAACCTCGGGACTCAAGCTTTCGGGGTGCTGGCTTGGCTAGGGGCCTGCAGGTCAAGGATGGAGAACCTGTGGACCTCGATGACTGCTCCACCAAAACATGGATAGAGGGGAGCCAATAAGACGCACCAAAGAGGGAGTGCTCAAATTGTTTAATGTACCTCTGTGAGCCTTATAGAGCTGAATGTAGAAGTTCAGCATCAATATCTGGGGGAATCGCGCCATAAGCATGATACATTTTTCATGAGGTCTTAACATTCCTTTAACATCATGGGCGTGCTCTGTTAAAGCAAGTGAACACTTGAATAGATTTTTATTTATTACAAAGTCTAAAGCAAGCACAACGAAATTGCTGATCAATCTGCGAACGGGGCTCTCTGAAATCGGCACTGTATACAGTGGTACCTTGGTTTTCGAGCAACTCGGAAGCCGAACGTTTCGGTTTTCAGACGCCGCAACCCCGGAAATAAATGCTTCTGTTTTCAAACGCACCTTGGAATTCGAACGGCTTCCTGCCGCCTCGGTTGTCGAGCATTTCGGAAGTCGAACGGTCTTCCGGAACGGATTACGTTCGACAACCGAGGTACCGCTGTATGTGTTGCTTTGAGTCTGCTTCAGTGTCTGCTGGGAGAGCACAGGTTTAACCTTTTAATGTACATGTGTAGACCCTGTTAGGCGGGTTTTCATTGACCCTGTGCTTCCAGTCACCCCTTTAACATAGCAACAATCACAGAGGCTTTGCACTACCATAGTATCACACCTTCAACTGTTCGTCTGTTTTATGTTGTGCGGTAGGTTTTTCTCTGGACTCTGGAAAAGGCATCACTTCGCAGGATGAGCTGACTTTCGTGTCTGGAGCTCCGAGAGCAAACCACAGTGGAGCGGTTGTCCTTTTGAAAAAAGACACGGTCATTCAACGGGCATTATCTCCTGAGCACACATTTGAAGGCGAGGGGCTGGCCTCCTCTTTTGGCTATGATGTGGCGGTTGTAGACCTCAACAGTGATGGGTAAGCCTGCCCTCTGGCTCCTCTTTCTTCTAGTACCATGGGGAAGTGTTATTGTATCTCTCTCTTTTTTTTTTTTTGCAAAGTGGGAGAAATGAGGCTGTTCCTCATTAGGTTATGGCAAACTCAGAAAAGCTTAAATGCACCATTGCTTTTAAGAAAAGCAACCTTCCCCTTTTTCATAAAATGTAAGTTGAATGTTTTTACACTTCCTGCTCCCCTGACCCAAACATTTTAAGTGGTTTGAGTAAGTAAGCTTACTCACTGTAAAAAATTCAGCAAAATTGATGCTTTAAAGAATAATAATAATAATAATAATAATAATTTATTATTTGTTTCCCCAGCCACTCTGGGCAGCTTCCAACAAAGATTAAAATACATTAAAATGTCACACATTAAAAACTTCCCTAAAGAGGGCAGTATCTCAGGGAATATAGGCCAGGGAAGGTGAACCTGAAGACCTCCAGTTGTTGCTGGATTTCAGCTCATCAGCCCTAGTGAACAGGGCCAATGATTAATTAATTATTTTATACATACATACATACATACATACCCCGCCCATCTGGCTGGGTCTCCGCAGTCACTCTGGGTGGCTCTCCCAACAGAATATTAAAAATACGATAAAACATTAAAAACTTCACTAAACAGGGTTGCCTTCAGATGTCTTCTAAAAGTCAGATAGTTGTTTATCTCCTTGACATCTGATGGGAGGGCGTTCCACAGGGAGGGCGCCACTACCGAGAAGGCCCTCTGCCTGGTTCCTTGCAACCTCACTTCTCGCAGTGAGGGAACCTCCAGAAGGCCCTCGGCGCTGGACCTCAGTGTCCGGGCTGAACGATGGGGGTGGAGACACTCCTTCAGAGATGATCCAGCAACATTTGGAGAGCCACAGGTTCCTTATCCATGACCTAAACAAACCATAATAAGTGTAAGTCTAGAGACAATGGGTAAAACAATCACCATTAGCTGTACTGCTGGATAAGTGTTTAATGGTTATTGTATTGTTTAAGCCAGGCATGGCCAAACTTGGCCCTCCAGCTGTTTTGGGACTACAATTCCCATCATCCTGACCACTGGTCCTGTTGGCTAGGGATGATGGGAGTTGTAGTCCCAAAACAGCTGGAGGGCTGTTTGGCCATGCCTGGTTTAAACAAACAGACAGACAAACAAAAACAAACCAACAAAATATAATTCCTTCTACTGTGGTCCAGAGGATTAAACAGAACTTGGATTTGGGAAAAAGCAATCATGAACTTTGACTTGAGTCACTCTTATGAGCGGTACAGTCTTGTGCATGTTTACTCGGAAGTAAGTCCCATTGAGTTAAAAGAGGCTTACTTCCAGGTGAGTGATTACAGGAATGAAGCCCAAGTACATGGAAAACTGGATGAGCAGTGAGCAACTTGGCAAGATTGTCGTGAGTTCAGTGAGAATAAAACACTGTAAAAACGAAATACAGTAAAGTACTGTAGAAATGGCTGGGGGACGGGGAGGAATCTAGCCATTTATCACTGAACTTCTTAAAACTGAATTCAAGAGATTTCTCTGAGCAGCTGTTTTATTTGGAAGCCTTGTGTTGAATTGTGCACTCTGCTGAACATGTTGTCATTCTGAGGTCACTTTTATCACCTGCTTCTCACAGTTGCCTTAAACACAATGACCTTGTTGTTTTCTCAGTTGGCAAGATATTGTTGTTGGAGCACCACAGTACTTCGACAGGGAAGGAGAAATTGGCGGTGCTGTGTACATTTACATCAATCAGCAAGGCAAGTGGGAAGGGGTCAAACCAGTTCGGCTCACAGGACCAGCAGACTCTATGTTTGGAATCGCAGTTGAAAATATTGGTGACATTAACCAAGATGGCTTCGAAGGTAAGCGGGAAAATGATTGGCCTGCTCTTTGATGAGGATAATGATGATGAATTTCATTTCTATACCACATTATATTTTGAAGAAGAAGGGTTTGGATTTGACATCCCGCTTTATCACTACCCGAAGGAGTCTCAAAGCGGCTAACATTCTCCTTTCCTTTCCTCCCCCACAACAAACACTCTGTGAGGTGAGTGGGGCTGAGAGACTTCAGAGAAGTGTGACTAGCCCAAGGTCACCCAGCAGCTGCATGTGGAGGAGCGGAGACATGAACCCGGTTCACCAGATTACGAGTCTACCGCTCTTAACCACTACACCACACTGGCTCTCAGTATTTCAAAGCGGTTTACAACCTACATCAAAACATCATATAAAACAATCCAGAATATTATTATTATTATTATTTGTTAAATTGGTATACCGCCCTTCATCTGAAGATTGCAGGGTGGATCACAAGATAAAAAACACAAAATGAGGACACAAAAGACACAATAAAGCAAAAAACAAAAACAAAACCCCAATAACCTGCTCTCTGGAGAAAGTCAAATAGAAAGTGTACATTTAAAGTACATTTGAATAATGGGAAACGAAATATTTCAAGATGAAATATTACAAAGGAGGTTCGACTACAAAAGCACATTTAACAAAGCAAAATTAACAACAACAAAAACCACATGAACATTTCAAAGGAAAACACTACTAAAGGAAGTCAAATATAAAACACATATTTAAAATAGCATAAATAACAAGAGAATGTTATCACAAGCATATAACTTATCTACTGCTGTTGCTGCCAGTCCTGGCTATGGTGGTTCATAGTGGGCAGCAGCTGTGGAAGATCAGGTTCCATGACCTGGGTCTGCACTAAGAGACAGCCAAGTTGGTCTGTGGCCTCAGCTTTCGGAGCTGGAGTCAGTCAGGGCTCTGGAAAAAGGCCTGCGAGGTCTTCCAGGTCTCACACACAAGAAGAAGAAGAGTTTGGATTTGATATCCCGCTTTATGACTACCCGAAGGAGTCTCAAAGCGGCTAACATTCTCCTTTCCCTTCCTCCCCCACAACAAACACTCTGTGAGGTGAGTGGGGCTGAGAGACTTCAGAGAGAAGTGTGACTAGCCCAAGGTCACCCAGCAGCTGCATGTGGAGGAGTGGAGACGTGAACCCGGTTCACCAGATTATGAGTCTACCACTCTTAACCACTACACCACACAAGGTGGTCCCTGGCCTCTTCAGCAGCCTCATAAGCCCTGAAATGAGAATGTGATGGATTGGTTTGGATTCACAATTGCTGAATTTATCCATATGCTAATTTCCTCTGACCTCAACGTCATGTGGCCTCTCCCCAACACTGTCCAGAGAGTTCCAGCTAACGGGCAGCCTAGGCATGTTTGGCAGGGCTTCCTCTTCAAAGCTTCCTCCAACACGTGGACAGCATTTTGAGAGAGGCTGAGAGGTTGTGACATTAGGGGTATGTGAGTGCGCCTAACTCTGCTTTCCCTCCACGTCATGTTAAAATACTTCAGGACAGAACACGTAATTCCAACAAAATGTGTGCTTATTTTTTGTTTACGGGTTGTTAAATTATTTGTACCCCACTTTAATCTCTAGATCTCTGAGAGTTTCATCCTTACAAAATTTGCCCTTGGCAGAATGACCTTTTGTTTCCATTTTGTGCGTGTGAAATTTGTAGCAGCAGAGAATGCGGTGGGACATCTGTACATCTCCAGCCCTCCACACACTGCTACTGCTTCTTGGCAGTGATGGAAACTGAGATAGATACCGTACTATTCCGTGTATAAGACTAGGTTTTTTTACTTTAAAATTATGTGAAAAACTGCGGGTTTTCTTATACCATAGCTGTCAACCCTCCCTTTTGTTGCAGGAAACTCCCTTATTCCAATGCCGTTTCCCGCTGCTATCCCGGATTGTTGATATCCCTTAAATTTCCCGGATTTCAAAGGAAGCAGCTCCTCTCCCTCCTGCCGGCCAGGGAGGCCCCTCAGCTCCTCCTTGTGCAGCCAGACCCTCATGCCCAACCAGACAGCCAGCCTGCCTGCCGTCTATGCGCTCGCTCTTTCGCTCTCCCGTTTGCGCGCAGCCTCTAGAGCGCAGGGTGGCGAGGCTACTTGGTGCCATTGCACCACCCTCATGGCATCCCTTATTTTCAAATCCGAAAGCTTGAAAAAATCCCTTATTTTCAAATCCGAAAGTTGACAGCTATGTCTTATACACAGATAGTGAATGGTGGGGATTTCTTAAATTGGAGTCCCTAAAAATAGGGGGCGTCTTATACATGGGGGCGTGTTATACACAGAAAAATACGGCAATCTAATTGCCAAATGGCACCTTAAACCTAGGTTACAGTCACTACAATGGAATGTTTAAGCACCATTCCCGCCCGCCCCACACAATGAAGTTGTCGCTATCGTTGTTGTCACCATTCTTTCCATCTCTATATTGCTTTATCTTTTAAAGAACAAATCTCAAAGCGGTTTACAACAACATGACAACGTCAAATAAAACAATCCAGAATAAAACAAATTCAAGCTCCAAGGGAAAAAATGTTTCAGATCCTTCTCTAAGCGACATTTTGCTTTCCCCAGTCGCCAGCCTGGCATTCAGAAATCTCCACATGGTTGCCACTGGACCTGAGCCAGCCGCAAAATGCGGCTAATTTCTGATTCTCGGGCCTGGACCAACTCCATAGGCCATGGCTTATTTGAGCAATTCATGTAGCTTTGAAAACCTGCATGTTCAGTTTGACTGTTTTGTTGTCCCCCTCTCTTTTTTTTATGCAACAGATATTGCTGTAGGGGCTCCATATGACGACTCTGGCAAGGTGTATATTTATCACGGCTCCGAGAACGGGATAAACACAAAACCAGCACAGGTACTAACTAGTGATGTCCGCTTCTCCTTCCAGTGGAACTAAAATATTCATTTCGCTTGTTTCCTAAGCTTCTCCCAAGTAGCTGCCCACTTATAGCTCTCTGCCACCTGCTTCTCTCTCTCCTTTGACTTTGTATGCCACTATTTTCTCTGCCTAATAATCTCTTTGTGTAAGACCCTGTCTGCACTATACATTTAAAGCAGTATCATGCCACTTTAAATGGTCATGCTTTCCACCAATGCATCCTGGGAACTGTAGTTCATTATAAGGGCATTAAGAGACTCCTATTCCCTTCATAGAGCTTCAATTCCAGAATTGAATTGCTAAATCTTTTTCCTTCTATAGAAAATAAGTTAAAATACCATATTTTTCGCTCCATAAGACACACTTTTTTCCTCCTAAAAAGTAAGGGGAAATGTCTGTGCGTCTTATGGAGCGAATGCATGGTCCCTGGAGCCAAATTGCCTAGGGGCCAAAAGCAGATTGTGCTCTTTTTTTTACAAAGAGAGAAGAGGGTGCTGAAAGGAAGCCGCTGAACAGCTGTTTAGCAAGCGATCGGGGAGAGAGATAAGGCTCCCTTTCCAGCCCTGCCCCCTTGCCCAGGGCTCCGTTGTTGAATGCAGAGGGAGGCTGTTTGTTTCCCCAGCGACATGTGACTGGCTGATTAGATTATCTGTCTGGAAACTATAGAAATGGCTCCCTTTCCTGTAGGACTAGAAGCTGCAAACTGTGAGTTGAACCCCATTAAAACGGGGCTTTTCCTCTTTGAAAAAGAAGCTGCACCACTTTGAGCTGATCCTCAAAAAAACAGGGCTTTCCCCCTTTCCTCCTCTAAAAACTAGGTGCGTCTTATGTTCAGGTGCGTCTTATGGAGCGAAAAATACGGTACTTTTTCCTGTTGTTGTAGAATTCAGCTCTTCCTTCAGATTTGTATTATTATTTGTAATTATTATTATTTTTTTGCATGTGTGGAGCATGGCCTGCCTCCTAATAAATGCAGATGTGATATTCTTTTGTTGTTTTAATTTACCATTGATTTTTCTGTTTTTATTTATAAGCTTTATGCAGACAGGAAATCCTGGGGGGGAAATTGACTATGTGTCCTGAGGGCTTGTCAGCAGACTCTTAACTGCATTAATCAATAATTCTTATTGATTATGGTTCTGGAGATTGGTGTTGATGAGATAGATGCTTGGCTAGTTCTTCTTGGTGGGAAGAGCTCACCTAATTTCCATAGATACCGTATTGGTTGGAATATAACCCTCACTTCCCACCCCCCCCACCCCAAATTCTGATCGTGAAAAGTTAAAGTGCGGCTTAAATTCGCAAGCTTACAAAAATGGGCTTTTATACAATATCGCGGCTGAAACAGACATACGGTAAAACGGAACCAAAAATTTTTTTATTGCCAATTTGCAAGCTTGAGACTGCTCGTTTGCCATTTATGGGAGTGAGTGCCTGCGGAATTGCAGCCAATTGAATAGCGATTTGAGATTTCAGCGATTGTACAATAACTTTTGCGAGCTTGCGAGATCAAAGGCTTAAATTGGCTCGGAGTTGCAATTCTACCAACCGCAGCGATTTTCAGCCTGTAACCCAATTTTAAGGGAGCGGCTTATATTCAGCTATTCTCCCCCCCCCCCCCCCGAATTTTAAAGGTGCGGCTTATTTGCAGGTGCGGCTTATACAGGTGAAACTCGAAAAATTAGAATATCGTGGAAAAGTCCATTTATGTAAGCAACTGTTTTCATTAGGTACTGGAGTTTAATATATGAGATAGACTCATGACATGCAAAGCGAGATATGTCAAGCCTTTGTTTGTTATAATTGTGATTATTATGGCGTGCAGCTGATGAAAACCCCAAAGTTGAAATTGTTAAGTTGGGGTTCTCATCAGCTGTACGCCATAATAATCACAATTATAACAAATAAAGGCTTGACATATCTCGCTTGGCATGTCATGAGTCTATCTCATATATTAGTTTCACCTTTTAAGTTGAATTACTGAAAGAAATGACCCTTTCCACGATATTCTAATTTTTTGAGTTTCGCCTGTATTCGGGCCAATACGGTAGCCTATAATTGTGTGACGTTTGACAGCACCCTCTTCCATAGTGTGTACCCCATTGCGGCTCCTTTCTGACTTCCTTTAGCTGCGCTTTTTATGCCTTTAGCTTCCTTTTTATGATCCTTTCCTATGTCTGATTTACTCCCTGCCTTTTTCCTTAGGGGACGTTCCACTAATTGCGGGGCGAATCTTTGACCCTCCAAGTCCCATCAGCCATAGCAATCCTGTTCAGTGATTAGGGACGTTGTAGTTTAGCAACATCTCAAGGGCCAAAGGTTCCCTGCACAGATGAAGCTGCTAAATGCATACATTTATTATTTAAATGTTTTTCTAAACCACCCTTCATCTTTAGAGACACGAGGACTGTATGCAGAGGCATGAACATATCAGAACATTCCCAAAATCCAATACACTGAAAAACAGCAAAGACAACAGTGTATATGGACAGCAGTCAAGTAGCAAAAGACGGCATAACCATTCCCATTTTTGGCACTGTTTCAGATTCTGGATGGTGGGGCAAACGGAGTCTCGTCCTTTGGTTATTCTATCACCGGAAACATGGACCTTGACAAAAACTCCTATCCTGATATTGCTGTTGGGTCTCTTTCAGATTCTGTAGCTGTTTACAGGTGTGTAGCGCCTTCTTGATTTAACCTTGATTTAACTCTGGGGTCGCACCTGTCGCACCCTGGTTGCTCTCAGACACCTCCTTTGTCACCCTTAAAAAATAACTGAGGGTTTGGGGCATTGTTTGTTTGGGAGGTTTCCTGCTTTCTTTTTTATTTATTTGTTATGGGGTGTGCACAGTTTTTTTTGTTTATTTGGAGGGGGCGGGGGAGTCTGAGCATCACCAGTTTTCTTCAGTGAACTGGGTATTTTGTGGTACCCTAACAGGTGGCGCTGTGGGTTAAACCACAGAGCCTAGGGCTTGCTGATCAGAAGGTCGGTGGTTCGAATCCCTGCAATGGGGTGAGCTCCCGTTGCTTGGTCCCAGCTCCTGCCAACCTAGCAGTTCGAAAGCACGTCAAAGTGCAAGTAGATCAATAGGTACCACTGCAGCGGGAAGGTAAACGGCGTTTCCGTGTGCTCCTCTGGTTAGCCAGAAGCGGCTTTGTCATGCTGGCCACATGACCCGGAAGCTGTACGCCGGCTCCCTTGGCCAGTAACGCAAGATGAGTGCCGCAACCCCAGAGTCGGAAACGACTGGACCTAATGGTCAGGGGTCCCTTTACCTTTTAACAGTTTCTTAGATTTCCAAATGTGCCACTGAGCCCAAACATTTTTGAGGAGACTAGACTTAACAGCTGGCATGAATTTCCACAGTGTACTTTTCATCTTTTAAGAACAGCGAGGCCCCAAACTTTCATAAATATTAAAAGGAGTGAGTCCTTGAACAAGAGCACAGTCACTTGGGCATAATTCTCTCAGACAAAGGAATGATGATATAGTAAATGTGTCTTGGACTGTACCATTTCAGACTGTCGGGGGGCCTAGAATCCTTCCCCTTACAATCCATCTGTCCGTGTTCAGGGAATTGTTTTCCAATGTGGAGGGCCAAGCCAGTCATGTGACTCTCTATCTGCTGCCCAGTGGCGTAGCGTGGGTTGCCAGTGCCCGGGGCTGCATGGAAGGAGGGAAACGGATGGGTGCGCATTCACCTGCCCAACGACATCCATGTCCCCCAAGAGATCGCAGCCGCAGAGATAAGAAAATAAGAGCCGTTCCTTTGTCTGGAGAGGTCACTTCCTGGTTCGCACGGAGAAGCCGTTTTCAATGGAGCCCAGTGGCGGAAGCATGCAGCTGTGTTGAGGCAGCAACGAGTGTTGAAATTTTGCGCCCCTAACAATTTTGAGCATGGGGAAATCGCCCCTTTGACCCCCCACCCCACGCTACACCACTGCTGCTGCCTGAAGTAGAACAGTCTAGACACAGGAGAATGTCATCCAGGCCTACGTTGCCACTGTTGTGGGAATAATTGTGCATAAAAACAAAGACAGACAGACAGAAAGACAGACTAAGACTGAGGAAGAGAAGTCAGTTTTATTCTAAATGCAGTCACCCAAGCCTTTGTTTATCAGATGTGCAACATGTTTTGATGAAACATTTTACTCTAAACCCTCTTGTGCTTTCAGTGCTAACACACTGCAAAGAACTAGGCCACTCTGTCAGAGCCTCTCCGTCCTACAGCATGAAAATGGAAAGCCCAATTGGGCTTTCTCTGTTTATTAGCCTAAAAATTCCTTCCCCGAGTGCCATTCATTGAAATAACAAGTTTCTTCCCCAACCTCCTCTTCCCTCTCGACATACAAGATCGCGGCCCGTGGTGAACGTTAAGAAAACGATTAAGATAGATCCCGGCAGAATAGACCTAAAGAGAAAGAACTGTGAAGTCCCCAGCGGGATTTGGTAAGCCGTTGAACTCCTAATATTTGTTTCAATGTTTTGGCAAACATTTGTGTTGTTTCATATGCACGAGACTTTCCACTATATGGCGTACTGCATGGGAGGTTACTATGCTAATACAGTGGTACCTCGGGTTACAAGCGCTTCAGGTTACAGACTCCGCTAACCCAGAAATAGTACGTCAGGTTAGATGCTCAGTCCCTGCTCCTGCCAACCTAGCAGTTCGAAAGCACGTCAAAGTGCAAGTAGATCAATAGGTACCGCTGCAGCGGGAAGGTAAACGGCGTTTCCGTGCTTTGCTCTGGTTCGCCAGAAGTGGCTTAGTCATGCTGGCCACATGACCTGGAAGCTGTATGCCGGCTCTCGGCCAATAAAGCGAGATGAGCGCCGCAACCCCAGAGTCGGTCACGACTGGACCTAATGGTCAGGGGTCCCTTTACCTTTACCTTTACTTGACTATAGAGGGTGGGCATTGAAGCAATACATTTACTCTCAAGATTCCAGCAGCTTTTGGTGAAATGTCTCCAGTGCTGAACTCTTTGAAGTTTATTTCTGTGCTCTTGAATTCTTCCAGCGTGAACATTGAAGCGTGCTTTGAGTATACAGCTAGTTCCAGTGACTTCAACCCCAAACTAAGTAAGTTGGTATGATTTAACGATACTTGCATATCATTAAGTGTAGCTCCCACAACAATTTGTCCCATTTGCAAATGTGTCCATGGACCCCCCCTTTTTTTTTTGCAATCCCCTGTTCTGCATTCTTTTAACTTCACGTGTTCATGCCAAAAATGCCTGAAGCGGGACACTTGTGTCCTTACAAAGCCGGCTCAGTGGCGCATCTTGCAACGTGATCAGGTCTTAAAACTTGTTGCCTTCCAGGGGCAAGGCAGGGGGGGAAATGGGCTAATGTACAACATCTGAAAGATAAATATATAGGGTTCTTAGAAGAAGTGTCAATGTCTATATTATCTTTCTTTAGTCAAAATTATGTACATTGCTAGTGGAGAGTGGTAATAGGGAAGTCAGCTACATATATATAATGTTTGTAACTTAGTTTCTTTCTCCAAAAGGAACGGTTAATGAAATTTTGATAATATAAGGATATATATTAGTAATAATAATCTTAATTTGTCTATGAAATTTTAAGTTTATGTGTGAAGATTATATTGTGAAAATTATAAGAATGACGTATTTTATTCTTAGTTTGTAGGTTTGTGTATTAGTTTGTATGATTCTTTGTGTGTTTATTTTTCTTTATGTATGCAAAATAAAATAAAAAAATAAAATAAAAAAATGAAAGATAGTATACCAGCCTTTCCCAACCTGGTGGCCCTCCCCAGGTGTTACGGACTACAAATCCCATCAGCCCCCTAAGGCAGGGATTGTGGGATTTGTAGTCCAGCAATATCTAGAGTGTACTAGGTTAGGAAGGCTGAACTGCATTGATTTCTAGTACAATTTAAACAAAGGGCAGTGAATTAAACATGGTGCAACTTGTCTTCCCTTACTATTTCTGAGGGTTCTTTTTCTTTCCACTCCAACCCCCCCCCCCCCGCCCTTCCCAGTTCTGAACTATACATTTGAAGTAGAAAATGAGAGGCGGCGATCGGGCTGGCCGTCCAGAGTGCAGTTTTCCGACCGACTCCCTTCTAGAGGGCAGTCTCTTGAGCGACTCTCGGATCAGTTGAGCGGGAGTGTGACTCTCCAAGGACAGAAGAAAGAAGAGTGTGTGACAAAAAAACTCATATTGCAGGTATGAGAAGCGCAGAGGCTTCTGTTTTCAATGCTGCCCCATTCAGCTCTAGTTTCGCCAACAATACATTTCCAGGTGAACTTGAGGTGGCCTCCGGCTTGTGGGTCACGTCTGAGATCCATTGTGGTGCCGTGATTAGAAAGCTGGCTTAGGAGAACCTGTGGCCGAGTTCCCACACAGCCGTGAAGCCCATTGGGGGACCTTGGGCAAGTCCGCCTCCATCAGCCTTAGCCTACCTCGCAGGGTTGTTGTGAACATACAGGAGAACAACATGTATGCCAGCTATTGCAAGCTCCGTGATTTTGCATGTTCTAATCATTGCACAGAATAACAATTTCATGTTTGCTCCTTTAGTTCAGGCAAAAGCAGTTCAATCAATCAAATTTTATTACGGTCATAGACCAGCATTTAAAATCTGAAAAGTGCTTTACAGAGCTAAAGGAGATTAAAACGCAGAATGAATATAGCAGTCTACAAATTTAAAAGGGGCTAAAAATCAAAAGCAGTTTACACAGAAATATCAAAACATTATGCATGTATATAAGCACCCTAGGAACAAATTCCTTGCTTGCGTCCTTTGGTGTTACAAGCAAGGAATTTGCCCGTGATTTCATTTGACTTTAAACAATTTTTTTTAAAAAATAGTCCACTAAAGGCCTCCATTCCTCTATAAAAAGTTTGTCGTTTTGAATGCATAGTCTGTTACTTTCAAAAACCACTCCTCCTTCATTGGAACCTCTTCTTTCCATTTCTGCACATGTACTATTCTAGCTGCTGCTGTCACATACATAAATAGTTTGGCAATGCGAGTAGTTACGTTTAGGTTAAATATTTGAGGGGTGGCCCTAGCCGGCTGAACTAATGTGCCAATGTTGGAAACCGAGATGTTATCACAGTGATGGCATTGTGCAGGCTGGGGGCCTTCGTGCAAGCTGAACCCACAGTAGGTTTGAAGCCAGGATATTTACTGCCAAACCCAGCAGGGGGTTATTCTGTGTGCTAATAATTCAAATGTATATATCTCTTAGGAAAATATCAAAGATAAACTGCGTCCAATTCCTATAACAGTTGGCGTCGCGATAAACGGCTCCGAGTCCAGCTCTCAGTCAAGGAGGAGGCAAGGAAGGTCGCTCCCAGAACTTCTTCCCATTCTAAATTCCAATGAACCAAGTACAGTTAATGCGGAAGTAAGTCCCCCCCCTTCCCTTTCTAATCCCGAGATTTGTTCTAGCCTGATTAGTTCATTTTGCACCACGTCTCAGAAACACATAGAAAGAAGGAAAGGTTTGTGTCAGGGACGTGGCACGGGGCAGGGAGGAGGTGCAAGGGCTGTCAAGGGAAAGAGAGCCACAGCACCACTCAGGCAGCAGCGAGGGATGCAGGATGTCCCTCAGCGAAGGGGAGGAGCAACCAGGAAGTTTGGTGGAGACGGGGCTTGGAGATGCTGCAAGACCCCTAGCAACGCCTGAGGTAACGGAGGAGCCGGGTGCGCCGGCACTTCCGTCGCCCCAGGTGCGTAGAGGGAAGAAGCGTAAGGAATCTAGGAGGAGATTTGGACTACCGAAACTGTTATATTGGGGGCGGACCCGTGAGCGGCCACTCCCGGATTCTGGTACCGACTCGAGCGGTCATGAACTTTAGAGCTCTGCCTGTACATAGTTGTTGACCGTTCAGCCCGGACACTGAGATCCAGCGCTGAGGGCCTTCTGGCGGTTCCCTCACTGCGAGAAGCAAAGCTACAGGGAACCAGGCAGAGGGCCTTCTCGGTAGTGGCGCCCGCCCTGTGGAACGCCCTCCCACCAGATGTCTAAGAGAACAACAACTACCAGACTTTTAGAAGACATCTGAAGGCAGCCCTGCTTAGGGAAGCTTTTAATCTGTGATGTGTTAATGTATTTTCATGTTTGCTGGAAGCCGCCCAGAGTGGCTGGGGAGACCCAGCCAGATGGGCGGGGTACAAATAATAAATTATTATTATTATAAAGCTGTAAATACAGATGCAGACGTTTTCCGGATCTTTACTCCCGAGGAGACACCACAGCATCCTTACAGTTTGTCTGAGTAACAATTCAGAAATCTGCATTTGTAATGCCTGCATGCTTGTTGATGTGCGCTGTCTTTTAATCCAAAATTAACAGGGGGCACAGGGGGCCGAGGCTCCCCCAAACTTTTCAAGGAGGGGGGGCAGGCCCCCTCAATATTCTGCATCTGCAGCGGGCCCCGTTGGGCCTCCTGATGCATGCATGACGCCACATGCACAGGCTGGGGCCCCTGGAAGTTGGGCGTGTTATGTACCCCATCACACAAATCTAAACCTGTGTTCATTGTAGGTGCAGTTCCTGAAAGAAGGTTGTGGAGAAGACAATATTTGCCACAGCAACCTGAAGCTTCATTACAGATTTTGCACCAAAGAAGGAAATGAAGACAGATTTTCCTATTTACCAATGTAAGTCTTTAAGGAACAGGATACCAGTTTTGAAAATAAAGTCGCTTGTGCTCCTTCGAGGCTTTTCTTCCCACTAGTCCCTAAAACCTGACTCATTCTGTGTCCTTAGTAAGAACAACATCCCAGTGCTTGTCCTCAAAGACCAAAAAGACATTGCCCTTGAAATCACAGTGACAAACAGTCCGTCGGATCCGAGAGATCCCGAGAGAGATGGGGAAGATGCCCATGAAGCCAGGCTCATAGCTACCTTTCCAGATAGCTTGACTTACTCTGCTTTTAGGGAGCTGAAAGCCTTTCCGGTAAGTACTGTTTCCATTTTTTTTAAAAGCATTTCACGAAAACGCGTTGTAAACTTTATCATGGGAAATCACGTTGGTGAAAGACGGGACTCCACAACGTCATCTGGTGTCACCGTGTTATAATGCACGTAAAACGCTTTTTCTTTGCTAATGTAGCTGAGTCCCAGGTGATGAGGACGTTCAAAGAACCTTTTCGTTATTTAACTCTTTGCATTGAAATGTTGATCTCTTTCAATCTAGGAGAAACAACTGACCTGCGGGGCTAATCCAAACGGCTCTCAAGTAGACTGTGAACTTGGAAATCCTTTCAAGAGAAATTCTTCCGTAAGTGGTGTTTTCTTATAGAGCCAATGCCTGGGGTACAGTGGTACCTCGGCTTTCGAATGTAATCCGTTCTGGAAGACCGTTCGACTTCCGAAACGTTTGAAAACCGAGGAGTATTTTAAAACTCAGAATTACCTATCCCAGTACATAAAGCAAAAATTGATATATCTCTAATCTATATTAATCACTCTGCATTTATTCCATTTCTCAGGTTACATTCTACGTGATTTTAAGTACAACTAAAGTTAATGTCGATACCAAGGACTTGGACATTAATCTGAAACTGGAGACGTAAGATTTTTTTATTTTTTTAAAAAGTATTAGTTACTTTTTCTAACGCTTGTAAATATTCTGAAATGGTTGTGACTTGGTTGTGAATGCAGCGTAATTATGACATGGAAATGGTTAGTGGTTTAAAAAAACAAAGCAGAAAAAACAAGTGTCCTTTTGTTTCCTTTTTGTTGCAGAACAAGCAATCAAGTTAATTTGGATCCAATTACCGCTAGTGCTAAAGTAGTTATTGAACTGCTTTTGTCACTCACAGGGTAAGTGTCTTATATTTAGCATAACAAATCAATTCTAGAGACAATCCTTTTGTGATGGTCATTAAAATGTGGCATTTCTTTTAACAATAGGGCTGCTAAGCCTGCCCAGGTGTACTTTGGAGGCAACGTCATCGGCGAAAGCGCTATGAAATCTGAGGAGGATATCGGCAGCTTAATAGAATATGAATTCAGAGTAAGTTGAGATATATATGAAGGAATAGTTCTAGCACCTTCATTATACAGTACATCTTCAGGCGCAAAGCAAAAACGTTTCTCTTGAACCAGGCCTTTGACTGGTTGACATCTGATGTCTTTTTAAATGTGGGGGTGGGTGGGTATTGGTTTGTTGTTGTTCTTACTTTTACAATGTATTCTGTGTTTTTTATATTGTAATGTTATCAGGGCCGGATTTAGGTTTGATGAGGCCCTAAGCTACTGAAGTTAAAGGGGCCCTTTATATGTCCAGCTGTCCTTTGTCAACAAGAAATTGTTGTTGTTTTTTGTGTTGAATATATGCTATAAGGTAATTTATGGACCTACCAGTAATAGGTATCTAAAGCAATTTGCACATGTTGCCGTGCAACCAGTCCATGCAGAATGAAGGCACCCTATATATAAAGGTAAAGGTACCCCTGACCATTAGGTCCAGTCGCGGATGACTCTGGGGTTGCGCGCTCATCTCTTTCTATAGGCCGAGGGAGCTAGTGTTTGTCTGCAGACAGCTTCCGGGTCATGTGGCCAGCATGACTAAGCCGCGGCGAACCAGAGCAGCGCACGGAAATGGCGTTTACCTTTCCACCGGAGTGGTACCTATTTATCTACTTGCACTTGACGTGCTTTTGAACTGCTAGGTTGGCAGGAGCAGGGACCGAGCAAGGGGAGCTCACCCTGTTGAGCGGATTCAAACCAATGACCTTCTGATCGGCAAGCCCTAGGCTCTGTGGTTTAGACCACAGCGCCACCCGCCACATCACCCTATATATAGAAATGAGCAAACAAGTGATATTTTAGGGAGCAGGCTAGCAGGCGGCACCTATTACCTACATCATAGGAGCCTACACAACACAAAACACTGTTGTTGTATGTTGGTTTTATTTTACTTGATTTTTATCTTATGTTTCGGAAATGTACATCCAGATGTTTTCCTTTACATTTTTTGGGGGCCTCCCAAGAGTGTGGGGCCCTAAGCTATAGCTTGTTTTGCTTATACGGAAATCCGGCACTGAATGTTATGTTGAGAACTGCCCTGAGATCTGCAGATGAAGGGCAGTATGCAAAAAACAACGACAATCAATATCGATGATGTCTTGTTGCATGAGAAAATGCATGTTTATTTGTTTTTAATATTCTTGACAGATAATTAACTTGGGCAAGCCACTAAAAACATTTGGCACAGCTTCCTTGGACATCCTGTGGCCAAAAGAAATCAAGGGAGGCAAATGGCTGCTGTATTTGGTGTCTATCAACTCCAAAGAGTTAGGAGAAGTCCAGTGCGAACCTCAGAATGAAATAAACCCTTTGGGAATTAAGGTAAATAAGTGTTGCCTGTCCGGACATTGCAGGGATTTATTGCAGCTCTTTGACAACTGGAATAAGGCTTGGAATAATGTTGTTGTCCTTGCAAGAGTGCCTGAGAAAAAGTGCATATAGGAAATTGGGTGGTGATGGTGCTGTATATACAGTACTTTTGACAAGCCTGCAGAATTCAGTTCTCCTGCATAAATCCTGCTCTAACTACTCAGTTGTGTTAATCTTCTATAGCACACTTCTTTTAAAAAAAGACCCAACTGCATTTGTATCCCTGTTCATTTTTATAGATGTCTCGAAGCTCAAGGACAAAACGTCAAGTCGCAGAGAAACAGACAGAGGGTGGCAAAAGCTTTTCTTTGTTTTCAGAAAGAAAATATAAGACTTTGGTAAGCATTTGCCTTAACCTGTTACCAGCTGCTTTGTATCCCTCTCTCTCCCTTTTATTTTCCAAATTAGTCGCCAAGTGCGGATATTTATGCAGGGAGATATTAGGCATAAAGATTTTGAATTCCTGTTGAATAATTTTATTGAGTTACATGTAACACATATTTTTAAAATAACCGTTGTTTTGAAATTTAAAGGATTACAGTTGCCTGTCACCTTAAAGATGAACACTTTTATCTGGGCATAAATGTTTGCAGGTTAGGTAAAGGTAAAGGGACCCCTGACCATTAGGTCCAGTCGTGACCGACTCTGGGGTTGCGGCGCTCATCTCGCATTATTGGCCGAGGGAGCTGGCGTACAGCTTCTGGGTCATGTGACCAGCATGACTAAGCTGCTTCTGGCAAACCAGAGCAGCGCACGGAAACGCCGTTTACCTTCCCACCGGAGCGATACCTATTTATCTACTTGCACTTTGACGTGCTTTCGAACTGCTAGGTTGGCAGGAGCTGGGACCAAGCAACGGGAGCTCACCCCGCCACAGGGATTCGAACCGCCGACCTTCCGATCGGCAAGCCCTAGGCTCTGTGGTTTAACCCACAGCGCCACCCATGTCCCTTTATCCAACCTTCGGACCCTCTTTTTTTAGCCACAAAAGTACATGGCTGGGAGTTTGTAACACTTTTGAAGTGGGGCAAAGTTTTTGAAGAGGGGCAGATTGTAATCCTGAGGGCAGGGACAAAGTCAGAACTATATTTTTGTAGGCTGCTCTTCTAGCCTTTTGGGATAAAGGGGCAGGGTATGAATCCTGTAAATAAATGAGGAATTAATAAAATTAGAATTAAGGAGATAAATGTTTTCATTATTGTAAATGAAAAGTCGAATGGAATCCGTTCCGGAAGCCCGTTCGACTTCCAAAACCTTTGAAAACCAAATAGCGGCTTCTGATTGGCTGCAGGAAGCTCCTGCAGCCAATCAGAAGCTGCGGAAGCCTCGTCGGACGTTCGGGTTCCAAAAGAACTTTCTTAAACCGGAACAATCACTTCCGGGTTTGTAGCGTCCGGGAGCCAAAACGTCCGAGTTCCAGGGCATTCAGGATCCAAGATACGACTGTATCTTCAATTCTACTGAAAGATTTGAAAGTCTTGTCTAGTGGTCCCTGTGGAAGTAGTTTATCCCTTCATACGAACAGCATCTTAGCAATGGAATAAGCTTAATGCAATTAAAGAGTTCCCTATTGTTTCTGTTAAAAAAAAAGCTTTCATTGTTCCTTTTGGCTGCAAAACAGCACATTTTAAAAGTATGCACTTTTAAAAAAGTTTTGCATATTTAATGCAGGAATGTAACGAGGAGGCAAACTGTGTCACCATAAGATGCCCGCTACAAGGACTGGACAGCAAAGCATCTGTTGTGTTGCGTTCGAGACTATGGAATAGCACTTTTCTAGAGGTATGCTCTGTTAACTTGTCTTAGATTAATTTGGACCACCTCTTTTTATTTGATCTGATGCAAATTTTTCTTCCTTCCTTTCTTTTCTACCCCGCTTTACCAGGAATACTCTAAAATGAGCTACCTAGACATTGTCCTTAGAGCGACCATCAGCATCGCTGCGGCAGATAACATTAAGCTGGCAAACGAAGCGACCCATGTGAGTCTGTAACATTTCTTTTAACGATGGAGGCCGCACATTTTCATAGGCAGGGAGGGAGCTGTTCCTTCGGGAACGAGGGGCGCGGCATGTTCAACAGGAAATATACTTCAGTAAGAAATCCTCTTTCAGCCTGAGGGCCGCATCCCCTTCTGGCTGATTTCCCAGGGGCCACATATCCGTGGTGGGTGGGGCCAGGGCAAAAGTGGATGGAACCACAACTGTAAAGCGTAACTTTTTACAGTGGGCTGATTTCTGCACACATGCCTGCATTGCAGGGAATTGGAACATCTGACCATCTAACTACAATTCAGTGAGCCTG
This sequence comes from Darevskia mixta, assembly GCA_034641385.1. Lineage (NCBI taxonomy): Eukaryota > Metazoa > Chordata > Lepidosauria > Squamata > Lacertidae > Darevskia > Darevskia mixta. The sequence goes on from JAWWNH010000098.1 coordinate 1,389,140, forward strand.
CAACTCAGCCCAGGCAAGCAGGAAGCACTGTTGGTAGTGCAAGGATACAATCCAGCCTGGCAAAAGCACCTGAGGAGGCTGCATAGCAGGGGGAGTGAGAAGGGTGTAGCCTGGAGAGAGGGAGTGTGGATGGGGAGAGCCAGATAGAGCTGCTTTTAAGGGCTGCATTTGCCCCCACCCCACCGAACCTAAGATTTTCCACTTGGCTGTAGACCAAGAGTTTCCCAAACTTGATTCTCCAGCCGTTGTGTGGACTACAACTCCCATCACCCCTAGCTAGCAGAACCCAGTGGTCAAGGATGTTGGGAACTGTAGTCCAAAAACAGCTGGAGACCCAAGGTTGGGAAACCCTATTGCAGACAATACTGAGCTAGATAGCCCAATGGACCTGCTTGGGTATAAGATATCCTTCCTAGGTTCCTACTTTTAGTTGCTATTAATAAACCATCTGAAAAATGGTTTAACGCTGTCCACTATGCTTCCATTGCTCAAAAGGATGCAGATTTTTAAAGTTCAACACATTGTGCCCAGCTGTCTTCTCCACTGACATCTATGTACTTTCCTGATCTCTAGGTGCGGGTGACTGTCTTCCCTGCAAAGACAGTAGCTCTGTATAAAGGGGTGCCTTGGTGGATCATCTTAGTAGCTATTCTTGCAGGCTTGTTAATGCTTGCTCTGTTGGTATTCTTGCTATGGAAGGTGAGTTGTTTTACTAATATGCTATTTTAATATGTGCTCCACACATCATGGGGTGGTTTCTTTTTACAGATGGAAAGATACCACCACCCACTTAGTATAGGGAAATGTATTTCCTTTGGTTGAGATGTTAAGTGAAACAACTTGCCTAAACAAGCAAGTAGTAGGGGTAGAAATCAGTTTTGATGTTATAATTACTTGTGCTGAAAAATACCTGGTGATGATTTTAAACTCATGTGCATTTTATTTTTTGTGGGATAGCATTTATCTTCATAAGATGTCAAAATAGTATTTATAACATGAAAATTAATTTTGAGACTGTTATTAAGTGGGGAAGCAATTCCTAATATGCATAGACATGACTCAATCTCGTTAGGATTGAATGTTGGCACTGAGGCTGTTTTTTTTTTTTTTTTTTTACAAATTAACCAATCTGAAATTAACCAAGATCATAAAGGAGACCATATGTAATGCTAAGCCAAACTATGGCTTAGCACGACCAATCAAATGTCCAGATTCCTGGAAAGAATATCATGACTGCCGTGTTCCTCTGATACTGCTCCTGCTGCACGGCTGTGAGATAAGCTATGGTTTGGCCTAGTGTTACATCTAAATCGGACCCACGGTTTATCTCCCCCAAACCACAAGTAGCAAGCCAAAGAATAAACCTTGCCTACTGTTCATGGCTTATCTGCAGCATGATAAATCTTGAGTCTAGGTTTGGATGCAACATCAAGCCACGCCATGGCTTATTTCACCGCAGAATAGTAGAAACGGAACTGGAAGAAGAACAAAGCAGCCACAATCTTCTTCCCAAGAAACCCACAAATTTTCCTCATTCGTGCCAAGCTATGATTTGGTTTAGCTTTTTTTCTGTATGAACCAGGCCAGTCTCTTTCATGATCTCGGTTCGCTTCAGAATCCTGTCCTTTGTAGACATGTAAAAATAGCCTAGCATTATGTGTGAACCAGGTCACCATCTTGAGATGTTTTTCACATATCTACATCTAAACACGCTCTGCATGTGTATGTATACATCAATGTGCTGCCCCTTGCATCAAAGGATAATTGATAAGGATTTCAGCTCGCTACCTAATGGACCCAATCATTCTCCGGGTGAAGCGTTGTTGCCCAGGTGTATGGGGATTCCTATAGGACTCAATATGTCACCCTTTTCCACTACCCCAGTGTACAGGACGATGCAGTGTGCCAAAAACCTTACAGGAAATGGGAGGTTCGTTCTTCCTCTCACTGCTGTTCAGATTATTTGAGGTCAAGGTGTTGAGTTGCCCACAAAAAGAATGGGACACAGAAATTCCATCAGAAACCTTTTTATACATCGGCCAAAAAAAGGGGGATCTTCACAGTCACCTCCTCTTTAAAACACCCATTTGATTTCTCAGAAAAGTGAATCAGGTTTTGTTTTCTGCTAGAGAAAACAAACATGTGATTTCAACAGTGCCAGCCTCATGCACGGAGCATTTGTATCCGGTTCCCCCAAATAGTATTTTTTTTTTAATTAATGTTTGCCAGCCTGCTGATAATGTATAATGATATAACTGAAGGGTGAGAACAGCAAGTGACAAAGCCAGCGATGGAAAAGTCCTACTGCAAGCAAGTCAGCTTGAAAGGTTATTGTAGAACTGTGACATAATTGGATGGATATTTTAACATGCGCGTACAAAGAAATCTGGTTCACCTTTTTTCCCCCCACATTAGTCCGTCACATTGACTAAATGCCTTGCTTCCTTATAGTGTGGTTTCTTCAAGAGAGATAAGAAAGATCATTACGATGCCAAATATCACAAGGCTGAAATCCATGCTCAGCCATCTGATAAAGAGAGGCTTACTTCTGATGCATAGTATTGATCTACTTCTGTAATTGGTAATTGATCAGTTTTTTTTTTAATTTGTTAGCTGCTGCGGGACATGCTTTTTGGTTGTGGTGGCTAATGACTGGGAAGCTTGCTGCATCTGTTTCCATTAATTGCTGCGTTTTCAAAATATCAATTTGCGCTTGCTTATGTCGTTTATAACCATCTCTCCCTCTCTCAGTGCATGAGGATGCAAAGCCTTTCGGCAATTATTTTTAACAGCTGTTTACTCTGTGCGTTCTTCCTTGAAATTCTGAAGGCTTTCCGCTTAAGGATGGCAATCCAGCTTCTCAACATGTAGGCTCGTGATCCAGGTGACAGGTTGTGCCCCTGGAGCTATGTTAACTCTGCTATGGAAAAAAGGAAATGTTCTAAGGGGTCTGTTCTTCATTGAGAAGATGGGTTCTATCAGGAGCAAACTTGACATGATGTTAAAGGCACCTGCACACTGCAATATGCAGATTGTAAAAAAATGGAAATAGCATCACCTGGAAAGAAGAGGGGATGATAATTGTCAGGATCCCTCCGTTCTCTGAACTTGCTGTTCACCTTGGGAGGAAATTCCTCGCTGTGATTCCTGCACCTACCCTGGCCAAAGCAAATGGGAGCTCCAGAAGAGGGATTTTCTGCAGCAAAGGAGGAATTGGTTAAATTACCCTTCCCCACATGCTGCAATCCCAATAATGATCAGTCCTATCCCTATAGGTAAAGGTAAAGGGACCCCTGACCATTAGGTCCAGTTGTGACCGACTCTGGGGTTGCGGCGCTCATCTCGCTTTATTGGCCGAGGGAGCCGGCGTACAGCTTCCGGGTCATGTGGCCAGCATGACTAAGCCGCTTCTGGCGAACCAGAGCAGCGCACGGAAACGCCGTTTACCTTCCCGCCGGAGCGGTACCTATTTATCTACTTGCACTTTGATGTGCTTTCAAACTGCTAGGTTGGCAGGAGCAGGGACCGAGCAACGGGAGCTCACCCCGTCGCGGGGATTCGAACCGCCGACCTTCTGATCGGCAAGCCCTAGGCTCTGCGGTTTAACCCACAGCGCCACCCACGTCCCATCCCTATGGCTGATGCTATATATAATTTTTAATACCTTCACATTAAACTAAATGCCAAAGTTGAATGTCCTATATAGTTTGGCCCAGAGGCAAGCTTTCCTGAAAGCCACCTTGCCCAACCACAACAGATCTTTTTTTGCAATATGCAATAGAGGATTGGATGTGCCCTAGATCAAACTCTGGATCCACATGGACCTATGAGGACTTGACCTTCTGCCCCATGTTAATGCGTGTGGATCCTAGGACATGTCTGAGAATCCTCTGCAAGGTGCTGGGATTCTGTAGCTGCCTTAGGGGTAAACTGCTGTGGAAAGTGCTCCTCCCTTCAAGGGAAATTGTGGCGCCAAGCTGCTATTCATTGGCAAACAATGAGGAGCTAGGTAGCTGCAGCTCACTCACCTAGATATAGGAGCATTTTCAGATGTCAGGCGTGAACAGCCTTGGAACCTCCTGTGCTGTTTTGTTCTAATGTTAGTTGATAGCATGAAAGAGAGAGCAGGAGAGATCTGAATAGAAATGAGCACCCATCCCAAATTTTGGCTTTCCCACTGAAACGTGAAGCAAGAAGCTCTAAGCTTGGGGGGGGGGTGTTTTCTATTAGAGGTGGTTCATTTAAACCTGCCTGTGGGTTCTTTCAACATTAAAAACAATCATAACTATGGCATTAGCATTTTAAGGTTTTACTTCCCCAATCCACCACATAGTTAAAGCTGCAATCCTGTACCCATTTACCTGGGAGAATACTCTGCTGAACTGAGTGAGACTTTAATCTTAGTAGACATGTATACGATTGTGCTGTGTGTGTGTGTGTGTGTGTGTGCGCGCGCATCTGGACTGTGAGCTATGATTGCAGTCCACAACAATTAAATCAATGTGAGATTTGACATAGGCTTCAATATAGCATGAGCCATCCCATATATAGATTGTAGGATTTTAGATATGTTTTGCTCCTATGCTCAGAAGTTCAATAGCTTTATTAACCACTAATGCATGCCAAAAGCCTTTATTGCTGTTACTGCTTTTTCCTCGTAAAGGGCTGTTCTCAATTTGTCAATTTCTGTGGGAAGTTTATGGTCAATTTTGAACTTCTGTTTTCTATGCTTAAATATGCATTTCTCCTCTGAAGCTTGCCTTCTGCATGATGCCGTGTGCTGTTGTGAAACCAGAAGTCATATTTAAGTGAATATTATATTCTGCTTGCTGGATTGCCAAGACAACCACTTTCATCTTTAATGAGCAAAAGCATTACCTCTAAAAGAAGCTGAAATGAGTCATTTGTCAGACAAAACGAGCATTTATCTTAGGTTATGAGTCTGTTGAACAGACAGGTGAGGGGTGGATCCAGAGGCCTATGAGCTCCTAATCTGGTGCCTAGTTATCATGAGTGAACAATCGGAGGCAAGATAATGCCTGCGGATGTTTGTGCTGATTCCCTGTATCCATAGGAGGTCTTCAGATCTCGTGAGATTTGCTGAAACCAATCAGAAGCACCCATTAAGCAGAACATTCAACATGCCGGACAGTGAGCTGCCAGCCCCAGCCAAGCTCAGTCTGAGAGACTAGAGAAAAAGGCCTGAACCAACAGGGCCTATCATTAGAAAAACGGGACATCTCAAGGACTTTGAGATCCCAGGGAAACTGGTGATAAGATTTACAGGAGTAAACGAGTTGGGCTTCTGGCCTCCTGAGTGCATAGAATAAGCAAGGCTATCCCCCCCTCTCCCCACAGGGATGGAGAACAGTGCCTACAGGGCATTTGTCTCTTGTGTCTTATCAATTATTTGTCTCTTGTGTATTATTAACGTATGCCCTACTGTCATGTTTGGCGGGCTGCAAGTACAAATCAGGCAGCTGGGGGCGTGAGGGTCAGCATTCATACCAAGCTAGGAGGGAAGACACTGGGAAATAGCAAGACTGAACAGCCTCACTCTTCCACTGAGTTCCCATGGGATGTAGCTTTGAGGCAGTCAAGTGGTGAGAGAGGTTCTTTCCACTTCTGGTTGCCCCCAGCCTTCTGTGAAGTGAGAAGGCCGATCCCTTCTCTCTCTCTCTCCCTCCCTCCCAAAGTTCTTTAGAAAAGTGGAGAGCCTTGCACAAGATACGTTTTCGCTGCTGAATGCCTTACGACCTGGTCTTCATCCCGTTACTTCATCCCTTGGTGAATCCTCAGTTTGTGCTAGAGAGTTGGTTTTTTGTTTTTTTTGGAGGGGGGGGGAAGAGTTAGGTTTCTGTCTTTCTATCCAAGCTGGCACAAAGTGAGATGCCATTCCCGATTCTGCCCACTTCACCCCCAAGTTCTGAGAATTTGAAATCAATATTTTGCTTCTGTTAGTCACTTAAGAAATTCCTCACCACCACCAGAGACCGTATTTGTGGGACCTTGCTCTACAGGGAACTGTTTTCATAGTTTGCTAATATAGGATTATTAATCCAGAATCCACAAACTCACCTTTTATCTTGACAACATACAGAGTTTAATAATAATAATAATAATACCGTAGATTTGAGATTAATGGAAGTGATTTCTATTTACCTGCTTGGATTGCGCTCTTTGCCGACTCCTGCTCCTGCTGTATTTGGGGTGCTGCATTTTGCCTGTTCTCTTTAAAGGAAGGCTTGTCTGTGTTCTGCCGGCGCAAGGATGTAGCCGCACATTTAACTCCTGTCTTGGATTTCCTTCCCCTATAGTGTGGGTTCTTCCAGCGTTCCAGGTACGATGACAGCGTCCCACGCTACCACGCTGTAAGAATTCGGAAAGAGGAGAGGCAGATCAAAGAAGGAAAAACTAAAGAGAATTATGCAAAAAAACAGTGGATCACGAAATGGGATGAAAATGAAAGTTATTCCTAGGGATCATCCCTGAACTGAAGGCTCATTTTAAAAAAAAGTGTATTTGATTCACATGATGGAAAGATGGAAGTCCTATGTACAGAAACAGCTGCCTTAAAAAAATTGTTACTTCTATACAATTTTTTTTTGTTTTACAGACCTAACTTTTAAAACCGCTTAAACCAATCTACATGCCTTATCTAAAATGCTCAATGTTCAAAAGCCATTAAAATTTTAATCCAAACTATCAGGCAGGAAAGGAAAGGAAGAGGGGAGAGCCTGTAGAGCGGATATAATCTCAAGCTGCTCTGTCTCTTTGTCTGGAATGGTTGAGCCAATTGTGTGGGAGAGGCGTTTGTCCAAGAGCTAAATAGAGACGAAGTAACCTGAGATATGTGGCTCATTAGAACTCTCCTGCGAGAATTAGAAGTGTGCATTAGTTCGAACTGCATGTTCGGTCCTGTCTCAACCTGGCTAACCTTCTTGCCCTGTTTTTTTGCATACCTGAGCAGCTAACATAGATCCCCAACCTCACTTGGATGAAAGATACTATGATCATTTCCCTAAACATGGGTGCTCTTTTAACATTTCAGTTCATTGGTCTTTTGTTATTTAAATCTGTGTCTTGGTGGAAGGGGATATCGCCTTGCATGGAGTGCAACGTCACTTTTTTTGTGAGGAGTCCAGCCACACAACACTACACAGACACATATATGGTATGAGACTTGAGTGTGACAGAGTGGTATTGCCTACCTCTCCCATTTGTGGTTGCAACTTCCCAGTGGTAGCAAGCCAAGCATTAACTTTGAAACATGCTTTATATTTCCTGGTTTTTAGGGACATTCCACCCACCCACCCCCAAAAAACCTGGGAGATGCTCTCCCTTAATCTCATGCATATGGAAGCTGGTTGTAAGTATTCACTTGCGAGAGACACTCTGCAAATGGTCGCAAGTTTATTCCTTCCCATTTCTAGGATTAAGCCATGGCACTGAAAATAGGTTTTAAACTTTGATGGGAGTGTGAGGTTTTGAGCGGAAGCGTGCTGGGCCCATAACCTGTGGAATAACTATCAGTTATTCAACGCAGCAGCCGAGGTATTTTACCTTATACCTCGGCTGCTGCGTTGAATAACTGATAGTTATTCCACAGGGAGTCTGCTAAAATCAAACCTTTCACTTTGCCCATGTAAGTGAAGTAACGGGGGAAATGTATGGCTTGGGTTTTGAAAGGCTTTTTTTGTTTTTTGTTTTGTTCTGCTGGAAAAAACAACAACAACCCACATGCAACAGAAGCAAACGTTTCCCGACATTTTGTCAAGCTTTTGTGCATTTGGTTGGTTGCTGGGTTTATTCGTTTTTTTGTTTCTGCCAATACAAGTGTATGTGTTCTTGTAAAAAAAAAAAAAAGTATGCATTCAAGAACTGATGCAAATTGGTGTGGCTAAATTTCTAAAGGAGAGGTGAAGCTTAGCTTTGTCTGGAAGTCATATTCACATGGAAGCCATTCCTTCTGTCTATGAATATATAGAGAATAGGAGGTGTTTCTCAGTAGTGAGAGCATGACACTTTGCATGCATTTAAATAGGGTTGCCACATTACCCAAAGCTGTTGTGTTTTTTTTAGCATTATTATTTTTTTAAAAAAAGCCCTACTTGCCATATGTCCAGGTTTTCCCGATTCATTTTGCCGCTTCAGGAAAAATCCACCCCGACTCCATTTTGCAACCCGATTCCCGCATGTGTCCAGGAAAACCCAGACATATGGCAGCCCTAATTTAAAGGCTCTCTTTCCTTTAACTACTGTACTGATCCTACTGTGGCAAAGGGAGGGGAGTTTTAAAACTACTGCCCTGCCACCCGGAAAAATTACCACCCACCAACATACATAGCGGCGTTGACATGTGTACTTCAGGTAATTTTGAAATCTCCAACAGTGCGATCGTATACTCAGGAGCAGGTCCTGTTGAGTTCCATGGGTCTTCCTCCTAAATAAGCATCTACAGCGATTGCATCCTAAATCTGCTAAGTCCTTGTCCTAACTCTTGGGCGCAGCCATGGTAGCCAGCATTATCTTAAAATGTGCAATAGGCCATGTTTCAATCATGTTTTTTAAAGATCAGTTTGTGTGCCCCTGTTGCTCACACCAAATATACACAGGTTTGTTTTTCAAAGCTTGAATATTGGTTGTACTTTTTGTATATACTGTAAGTCATTCCTATATATTTATTTTTACCATAAATCTTTGTCTTTGACTAACTGTTAAGCCAAAGATTTTTTTTTTTAATGAACCTTAAATATAGTGAGCAATAGCGTGTAAGAGTTCAGGGTTTAAGACCGAACACTTTCCACCAAATGTGCCAATTCTTAAACCTTTGGATATCAACGACTAAAACATTCTTGTAAAATTCTTCTTTATACATATTTCTGATAGAGGAGGTATTGTATCTTCTGAATAATTTGTGCACTAATGCATACCTGCAGATGTTTTATCTATAGAAGTTTTATATGACTAACTTATGTGACAAGTGTTCCATGGGTGGGGGGGACGAGGGGGGAGGTTTTCTAGCTCTGTATTTGCAACAAGATCAACTACTGCAAATGTTATCGCACTTGAAACAAAGGATAAGCTACGAATAAATTTAACTATGGATCTTCACCGGTCCAATTTAAGACTACTGAGTAAATGTCCTAAATACCTAAATTTTGATTTTAAGAATAGTTCTATACAGTTTGATACTTGTGATTGTAACCAAGGTATTTGCTGTTTTTTTAAGCTACATCTCTATATATTAAAAAAGCCCTCATTGGTACTGATTAAGCAAGGATTATAAATGTGCTGTTAACATTTACTATATATGAAATATCGACAGAAGCTTTAGTATGTGCAGATAGTTTGAGATTGGGTGAAAACTATGCAGACTTTTAAATATTTATCTTCAGGAACCAGACTCTATATGCCTTACAGTTACACTACAAGAAAATAAATAAAAACAAATCACTAGCTGGTGGTGATTATTGTCCTTTCCAAGGCTGTCAAGTTCAACTTCTTTCATTCCACCTTGATCTGGGATCACTCAGTCAGTCAGAGACCCTTAATCTCGAGAGTCGTGGGTTCGAGACCCATGTTGGGCAAAATATAACTGTACCGTTCCAGGGAGTTGGGCAAAATGACCCTTGTGGTCTATTTTCCAACTCAAGGCTTCATAGAATCAGAGTCTTTGGAGCAACAAAAAAAAGAAACAAAATAAATTTTTTAAAAATCCTTCCAGTAGCACCTTAGAGACCAACTAAGTTTGTTCTTGGTATGCACACGAAAGCTCATACCAAGAACAAACTTAGTTGGTCTCTAAGGTGCTACTGGAAGGAATTTTTTATTTATTTATTTTGTTTTGACTACGGCAGACCAACACGGCTACCTACCTGTAACTCAAAAAAAGAAAAAAACTGACCACACAGTTTATATTTAAAAAAGTATTAATTTTTACAAAAAGCCTTTTAAAAAATTTTTATATTTAAACTTATTATTGCCAAACCTCATTTACCAACTCTGGTGCCTCGCAACATATTCCACCAAATACTGCTGCTTTGTCTCCCACCTCAGCTAAACAGGGTCTCCTACAAGAGCCTCATAGCAGCATATTATTGGGTGCAGCACTTCTTAAATCATTATCATTCAGGATCCCACAGCTAGGGGCTTTGAAACTTGAAAAGGCAGAACTTTAAAACACTACTGCATCTCCTCATTAAAAAAAAAACCACAATTGTAATTCTGGTGCCTTGTCAAAAAAAGTGGGGTGTGGGCCAAATCCATAGGGAATGCTAAATTAGGGCTGGTCTTTATAATAAAGTGTCATCTCAAGTCACGTCACTGGTATATATATTCATTTTATACATTGACTGTCGCTAACATCAAATGTTAAATCACGGCTAAAAATCACCTGTGGATATTTGTATAAAAAGTGTGAAATAAATTTTGTATGAAAAGCTCTTTCTGTGATGGTGTATTGTGTACAACTTATACATTTTTTTTTTCTGCAAACATGTAACCAATGTTAAGTCGGGTTAGGGCCACTCCACACAGTATACAGCAGAAAACACAAAATCAAAACAGCTAAATTTAAAAAACAACACTTGAGATTCAAATTATAAAATGCTTGGCATAGCAAAAGCTATGCTGTTCTCTAACCAGGGTATTTATGATTATAGAGGCAAATCAAGAAAACCTATTAGTTTCAGACTCTGATTTAAACTGATTCCACCACTAAAACAATCTAAAGGTAAATCGTCCGATGGAGGATGAGATTCAGGAATCCTTAGTATACTATAGAAAACTATACCTTTCCTGTATTAGATATAATTCAATTTATAGATTATATAATTTAGGCTGCAATCCTGTTCACACTTACTTGGGAGTAAGTCCCATTGAACATAGTGATACTTGCTCTTGAATAACAATGGACATGATTTTCACTGTCAGCAATTCTAAACAAAACATAAAGAATTGTCACACAAAAAAGGATGTTGGACGCATGAGTTACTATGTTATACAACATGCTATACAATAAAAATAGAATAAGGCAAATTACCACCAACAATTTTTCTAAAGTGTTTAAAGTACAGTTTATTCACAGATTAACTTTTATCATTTTCATATTGTATAGAAAGGAAGACATTTCCAGTATGCGCAGGGAAATATCACAAATTATACTATGACCCTGGAAAGAAATGATAGGTGCAGATGCGCAGTGTTGAATGTGGACCACAAAATTCTACCCTCAGTATTAGCGGAACGATTAAAACAATGGACTTTTTTACGCACAAAGATCAGATAAATGTTTAAAACCAGCTGAGAGAAAATGAGGGGAATTACTGTTGTTTCTTTGGCTGATTGGCAGTAGGTTGTTGATGCAGAAAAGGCTTTTAATACAGCGGAGAGGCATTTTTATGAGGGAAGCTTTGAGGGAACACTGAATGGCTCCAGTTCTGAGAGCCTGGATAGATTACAGTACATAAGGCCACTTTGCTTAGGATTCTGAAAAATGCTAAATTTCACAACTGGGGTGGGGGTGGGGAGGTAAGGTAAGGTTATTGCCCATTTTCTCATTGGAAGGAAGTCCTAGCCAATTTAGCCTCTGCCTAAATAACGCAATGGGTGAACATTGCCAAACATTTGAGTGAAATCAAACACTTTGGGAAAAGATAGAACAAATAATTCAGGGAATACTTTGTGACTATTTTACCAGAATCAACAAGCTTGATTATTAAATATTTTCAGGAATGCAGTAAATAAGGACAAGAAGATTGGGGGCAAGGGAGTCGGAGGGCAGGCACAAGGACACAGATAGGTGGTTGGTTTTTTTTGAAATTGTTGCAGGCCTGGTATTTGATGGTCATGTCAGAATTGACACAAATTTAAAAGCGCAGGCAAGTCATGGAGCTCCGTGGGACACCTTGGGATTTTTATTTTTTTTAAAAGTATTTTGGAATTATAAATATCCTCAGGAACATGCCTGGCTGGAAATCCTGTCAGTGTTGGCTGATTATTTCCAAAAGCCCTTGTTTATACTTACGATCTATTCATTTATAATTTGCAGGGATTTCCTGTATTTAGAACTCGGTAATTTCAATTCAACTTTTAAACATTGCTTTTGTATATTCTTTTGTACATTTCTGTTTTCTTACAAGTAAAAAAAAAGGAACCTCCTTACACAGTTTCAATGGAACATTTTTTTTTGTAAAGACAGGCATGGCTAGGCTGTTAGACACACTGCTATTAAGGGCCCCTCATTTTCAAAGAATTGTGTTTAGGATTACGGCTGTGAAACTTAATCCTATACATGTACATGTGAAAAAGGATTGTAGTTTCACTAATGACAGATCAGGTCCCATGTTGTCATTACACCATTGCATTTGGGAGTTCCAGCCGGTTACACAGCTCTGCATAATATACTTATTAAATTTGCATGGATAAAAAACAACAGATTTTACATGTCCACAATATAGGAAGCAATTCTTTGTCACACTGATTCCACATTTGACAGTTCAGGCAGGTCTCATCAGCAACCAATAAATGGAAGTGGTGTTTGAGAATTAGGAGCCACTACCAAAGGGAGGAAACAACACACAAATGCATGAAAATGGTTGCAGTAAGGTGTGGGTCTACTGCACGGCAGAAAACTACGGCCCTTTCACAGAATGTGCATGTATCAGCTATGTAGTACTCAGTGTAGTGGATGGGGGGAGGGATTACTCACTTAGTAAAACATGGATTATGTTTACTAATAACTATGATACTGACTAGGTTGGGAAAGTAATAAAAAAAGCAGACTTCAATGGAATAAATTATCCAGAAAGAATAGTCCCTACTACTCAAAATTAATCTTACAATACAATCCTACTCTGCTGAGAAGTAAATCCAACTGGACTTGCTCTCCGGTGTGTATAGGGTTGCATCTTTAATAATGTGTTATAGATTCCAATTCAAACCGCTGCAACGGGGTGAGCTCCCGTTGCTCTGTCCCAGCTTCTGCCAACCTAGCAGTTCGAAAGCACACCAGCGCAAGTAGATAAATAGGTACTGGTGCGGTGGGAAGGTAAACGACGTTTCCGTGCACTCTGGTTTCTGTCACGGTGTCCCGTTGTGCCAAAAGCAGTTTAGTCATCCTGGCCACATGACCTGGAAAGCCATCTGTGGACAAATGCCGGCTCCCTTGGCCTGAAAGGGAGATTAGTGCCGCACCCCATAGTTGCCTTTGACTGGACTTAACCGTCCAGGGGTCCTTTACATTTTTATTACCTTATAGATTCCAACCCTGTCTGCCAGGACCGATTGCTCCAATTAGCATAGCCAAGATCAAAAGAAAAGGCTCCCGCAACTGTAATAGTTAGTGTAAAAATTGTAAAAATCTTCTATATTTTCTTTTGCAATGCCTTTTATGTAACTGTTAACAATTCATTAGCACTGTTCTGTTTTGCATCTGGTCACCCTACTAACAGTCCTCGCCAAGTTCTCTTTTTAATCATTGATCGTAAGCATGTTTATAGGGGATGCGCGGGTGGCGCTGTGGGTTAAACCACTGAGCCTAGGGCTTGCCGATCAGAAGGTTAGTGGTTTGAATCCCCGCGACGGGGTGAGCTCCCGTTGCTCGGTCCCTGCTCCTGCCAACCTAGCAGTTCGAAAGAACGTCAAAGTGCAAGTAGATAAATAGGTACCGCTCTGGCGGGAAGGTAAACTGTGTTTCCGTGCGCTGCTCTGGTTCGCCAGAAGCAGCTTAGTCATGCTGGCCACATGAACCGGAAGCTGTACGCCGGCTCCCTTGGCAAGTAAAGCGAGATGAGCACCGCAACCCGAGTCATATGCGACTGGACCTAATGGTCAGGGGTCCCTTTACCTTTAAGCATGTTTATGCAGCAGTCCCAATGAATTCAGTGGGCCTTACTCTGTAGTAAGTAGACACAAATATATCTCCGCCTTGAGCAGAACCTCCCAGAGCAGCAGCAAAAAGCTGTTTTCATGTGGGAACTGGGTGTGTGAGAGTCTGCAGTATTTATGATGCTATCCCCCCCCCCCGACTGACACATCTTTAAATAGCTGCAGGCCAACAGCAAATGGGAAAGTTTAAACTTTCTTTTTAAAATATGCAATGGTGAGACAAACCTTATTTATGATTTTTAGCAAACAGAAAAAGGATGCGGGAATTTCTGTTCTCCCCTTGCAGTGCGTAACAACATAATCCTATGCATGTTTATTTGGAAGTCCTACTATATTGTTCAGTGGGGTTTGTTCCCAGGTGCGTTCAGGATTGCAGCCAAAGTCACTCAAGACTGTACTCCTGTGCACTTAAGAATCATAGAATTGTATTGTGTACATTGCAAAAAAAGAGGGGTTGTTATTGTAGTTAATCACACATTAATCAAATATGGTATTTATAAAAACTGATAGTACCTTTTTTCTGTTTTGTTTCCCACATGGGTTTTCTTTCTTGTTTTTTCTTCATTTTTGTGTGTCTCATCTTACTCTGTGCCTTTGCAATTTTGTACTTTTTATTTTTGAATAAAGATTTTTTTAAAAAATAATAATAATAGAATTGTAGAGTTGGCCTTCCTTGGGAGCACATCCTACTTCTTCTGAGATCCGTTGCGAGGTGCGTTAAAGCTAACCCAATTCTCCCTGCCATCTCAGAGTCGTTGGGCCCAGGGGCGTACCCAGGATCAAAACTAGGGGGGGGGGCAAGTCATCTAGGGGGGGGGGCAAGCCATGGTCGTTCAGGTTTGCTTTGAATGGACGCTGATCATTTTTGCTTCTAGGGCTGCCTTCTAGGGGGGGGGAGCTGCCCCCCTCTGGGTACGCCCATGGTTGGGCCAGAGTGGCTGGGGCAACCCAGTCAGATGGGCGAGGTGCAAATAAATCATCATCATCAACTTGTGGGATACCAGCAGCTAAAAGAGACACGAGGCATGCACGCAGCGAGTAGCACAGAAACGCAGCCACAGAAGCGGGTGCAGGTAGCCAAATATTTGAGGAGAACAGGCGGCTTGGACACCAAGCACCGGTTTCCCTCAGGTTGGAGCGCCAAGGAGCGGCTCTTCCGGACCCACCCGCCGCACCTTCGCGTCGCCTCGGCCCGCCTCTCCCCCCTCCTGGGCTGGGCGCCGAGAGGAGGAGGCGGCGCTCCTGCCGCTCTTGTCGCCCGGCCCCTTGTCCCTGCCTGGCGTCGCCGCCGCCGCTGCCCACATCCTCCCTTCTATCTCCGCACAGAGCAGAGAACCTGCCTGGGAAAGTCACAGGCTTTTCGGCTTGCAGCTGCCAAGCCTGGAAATGGCGGCGGGGACGACCTGAAGGGGGACCCAAAACGAGAGCGGAGCGGAGCGCGCCGCGCAGCAGCTTCCCGTGCGTCCTGGTGCGCGTTGCGCGCCGGCTGCCTGCCTCGCTCTCCGCGCAAAGGGGTCGCCATGAGGCTCCTCCGGGCGCTGCTGAGGAGCGTCTCCCCGGCCACTATCCCTCAGCAGGTAGACTTCTACTGCCGCTTCTCCCCGTCTCCCCTCTCCATGAAGCAGTTCCTCGACTTCGGTGAGTGAGCGCCGCCAACCCGGTGGGAAAGCGCGGCGCCCCCTTCGTTTGCTTGCGCCCTTCCTTCCTCCCAACAGCCCACCATTTTCTTCTCCCCGTGGGGATGGGGGCGGGGACACTGTCCCTTGCAGACCCTGCTTGGGGGTCGGAGGGCGCTAGGCCTCCCCTCGGCGACCCTCCCTCATCCATGGCAGGCGCCTGGGTGCGGGCCCGGGACGCGCAGCCAATGGGAACGTGCGTCCTCTGTGCCGCCTCCCTTCGCTCCCATTCGGGTTCTGGGTTTGCAGGTCAGGAGGAGGCCTCGCCTTATCGCTTCGAGCAAAACAAATCCGACTAGGCTGCTGCTTCCGGAGTTGCCTGAGAGTTCAAATGTAATGCTGCGGCGGCAGTCGTAGAGTTGGAAGGGGGACCCCCAGGCTCATCTAGCCCAACCCCTTTGCAGTGCAGGAATGTCAACACGCAGGGGCCCCATCCAAGTTGACCCCGCTTAGCTTAGCAAATAGGCTCGCGCTTTTATTGCAACAGCAGCAGCAGCGGCAACAACAACACATTGCATTCCTGAGGCTGAGTAAACACGCTTGTGGTTGGCGGTGCAAGTTTTAATTAAGAGCTTTCATTAACACGCGCGCCCAAATTATCTTGCTAAGTGTGCAAAGCGGCTGTTTCCAGCAAAGGGAAATTGCCACGCAACCACCTTAACAGGCGAGAAAGGGATTCTTTACAATGCCTCTTCTGGAGTCTGAGCAGAGAGGTGTGATGTTGCCGTGCAAAGAATTCAACTTTATTGGATGTAGCACCTTTTATCTCTGCTCAGATGTGTCTTAGTAAGTAATGGCCTTTTTTATCCTGGGACAGTTTCCTGTCCTGGTTGTCATAATTGCAGAGGCCTGCACTTCCCAATCAGAGTGTGCGGAGTCCTCTTCTAAAGCTAGGATTCCATATTGTTAATTTCCCCCCCAAAGTGGACCTATTTTAAATGGACGTTTGTGTGTGTGTGTGTGTGTGTGTGTGTGTGTGTGTGTGTGTGAATGGCTTCTTTTCCTTATTTGTTGCAAGTGGCCCTGCTGAACATTTTATACAACATGTGCATATTGCATCAGCTAAACCCTACACCCTTATCTGTTGAGAAGCAGTAATACCCTACAATATCACTCTGCAAGTGCCAGGTTTATATATCTTAAAAAGATTTCAGCAATATTGTTCAAATCTAATCTGGTTTGTAGGCTGCCATTTGCCTCAGTGTATCTAATTGCAGCACTCTTTTAACACTACCATTTGTGACATGGCAGCTGATATGTTGTATTCGAACAGTGTACCTGATAGCAGAAACATTATGAGGACTAATTTGGACTTTATGCGATAATTCCGCTTTTGCTAAGTACACCTCCATGTTTGGTGTTTACAGTGCTCAATAGCATAAAAAATGTGAAGGAAAATGCGTATCTCCAAATATTGACATGTATCAGGCAAGTGTGGTGAATGAGGTCCAAATTGAGCATTAGCTAATAATGTGATATTATTGCTAGGAAATGAAAAAATCATTTTGCCGCTCTTCAAGAGTGTGGGATGGTTGTTTTTCTTATAGCAGTTTTGTGTTGTTAGCATTACAACAATGTTACACAAGAAGAATACAGGTATGTTGCAGTGTCATTGGCTTCTGTTGCATTGCTCATAAGAGTACACAAGGATTTCTGCTAAACTTGAGCAAAGCTACGTGATCGCTTATTGTCCAAATCCCTTTTGTTGGAACCAATGTCACTAATTTAATGCAGACCTCAACCTAATTTCATTGTGGCAGGTGACAGATGAGTCCGAAAGGATGGGAGTAGGGTAGGAAGAGGGAAAAATGGGGGAACAGCTCAAATGGATGGAGTAAGGCAAGGAAGGTGAAGGTTCATACCCCTAGCAAGAGCTATTTGACCCTCGCCTTGCAGCCCACTGGAGGAAGAGAGAAAGAAAAAGGGAGGCCTGCCCACTGCCAGGTTGTGGTCCATAACAGATTGCCCTCAAGTTGATGTAGGGGTGACTGGAAGTGTCTTTTACCAACTTTGGGTGGTAAGGAAGTTACAACCGTTCCGGGATTGAGATAGCTTGACCTTGGTTGCGCATGCACTGGTAACTTCAGAGTTGGATTACTGCAATGGGCTCATGGATAGCTCAGTTGGTTAGAGCATGGTGCTGATAACACCAAGGTTGCCGGTTCGATCCCTGTAAGGAACAGGCTGCGTATTCCACAGACCAGGCCTTTTCATGTGACTGTCCCTGACCTGTGGAATAGAATAGCATTCCTGTTGAATTATGTCCCAACTGGCTTTCCCAGCTGGTTAAATAGTTTTTTACTACCAAATGTTCAGGCTTCAGTCTTGTTTTATATGCATTTGCTGTTTTTGTGTTTTTAATTATCTTGCGTGTAAATCGCGTTGAGGCAGTGGTTTAGAAGGTGATTAATAAATTAATTGTCAGAAGAAGAATAATTATGTAGCCCTCCTTCACTGGAAAAGGGTTCCCCATTTATGATTTAAATGTTACATATATTAGTGTGTGAGAGTTTTTGTGGGAGAATAACTACAAATTCTGTCCCCATATTTCCTTCTTCCTCATGAATTTGCACATTTCCATAGTTGGGCTCATTGTTCCCTTTATAAAATGACACCCAGTGGTTCTGCAGATATTGTTTGATTCCTGTATATTTCCCCCCCCTGTAGGATCTGACAATGCATGTGAGAAAACTTCGTTTATGTTTCTGCGACAGGAGTTGCCAGTAAGATTGGCAAACATAATGAAAGAAATAAGTCTGCTTCCAGACAACCTTCTCAAAACACCTTCTGTTCAGCTCGTCCAGAGTTGGTAAGAATCAGTTTTTAAAAGCAAAAGTGAACTTGGATATTTAATAGACACAGCAAGTGATGATAGAAAATGTGAAGTGCCTTTACTTACTTTTTACATACCTTTGCTGCGTGTTTTCTTCTCACTTGTGAGGAAAGATTTGGAAGCTGAAAGCAGCTCTTTAACCTTCTCCAATGTTATTTTGTTGAGTTAATGATCTCGACTGAGAGCCAGTGTAGTGTAGTGGTTAAGAGTGGTAGACTCGTAATCTGGGGAACCGGGTTCGCGTCTCCGCTCCTCCACATGCAGCTGCTGGGTGACCTTGGGCTAGTCACACTTCTCTGAAGTCTCTCAGCCCCATTCACCTCACAGAGTGTTTGTTGTGGGGGAGGAAGGGAAAGGAGAATGTTAGCCGCTTTGAGACTCCTTCGGGTAGTGATAAAGTGGGATATCAAATCCAAACTCTTCTTTGTTAGAAAATGTTAGCACGAAATGGCTAGTAATTTCAGCTAGACTATATATATGACAAAGGCCAACCGTGCGGAAATTGTGTTTATAGGTACGTCCAGAGCCTCCAGGAGCTCCTTGATTTTAAAGACAAAAGTGCTGAAGATGCAGAAGCTATTTCTTGGTAAGTGCATTTTAATGCATCTGAATACCGGTATATTGTGGCAACGGATTCTCTAAACTCTTTGTATGCAGATGTTATTCTGCTTTGAGAAGATGAGTGGCATCCTTTTATGCCATTGAACAGATGTTAAGGGAGGCCTTCAGGCTATTCTGGATGAAGATAAGTCAGAGGTAGACACATCTTTCTTAAGCGTTTAAAACAGGCATCCCCAAACTCGGCCCTCCAGCTGTTTTGGGACTACAATTCCCATCATCCCTGACCACTGGTCCTGTTAGCTAGGGATGATGGGAGTTGTAGTCCCAAAGCAGCTGGAGGGCCGAGTTTGGGGATGCCTGGTTTAAAATAACAAGGGTTGATGGACCTTGCTCTGAAAATCATCATGGCTATGCTAACAGAGATAGATTCATATTTGAAATTTAAAAGTCTTGGTCAGTTATCGCTTCCTGGATAATTTGTTGAATAGCAAGGTGCTTTTTTTTTTTAAGACCATTGATTTTTTTTTTGCACTGAATAGTTAAGTGGAAGCTGTGACTCTTGAGCAGGGGTGGGGGAATTTTGGCTCTTCAGCACTTGCCGAGTCAGCCTACAGTCAGCATGGTCAGTGGGAGCTATAGTACAGCAATATATGGAAGACCATAGTTTAGCCACCTAGCGCCTTTAATGTGTCTTAGACCCATTTCACAGAGAGTGCACTTGGTTCCAGTTTTACAGATACTGTGATAACAATCCGGAATCGTCACAACGATGTCATTCCTACCATGGCTCAGGGCGTGATAGAGTACAAGGACCACTATGGTGCCGACCCAGTGACCAGTCAGAATGTGCAATATTTTCTAGACCGCTTCTTCATGAGCCGTATTTCAATCAGAATGCTTCTTAATCAGCACAGTAAGTACTTCTGTTAATCGTGGAGATGAAACATATTTGCAGAGCAACTGAGAGTGGTTTTCTTTCAAAGCCAGGAGCTTGTATACGGGGCGTTGTGTTTTAGCATTTTCCTTATCTGTAAACGCTTGCCAGTTTTGTTGTTAAAGCAATATATTAATTGTTTGTTCCCCAGATGTATAAACCGCTGCTCTTGCAGCCTATAAATTGTGAATTCCCTTGTGATGCACGTTTGTTATCTTCTTCTGTTTGGCAGCTTTGTTGTTCGGGGGGAAAGTGAAGGTCAACCCTGCTCATCCCAAACACATTGGAAGCATTGATCCTAAGTGCAATGTGGTTGAAGTCATAAAAGGTAACATCAGGTAGACTTAACAAGGGAAACAGATGTAATAGCAAATAATTGGTGGCAGTCTAAATGGGCTGTTGACTGGGTTTAACATCGTTCGTGGTGTCAGTTATGCTGGTGGTTATAATCAGGACTGTGTGATACTTTGCCAAAAAGGAGAGGGGGGGATTCTCGACAAGTTGACCCAAATTATACATAAAGAAAACCTGAATTATAGAACTTGTAGACAATTTTTGTAATTTAGTCCTAAACTAGAGAGTGTGTGTGACTTCACTTACTTGGCTGGAGAGTAAACACCATGGATCTAAACAGGACTGACAACAGAGTAAACGTGCATAGGATCACGGTTACTTTCCTATGCTTTTTATAGCCTGTATTTGGCGGGGTGGGGGTGCTATGAAGGGCTACTGGAAATTTTAATCCGCTCTGGCTTCTGAGATTTTACCAAACATTGCTCACACACTTTCAAACACATTCAACCTCAGGGACAATATATTTATCTTTTTTTTTTCTTTCTTAAAAAAGAAAAGAAAGCTCTGGAAATTAAAATCTGCATTTCCATACACTTTTTCCGTACTTTGCACTGAATCAAGGCACGCATGCAGCTGTAGTTAGTAACTTGAGTTGTTGTGGCCAGAAATATTCAGGATGGGTGTCAGCTGCAGTCCTCAGCATTTCACTCCTGAACAGATAAGAACTGGGCTGTCGTTAATCTGTTTCCTTTAAAAAAACTGCCGCCAGGATATTGTGCAGAGCTGCGAAGTGTAAACCTTTAAACAAAATTGTTGTGGTTTAATATTTTTTTTGCAGACGGCTATGAAAACGCAAAGACACTTTGTGACCTGTATTACATGAATTCTCCAGAACTTGTACTCGAGGAGAGAAACGGTAAGAACAGGAAGTGGAGTGGATTATTAAAGGAAGTCGCAAGTCCTTAGCAAGGATTTATCATGCACTGCCTCTTTTTGTGCAGGCCTCCCTTTTTAGACTGTGTCTTCGGTAGTCGTGCTCATCTTTCCATTGCTTGGGCATCATGTGTGTGATGACTGTCTTGCTCAGTCTGCAGCGTGAGCAGGTGCTGCCTCTGGTGCATAGAATGTTAACTGGGTATCCTGGGCACAGACTTAAACATGATGTGTCTATATATGACAATTTCATTACAGAAATATGCTATGGGGGACCTTGGGCAGCTGCAGCTCTCTGCATCGTGTTTGCACAGTGAAGGAAACGTGCTGCGTGTTGCAGGGTTCACTGTGACAAGTTCATAGCGTGAACTTGTGAAGTAGCTTTCAGTGTCGAGTTCCAGGGGTCAGCAAACTTTTTCAGCAGGGGCGCCAGCAGGACCGTTGCTGGCAATTTTGGCGCCCTAGGCGAGGGGGCGGGCCACGTGACGTCATTACGTATGACGCACGTTGCGGAGTGGTGCCCTGCCCCCTGCCCTGCCGGGCGCCCCTCGCTGCCGCGGTTTGCTTGCTCCGCCGCTGGTTGGGGCGGCGACGGGGGGCAGGCTGGCCAGCGCCCCCTCCATTTTGGCGCCCTCGCCGCTGCGGTTTTCACCCCAACCTGCTTGCTCCACCGCTGGTTGGGGCGGGGGTGGGGGGCAGGCTGGCCAGCGCCCCCTCCATTTTGGCGCCCTAGGCAATTGCCTAGTTCGCCTAAATGGACGCGCCGGCCCTGGGCGCCAGTCCACTGTCCCTCAGACCTTGGGGGACGACGACTATATTTTGGGGGGGGGGGGAATGAACGCATTTCTATGCCCCACAATTAACCCAGAGATGCATTTTAAATAAAAGCACACATTCTACTCATGTAAAAACACCAGGCAGGCCCCACAAATAACCCAGAGATTCGTTTTAAATAAAAGGACCCATTCTACTCATGTAAAAACACGCTGATTCCCAGACCGTCCGTGGGCCAGATTCAGAAGGTGATTGGGCCGCATCCAGCCCCCAGGCCTTAGTTTTGCCTACCCATGTATCAGATGAACGAAGATTTGAACCTGGGTTGCAAGAGTCCCAGGCTGACAGTCTGTTCATTTAGCAGTGGCCACTTTGCCACTGACCCCTGTTGCCCTTTTGGAAAGCCCTACAGTTATAGCAGGCAGCCAGTAGGAATTTATTTTGCTATGCTTTTCGGTCTGCTCCCGCTGACCACTGCAGGACTAGGAAGCAAGCTGTCCTCACTCTGGTCTTGTTAACAAATAACACTACAATTAATCACTATAGGCAACCTGTTACCTTCTGTATAGAATGTAGTTGTGCCAGTGTCTAATTGAAAGACATTCTTGGTTATTATTAGAGTCCTCCCCAACCCATATCCTATGCTTATTTGTTTCAATAGGCTTTAAAAAAAAACAAAAACCAATGTCTTTTTATAAAATGAATAGATGTAGTTGACAGTTCAAGTTGTATCCTTAAACAAAAATTTCAACAACAGTTTCAGTATGTGTAACACAGTCCTGTAATGCTGCCAGATCAGGATTTTATTTCACTGGGCAGAGAGTAAATCGGACATATGTACACCATGTGCGACCTTTTACTGAAAAGGCAAAGAGCTGCAACATCCTTCAGTGGTTACTATTGCAAGGAGGATGTGTCTTTATGTGTGCAAGGCCTGTGACACACAAGCCACAGAGACAGCATTTACCTCCTTCTCAGATTGGGGAGTGGGCATCTTTTAGACCAGGCACATCCAGCTCCCAAGAAACTGTGATCTACTCCCAGTATAAAAACAACTAGCAGTGATTTACCCATTGTCATTGGAGGGAGAAGGAGCATGCGTGGGGTGGGTGGGTGGAAGGGGAGGATTGCCAGAGTTCCTGAGCTTTTTTTTAGGGAGGAGAGGCCAAAGTTGTTGAGCTTTTTTCAGGGGGGAAAGGCGACCCATTAACAACCACGCTAACAAGCGCACAAAACAATAAGGCCAAATAACGTTGGGAGAAAAGCAATGACAAACCTAGACCATCCTAAAAAGCAGAGACATCACCTTGCCAACAAAGGTCCGTAGGGTTAAAGCTATGGTTTTCCCAGTAGTGATGTATGGAAGTGAGAGCTGGACCATAAAGAAGGCTCATCGTCGAAGAATTGATGCTTTTGAATTATGGTGCTGGAGGAGACTCTTGAGAGTCCCATGGACTGCAAGAAGATAAAACCTATCCATTCTTAAAGAAATCAGCCCTGAATGCTCACTAGAAGGACAGATCCTGAGGTTAAGGCTCCAGTACTTTGGCCACCTCATGAGAAGAGAAGAATCCCTGGAAAAGACCCTGATGTTGGGAAAGATTGAGGGCACAAGGAGAAGGGGACAACAGAGGACGAGATGGTTGGACAGTGTTCTCGAAGCTACTAACATGAGTTTGGCCAAACTGCAAGAGGCAGTGAAGGATAGGCGTGCCTGGCGTGTTCTGGTCCATGGGGTCACGAAGAGTCGGACATGACTAAACAACAACAACAGCAACAACGTCTGCAGCAGACGATAAAATATAGCCCTATTGACTCTACGTAGGGACAGGGCAGGGGGCGGAAACATTCATTATACATTGCTTTTAAGCCCGTGATCGATAAGGATCCAGTGATCGACCATGATCATCCGGAGATCTACCTGTCGATCGCGGTTGACTGGTTGGACATCACTGTTTTAGACAGATAATAAAATGGAAAAACAAATACTATGTACCTGGATCCAAATAAGCATGTGCTTAGTTCCAACATATTAGTTTTGAAGTTTCAGAATAAATTTTTAATATGGTATTGGGGGCAGAAGTGGCTTGTGTTCAAAAATCGCACTGGATAGATATACAAGCGCTTGTTGGGCATGCCTAAATAAGCTTTTTGAATCTGAGCCATTGTAAACTTCTAAGAGGGCCACACTGTTTAGTCGTGCTCAGTCAGGCCTTGCCAAAACTGATAGCTCAGCACTTGGTTGTTTTTTTTGTTCCCCTCTTTTTACAGTAAAATCACCAGGGCAGCCCATGCAGGTGGTGTACGTGCCGTCACATCTCTACTACATGGTTTTTGAACTTTTCAAGGTTTGTACAAAACACTGATATGTTGTGGATCCTCTTTCTCCATTTTCTGTTGTTGCCCGTATTTAAATTCCAAAATTGCAGGAAGCAGAATTCAGACTACCATTCCCGTTCTAGCACTGCATCCATGAAATAACTTTCAATTTTGAAAGACAGAAATAACCAAATACTAGTCAAGTCGGTTGGGTAGCTTCATAAAACTGTTTACAAAGCAGGAAGCAACTTTATAATGTATTCTGGAACAAGTTTCTTCTAAAATCTTTTGAATCATTATGTGATCACAGCTAAATGGAACTGTTTTATTAAATTATCAAGCTAAAATGATATACAGATAAGTAATTTGGCCATTACTTCCATGTTTTGAAATCTTAGAATGCAATGAGAGCTACAATGGAACATCATGCGGATCGAGACATTTACCCTCCAATTCATGTCCACGTCACATTAGGCAATGAGGATTTAACTGTGAAGGTAATGGCTTTGTTTACTCTCTCATTTCCCACTTTGCAGTCCTGGCAAACGGTTAAAGCGCTGGTTTTCCCAGTAATTTTCACCTTGATGTGCATTTACCTGCCATGGGCATTTTGCGTGTTTATTGACTAATGAATTATCTGGTCAAAATAATGTATATCATAAAATAGCAAGTAGAAGCCGCATATGATTCAAACAGGACTGCTAGAGTTATTTTGCCAATTCAAGGATCTTCTGATCCAGGATGAGGAGTTCAGCCTGTTTTGGACGTGGTTGTGCTCCCCATAACATTCAGATGAGCAGCTGGGAGATGCTCCTGGACCTATCGTTATTCTTGGATGTTTGAGTGGCAGCTGTGGTCGTGAGTGCTTTTCGCCAGCTGCTGCCCCCTCTTGAACTGAACAGGCCTGGTCACAGTCATAGTAATATCAAGAGTGGACTGTCTGCCAATGAAGAGCGTTCTGAAACTCGATCCAAAAGGCTGCCAGGGTTTTAACCGGAGCCAGACAGGTAGAATGCATTGCTACAATATTGTTTCATCTGCAGCAATGGTCAGGGCCTAGGATTTCTTGATCATCTCCTCCCATGTGTAGCTTCTCAATACCCTATTCCACATTGGAGACCCTGCTCTGTGTCATCTGAGGTTCAGTGGATGGGTATATGAGCAGACTCTCAATTGTTGCCTCCTCAGCTGTGGAACATCCTAACTATGACACTCTCTACTGGATTCCCAGCTTGTGGTCCACACCTGGCTTTAAAGAGACCTTGTGGGGATTAGATCTTTTGTAGATTGGGGTTGCTATTGAAATGTTTTCTGCTGTTTTTACTTATTTGGCATTAAAAAAGAAATCTTTGGTTTTGTATGATTTGCATTATTATATTTCTATTAGCTGCCTATTATTATTCTATTAGCTATCTTGAACCAGTGTGGTGTAGTGGTTAAGAGTGGTAGACTTGAAATATGCCAGTGTGGTGTAGTGGTTAAGAGTGGTAGTCTCGTAATCTGGTGAACCAGGTTCGCGTCTCCGCTCCTCCACATGCAGCTGCTGGGTGACCTTGGGCTAGTCACACTTCTCTGAAGTCTCTCAGCCCCACTCACCTCACAGAGTGTTTGATGTGGGGGAGGAAGGGAAAGGAGAATGTTAGCCGCTTTGAGACTCCTTCAGGAGCGGGATATCAAATCCAAACTCTTCTTCTTCTTCTTCTTGAACATCCAAACTAACTGAGGAGTAGTGTAGAAATCGTTTTGAAGAAGTACATTTTGTACATGCAGGCCAACATTCACCATTCATTCATTCATTCAGTTAGTATACCACACTATACTCTCAGGTCTCAGGGCGGTTCCCCAGATAAAAGCACAATATAAAAACATTAAATACATAATAAAAGATACAAGGTGTATATTTCTAATATAAAGTTGGGTAGGTAGGCCAGTGTTTGTTTTTAGCCAGATCTAGAGCGTGTGGCATGAATCGTCCCCAAGTCCTAATCATTCATGCTGTTTACGAATCACATTCTTAATAAATATCATTTAAGGGAATTCTTATAAAGACGGAAGCTCAATGCAGGTTTTCCCCCTCCACATTCTAGATGTGTGATCGTGGCGGTGGTGTTCCTTTGAGGAAAATAGATCGGCTGTTTAACTACATGTATTCAACTGCACCCCGTCCCCGTGTTGAGACATCGCGAGCAACACCTCTGGTATGTAAGCCGTTTTTATGGTATACTTTGCATTGCCAGTTGGCAAATTAGTGAGTTGAAATGGTTAACAAAATATTTTCTTGTACATTAAGGGGGGGGGCTTTTGTTTTCTTTCTTGCTTCTCTCCCCACCCTTCTCCATTTCTTGCCTACCCAGCAGGCTACCAAGGAAAGGACAGATCACTCTTGCCAGATGTAAATTTGCAGAGGTCTTTTGAAATTAGGCAAAGAGCCACATGAAATTAGGCCACAGGTTGCCCATACGCAGATCCATTGCTTATGGTAAATATGGGTCAGAATGATATTATTAACTAAAGCCAGTATCCAGAGTTCCACTGTTGCATGTATAAACAAACTTCCAAAGGCAAAAAAAAACTTCAGTGAAGAAAATCAGGCTCTAGCAAGGCACTCTTCCATCAGCAAAAACCTGCGTTGTGCAGTTAATGATGCATGTAACTTGCTCCAGTTCATGGGACAGTCTCACTGCCGTTTTTGCTTTCTAGAGTGGTGTGCAACTATTTTAAATGCTAATAAGTTTAAGGCTGACGATTCTGTGAGCTGGTGCCTATGTTGTTTTGGTGGCTTATCTGGGCAAGTAAAGGGTCATATAAGTAATTCATATACTGTAATCCATTTGAGCAGTGCTATTTTTCTATTAAAAAAAAAGAGGTGCGAGAACTCATCATGAATGCCTCTCTTGTTCTCTTATAATGGCAATGGTGCCCACCTGAGTGGTACTGGAACCGTGTTCTGGTGAATGCCAACTGGAAAAAAAGTCCTGCATTTGAGCTGTGTAAAATTGGGAAACAAGACTTGCAGAATATCTTTCCCCCATGATAACTGATCATAAAAAACATATATTGCTATTGCATTTGGGGCTGCTTTTGAAGACTTAAGAAATTTCAGTTAATTCAAAATCCAGCTATTGAAATTTCCAAGCTTTAAGCTTTGGCAGTTTTTTATACTCCACAGCAAGTCAAATAAGAACATTGCTCAGTGAGATAAATTCATACACCATTAGGTCCTGTGTCTGCTTTTTTCTTATATTTCATCTGAGTTTCTGTGGTATCTTCTACTGCATTATCTAACACTTGTTTTTCCTTATATCTAGTGGCTATACATCTGATAATGCTAGTCATGTCACACAGTGAAATTACTGGATATCCAGTACAAGATGCCCATGCAATCCTGTAAGACGAGAAAATTGCATGCAGATGCAATAGGGATAAATGAACATTACTCTGGAGTTGGGGCAAGACAGCTTTTTTTTCAAGGGGAATTGAACAGAAGAATGAACAGGAGAGGAAGGCCCAACACTGTGGCTTAGTGGTTAAGGGTGTTTCATCAAGGAAGACTTGGGTTCAAATCCCCAGTGTTGAAGCTTACTGAGTGACCTTGGTCTTTCTCACAGCTTTGTTGTGAGATTAAAATGGGGAATAAAAATGTATGCTACCTTGAGCTCCTTTCAAGGAAGGCAAGTTATAAATGTAATAAAAATAAATAACTGCAAGCTTCAGTTTCATCTGGATAGGAAGCCCTTGGCATGGATCAGGAAGAATATTAGAGAACACCTACCTGCAGTTTTGTCTTCATTGTCTTTTCACTGTAAAAGTAACTCCCCTTTTCTCATGTTTGTGTCCAGCAACAGAATGCTTTTTCTCTAGCAAATGTTGATTATATTGGGCGGGATTCAACAGACAAGTCCCACTAGCAGAAGCTCACACAAGGACGCAATGGGGGTTTTCACTGTCCTTCCCTCACACACCCCAAATTTGGCTTGGGGTGTGTGTGTCAAGAAGGCCCCAGAACATCGCAGGGAGGGAGGGAGGGAGGGAGGGAGGGAGGGAGGGAGGGAGGAAGGAAGGAAGGAAGGAAGGAAGGAAGGAAGGAAGGAAGGAAGGAAGGCAGGGAGGGAGGGAGGGAGGGAGGGAGGGGGCCATTCTGGATGGCAAGCTAAAATACTTGCGCTGGTGGAATGATCAGAAGAGTGCAACTTTGAATTCCTCCCATTACTATTTTTGTTTTTCATACATTTTAGCTAACTCTTGTTGTTGGTTTTTGTGTGTGTGTGTTATGTTTAGGCTGGATTTGGTTACGGCTTGCCTATATCCCGTCTCTATGCTCAGTACTTCCAAGGAGATCTGAAGCTCTATTCGCTAGAGGGTTATGGTACAGATGCTGTTATCTTCATAAAGGCATGTTATTTATCACCTGCTTTGACAAACGCCTTTCCATTTAAAAGGCAGGATCTGATGATGGCTAAGTTATATTGAACACTGCCCTTTCCTTCTCTCTGCAGGCTTTATCAACAGAATCTGTTGAAAGACTGCCAGTATATAACAAATCAGCTTGGAAACATTACACAGCGAATCATGAAGCAGATGACTGGTGTGTTCCAAGTAGTGAGCCAAAAGACATGACTACATTCCGCAGTATATAGCAGTATGGGACAATATGTGGTGTGCAGAAGATAGCCTTAGTACACAGTTCATGTTAGGACTGTGTAAGTCTGGTTTACTACAGTACAGCTCTAATATTTTGTATGGGGGAGCACACATTTTTCACTAAACAGGAGTCAGAAAACCATGTCTTTTCTAGAGCAGCGTTCGTTTAAAAAAGTGAGTATGCTAAATTCATTTCAATCATTCCATCTTAAATTGCTTCAGCAGGTAGATCTGGTGTATCAAATTCTAGATTTTATATAAAAAGGTCAGTGCACAGCTTGTTCAAGTATTGTACAGCTTCACTTGCCAAGCATTCTAATGAGACTTCCATGGAAAACTTAGCTGGATTAAAGAACTGCACGGTTATAAACCTTATCTGGGAATCAGTTGCACTAGCACAGCATTACAATGTGAGAAATACTAGATAAAATATGATCATGCTTTTCTTTCTTGGAATCAAAGAGTTTGAGCCGTCTAATGTTAAGACACCATAGTTCTTCTAACAAACCACATGCATTTCATTTCATACATGATCCAGCTTGAGTTTCATTAATATTAATTGCGAAGTTTAGCACATAATTAAATATCTCCCACTAAAATCAGTGGCACTTGATAACATTTACATTTGGCTAGCTTGTGCCTTGTGTTTTTACTCTCTGTAGGAAGTTTGAATGAAAATCTCAAATCTGGTAGTGCACAAACATGTTATTCATTAGATGGATTTCCAAGAAGGAATATTTGCCTCTCTTCAGAATATTCAGGCATAATGAATTAAATCCCAAAAATGATGAGTTGAACTTCACTCATGTAGTGGGACTTTCCTGCCACCCCCAGAGTTGGTTCTGAGGGTTGAAGGACTGTCTGGAATGGCATGTAGTGGGATAGGAAATTACGGCGAATTCAGTGGGGCTGACTTGTGGGAGTGCCTTGCCACATGCACAGGACATCTCTGAATCCAGCCCTTTTATATCAGCAGTTGCAGTTAATGCAAAAACATGATCTGGACAAAATGGAATTGCTGGAGAGGCTTAAGCAAGTCCTCAATTCTCCTGTTGAAATTAGTGGTATTTGAAAGTGCTTAAACTGTTGGTGAATTTTGCTTTTCAGTAAATGAAAGTTGTCAATAAAGCACAGCCTGCCTCCTAATTTAATGTCACTGACACTTGCACTGATTTTTGCAAAAATGCAACAGGCCTCAGGTTGTTAAGAAAGTTTGGACATTATGCACATACCGGTAGTACTTTTGACATCTAATTGCTATAGGTGTGTTTATTTGCACTTTTATAGTATTTCTCTTAAAATATTTGGATATGTTCAGCTTCTTAAGAATGAAAAGTAACTGGAGCAATAACAACATATTAGTTCCTTTTAAAAATGTGGTATACTTTTTGTTCCGAGCTGATGTTTCTTGCTGCTCTAGCCTATTAAATACTTCTATACGTATTTAACTTCCTGTTTATGCTCTATCTTCTATAAACATGTGGCCAGCTGCCAAGTAGTAGAATGAAAGCAATTTCTTTTCACTGAATTCTGCTGAATTCTAGAGTATTCGGTAGTCTCTAATACTGTCATGGTAACTTGAAAACTCAACAAGAAGCGGATGAACGATTGCAGCCATCGTGAACTTAATGCCAGTATTGCAAGGAATAATCAAGACAGAAGCTATCTAGTAAGTTGTGCATACATTATAGAAAGCACAATTGGCATCTATCTGAAGGGTAGTTTCCCATTGGCAAAGCAAGGCCTATTGAGTTGGGTTATCGTTCCAACTGGTGGCTGAAGGTAAAACAAACATTTTGGGAAGTAAAGAGCTCCCACAATCTAGTTTGCAGACTTGCTAAGCCCAAAGGTCACAAGAGTGAACCTAAAATGTAAGTATAGAACAAGAAACTGAAAGAACAAGGATCAGCTAGGCCAACTCGTGTGTGTGTGTGTGTGTGTGTGTGTGTGTGTGTGTGTCTGTCTGTCTGTCTGTCTGTCTGTCTGTCTGTCTGTCTCTGTATATAAATAAAAGCTCAGATTACTGCATGGGAATGAGTGAATATTAAAGTTGCAGTCATTAAAAGTTGGGTACAGTCCCAATAGCCTTGTGGTGCTAATGAAAGCTACCCTTCAGGTAGGTACCAATGGTACTTTCCCCCAACTAACAACACAAGGCTATATAGTAGGGAGGTACCAAAAGTTACCCCCAACTAGGGTGGGACCCCCACTCCAGCAAAGAAAAAGTTTTTTTGGTTTTTTTTTAGGGAGCCTCTTACCAAACGCTGCTTCAGCCTAAGCACAGGAACCAATTTTACAGTATCTCGTGAAGGTACTGGGAGAAAGATCACACAGAGAAAGGAAAGGGAAAGGCTAAGGAGCTGTCAGAGGCTGTAGCAGGACTGCTTTCAGAAGCTATAAGCAGCTCTGCTGTCTGGCTGTAATCAGGTTGTGTTCAACATATGTGCCCGAGATAACAGGCCCTGGTGGTGCTAGTAAGAGCAAGTTTCAACAGCTCCACTTCACACACAGCTCCCTTCCGCAACAGTCAGCGCGCAAGGGAATGGTGGAGGGACGATATAGAGACAGAAGGTTTGTTTAAAAAAATTAAGCAAAGAGAGAAGGGAATGGGGCATAAAAAATAGTGAGTCATGACAATAAGGTGGGAGCAGAGAAAGTGATGAGTTGAGGACTGAGAAACTAAAGTCCAATAGAGAGCAGGACTGAGAAAAAACAGTGTAGGACCAAGAAAAGAAGAGGTGGGGAAGGTAGCAAAAGCAAGAAACATTGACCTGAGGACAAAAGCCAGTGGAAGTTTAAAGTGATATTGCTGCTTTTGCCAACAGCAGGAGTGAACTGGATTATGGGAACTGCCTACTTCTCAAAATGTTCATCCTGCCTTTGGCCACCTGGTGGAGCCATAAACCAACCAGATAGTCTTGCATTGCCAATGGGGAAAAACAGTTGCTCACACACCCAGACATCTAAAGCAGCTATGGTATATTTTTACTCAATAGGCACAAACTCTTATTTGCTGCATGTACACACAACCTCAAGTGCTAACTTGGTGTTGCATTTAAATTCCTTTATATCCAGCAAATGTGGCATAGCATAGATAATGCTCTCTTCACCTTCTCTTCGGTTCCTAGCTCTCCCTTGATAATTTTTGCCGCTAACGTTTAATTCACCTCCACAATTGCAATGTTCATGTGATGCCTCCTAGGCATGATCCTCCATTAAGATGCACACGCAGAAATCAAAGAATGCAGTTTAGCCACTTTGCAGTAACTGAGATGCCGGATTAAAGAGTACCGTGCCATGATTGTAAACATATTTACTCAGGAATGAAACCCTTTTCAGAGTAATGGCAGTGCCAAATGATGTGTTAAGATTTTTGGTGATAGTGGGGAAACAGCAAAATAGACCCACCTGCACTTTGGGGCATCTTATTAGGAAATTCATTATGTGAATTGGATCATAGAATGTGCTGTGCAGAATGAAACTGCCCTTGGCTATAACCAATAGCAGCTTAGTAGGGAAGTTTTCAAATTAGACACATATCAAGCTACTGCTTTAAGGTATCACAGTCTTTGGAAGTAAAACATTTCTGCTCTGTGAGCTAGTAAACAAAGAGTACAGTAGGTTTGGCATCATAAAAAACCAACACTCACGTTTGCACCTGCCTGCCACTTATGAAGGTTTGATCATCTGGAGGTGGAGGGGCTGAATGAGATACTGGAATTAGTACCCTCTATTCATGTAAAATATGAATTGTAATCAGGGCTACAGTTCTGATCCAGTAGTCAGAGGAACTACATGTGCATTGCTTTACTATGGATGCTTGTTGAGCCCGCTTCCACACATGTCTTCCAGACTGCCAGGGGATTTGCATGTACACATCTGGATATGCATGCACATTGTCCCAGCTGGATCAGGATTATTTTAGTATGTTCAACAATCAAAGTCTACTGAAGGTTTACCACTAACCAAAACAACTGTTTGTGGTAGCAAACTTGTTGTTCAGTCATAGGCACAATGAGTTCATTTGCTGTTTTAAAGTTTGATTCCTATGAATAAAGCATTTCAGGAGAAAATAATTTATAATGCTACTTTAAAATCCCAGGCAACTTCCTGTTTGCACAGGGGTTGCGTTCTGGGTCATCTTGCGTGTCAGTGGAGTGCGCGTTAGCTCGCCCCATTCCGCTCCCTTCTGGGGCTGAAAATGGTGCTTGCGCCGGCAGTCGCATGCCAATAAAACTCACACAAAATGGTTGCCGTGTGTATTCCCTTGCTAGAGCGAGATTTGGAAATAATTTTGATTGCAGGTGGAAGAATAACATTACAACAGCCAGGCATTTTGTATTCGGAATTTTAACATTGTACTGTGAAAATTTTGGCTTGCTAGTAAGAGGCTTACTGTGATTTTTATAATAATAAATCCTAAGCATTTTTTAAAATCTGGCACTCCATTGATTAATTGCACGATAACTCCTGGTGTCTGTCTTGTATTATCACTTCAGTGTGGAAACACTGGGTCGCCCCTTGTTAAGGCTGTAACTCCAGTCATCTAATTGGTTATGGTTGCTGAGGCTGGTGAGAGTTGGGAGTCTTGACAACATCTAGTGGCCCACAAGTCCTCCGCGGCGATAGTCTTCAGGTGTGCTCCATCTATCGACTGCCAGACAGGCTCACCTTGACAACTCCCTTGCATAACAATGGGAAACGGTACTCTTCCATAGTAGTGGGGTAGGAAAGCTGGGGGGGGGGAATCACACCTGGCAACCCATGTGCTCCTTTGGTTTCAGATAGTACATGGGTAGAAGAGCCCGGATTTTCACAGCTCTCTAGTGGCTATGGTAGCTCATTTACCAGAAGTAATGTATTTAGAGTCAACTTTGGAAGTGTATGCTCAATTCTGAGCAAACGTAGCCTCTTAGAGCAAAAACCTCCTAGGAGGCTTAATTCGGTCAGATTCAAGTATACACTTCCAGAGTTACGTGATGGAAACAGCACTGGGAGGAAAGTGACTCCAAATCTAGAGACATTTTTTCATTGCACAAGTTCTCAATACTCTAGCCCGCTTGTATCCAATGTTAGTTATACTCCAAGTAAGCCCATTGAAATAGACATGATGAACTTGGGTTCATTAATTCCAGCAGGTCTAATCTGAGTCAAACCTGGATGACTAAAACCCTGTCTCTTATTCACGCAATAGTACCAATACATATTATCTCGTATTCTTGGTTCCTTGAATCCAAGATAATAGTACTATGCCATTAAAATTGTAAAACTTTTATTTTGAAAATGCTCAAAATGTGCATTTCATTTAGTCTTAATTTACAATTGGCAGTTTTCAATGTTTTCTTACAAAATTAAATCATGTCATTAGATGGGAGCATGTTACTAATTCATGCACATGCAAGTCATAATAGTAAGAATTTCAAAAGACAAGTTCTTTTTTGAATGAAATTTATTCCATTTCTCAAAAGTGCCACTCCAATGTAGTGTATTTTTTCCTACAACAGATTATGTGTTATCCAACAGCACATGGCAATTGTGTTTGACACTATTCTGGAAAACAAATGCAACTCATGAACAGGAAGACATTTCATAGTCTACAGTGTAATTATACACACTGCAGAAACCCAGTGCTTCAATTCATACCTCCTCCGGCTATTCCCATTCTGGTATTAGGAAGACCAATAGCATTGAAAGTTTAGTAAAAAATATATTTTGGTCCTCAGTATCTTGAGTAGGAAAGTGTAATGCATGTATTACAATTTGATCTTACATGGATTATAAAACCCCATAGTCCATACAAAAGTGTATAAAATTGATCAATAAACTTTGAAATCCTGCTTCAACATACTCAGCTTAGAAACTTAGTGTTATCTTATTTTAGAAAATAAGAAAGCCAAGATGCAAGTCATGAATTATATTACTACAATACATTTTGAATTTAAAATGAACTCTGGAAAATACAGGATTTTAAACACATCATTAAGTCAAAATACTATTAAATTAATTTTCTATTACTTTTTAAACTTAATTTTTCCTCTATACAACACTAGTGGCAACAAACTTCTCTTCAACAGAACATAATGACCTGATACTGTCTCTCTATGCCAGATACCACCCAACATTATACTGTAATTTATGTTCACATCCTATTCATCAAAACTGTATATATTTCTCATAGACACTTCAGGGACCTAGAATAAGTGATACATATATACACATTACTTAATGCAAAGTTAATTTACTGTTCATTAGTACAAGTTAACGATCTAAATATAAAAAATGGAAAATATTTCATTTGATGAATCATATAAACAGGGAAGGACTGTAGAAATGGGAGATTAAAAAACCTATATTGTAAAAGCTATCATTTCCCACCTCCCCCATTCA
This sequence comes from Darevskia mixta, assembly GCA_034641385.1. NCBI lineage: Eukaryota > Metazoa > Chordata > Lepidosauria > Squamata > Lacertidae > Darevskia > Darevskia mixta. The sequence continues at coordinate 1,424,382 of JAWWNH010000098.1, forward strand.
TAATTATACAGTAATATACAATTGTGACACTTCTTCAAGCTGAAGGGAGTCTGATAAAAATGAAGATATTGAAACATTACCTTGGCATAGTTCCACTAGCCCTTGTGACTACACCAGATTAAGTAGTTGCATATGATATCTTAAAGAATTTTAGCAGCTTGATTCTACGGTGGCTACCACTCTGCCAGTTCTCCGGACTTCTTTCTCTTTCTTTTGAAACTTTTCTTTCTGTTTCTCCAGCTTCTCTTGTGCTTTCTTAATATCTTTAATTTTCTTCTTTATTGTTGATCGGTCATTTTGACTGGATACTCCCAGAGCCTTTCAAAGAAAAAACACATTTTATTATATTCTACAAAGTAGCAATATTTGCAGCATAAACAAAGCCCTTTATTGTTGCATCAGTTTTGGGTTGTTGTTTTTTTTTACAACAACATTTTTAGCAGTACTCACAACCATTAATTATAATTATACAATGAAAACAACATCCAAACTACGTATTTTTGCAAACTACAAAATTCAGCAAATCTATGGAAGGAATAAAAATGATTTAAACAAGCTGAAGAGAGATATCGTAGTCAGAACAAAAAGCATCTTAGCGCAGACAAGAATGGTTTGCAAGTAGTACAAACCTGGAACAGCTTCATGTGAAATACATAAATTTCCTTGGCTCCTAAATACATAGTTGGAAGAACCAACCTTAAGGGGCGGATCCACACATTTCCCTCATATTCACAATAATAAAATGTCTTCATGAGTATACCCATGATCATGCGAGTAAAGATTAGTGTGAACTGGACTGTTCAACAACAATTCATGGGACTTCAAAAGATGAAGGGAATGCTTCAATAGCCATGAAAATTGCTATCAGTAGTTATCTGTATCCAGGCCAGATCATACTAAAGTTTACCCACTCAGGCATGGTCCAGTGGCCACTTGCATTCACAGTGCTGAGGCACTGGTAGTAATTAAGAGGACAAGTTGGTTGCAGCTACCTTAAAACCTATTAATTTTGCTGGGCTTCAGTGCAACTTCTTTGGACTGGCACTACTCTCTTCAAAAATGACCTTATGGTAGCACCCTATCAAAAAGAACCCCTGGGCGGTTAAGTCCAGTCAAAGGTGACAATGGGGTGCGGTGCTCATCTTGCTTTTCAGGCCGAGGGAGATGGCGTTTGTCCACAGACAGCTTTCCGGGTCATGTGGCCAGCATGACTAAACCGCTTCTGGCACAAGGAGGACTATAACAAGTGCCAGAGCACGCACAGAAACACCGTTTGCCTTCCTGCGGCAGCGGTACCTATTTCTCTACCTGCGCTGGTATGCTTTCGGAACTGCTAGGTTGGCAGAAGCTGGGACAAAGCAATGGGAGCTCACTCCGTCGCATGGATTCAAACTGCCAACCTTCTGATCAGCAAGCCCAAGAAACTCGGTGGTTTGGACCACAGCACCACCCGCGTCCCAATAGGGTAGCACCCTATAGCTAGGATCTAAAATAATACAATGTTCCACATACTCAAATAGGGTTACATTACTTTATGGGACTGCTGTGAGGTCCCTAAAGGAAGGCCAAACAGATGTGCTACCACAGCATATGAGAAGCTAGTAACATTCTGTTAGCATGGTGCAGTATAGTTTTTTATCAGCAGATGGCAACATCTGATAAGCCCAGAAAACCTATTTGACTACTTTTGAACATACTGTACTAACATTTCATACGATCAAAGCTTAATACATTAACTTAGGATACAATAAAAATGTGTGTCCTAATTCAACAACAAAAACACCCATTAAAATGAATCTATTTTATGTAACAAGAAATGGAAGGAAGGAAGCCAACCCCTAAATTATCAACATATACTAACACTATACTTTTATGGTTAGAATGTTCAGTGCATAGTTTTTGCTTGGCATAAGACAGCAGGTATACAAGCTTACCTTCAACTTGTCACTGTCAAGCAGCATTAACTGCTGTCCATCTATACACTTGGCTGTGAATTCCGCAATGTACTGCTCCATATTCATTCCCATTAGCCAATGGCACACCTGTTGCGTTGTCCATTCAGAAATGGGCCGACTGTGCCACTGGTTTTGTTTCCCTGTAGTTGATGGTTCATCATCTGAAGTCTAACAAAGCAAATCAGCTTTTACTTAGGTACATAGTAATTTAACTTACTGCTTTTAAAAATAAAAAAATACTGCATTTCTGATATAAACATTCTGATATAAACATTCAAGACTGAATTGTTGAGTGCATAGCTTGTCTCCCCTCCAATATTTCAGTTTGTTTTATTATTTAATTCCCATAGTGCAAAGTGCCTGAACACATATATCAATGAACAGTAATTTAAAGAACGCTCATTGTAAATACCTTTATGAAAAAGTGGACTCGCTGAACCAAGTGTAAATGTCCAGGTTCGTGAGATATAGGATTTTCAGACCCTGTTTAATAGCTTATAGGATTTTCAGACCCTGCTCGATAACTTCTAGGTATTATCAAATTCACTCGTTTTATGCTATCACTGACCGAATGTCCAAAAAAAGTGTTTTAAATTATTGGAAAGGATCATACAGTTTCTGGTCTTCTAGGTGCAGCACTCTAGGTGGTAAGTTTTACTCAGAGTAGATCCACATAAATTAATGGCCCTCACTTAGTCATGTTCGTTTATTTCAATGGGTCTACTCTAAGTAAAACTTTGTTGCATACCACTCTCTATGTTTGTGCCACATAAAGTCCAACTATATTATACTGTTTTCATACATACATCACAAATGCCCTAGAAATGGAAACTAGGCCAAAGGAAATTAACTGCTGGTGAAAGTCTACATCGGAGTGAACACTACATGCTAGAGAGAAGGGAACAAAACACTCTTTTTACCTATTACACTGGGTAGGTCTCTATTGCTGAATTCATTTTACGGGGATAGTGAGAGTCAGTTTTTATAACTTATCACTTAAGTTATGAAAATAATACCACCTCGATCTAGATGTGTCATTAGCGGAAAAATACAAAGCTGTTATGTATTCATTTTCTACAAGAGTGCAATGGTTTCTTTGGTTCCCCAACTTTTATTAGGAGCCTGTGGCTAAGGGGACAAAGGACATACTTCTGACCTACCATGGCCAGAAACAAAAACTATTTTCCAATTTCTCTAAAGCTATCATACAGTCTTTGGTTGAAGAGAAAGTTTTTCTTTCTTACTCAAGACAAATACTAAAAACTCTTTATTTCATCCTGTGCTGAAAAGAAAAGGATCACAATACATAAAGACTAACCATGCTGATTATGCATCTTCACTGAACTTTTAAAAAATGAAGTACTGATAATGTAAGTTTTGTTTTGTTAAAATTCAGCAATGGCATTTGCACCACTAACTCAATGTTGGTTTCTATATGCTTGTAAAAATGTAGCATTTGACTCCTACTTTTGTTACTGTACTTGCAGCTCATTTTTTTTATTCGTTTACTGCTTATTTCTTTAGATGATAGCAATGGTTTATGAACTAACTGCTGCATTGCTGTAGATCAAACTATACATGCATATGAGGGCAAACAGGTTTCTTACAAGTTTCCATCATAGCACCTTACAGTGCTGAAGATGCAAGGCACTTTTTCAGTTAAATTTGAGAAATTTAACTGAAAAGGGAACTACCTCTTTGCTACAGCATGCAAACTTCACATAGCCTCCCCACCTGAGCTCTTCAGCATTTCTTTTACTTTCAGTGTAGATGTAAGGACCACCTGAAAGCAGCAGGGATCACGAATTCAAGAGCCACTTGTTGTTCAAATTTAAAAGCAAAATAACTTTCCAAGTTATAATATAAAAACCAGAAATTAGCAAGTGATGTCCGTGAACACAGAATACTTCTTCCGAGCCTGTTTTACAATGCCAGGCCTGTCAGTTATTCTTGTAAAGATATATTTTTAAAAATACAAATAAACTACTCCTTTTGTTACATTAAAATGTTTAGCACGAGCAAGTATCCAATATTTACTCAAAAACATTAACTTGTGTCACTGAAAGGACACTATCTCCATCCTTCCTTGTAGAGATATGCAAATTCCATTTCTAGAAATAAAGTAAAGATCAGTTTCTGAAAGCCCCAGTTGATGCAGAGAAAGAAAATGAAGAATGAAATCCCGCCCTATTGTGCTGAGAGTGCAAAATCCTCAAGACAACTGGAAGAGAGTCGCAAGGAACAGTATCCATCTAAACTGAATTACAGAGTAATTTGAAAGAGAAGTGAAAGGTCAACATAGTGTATAGACACAAAACTGTTAAGGAAAAGCTATTCATAAGAGTAGAGTACCTATAGGGCTAAGTGCCCAGATGCTACATGAGGAGCTGTGAAACTCCATACTGAAGGCTGAACTTAGCTGGCACCACAAAACCTTCCTCACTGAATTCTGCATAGTTTTGAAAGATCCAATTTTTAGGAAATTCAAAAAATGTTTGGCTTTATAATGATCTAAAAATATTTCAAAAATAACGCAGCAAGAATTAAGCTTTACAGCCAAAAGACTGAAATGAGAAAGACGATGTGTATTCTGTTAGAAGCACTAATGCATGCCATTCACACAAATAGCAGAAGCATAGAAAGCAAACTGCATTGGCTGGTGGTGCTATTAATCAATTGGCTGTCTTATAATGTTAGGGATGTAATTAAAAGTGTTTTTTCCTTACAATGCAGGAGCACAGCAGATACACATTCAGTCTTGGTTTGGCTTCAGTTACATGCAAAGTAGCTCAGTGTGATAAAATATTGTCAACAATATATCAAACCCCAAACTGATAACAAGCAAAATACTTTATATCTCCTAGGTACATTTTTCAACATGGGCTTATAAAATTTTTAAGGTGCAATGATGATAACCTACTCCTTTCATCAGAGACAAACTTAAATTGCATAATATAGTCTGAATTGTGATATCAACAATACACAGACACACTGAAACTCACCTCGTTTGAAGAGAAGGTTAAAGTGTGTGAACGCCCTGAAAGATTTGGCTCTGTCACTAACCCTGACAGATCACAACTTGGCTTGCTATCGTATGAATCATCTATGACAATTCTACTCTGCAAACAAGTGAAAATAATGTGTTGTTAACTTCCCCCTTGGAACAATAAATCACAAGGAGGCACAGTGTCTTATTTTTAAAAAAGTAAAAATAACTAATCATTTATTTCCAGTAACTCTGAACTAAGCTTATCTACATTCATCATGACTCTCTCCCAATTCACAATACACAAGTATTGGGCTCTTATCATCTGATCTATAGAAACATTCAGAGAGTTCTGGTAGCTATTTTCAGCACATAGGGTTAGTCAGGAATGAATAGGATTAGTAATGAATTCATTCCCTTAATGGGGGCTAGGGAGGGATACACTTTGACCTTAGTTTTCTGATTATCAGAGACTGGAACCAAGACCTGCACCATGGGCAGCTCCTGGTCTTGAGGAGCATAAACGACTCTGCTTCCAAATGTTCCATCCCTGCTTTCAAGTTGCAGGTATAGTAAGAAAAACAGGGAGCAGTATGGCTTCCTGCCATGATAACTTTTCCTTTTGCTACTGTCTGTGCACCACCTGCCCTATTTAGAGCAAGCAGGCCTTACATTAGCACCCAGCATGGTCAGGCAGATGCTGAGGGGCCCCCCAGGACTGACACTTGCCTGCTGCAACCTTGCTGACTCCCCCTCCCCTAAAGCTGACTTCCCTAATCTGCCACCCTCTCAGATACTCGCCACCCTGAATCCCAATTTGGGAGAAAGGCAGGATGTAAATACATTAAGTAGTAGTATTTAACAGCCCAACAGGCATTGGCTGAGTCCTCTTCCTGTCCAATATGGGAGGAGATAATACCTAGTCCAAAATAACACAGGCTGAGGGGTGGCTGGAATGAAGCATCAAAATCAACAGTAACATGTATTTTCTATCCTGCCAGCTGTCTGTTACACATATGTATGGTTATGGGATTTCATGGAGGCAAAGATGGAACAAGAAAATTGGAGGACCAGATATATTAGTAGTAATTATGCCCCTTAAAGAGAGAAATCCTAAATTCTCAGACAGGGGGACCACTGGATCCTGAAGATCTACCACTCTGCAGGTGAAGGAGATGGTCCACTACTGGAGGCCAATGGTGACAGGAAAAGAATAGGGCCACATTGTGATGAATCAAGGAGGCCTTGGATTCAAACCCCTCCTCCTCCCAACAAGCCCACAAGAAGCGAGAAAAACTATGCCTGCCCAGAGGCATAGCATGGGGGGGGCATTGGTGCAATGGCCCCGGGTGCAATTTTGAGAGGGGCCCCCAAAAAGGCACCTCCACAGTAGGCTCCTTCATCAGAGCCTGGCTCTGCGCCAGAAGGAGCTGAGCCTTGGCTGTAGCGCTTGTGCTTGTTACAGTTTTGCCCCCTGGGTTAGGCCTGACCCAGGGGAGGAGAGCAGGCAAGTGGGTGGCAGCGCTGACGCCCACCCTCCTTGGCCGCGGCATACCTCATGCCTGGTGGCAACAGCTCTGCCGCCAAGTGACTTCTGACCAGGTAGTGGAGAGTAGCACTCCTTGGCTGTGGTAAGGCATGCCTGGCCACAGTGGGTCTGCCACCGGGTCAGGTCTGGCCTGCCAGCAGAGAGTAGGAGAGGCAGCGGCAAAGCTGCTGTCCACCCTTCCTTGGCTGCAAGGCACCTTGCACCTGGCTGCAGTAGCTCCGCCTCTGCCATTGGGTCAGACTTGACCCAGTGGCAGACAGCAGGTGGAGATGGAGTGCGGCAAAGCTGCCGCCCACTCTCCTCAGCCAATTCTTGGCCATATAGCTCTGCTGCCAGGTTGGGCCTGACCCAGCAGCGGAGAGCAGGAGGAGAATAGGCAGGAGCTCCCCACCTCTCTCCAACCTTGTACTCTGGCACACTGGAGGGCACCCTCCGCCCTCCTCGGGGGCATGTTCTGCAACCTGCCACAGGTAGTGCAGGCATATGCTCCACTGCCGTGCCTGCCCTATAGCTGGTGTAGCTATTTTCCTTCACTCAAAGGCACAAAAAAATAAGGGTAACAAAGCCCAACAAAATAGGATGCAGGAGAAGATTTCCTGGGGAACAAAGGGCTCACATGAATTGAGGTGTGTCTGTTACCTTATTTTATGAAACAAGCTATGGAAGGAGGAAGTAATAGTGGGCACAGGTAAACAGGCACAAAGCCTTTATAGCTTCCCATATTTTAATGCTTCTTCAAACTTTAACCTTCATTTCCTCATTAGATCAGGGAAGTGCAATACTTCCTACCTGCCCCTATTTCTTTAGAAACATACATTTCTCACTCTGAGAACCACAGTACAATAAACCTGACTTTAATAAAACTGAATGTATCACTGGTATTTATCATAGGTACCATGTGGTGACCCTTCTTACATAGCTTTCAAGGTCTGCAATAACAGGCAAGACTTATCTATGCAAACAGAAAACAATGAACCACTCTCTCATAAAAGTACAAAAAGATGTAGACTCAAGCACAGAAAGGTGCTTTTTAAGCCATATACATTTAAGTGTAGTTAAGCACTACTGTGCTCACTGCAGTTGCAAGTTATCAACCCTGGGCTTGAACTGAAAAGGCTAGAGATACAGAATCAGAAAGTTCTAAAGACAGACCTACAACTGTAGCATGACAACTCTGGACAATGACACCATGCATTTTGTTTTAAATGACTGGCAGTGCAATCCTATACATCAGGAATGGGGAATATCAGACAGAGGAGCTAAATTCGGCCCTGCAGGCCTCTCTCTATGCAGCCCTGGGGCCACACCCACCATTAGCATAAGATATCCAGAAGGTTCCTCACAAGAGAATGTGGCCATAGAAATGAAAAACATTCCCCACCTCTGGTCAGAAGTACGTATGATGAGTTCAACAGAACTTACTCCCAGGTAAGTGTGCATAAAATTGCAACCTGAGTCACTTCCCTGCATGGGAAGAACTAAAGTCACAATCACACTGTCTCACCTATCTGACAACTCACAAGTTGATGTGAGTAAACTGTTCAACCATTGAATCTATGTGGACACAAGCAGGCATAAAAACACTTAAGGTATTTTATGTTGGTTAAACTCCTGCTGGCATAGATTGTACACACTTCCGAGGTTTAGAAATCTTTTCCAAGACCAAGACCAAGACATACAAGACGAGATGCTGATGGCTTGAAATGCACGTGTAGATTAATTTAACAAACTGAAACAAATATGGAATCCACAAAACGAAAGAAAACTATGGGAAGAGTAGCACATTTGTTCTGTCGAAGTTATTACTATATAGAAAGGATCAAGCATGCAACAACATGCACATTTAATGGGTGGCAAGGACAAAGTGGGGGGGGGAATCATGTGACTGCAGACAGCCTTGCCATAACCATTGCCTTTTAATGTGCAGATTTTCTACTTTCATCTGTGTACATGTAAAGCCTTTAGTTTTTTCAGAAAGCAACATGATGATGAACTTTTTTTTAACAAGGGAATTTCCACTACACCATTTCCTCCAGTGGAAGCCTCCGTTGGTTCAGAGTTCTTTCTGTGAACAGAATAAGCCCTTATGTTCATGGGAGGGCATGCTTGGATAGCAATCCATTGTTCTTAATAGGCTAGCCTTATCATAATTGGGAAAGCTGGAGAAATTAAGTCAGCACTAGTACTTTTGAATGCCACAGGGGATCACTAGTCATACATAACATATTATTTCCTAAGGTGAACAACTTGCACATGTTTCTTTTTTACGATACTTGTCACAGCATTTAATCATTAATCAAACCTAAATGTGTAAATAAACACCATTTACCTTGTTTCTGTTCTTCTCCTGGTTCTGTTCCAATGCAACATCATGCCCACCCTGAGAAAAGCTCAGGGTGCTACTAGAACTATGCTCTTTATGGCTGTCTCCAAACCAGGAGAAAGGCATACAAGTGGGGATAGGGGAATCTGAATCTGACGCAGATAAGTTGTTGACAGAGTCTTCCAGCAATTCTCGAGAGCCCCTGAAAGAATGTAATTTTTCATGTATGAGCTTTGACAATCTATTGTACATATAATCATACCATGTGAAATAGATATGACATAAGAGTTATATTTTCATCATCAGTACATGGAAACACATTTTACACCACACAGTTTAAAGCAATTTAATGTTATTCAGACTAGTAGGTCTAAATTACTATGTATAAAATATTTCAGAAGTAGCTTTCCTGCTATGTTATATTTTTTGCAAACTGAGAACTAGTATGTTACCAGCTATGAAACACTTTAAAAGTAAATCTGATTGCCTTTGAATACTTTCCTTTTTCAAAAAGACTGAAACTGAGGTTCAACATTCTAACAATGCACGCGATATAAAATTGAGAATGATGTATATTCATTCAGATGACTGTTCAAATTGCACAATTCATTGGAATGCATAGTTAAGAACATAAAATGCTTCTCTAAGTACCGGCTGTCTAGCGAACTCCTTGCATTTTCTTTTTCTTGCTTCTTCCCTTTACCACCAGATTTTCTTAGGCCGCTGAAATTAAAGAAAGTAGTTTAATAAAATGCACAAATTAGCTAAGTCAAATCTGTCCCAATATATTTGTGGCATACTGCAAAATAAATCAATAGGTTTCACACAATTGTCAATTCACACTAGTCAAGTATAGTAATGAGAAGTGGGGTAAATGAGAGAACAAGTAGATCAATCCCCAACTGACCACAAGCAATCAAGTTAAACTGAAATGACCCAGTTACTGGTAGGTAGCCGTGTTGGTATGCCATAGTCGAAACAAAATAATTTTTTTTTATTTCAGTAGCACCTTAGAGACCAACTAAGTTTGTTATTGGTATTAAATGTGCATGCACACGAAACCTCATACCAATAACAAACTTAGTTGGTCTCTAAGGTGCTACTGAAATTAATTTTTTTATTTTGTTTTGAAATGACCCACTTTCTTTGAACCAGACCAATTGTCAATTATAAATAGAAATATGGTTCACATTTCAAATGTATTTCACAATGCAATCAATTATAACAAATATTTTATAATATTCCATTATGAGAATATATACTGAAGAAAAAAAGAAGCAACCCATCATCATATAACCTAGTAAATATAACTCAAGACGCATAGGTGCATCCTTAGCTGTTGATATATATGGTCTCTCCCCCCAAACACCCACAACTTTACATCCCATCCCATCCGTGCCTTCTTTGCTCTGTGCTAGAATGGTGGCTGCTGTTATGAGCCAGAGTTCATGTCTTGGGTTTCAAAGGAGAGGGATACAAAGGAACGATTTCCAGACTTCTCCAGAGTGAAGTTGTCACTACACATGAATCATTATTTCAGTTATGAGCTATGGACATCCAGTACACTGTAATTTTACCCTCAACTCTAACGGGAAGCTGAAAATCCTTCTCTAAAGATGCACAAAGTTAAACAACAATAAAAGCATTTCACTTTAAAAGTAACTTGCTGGTCTCATACAGAACCAACTGCAATTTAGCTAGATTTATTATCTCAAATTTTAAACATAAAAGCCCTACCACAAGATATAACCTATTTTGTCATAATGCAACAGAACAATGTTCTTTATTCATTTGAATGTGTATAGTCTGATCCTAAAGGTGCCTATCCCAAATTAAATTTATTTCTTATTAAAGTGTGTTTAAGATTGCAGACTGAGACAAAGCCATTTCCAAAGATCAGTCACTCAAGCACTGAAGGACCCTTATGGCGTGAAGCAAATTATTAAAGCTTTGAGATGCCAGAGGAACAAAGAAGTTTGAAGCGCTGTTATTTCCACTTATGCATATTCTTCAAAACAGTGTCATTTTCAATTTTGATACAATCATGCACACAATTATTCCCAGCTGCCAGTTATGCAGATTAGCATCCAACTAGTTTTTGACACAAGATAAAACTGCAGTTCAGTTACAGGAACTTTTAACAAACATTCTATAGTTTAAAAACATGCACGACGTACCCAAAATCTGGGAAACGCCTTTTGGACTTGCCCGCAGAGGCACCTTCACTTGATTCAGTCTTTTCTTCACTTCGTTTGTCATCTGTGTAAAATAAAATGGCATAAGAAGTCTAACACTGATATACTTCCTAACTTAAAAGAAAGCAAAGCCTCTTCTATAGATAAGCGCAACAGAAACTGTATTGTGCTGACAAACATTTTACAATATATTGTTCTCTTTGCTTTTACAATGTGACATCAAATGACTGAAGCATACTGATTGTGCAATTTCTTACATTTAAATAGAAGATTAAATATTATATTAAATTTACAGTGCTGATTACATTAGAGGCATAATGTACAAGAATGGGGAAACAGCAATCGTTTAACTTTTAATAGCAGGAGGCAAGAACCACACTGTGTGTATCAACAGTTTTTCAGGACTTAAAATTTTTAAACACAAGGAATTTTAAATTACCTTTGTTCACTCTTCCTTTGCCTTTTGAGTCTCTATGCTTGACATTTCTGCTGCATCCTGAAGGAGAATTTGGAGTTGTATCATCATTAGAAGCTGGCTGAGTTGTTTCAGGACTATTTTCTGTGTTTGGTTTATATACTGGAGAAGAGTGCAAGGAAGTTGATGGACTTGATTCTAATAAACTGTCAGTGCTTTCAGCATGCTCATGCTTCTCATCTCTTTGATCTATATCACTCTGCTGTGATGAAATGATCTTCTCTGTCACTTCTGAAGATCTGCTCTGTATTATTTCCTCTGTATTATCATCATTATCATCCACATCCTAAAAATGTATTAAAAAATAAAAGTTTTTAAATTTAAAGTTTTAATAATTGCCTAAGTACAAGGTACCAAATGCTTATGTACTTCAAGTAATCATACCACCACTGTTTATTACTTTTTATTTAATATATTATTTGTATTAAACTACATGCCTTATACTTGGCTATTTTAGGGGTGGAGTTTTCAGATAAATTTGTTGTGGTGGCAGCAGGAAGAGAGATTTACTGAAATGTGCAGCAAAAACCCAGCTCATAGCAAGACATCTTCTTAAGAGTGGAAAGGTGGTACAGCGGAGTGTTAGGTAAATGATAAAATTAATCTCGTCAATGAATGCATTTAAACAAAGTTAAATTATATCTGGAGGGGAATCAATAAAATGAATATTGTACCGGCAAGTTTATTTCCTTCTGTCCAGCCCCAAGAGATGCTTTCAGCTTTGACCGAGAAGGTGGCTGACGTTTCACTTTCAAGGCAAGCTGAGCTTTTGCTTTATGTGCACTGGTGTCTAACCTTGGTGTGTCCCCAACAAAAGTATCAAAATCTGTAAAAAAGAAAAGACAAAACAAAACAAAACAAAACATAAGTTACCTTAAAAATGATATTCCAGCAACAGAACCTCTGTCTCCCCATCCCCTCCCTAACAAAATTAGTCAGTGCTCTTTTATAAGCTTGCATTCAATGTCTTAAGTAATCTGACTCTCTATAAATTGAATGGAAACACTGAATTCAGACTCCAAAGCCTGCACACTCTTTTCAGCAGCACAGCTGGTTCAATAAAATGCCCTTTTATAAGTTGTTTGTTAAGTCCTTTGTTAGTATACAACTGTCAGGACCATACCTGAGTTTTACAACAGAAGGCATACCTCACTGAATTAGCAAACAGTTGGCAATTCAAAGTGGATCATATTAAAGAACATATTGAAGAACCTAAAAATTTTGCTTGTACTTTGTACCTTTTACAGGTTGTTTAACAGTTGTCTAATACTACATCCCTACTTATTTATTACTTCACTGAGGATACAAAATATATGTGTTCTTCTCATTATGTATACAACTTCTGTGCACACCATGAGTAAGGATATCAGGAGATCTTTATTACAGGATGTTGGGAGATGCATATCCCAGTGGTCCTATCACTTAACTCCAGTTAAGGGTCTGCCCTGGCCAGATTTAGGTTGACTTTTAAGCTGACCATTACACTTTCTGTTGGAGCAGCTACAAACAAGTTTTCCCCTTAGAAAGAGGAAACATATTTCATAAAAAACGAATGACATATTCCTTAGCAGGGACTCTTTCAGTTAGGAACCCTGAAGACAACTAGACTCAGCAATACAGTTGTGGTGAAGCTTTTGATGCCAGCAGGCTAAATTGTTACCTCCCCCCAAACCATGTGGGCCATTTCACAGCAATCATCTGAAGTCACCATTCTGTCAGGTGAAATATTTTCCTATGCCCACGTGATTTAAAATCAACATTGAAGGCAAAGGCTTAGGGGGCATGCAGACGCCAAGAGTCAGTTGGTCTGCTGTGCCTGCAAGCTGTTTCCTGTGCCCAATGGTCTGGAATCAGTGTTAGAAACTGAGATATGAAAGCTAGGAGCTAAATGGCACCTTAAACCTAGGTTAAGGGCGCAACAACGAACTGCAGCTAAAATATTATGCTCATTTTTCACATGGTCTAGTCCTTCCTCTCCCCACCCCCCTAATATTCTTAAGAGGGTATCTTCTCCAGTCTTCATAGAGTAGCTGGAAGTGGGGAGGCAGAAAAAGGTCCTCCTTTCCTTCCACTCTGCAGTTTTAATCTGAAATCTTCGGTGCAGTACTACGCCCAGAGCTCAGAAACTACTCGCGCTAATGAAATTCCCTGTCACAAAATGCACCTAGAACAATGGGAGTTTCGAACACTGGCTGGAATCAAACAATACAGGGAAAGTATTGAAGGTTTTCAGGGTAGGAGGTTCCCACTGATGCAGTAAAAGTGCAGTAAAGTTGAGGCTCCAGTACTTTGGCCACCTCATGAGAAGAGAAGAATCCCTAGAAAAGACCCTGATGTTGGGAAAGATGGAGGGCACAAGGAGAAGGGGACAACAGAGGATGAGATGGTTGGACAGCGTTCTCGAAACTACTAACATGAGTTTGGCCAAACTGCGAGAGGCAGTGAAGGATAGGCATGCCTGGCGTGCTATGGTCCATGGGGTCACGAAGAGTCGGACACGACTGAACGACTGAACAACAACAACAAAGGTTTTAAGCCCTGAAATAGCCCTATTTATACACAAAGGGAATCAGTATCATTCCTGCTTCATCACCTAGGGACTAACAGTTCTACTTACTAGCAAGATTGACATCTTCCACTGTAAAATTCATAGCCACAACATATAGCACATATTTAAGAAATCAAAGAAATGCTGCTGAATTTCTACTTTTACTTACCAGAAAAATCCAATTTCTCTATTGAAGACTCAAATTCCTGAACATCATCTTTTACTTCAAGGTTTTCTGAAAGTTGTTCAGGACTTGGAGTTGCAGTTTCTAATAAACTGCTATTTCCAAACATAAATGGAAGTCTCTCATATATTTTTAATTTATCTTCAAGCTCTGAAATCTGAAAATGTTACAATGCAATTTAAAAATCAATAAAGCAGTTTTTAACATATTTAAAGCCAGTAATTACTAAGTCATCTTGCCTAACCTTCTCCTGCAATATTTTCAGCTGATTTACATGCTCCTGGTCTCTCTCTCCAATAATTTTTGTATGATCCTCTTCCTTTTTCATGAGTTCTACTTCTCTGGAAGAGGAAAGAAACAGTCACATTATGCAATTTAGAAGGGTTTCAATTGAAAACAGAACTGGAAAAGCACAGTGTATTAAACTGAGCTAGTTATCAACATGTGTATTGAAAAACTAAAAATAACTACCAGTATATATTGTTAAGTCTTCTACTTTACAATCTCATCTCTTACACAGTATTATTCTGGTTGTTATATACAACTAGTCAACACCAACATCTCCATGAAATTGCACAGCTTCTTGTCCTCTTTCTACTTGTTCTTTGTTCTCCCACTCACTCCCTGCCTGTCCCACATCTACTCTTTCTATTGCTACTGTCCTCTCCCGCTTACCAAGATGGCCTGTTCTTACCAGCAAAATACATTTCCAAGTAATCTCATTGTTTTTTATTAACCTGACCAGTTCCATTTTTCCTTAAGTCCAAAATCAATTCAACATTGTAAGCAGCCTGATGGATTTAATTTTCTTGCATGCCTCTGAATGCACATACAGGAGACCCTGTTGCAGGATTTGACTAACCAGTCTAAGAAGAAAATGTGTTGTGGTTTTCTATTCTACTCCCACCCGCCACCCTATTTTAAATGTTAATTCTGTTGCTTAGCAGATGTTCCATGTGACCTCCTTGTTCCTTTAAAAGTTCATTATTTGTTTTTACTTAAAATTTACCTTTAGATTTACACGCTCTGAATCCTATCCAACTTACCTCTGCTGTGTTTAATAGAGAACTGAGGTGCCTCGAAAAGTCTCTCAAAGCCCCTCCAAGATAATAGCAAATGATACACTATCAAAGTATTTTTAAATATTCTGTAGAAACTACTTGGAGTATCTGTCAGATGATGAGATAAGATGTTGTAAAGGATGCATTTCCCCATTGTGGCATCAACTTAGATAACTCCCCTCTATTTATGCTTTCCATGTTTCAGAGTGTTTTCACTACTGAAATCAAACTCTCTTAGATTTTTCTGCATCATCCAAAAATCAACCACTGACATATGCATAACTTATAGTACATGCAAGAAATGACAAGGAATGTCCTGTATGAGATTAACTGAAAGAAAATGACAATGAACTCACTTTTGCTGATACTCTTTGAGTAATTTCTTGGCCTTGTTGTATTTTTTCTCCAGGGCATCATATTGTTCCTGAGTTTCTTTAAGATGTTCATTTACTGTTTTGCATAAACTTTGCGCTTCTAACCAATAGGTCTCCAACTTCTTAATTTTTTCTTTGTTCTCACTTAAAGTTTCCTGGAGCTGGGATTTAGTTAACTCCCATTCAATCTTTTCAGCTTCTGTTGCTTTTAACTTAAAAAAAAACCAATTCATCAGTATTAGGTATTAGCTATGTAGCTCTTCACAATCATTTGAGTCTTAAAAAAGAAGAAGTCAGTTCAAATGCAGCAATGAAAATAAAATAACAACAGCAACAAAAAGCTACTGACTTGCATATCACTGATTTCAGTGAATCTACTTTGAGTATGAGTAATTTTGTATATTAATCATTATTAACAGCTAATATTGCTGTAGATTCATAGAAGTCCTTCTGGACAAAATCTGTTCAGGATTATTCATTTTACAACATATTCTCATTTTATTTATTATTTCTGGCCACATCCCAAATAAATGAGGAACCAGACTTCTAAGATTCAGACTTCTCCTGTCAGTATGGAAGACAAATAGGCTATCCCACCTTCAGAAACAAACTCATTTCTAAAGGCCTACACCATCAGTCAGCTTCTTGCTAGCAATATTTTAAGAGCTTCATACAAGTCATTGAAGCTGCAGCATACATTTACATTCAATCCGTATCTGCATCAGAATTTGGGGGCTTTTTTTGGCTGAAGAGTGGGATTAAAAGGCTTTAAGTAAATGAAAACTGGCAGTGTCGTTGTCAGATCCAAGGCTTGAGTAGCATTTATGAGTTTCATAGAAGATGCTTTTGCAGAGGTTCCTGTTTTCTCCCTGCCATGTAAGCAGTTGTCCCAGTGCAGCATGAGATTTACTTTTCATACTGTACTTTAGAAGGAAAGAGAGTAGCCATAGCTCACTCTGTGCAACAAGTCATTGCCACTCTGCTAGTAAAATGATAATGTAGGAATAATATTGACAGATCAAAGACTCCTATGCTGTTGAAATTTACATAGAATGAATTTACTTTGCCTGTCAGATATTTTCCCAACACAGTTCTGCAGCGATTGAAAAATCCACACCTGGTACAGTTTTTTATGCTAACATTCAATTTGTGTGTGTGTGTGTGTGTTTCTGCTTTCCTTATCAACAAATGTTGCAATTTTCCATCTTAATAAAACTTTCAGCATATAGACAACATACCAACATTTTTACAGTGCAACTGGTAGAAATTTCCCTTCTGTAGCAGGAGATAAGAAATCAGACTGCACCATGTAATTCTCAAGCCTGGCACTATAGATGATGAAGGGAAAGGAGGTTGTTCTCTTTACAAAATGAGAATAGGCAGCAGACAAAGGTGTGTTGGGAATCAAAACTGAGGTGCACAGAGCAAGATCTAATGCAATCTTCCTCCGATACAGTTGCCATTTCTACTAGGATGGTTCTGAGCTTGCTTTTATTTCATGGAATAATTTAATAAACACATCATATTTATATTTAAAATAAAATACCAAGAGAAAGAGGAAAAAATATACAAGAGCAAACATCCTTCATCAATCATCATAAATAATTTATTTAAATAATGTGCTTACTTGCTTTTGATTAAAGTTTGGTTTCACTATAGCTGTCCTCAGCATATCCACATACAAACCAAAACAAATTTCATATATCATTATATATTAAAACTGTACCTTTTCCTTAAGTTGGTTAACTTCAGCTGTCGTAACTGCATGCTTCAACTGTAGCTACAAAAGGATAATAAAAAACAACTTGTCAGAGGAGAAAACAATGGGTATATGAAAGGTTGTTGTTTTTGTAAGTCCTTAAACACAGTAATTCTATACTGCAGTTTCTACTGCTATGTTCAGAGTATCTCTAAACATAAAAAGGATCTATGAAGCAACTGAGATCTATTTATCTGCAACGTAATATTTATGTTGATCACACTGCGCTTATTGGATGAGTTTGCTGATATATGTATTCCTATTTGTGAGCCAACCACTCATTTCCAATTGTAGCTGGTTCAGGAATGTAATGCTAACATATACTTTTTACCGAATATCTAACATAAAATATGAAAGCAAAAAAAAAAATGTCTTAAGACAAAGCTTTCTAGAAAAAATAACTGAATTTAAATATTTTTAAAGATTAGTGATCAAGTTTCATTATTCACTGACATAGAATTCTAACAAGGAAAACATTTCAGGCTGGTTATCCTTTGCAAGATAGCAATAAAAGAAGTGATCCACTACTAACTTATGAGACTCTCAGGGTTGCAGCATGACCAAAGGAGCATAATTCAAATGAGAACAACCAAGTCCCCAGCTCACACATGAGGAAACTGAAAGATTATACTTTTGGTCTTGAATAGTTTTGTGTTTTTTAAAAAGCACCTCTGGAGAAGTGTATTCTGAAGGCTTGATATTACACATGCCAATACAAAAATAAGTTTTGGTTTTTATACTAGAAAGTTAGTAAGGTCTATCTGATAAAGACTCAGATCTAAAGGTCCACTGAAGAAGCTCAGCGTAATGGTTTTGAGGCCACTGAACGCATCACCCATAGAACTTGGTATAACTGTGAAAGCACACTCCAGTACTGCTCACCCAGTGCAGATGAGGAAAAATTTCAACCAAACAGTTGAAGCTCCTGGATGTAAACAGAAGCACCAATATGGATCTAAGAGACCCTTCGGATTTCAACCTACATTTATTACTACTTGCTCAGTTGATACCCCCCTATGTTTTCACCTATCTGCAGTTTATCCATGTTGCTTTAATTTATGTGAGTTGCCTTGAGTCCCACTTCTGGGGGTAAAATGTGAAATAAGTAAAAGCAGGCAGGCAGTAGAATGGATATAGTTCTGTAATCGATAAAATATATTGTCAATATATAGCTTACATATATTGATAAATTTCTGCTAACTTGCTCTTTTTCCGTGAAATCTACCATCTGAGAAGTGATTTGCTAATAAATTATTCTTTTCATAAAGGAACAGCAGAAGATTTAAGGAGAAAAATATCCTTAAATCTAGAATTACAGTGTAGATGCTGTAACCAAACCTTGGTTAAGTGAAACTGAATTAATTTGTCAGCTCCTGGAGAGTTGATTGCAGTCATTTTGCTGCTCCCAGTCCTCTTTGCAACCATGCCACACTAAGCTAAATTGCCTGAACTAGGACTCGTGGTTAAGGTTTGCTCTTTGTTACAGGCTCATGGTTAGGGAGGAGGGAGCTTAACCATGACTCCCAGTTCAGATGACATGCTAAGCCAAACCTCAGCTCAGTGCAGCACAGCAGCAAAAAGTGTCAGGGAGGAGCAAAGCAGATGTAAGGCAGAAGTCTGCACATTTGTGCAGTCTAAGGCAAATTTGTGAATCATGCTAATGTCTGTAGACAGTAGAACATGTAACAGGGACATGTAATGGAGTCCAACCAAAATTAACTATCCATTTAATAGACAGCAAAACATTGCATCATACCTCTTTAAACTTCAACAGAAACTGTGTAGAATCCATGTCTAGTGGCAAATTAATATCCTCATTTTCAGGAAGATAAAACACTTCCACCGATTTTCCATGTAAATGTGATTCAAAAGAATCTTCATCTTCATCATAATCATCATCCTGAAAAGGTATTATGTATTATTGAAAATAAGTACAACTTAGTCTAACAAAGATAAAATGACTTTGAAATGTCACTTCTATATTTCTGCATTAATAATAATAATAATAATAACCTGTGTAAATCCAAATTAACTTGAAATACTCAAAAACAGTTCAGTTCTGGTTGCCTCACTTCAAAAAGCATTTTGTAAAGTTGGAAAAGGTTCAGGAAAAGACATTCAAAATGACCAAGGGAGTGGGAAAACTCCCATTTGGTAAGTTACAGCACCTGGGGCTTTTAAGTTTAGAGAAAAGCCAAGCAGGAGGCTACATGATAGCAGTGTATAAAATTATTCATGACATGGATAAAGCAAGTAGAGAAGTGTTTCCTCCACTCTCTTATAACACTAGAACTCATGGACATCCAATGAAGCTGAATGCTGGAAGCTTCAGAACAGATAAAATACTGTACTTCTTCACACAGCTCATATACTATGGAATTCACTCCCAGAGGAGGTAGTGATGGCCACCAACTTGCATTGCTCTAAAAGAGGATTAGGCAAATTAACGGAGCATAAGGCTATCAATATCTACCAGCCATGATGGCTATACTATGCCTCCATAGACAGAAGCAACATGCTTCTCAATACCAGTTGCTGGAAACCACAGGAAAGGAGAGTGCTCTTGTGCTCAAGTCTTGCTTGCGGGTTTCCTACAGGCATCTGGTTGGCCACTGTGGGAACAGGATGCTGGACTAGACAAGTCACTGGTCTGATGCGAGCAGGGCTATTATTATGTTCTTAAATAAGCAGTGAAAGGTTCAGAATTTTTCACAGTTGCACTGTGTTGTGGGAGGGCAGTGGAGGGCACAAGTCTGAAGTTCCCTGTGGCTTGCTCCCATTGTACTAAGCTATAGTTTAGCATGACATCTGAACCAATTCTGGGAGATCTAAATAAACTAAGAGCAGTGGGATTTAAGAGAAAGGGAGATGGCATGAGTGAGAGCAAGGGTGGGGAAAATTTTGTATCTCATGGGCCACATGCCGTCAAAGGCAACCTGCGGCGGGGGGCGCTGCATGAGAGTAGTGGGTGGAGCCAAACTTGGGTAGAACAGATGTAATTCTTAGCTTTGAAATGTAGCCTACATTCTAGCAACACAAAAACCACCAATGCATTTTTCAATTTTCAATTTTGACAAGCAAAATGCATTATCACATTACAAGGACACATTCAACCAAACCCACAAAACCCAACATTCAAGGAAGGGACTAAGCATGCCTAGTGAGAGGGGGTGTTGCCTGGAGAGGCACAGAGGTCTACATTTGTCTCTCCTCCAGTCTAACGTTTACCATCCCTGAACTAGAGACAACACACATTTTTCTTGCATTTGCAGTCCAAAAAACACACACATTAGTTTTGAACTCCATTGTATTTGATCATTATAGGAGGGCACTGCTCAGGCAGAAACATATCTAAAAGCTTGTAGTTGCATAGATTTCTTTACTACAGCTTTCACATAAGAAGTCAGCAACCAGAGTCCCCTGGGACTAAATCTGGTCAACTGGGGAGTGCAACCTGCCCCCTCAGCTGCCAACTTACAGACACCTAAGTTGAAGAGAAAAATACAATAATTGGTAACAAAAAGCAAGATACTGTATTTTTCTGTGTATAACATGACCCCATGTATAAGACAACCCCTACTTTTGGGAGCCCAAAATTTAGAAATCGTTATTTTAAAGTTGTTCAGCTTTTGGGGGAAATCGCCCAAAAGGCTGTTGAGCTTTTAGGCAATTCCCCACTTGATCCCTCGCACCTCAGCACAGCCTCACTTCGCGTCTCCAGCCTGCGTCTGGCTTTGCTACACCACAGCCAGAGAAAGCTGACAACGCCACGGCCATGCTCCCTCCTCACCTCAACACCGCCTCGCCTCTCCGCTGCCCTGAGTACCAGCTCACCCAAGACTTACTGTATAAATCTGAGTATAAGACAACCCCCAATTTTTGACTAAAAAATGGGGGGGGGGGGAATTGTCTTGTACACAGAAAAATATGGTACTTTATAGGCTGGTAGTTAATACCGGTATACTGGCCCACTATCTCTCTCATTTCTCAAAATAGCTCTTTAAGAAAGCTACTTGTTGGCTAGGGCTATAGATTAAACATCTGTTGTCCACTCAGCATCCTCCAGGAAAGGAAAAGGTTTGCTGAAATATTTTGAACATGTACAGTGAGAAGTTGTAATCTTTCTTTCTGTTACTGGTGTTCAGGGTAAGTGACAATCTCTATACATTCAAAACATCACCACCCACAAAGATGGAGCAAATGCTTGGGGGACCCTGGGAGTTTACTTGGGTGAAGGAAGAGGGGGGAGGAACAGAAAGTGAAAATGGGAGTGGATTCAGTCAGCAAAGTTGCCCAATAACAGTATGAACTATATTTGACCAGTAAGGTCGAACGTGACTGTACCGCTTCTTGATTATGTGGACAGTTATGAGGAGTGGAGAAGGAAAGGTAACTCAACAAGATCAACAGGAAACGGGGCTCAGAAGGAGCCAAGAGAAAGAACTTGGGAGCAGGGCACAGGAAAGGAAAGGTGTACAACGTATATGCAATGTTATATTTTAACTGATACCTGTTCTGTATCATCATGGGCATATTGATGCTCATACAAACATCTCTCCTGCTCCAATGTCTCACTTATAAGTCGAGCTACTTCACTCTGAGTTCCTGGTTTTTCTCTTCCAATCAGAAACCTACAGTAAACCATCAATAAGTCAAATATAAAATGACAGTGTCACCAGCAGGAAATAATTTTAATATTTCCCCTTCAACTCTATTACTAAAAAAAACAACAACCCTGCTTAGCTATTTTATAAAACTACACATACCTGACTGTGCCTTTTGTATTTTTTAGTACAGTTGCTGCAAAAAACTGGGTTACTCCAACAAGACTTATACCATCAACTTCAACAATCTGATCATTTACTTGGATTCTGCAAGGCAAAGAATAAACATATTTGGTGTTACACACCACGCTATATTTGTTAAAATAAAAGGGCATTTGAATGAAAACAATAAAAAGCATATGAGTAAGGGATTGTCTGGTCTTTATGTTCTACAGAACATACCCTACAGAATATTTTCAACTTGGTAACTTTTGGATAGATTATTAATTTTATTTATATCCCACCTTTCCTCACAAATGAGCCCTCTCCCACAGGGAAAAAGAAACCAAAGATCTAAACCAGACAAAAAGATGTTTGCTTTAAAAATGAAATTATATGTTTAAAGTGCAGGTAGAGACTAAAAGAATATATATTTAAACTAGTTAAGTACTTCTTAAGGAGGCAATATGCACTTGCTAGGTTCCAAGTGATACATTTTTTATAACGAAGAGTTTGTGTAAGATCCTATCTGCATCTTCCTTCTGTTACAGTGGTAATAAGCAAGCTTCTAGGGGTTGGAGAACCTTCTAGAACATGGGTAGGCAAACTAAGGCCCGGGGGCCAGATCCAGCCCAAACGCCTTCTAAATCTGGCCCACGAACGGTCCGGGAATCAGTGTTTTTACATGAGTAAAATGTGTCCTTTTATTTAAAATGCATCTCTTGGTTATTTGTGGGGCATAGGAATTCATTCATCCCCCCCCCAAAAAAATAGTCCGGCCTCCCACAAGGTCTGAGGGACAGTGGACCGGACCCCTGCTGAAAAAGTTTGCTGACCCCTGTTCTAGAATTACATTCAGCACAATATAGGGGCTGTAATCTCATAGGAGATTTAAAGACACCCACCTTTGCACACTAATACTGCATGAGTGAAAAAATAGAATTTACATGGCCTACTGTGTTGTGCAACTGTCTCTCTGATACACACTATCCTTATAGCAGGAAAACATGGTTTCCCATTTCACCTGAACTGAGCCAGTGAAACATTCAGATACTGAAAAATAATAAAGCTTAGTTCATATACTTTTACTCTGGCTTGGTTTTACTAATATCTGCAAAACAGAATAAGCATTCCTAGCGGAAACTTACCGACCATCTTTCTGAGCAGCTCCACCTTCAGTAATCGTTTTTACAAAGATCCCAAGCTTTTCCAGTCCCTGATCTGCACCAACACCCATTCCAATAATACTGATACCTAAACCACTGTCACCTATGGGTTACAAAAGAAAAGAAAAAAGACTATGTATTTTTAAAATTAGATTCATAGCTAATAATTATTGGTCATATGTACAAAATGCCTTACTGGCATAATATAGTATTTAAATCATAAACAGGAAGTCATTCTATGGTGACTGAAGTAAGAAGTGCATTTATGCATTCTTAAAAAAAGAATGATGTACTGTGACAATCCAACAAATTCTGTTTTTGCATGCATTCCTGTACTGTACAATCCTCCATTCAATTTTCAAAAATCTTTATATTTCAGCCTTCCAGCCCTTATCAAACATTTAAGAAGCAATCCTAAACTCAGCTAACAAGGTCTTTCATTAGTCTTCTATGTCTACTCACAATTCCCATCAATTTCACTGAGGCTTAATTCCAGGCCATTTTGACCACATTGGCCTGGAAGTAAAAGTTATTTTTGCAGGATAAATGTTTAAAATGCATACCTTTTTCAATTTCCACAGGAAAAACCTCCATTTTTTCCACCCTTTTCTCAAGTTCATACTCAGCTGATGCTGACACAGGGTCAACCTCTTCATTACGTCTATCATAGTCTTCATTTGAGTAGGTATTGAATACCTAAGAAAATAAGAGATGGTTTTAGAACAGTTTTGCACTCATGAGAGTTGACTAGATCTAAAAACCAGATACTATCTACATGTAAATACTAATAGAGAACCCTTCATTTTCATACCCCCTTTGCAATTTCTCTAACCAATGAAGTATATGAACTCATTACCCAAAGTCATCAACTCCACACCAAGTTAACTGAAATTCCACATCAAAGGAATAAAATATTTAGTTTTCAATGTGTTTCAGGGTGCAGTTCCTTCTTCAGGAACAATGTACAGATAATAAAAAATATAGAAGTCAAATAATGGGATATGAACAAAATACAATACAATGCTTATCAATGACTTGTAATAAAACTTAACAGTTTCTACTTTTGAGAATAGGCTTCTCTTTTTTGCATTCTTTCTGTTTGTGTGTCTTCCTCTTGAATTTTTGGCAAAAGACAACGGTAGCGATAAACAAAAAACAAAAGTATGCTAGTTTTTTTGTTTACAGATGGCAAAATCTGCATTGAAAGCTATTATACTTTTTTCAAAGAAGGGTATTTCTGGTAAAGTATTTAAAAAACAAACAAACTTACTAGACGTTTCCTTTTTTCTACCATCAGGAGTTATTTCATTCAGTTCCATCTATTTCATGGGACATATTCTAATATTATAATATAATTTGTTAATAATATAATCTTAGTAATGTGTTTGTTCTGTGCAGAATCAAATTGTTTCCAGGAACAGGAAACATGAAGTTTCTGATAACACTATATTTAGTAATCATGGCAATAATCCAAAATGCCTCAGAAAAAGTAGACAAATACTTGTTATGTATTTACTAAGGGAATGAAGGTGTCCTCCTTTCAGAAAATGCTTTTATTCAGATTAAATCTGGTTCAGAAATCAAGCCACTAGCAGAAATAGCAACTGCTATATCTTGAGATCCTTGGAAGATAAAGGTGGTATATAAATGAAATGAATAAATAAACAAATAGTATGGTCTCTACCAGCTTATTTTAAAATAATCAAGTTACTAGACATGGACGGAAAATCTTCTCATAATCAAATTTCTTCATATAAGAGTTTTTATTCCCTAGGTATCACTGAAATGCTATCTAATTCAGAATTCTGGGCTGTTACACAAAATTTCCAAGAACAGTCTTAGACATTGCACACAAGTAGTAACGGGAAGTATTAACAATTGCTGTGTACCATGCAAAGCAGGAATCCAACCAAATTCCATATCTGGAACCTACATATGTCAATGCATGGTAGATGCACAAATTCTAGCTTTGTACATTAACCAGGAAGCAGAAAGGGAAAGTAGCACAAGAGCTATTACTGTATTTATATATTGCCTAATATTTCTGGACATTGCAAAAAAAATTAACAAAAAGGTAGATGGGATTCCACAGCTTACAACCCACTCTTCACAGAAGTAACAATTCTGCAAAAAGTAGTAGATAATTGCTGGAGTGGGTGGCTGGAGGAAAAGCAGTGTCCTCTGAGAAAAGTCTGTTGGTGATGGTTATGAGACAAAGACTAGGGTTACAGAGAAAAAAGGGGGGTTGTGCTAAATAAAACAGGTGATAGTAACAGAGGTTACAATTTGGACTATACTAAGCCCACAATTTACACAAGGGTCACATTCTGTGGATTGCATCTAAAGCCAAAAGTGTGTATTACAGTCAAAACCAACTGCGTTCAAAGGTGAGTAGGACTGCCAAAGCAATTCTTCCCAGAGCCTTACCTCCATTCCGCCCCTTTTTATTTTTGTGTAAAGCTGAATGTGCACAAGTTAAATGTGTGTAAGTTGCAGGGTGTAGAGAGTATAGAGATAGTGCAACAAAACCTGTTACAGCTTTTGGGTAGAGAAATATATTTACTTCAACTATTTTCTTCTCAAGGTTCATGTTACTGAAACATATTTTATTTGTGATTTATGTTTGAATGTTTTGCTTTGGTTCTAAGGTAAAATGTTTTCAAAGAAACCCTGCTAATCACTATACAGTGGTACCTCGGGTTAAGTACGCTTCAGGTTAAGTACACTTCAGGTTAAGAACTCCGCTAAGAACAGAAATCGTGCTCTGGCGGTGCAGCAGGAGGAGGAGGTCCCATTAGCTAAAGTGGTGCTTCAGGTTAAGTACGCTTCAGGTTAAGAACGGACCTCCGGAACGAATTAAGTACTTAACCTGAGGTACCACTGTATTCCAAAAAGGTGCCAGCTACAGCTCCTGAGATACAGTAGCTGTGAGACATGATGTGAAGAGGAACCTAGTAGTGTTGTGGTCAAGGCAGTGCTATACCTTGATTGCCTATCTTGGCAAGTAGCTCTCACATGTACACATACCACAATTTGCTACATGAATTATGAAGCTTCCCAGACAATAACTTCGAAAGAACTGAGCTTTTAATGGAGAGAAACTAGCAGCAGAAAGGAACGTAAAGTTATCTGTATGTAAAGACCTATGGGCACCAGCTTTGGTGCTTTCATGAATAGCAAGAGTGGGTGTGTGCAAATCCCAGAATTGTAGATCTGGAAGGGGCCCCAAGGGTCATCTAGTCCCGCCCCCTGCAATGCAAGAATCTTGTGTGCATTTTCTAAGCAATTTGCTTGCCAACTAGAAATATGGGCCCCAAATGAAGTTTCCTATAGAAAGGTTAGATTCTGAAAACACAAGCAACATCCATTGAGTTCTCCCTCACTCCAACCACACTGTCAAGGGAAAAAACACCCCCTTAGCACTTCAGTACTGTGTTCACTCCCACCCTTAATGGGTACCTTTGACAAAAGTAATTGCAAGAGCCTTGCTCTTTCTGTTCCTATGTCACAAGTGAAATAGAACTTTTACATCACACCCATTCAGGAAATGCATGAGCTAAAGTCACTGGATGATAAGCAATATTAGTCATACTCAGAACAGGCCCATTGAAATCAGTGTACATTAGTTTTAGTTGCTGTACTCTTGAGTACGATTTAGCTCTCACCCACTTGCTTTTAATCTACCATAATTATGAATTTTGGCTGTCAATGGTTACTAGGGCGTTTGCTTTCAGAAGGTAGAGCTTGTGTGATCATTTTGGCACAAGTACTTTCCCCAAAAAATCCACAATCTTTTAAAACGAGGTTTCATTCACAAGCACCAAGATACAATTACCGGTAGGCCTATGGTTATTAAACTTCAGCAATGATCAGTATAATATTTCCTGTTAACATGTTTTGATGTGGCAGCATGAATCAGTATGGATGATATGAACATTCCAATGTAAGTTATTTTAATTTCCATTTTTCCAGAACATGTTCCAGTTCTGCCATTTGTAGCAGATTGTCCCCTAACAAATAACCAAAGCTACTGGTAGTCATGAAATTCTATTTCTCCTAATATAAACACAGGCTCATTCAAATCTCTTAAGGTCCTTTTCTGTAAAGACATTTCTTCTCAATGTGCTCTGAAAATTTCCACGTCACCATTTCTAATTACGCCAATATTGGTTAAGGTATTTTAAAAGATTATTGAATAAGATGTGTGGACACAATGGTGAGTATGAACAGAACTTCACATTCACCAAACAACTTTGGCAACAACTGGTATTCAAAATGCTTGATGAGATATCATGCCATGTGTATGGCTGCCATTAACACCATGCAGCTAGTAGGTTAAGAAAGCTTCCCAGGCCTTCACTTCCAGCTCACAAATAGCAAATGCAGTTTGTGACTTTATTTATCTTCTGCTGCTCCAGAGAGTAAGACCCAAACCAATGACTTCAAATTACAAGGAAAGGGATGTAAACTGAGCATCAGGAACAACTTCCTGGCAGTATGAGCTTTTCAACAATGGGACACACTGCTATTGAAGGTGGTGAGCTCTTTAGAGGATTTTAGCAGAGGTTGGATGGCCACATACAGTATTAGAGGTACCTGCCACTTGAGGACTTTGGCAGGGGGAAGTGTATTCAGATAAGGCTGTGAATATTCTCCATCCAAAATTCTAGAGAGCTACTACCAGCCAGCATGGACAATACTGAACCAGATGGACCAGTAGTTTTGAGACTACAATTCCCATCATCCCTGACCACTGGTCCTGCTAGCTAGGGATCATGGGAGTTGTAGGCCAAAAACACCTGGAGGGCCGAGGTTGAGAAAGCCTGTGTTAAGAGAAATGGTGGGAAAGGTATCAGCTGATTCTTTAATAGTCAGTTAAATGAAGATATCATATGATCATCAGTTGTCAACATTATTTTACCTCAAGTTTGCCCGTAGGCTATGAATGAGGTTTTGGATTCGAACCGACCAACAACTGGCTCCAATCCAGAGCAGTTCCTTTTCAACATAGTCTTCATTAGTTTTCAAAAGTTAACTGAGGCTGAGATATTAAATGCTAGCATTTTAAACTAAACTGCATTTTATTTTTGTCACATGATCTTCAGAATGCCTTTTTGAAACTTTACTGCTTGAACATGAAACCGAAGTGTTGGGCCTTTACTGAATAATCACAAAATTAATAGGCTACCTAGGAGCTTATTAGGATAAGAATAAAAGCATAAATCCAAAGGTTCCCTGTGCACTGTACTCAGCTGCAGTGGGAGTATCTGCAGGCACAGAGCAACTGAATTATCAGTATGGGGTCAAAGCAGATGTGACAGTAAATATGTCTATGTCTTCCATTTAACATGCAGGTCTTGTATGATGCAAATAGCAGCATGTCAGGTGGTATAGGCTGATAAGCAGCTGTGGAGGACAAATTAACCCTTTTCCTTCTCTGCTATGATCCTGAAGAAAACCCCTCCTTTGAAGGTGCCATTTTCACTTGGAAATCCCCCATTTACACCAATAGGGAAATCTCTCCCAATTCAAAAAGCTCATTCTCAAGATCACAGCAGGTGAGAAAAAGGTTAAATTCCTTCTCATGCCTCTGAAATCCAAATAACAAAAATTATCAGTTCCCCTTCAATGTTGCTGCCATTTACATTAAAATAAATACCTTAATTGCAAAGACACTTTAACCTCATGATCATGTGGGCGCACAATTTTAATATCAACTACCTGTTTGGAGGTGAGAAGGGGCTTTTGAATTATTATTATTATTATTATTATTATTATTATTATTATTATTATATCTACTCATTTCAGGTGACTGGTACAGTCAGAGCTGGATACACTGATTGAGGGATGCAAATAGGGATTTACCTGGCCCATTGTTGTTCTTTTTTACTGAGGTAATAACAGGGTAAAAAACACATATAATTCACATAAATTAGGGCATGACTAGCAAAGGTATTGCCCTCCAGCTGTTTTGGACTAAAACACCCAGCTGCCCAGCCAGCATAACCAACTGTCAGTGTTGATGGGACTTATAGTCCACAAAATGTGGAGGTCACCACATTACCTACCTCTGCATTAGGCACATTGTGTATGAGCCTTATAATTTTTGGTTTTACAGTGGTACCTCTGGTTAAGAACTTAATTCATTGTGGAGGTCCGTTCTTAACCTGAGGTACCACTTTAGCTAATGGGGCCTCCCGCTGCCGCCGCACGATTTCTGTTCTCATCCTGAGGTAAAGTTATTAACCCGAGATACTAATTCCGGGTTATCAGACTCTGTAACCTGAAGTGTCTGTAACCCGAACTGTCTGTAACCCAAGGTACCACTGTATATAAAACAGCTATAGAACAGAATTGATTTGGAGTTGTGAAATTTTACTCCAAGATTCTAAACATGCTTATACAGAACTACCGGGTAAGTCCCATCAGTTTCAATGGGACTTATTTCCCAATCAGCATGCTTAGGACAGCAGCCTCAGACATTTAACTAAGGTTCAAAGGTTGCCATATATTAGCAGCACATTACCAGAAGGCTTTATAAAAAAAAAAAAATTAATTCCAAAGCAGGGATCAGCAACCTTTTTCAACCTTTTCCCTCAGACCATGTGGTGGACCGGACTATATATTTGGGGGCGGGGGGGCGGGGCGGGAATGAACTAAATCCTATGCCCCACAAATAACCCAGAGATGCATTTTAAATAAAAGCACACATTCTACTCAGGTAAAAACACCAGGAAAGCCCCACAAATAACCCAGAGATGCATTTTAATTAAAAGCACACATTCTACTCATGTAAAAACACGCTGATTCCTGGACCGTCCACGGGCTGGATTGA
Organism: Darevskia mixta; assembly: GCA_034641385.1. Taxonomy (NCBI): domain Eukaryota; kingdom Metazoa; phylum Chordata; class Lepidosauria; order Squamata; family Lacertidae; genus Darevskia; species Darevskia mixta. The sequence continues at coordinate 1,454,555 of JAWWNH010000098.1, forward strand.
GAAGGCGATTGGGTCGCATCCGGCCCTGGGCCTTAGGTTGCCTACCCCTGTTACAAAGCATAAATAATTATGAGTGCCCAAACTGCATTCTACTGACTTTTGTCTGTTTCTTCCAGTATTAAGGGCTCCAGGTAAACTGATGTATGCAAATTAATAAAGCTAATCTGTGTATCATGTAACCATCCAACTAATACTGTTTAAATGTTAACATTCAAGCTTTAAAAAAAAACCACACTTGTTGCAAAAGTGAATCTAATTCAGTACTGAAGTCAAAGACGATCTCAAACTTATTTTAGGAAGACACAAGGTTCACATCACACTTACAAAAGTAACTGGGAACAATATTGGTTAGCAGTGCCATCTTTTGCAAAACTTTATGCTATGCTTTTGCAGAACACACAACTCCCTAACCTCCCCCAAAGCTCTACAATATTCCTAATTCATTCTGCCCTAAAATGGTAATCCATATACAAGCCTAGCAATTTGAAAGTTCCAGATAAATGATCATCTTCAAACATTAACCACTATTGGGAAACATTTCCTTAGATATGCTGGGTGATGGTATCCAACACTTCTCCCCTCTGCTGACGAAAGGCATCCATCAGGAGAATGGGAGAGAAAAGCATTTCTCAGTAATTCCCCCTCTTCCCTTCAGTCTCCTGCGGCTCCTCAAAATCTGGAGGGCTGAGAAACCCTGTGAAGCATTTGAGTGACAGCAGAGGATGTAGAGAGGAGTCACCAAAAACTGCCTCCCCACCGTTCTGCTGACAGATGCTTTCCACCAGTGAAGAGGAAGCAGTGGATATCACTCATTCAACCCAATTATAGGCATACTTATTTGGAAGTCCTATTATTATCAAAAGGGACTGGCTGCTAAACAAACCAGGTGGATCAAGCCAAGGGGTTCTACAATTCCATTCAGTATTATTTGTCACCATAATTAAATCAAAAGCAACAATGCTTATATCATACAACATGTAAGCTTCTGGAAATGACATCATCACATTAGGCATTAGGAAAAAGGAAGGAAAATACGACTATCCATGACACTTTACCTTGATTGGGGCTGTTGAAAACTTTACTTTCCTATCTGGATCAGGATCTTCTTCTTCAGAAAGTCCAGGAAATTCCTCATAATTACTATCATAGTTGTATTCCTCCTCTGGCAAGGTTTCTTCTCCTTCAGGGCCCTGACTATAAGTCTCTGTTTCTCTGTCATCGTCAAAAGCTGCATTCTCTATCCCAAAAGCACTGGAAGAAAATCCACTACAATTTTCTGGCCGTTCTTGTTCTTCATCCTCTTCTTCACTATCTCCTACTTGTTCTACATGATCATGCTCTCTTGTTTGAACTTCCTCCGGAGATGCCACATCTTTTACTCCTTTCTGATGGGGCTCACTGCACCCACTAAGTTTCTCCATTTCTTCAAAGGTGAGGCCATTTCCTTCACCTTCCCAGCTTGGAAATCGGAGTGGTTTCTCCTTCTGGAAGACATTAACTTCCCCCACAATTCCACCATCATTCTCTGAAGTTTTATTCTGCACCATTATCAATTCAGCTCTAACTACTTCTACCTGAGAGATTTTTATTGGGGCTCTATCTACTTTAGTGGACACATTGTTTGTATACTGCAGATTCCTCTCAGAGGTTGGTTGCTCTCTTCCAGATGCTTCTTCAGTGACCCTACTCTGTTCATCCTTTTCACTAGTACTGATGCTGCTCAAATAGGAAGGAGCGGCAAGAGGTTGATTTTGCTTCAAGTACAGCTCTTCCTTAACCACTGGCGATTCCCAACTGCAGAACACCGACTCGACTGGACTTAGAGTACCCTCATTTTTTGAAGTGTCTTTACACTCTTCACTGTCACTGTCGGCCAGGAAACTCTCCAGTCTTCTAGAAATAGGTCCAGCATTCAGTGAGGACAATCTAGAGCTGGAGTGCTGCACCTTGTGTTCACTGTTCCCTTGACCCTCTGCCTTGTCTATGGTGACTTGAGAGCCAACATCAGTATTGAAATTAAAGTGATCAACCACACTACTACCGTCAGAAGAGGCAGAGCCATGCCTCCTCCTATCTTCAATCCTTTCACTTTTGCTAGGAGTACATCTGTCCAATGAGCTTGGTTTTTTTGTGTTCCTTTCAAAAAGTTTCCTAGTCTCAGAAAACTTCTCCGCTAGGGCAGCTTTGTCTAGATGTCCTTCATCACTGCTACAGATAATTTTGTCAGTAACCAAAGAAGCAGGTAAAGAATCCTGGGGACCACTGCAAGGGACAGAGTCAATATTTAGGAGGTTGTTTTTTTGAACACAAAAGAAAGATGGGCTACTGGGAGAAGGAGGAGCAGGGTCACTTGCAGCTGTTTTGGTGATGATCTTGGGCTCAGAGGGTGGGCTGTTCTCAGAACAAAGTGGAGTGGAAGAGCCACCCATCTGCATGAACATATTTTTTATCTTGTGTACCCTGTTGCCATAGGTGACAGCTCTGCCCCGAACATGTGGGTCATTACCTCCACCATTGGATGAGCTAGTCAGCTTTTGCTGGGAGCCAGATCTATTTGAAGCATTATCAGCGTTCACAGAATCAAAACTGCACTTAATAGCATGAAAATCAGCTTTATAGGCATTTCTGTGTGGAGAAGCACTTCTTAAAGTCCTCTCTCCTTTGCCTTCAGTCTTCATCATTGTCAAAAGGAGAGACCCTTCACTCATTTACAGTGGGGAGAGGTATGAAAACCAACAGCAGTTGCCCTTGCTGTTCTTCACAATGCCTAGATACAAGCCTCTTACAAACTGGAGACAGAATGAGACTGGAAGACGCCTCTGACTGGCTTATTCCATGCAGGCACTGAAGTGAGTTGTGGGAAGAGCCAGAGAAGAACACACACAGAGAGAACAAGCACTCGAGGAATGTATCTGGAAAAACGAGATCCTAGCGCCACAGCTGATCTACTATCCTGAAAGCCATCTGAAAAAAAAAAAAAAGTTAATGAGCCGAAGGAGACCTCACCCATCTACGCCAAGTATCTCAACTTCTCTCAAACAGAATTCCATACCCTGAGGAGGAGCAGGAAACTTATCTCTATTGTGTTCTGCCAAAGGGGAAGCAAAATCAAAATCAAAAAATGATTAAGTCGCAGACGAAATAAATACAAGCTCTGAATTTTGGGAATTAATGCGAACCGAAGCTCACTGGGGAATGGAAATAGTGAGGAGGAGAAAAACTGCTTTAAGCATGTGGAAAGCAGTTGCCTCTTTCTCCCTGGCCACTGAATAAACCATAGGCAGCTCTTCCTCATCGCGGATTAAGAGGAAAGGCTTCCAGGGCAAGAGGATGCGACTTCCAGGCAAGACTTGTGGAGCCCTTTCCACAAGGGGAACAATATTTGCTCCCACGCTGCAAAACTTTTCTTTCTGGACAGACCTGCCGGCCCAAAGGAGGCCGATTTCTCTCTCTCTCTCTCTCTTTCACACATGAAAATACTCTTTTCCCTCCTTCTGCCTCCAAGAGGCTTGTCCGTTCCAAGTTCCTTAGAGGCCCATCTCTGGCTGTTCCTAATTCCTGAGGCGGCGGGGGGGGGGGGAATACATTGTGTGTGGGGGGGGTGAAATACGTGGACGCCACAACTTCACCCCCCCTACAATCCCCGCCAGTCAGCCAGTCCCCGCCTACGTCCTCCTTCTTCCCTCACTCGGTGTCTCTCTCGGCTCCCTTTCTTGCCTAGGGCCAGGCAGGAATGCGAACAATTCCGGCCCGAACTTTGAGGCTTCCTTATGAGAGAAGCGGAGATAAAGAGTCGTCGTCGTCCGTTTCCCCACTGGAAGGCAAAGAGAGCCAACTCCGGAGGCTCACAATGGAGAGCAGCTGCCACGAAACTCGCCGGCTCCCTTCCCCCCCCCCCGTCTCCGCGGAGGGTTTGCCCCGCTTTCCTTTCCCTCCTCAGTGGGAACCCAAACAACAACAACGCACCCCCCCTACACACAAAAAACACCTCCGAACTTATTACCTGAGGTAAAAAGCTCATATCCCGGGCGGCGGCGGCGGTTCTTTCCCCTCCGCCCGTATCCGCCCCTCCGAACAGCGGCCCCCGAGGCTCCGGCTCCGGTTTACTTCTTCTTACTAGTTCTTTTCTTCTATTTTTACAACTCCTCCCTCCTCACCCCAAAACAAACAAACAAAAAACACTATTCGCCCGCCCGCCTTTCCACTATTAACTACTCTCCGTCTCGCGCGCCCGCCCGCACGGCCAGTCTACGGTTTTCTTTCTCGCTCTTTCCCCCCTTCTTCTTCTTCTTCTCTCTCTCTCTTTCTCTCTCTTTCGTTCCACAGCCCCCTCCCCTCCTCTCCAGGCCGCGCGGGCAGGCGCGCGCTCAACCCCCCTACAACAACAAAGGGAGGAGAGGGAAAAAAAGAGTCCCCGGAGCGCGAGCCCCGCTTCTTCCTCTTAGAGGGAAGGGAGGGGGAGCGGGATCAGAGGTGAGGGACCGGAGGCGGGGAGGAGCGCGAGCGCGGCGGCGAAGTTCTGAGGGAAACGCCTGCATCCGTTGGGATATACCATACTCGGGAGGAGAGGGAAGGTTCGGGCCATACCATCTTGACTTGAGGGAAAAGCCGGGGAAAGAGTAGCTTCGGCGCCTATTGTTCCAAGTTTGCCCCCTGCTGCTGGTGGCATCTGCGTATCCCCTCTCTCTTCTCTCTGCAACGCAAGGAAACCCCCTGAGACTTGTTTTATTTCCATATTTTCCATTTTCAACACCCTGGCAGCAGCTCATAGATGGAGGGGAGGGGTTGGCTGTTAGATTCAAATCCCAAAGCAACCAATTGACCATACAATATCTATCTATCTATCTATCTATCTATCTATCTATCTATCTATCTATATCTATATACGTACAGGCCAAACGTATATGAAAATATACTTTTTAAATTGGAAAAATGCAAATATTTCAGCCCTAATACTATATCAAATAATATTTATTGCATTAGCCATCTGGCCATAGCACATAATAAGGAACCAGGCGGGAGCCTGTCAACAATATACATAAAATATAACAGATACATTTTGTACAGGTGCATATTGCTTTTATTCTATCTGTTTCACTTAGCATGATTTTATATCCAAAGTTTTATATGCACCTAATACTATATAATAGATTAAGCTATTACTGGACAGGGCCCTGGCATTTTAGAGAACTGATGCAATTCCCCCAAGGCTCCGAATTATTTTATTTTTAATGGAATTTTATTAGAGGACACGATGCGCAGTGTCCCATATGCATGTAAATTCCGTTGATAAAAATGGGACTGACTTCCGAATAATGTGGATATACAATCCTTTGGCAACTGTTAAAGCCACTGCAATGGTGTTTACTTTGGAGTAAGCATGCAGGATCAGACTCTTAAGGTTGCAGAGGTCACCTGCTGCATCCAGAATTGTGGGTGCCTGGGAAGAATGCTCTGTCGCAATGAATGGCAACTGTTGGTGGAGTGGTTTAGGAAAGGCAAACTTTCAGCCTCCAGCCTCCCACCTCTCCAATTCAAGATCATGTATGGCTGCCTGTTTGCTTTAAGGTGCTGGCACTGGTCTTCAAAACCCTAAATGGCTTGGGACCCAAATAGCCGACAGAATTTATTGAGAATTCAAACTTCTCTGCTGTGGGAGAAAGTAAAATTGAGTCCTATCAAAGGAGGTTTTTTCTTCTTCCTCTTTTTCTCACGGGTCTTCCTTTCCCCTCTTAGGCTGGATACTGAAGGGCATTTCTGTTAACTTGCAATAGAAGTGATTACTGTAGCACAAACTCTGATACTTGTACATACACAATGGGGAAAGAGGAGTCTTGCAGCCTGGAGAAAAAATGAGTTCATTCTTTCTTCTTATTTCCTAATTCCTAATTGCAGCTACTCTCTCTAGCCCCATTCCAGCCGATGGAGTTATGAAATTGGCTACATTAGATTGCAGGCAGCACCTTGTATTGTCAATTTCATTTCCTTAAAATACATTCTTCAGTGTGACAGAAAAGGGCAGTATATACTGTTCAAATAGGAAAAACCTAGAAAATGTTTTTCAAATCACTTCTAACCACGGAGGAGCAGATACCCCTGTGCTTCCACTGCCCTTTTTATTTATTTGTATTTGTTTACAGAAAGATAACCTGCCTTTCCAAAGCTGAAATACTACATTCCCATAACAAAACAATAATTTTCAAATGCTCATAGGGAAAAGCAAATATGAACACATTGAAACACTGTGGAAGTGGGGGGTGTTTAAATAAGAAACTTTAATATCTTGTCTGGGCAGGGGCTGAGGAGAAGGAAGAGTGTGTTACCCATCTCCAGCGATGTTATACCCGGTAGCTTATGCAGTGATGCCAATGGGTATCCAATGGGTATCCTTTGCAGCCATTCAAACATATTGCTGCAGAGCTACTTGGGCCATTCGGTGTTTCCCTTTGTGTCATGTGCTGCTTTAAGGACTACAGAATCCTGAAAAGCTAGTTTGTCCAAAAGCTATGGCAAAACATGTGTACCATGAACACTAACAGGCCTTCGGTATTGCCTCAGTCTCCAGATGTTATAACAGCTGAAGTGCTAAGGTGCTGGGCTGGATGCAAAAGCAAAACTTCACAAGCATTTGAATCAAAAGCCACAGAAATGCTGATTCTAACACAGTTAAGGGGGTGAAATTGCCTATAATGATATGCAGACTAGAGATAACCAAGCAAGGTGACAAGAGCAGTTTTAAAAGCTATGCCCATGCTACTGTTATTTTCATTTACATATTTACCCTGTATCAACTGCCCTTCACTATAAGATACCAGGACAGGTTACAGCACTAAAACAATATTTAAAATTGTTGAAAGCCAAGCCAGTAGAATTCCAGTAGGATGATGCTGTCCAAGTATGTTTACCTGGATAGACAACCATTTCACAAAATCATAGAATGGTAGAGTTGGTTTGTTCAACATTTTTCTTTCTGCAGACATGAAGTCATCTTGTGCCCTGCTCTTCTTGAATAGAAATGGGTCTAGCTTACAGGTCATTTCCAAGCAAATAATCAACATTGACAGAAGAGGCCTACCAAAATTGATCAAAATACAAACTCTGAAGCTTCAGGTTTTGACTCTGTGTTTAAACTGACAGCCAGCTGGCCAACTGTAACCAGGTGAACTTTGTGAACTTCCTGCCAGAAGTTGTCCACCAGGCATCTTTTCTTCCCGTGTGCCTCCCCTTCTCCCTGCTCCAGACTATACACAAGAGTTTGAAAGCCTTGAATCTCTTTTTACAGGCCTAATTAAGCCATATGGGCTGCATGGGGGCAGGATGGCAAATCCTAAATCACAAAGTTCAGCGAAGAACATAATCTAAATCTGCATTTTGTTTTTCTCTAATACAAACCAGGGGAAAACAGAATAAAAAGGGCATGGTGGCAGGAGTCAGAAGGAAGGGGGAAGGGAATTTCCTCCACATTCTAAATGTTAAAGATGCTGTGTAGCTTTGCATTCACAGAATAATGTATAAACTGGTCCACTATTAGTTTTGAACAGAGAGGCAGTGAGAGATTCTAAGATGATTCCAGGCGGTATATATTAAAGTGTCCAGGGGTGTGGACTTTCCTCAAGGATATTCCAGGCTGTTTTCTGAATGTTGAGCTTTTACTAAAGGAAATATGAAGAAAGTATTGGCAATATTCTTTCCACCCGCCCCCGCCCCCAAATTGCTCATTAAAGAATAAAATTGTTTCCACCTCCTGTGTTCTAGCCGTTGAGCTCAATGACCCTGGGATAACTGACAAACATGGCTGCCTCATTTCTTTTTTTTAAAAAACACCCCACTTTAATTGTATTTTATTTTACTTGTATTTATTAACATGCTAGGCTACCTATACGTTCTGGCTGCTCTGCCATGTTTCTCTGATCTCCTAAAGCAGGCTTCCTCAACCTTGGCCCTCCAGATGTTTTTAGCCTACAACTCCCATGATCCCTAGCTAGCAGGACCAGTGGTCAGCAATGATGAGAATTGTAGTCTCAAAACATCTGGAGGGCCGAGTTTGAGGAAGACTGTCCTAAAGTCTCACAATAAAATGTCTGATAACAGATTTGGTTCTTTGTTGTTCTTTGAATGTATTAATCAAAGATACCACTGACTGGTTGCTTTTTAAAATTTCATGGGCACAGCATAAAAAAAACATCTAAAAAGTTATGGAAGTCTAAAAGACTTCCTGATGAATTTTACTGCTCAGTGTGCCTGGAATACAACCTTTGTAAAGCCTTCATGTGAGGAAGAAATATGCCTGAAAGATGTTGCTTCAAATATCATTCTTTTCTCATTTCCTGCATGCATGCATATCTGAAGTTAAAAAGATGTATGTGCTGTTGTCATACAGGAAGTGATTTTGGTTAAGAAAAAGGCTTACGTTTTGAAGTGGTACCAGGTTTCAGTGGTAGATAGGCTTAGTAAATTGTAAGCCAAAGAAAACTTCTCTTCGGTATAGAATTAGACCACAATTTCTGTAAGCTTAAACTAGGTCTCTAATTATAGATTACACTCTAGTCAAGCCTGAAGGTTATAATTTAAAACTGTCATAGCAACTATAGTTCAAGTTACACAAAATCCTGTCATGGGGACTTAGTAGAAGCATGAGAAAGAAACCTTTAAAATGTAGTCATGTGTCTTTTTAATGGGATGGGATGAAGCAAAGACAAACAGTAAACTCAAACAGAGGGAAGAAAAGGAGGCAACCGCCGCCTCTTAACAGCAGAGCGCAATTGTATCAAGAACAGGATGTGCATTTATTTAAAAGCATTTTCCAACCGTTGTCCAAAACACACACTCAAAAAGGAAAAATCGATTTATTAACACTATAGGGTGGTAGTGAACTAGCTGATCATGTGTGAACTTCTGTGGAGTCTGGAAGTATGTCCCATAAAAAGTTTGGAAGATGGTGGGTGATAAATATGGAAACATAAGCTGCCATATGCAAAGTCAGACCATTGGTTCAGCTGGCTCAGTATTGTCCACACTGTGCGGCAGCTGCTCCACTGTGTGGGTTGCAGGCAAAGAGATTTCCCTGCCCTATCTGGAGATGCCAGGGATTAAATTTGGGACATCGTTTATTAGTTAGTTAATTTATATTCCACATATTCAGTATGAGTTTATGCTCTCAGGGCAGCAAAGAGAATCATAAGAAACAAAAGCTACCATTTTTGAAATGAAATAGATTGGAAAATCAAACTGCTCTAAGTTAAAGAATGCTTGCATTCACAGTTCTTCAACTGGGAAAACAGGAATGTTTTTGTCTGACATTTAAATGATAGGCAGGCCTCTTTGAGGAGGGCATTCTCAAGATGAGGAGCCACTACAGAAAAGCCTCTCCAGTCACTATCACCCACTGAACTTCAGATCAGAGGCATAGCGTGGATGAGGGGGCTGTTGCCCCGGGTACAGGTTTTTTTGAGGCCACATTTTGCTCCTCACACCACCCCTGCCAGCCCCATGCTGCTTTGTGAGTCTGATCCCTCATCCCAGCAAAGCAGCATGGAGCTGGCAGGGCATCAGGAGGACGCAACACAACAAGCATGTGCCCTTCCAATCAGCCCAGTCAGACCGATTTTAAGGGCACCTGCCTGCCTTGCTGCTTCCTCCTCATGTCACCCTCCGCACCACCACCACCCCGGCGTTTCTTTCCAGGGCGCCTTGAAGACGCATTCCACTGCTGCTTCAGATGGTGCAGTTCCCTGGAGAAAGATCTCAGATGATGATCTCAGTCGATGAGCGGATTGATACAGGAGAAGGTGATCCAACAAATAAGTGGGTCTTCTTCTCTGGCGATCACTCGTAGCCATACTCCATTGTCTTCCATAAACACGGTTTTAACAATGAGTCCGTAAGTGACTGTGGAGGCCAATTCTGGATCCACACATCCTTCCACAGTGGAGACATTGGTTTCCGGGTGGGAGTTGATCACAGTGTGGATTTGCCAAGCGTGCCTTCCTCTTAGCACATTTCTCCATTGTGTCCTGAGTTCGAGTGTCTTCAAAGCCCATGACACTTTTGGTAAAGACTGTTCTCCAATTGGAGCGCTCACAGGCAAGTGTTTCCCAATTGTTGGTGTTTATACTACATTTTTTTAGATTTGCCTTGAGACAGTTTTTAAACCTCCTTTGTTTACCCCCAGCATTACGCTTTCCATTTTTAAGTTCGAAATAGAGTAGTTGCTTTGGAAGACGATAATCAGGCATCCGCACAACATGAGCAGTCCAACGAAGTTGATGTTCAAGAATCATTGCTTCAACGCTGGTGAGCTTTAGCTTTAAAGATAAACCACTTTGAAATGAGATGGGAAACTTGTAGGGAGCCAGTGGAGTTGTTCCAATACAGACAATACACGCTCTCTTCACCAGATCCCTGATAGCAACCCAGCGGCCATGTTCTAGGCTAGCTTCAGTTTACAAACGATCTTCAAAGGCAGTCCTACATAAAGGGCATGGTAATCTAGCCTCAAAGTTACAACAATGTGGATAAGTGTAGTTAGGCTACCTTTGTACAAGAAGGGGATCATAGTTTACATATAAGTCTCAAACTGATAGAAGGTCCTTTGGGCTACCAAAGCTACTTGAACTTCAAGTGATCAAGATGTCATTTCCCAATGTTGGTATCAAATCACTGTTTGTGTTCAAATTCTTTTGCTTTGGAAATAATATACTGTATGTATTTGTCATGGAATTCTACTCAATATTGATCCAGAGCAGAAACTCAGTGTATAGTTAACCGAGTAAAAACTTAAACACGTTGTAGGATTCTCAAAAAATAGATCAGAGGCAATTGTATTTCATGCAGCAGAGCTTTGCTGCTATTGAAGGCAAATGAGCATAATGGTCACAAATTCAATACATCCAGGATTGGCACTGTCCATAAGAAATCCAGTTGCAGCAGACTTAACTTAAACTTACAATAACTTATTATAAGTTATTATAAGTCTAAATCTTATAATATAAGTTATTGTAAGTCTAAACCTTAACACTAAGCAAACTATGTACAGAACCCCACATCAGAAGGAAAAGAGATAGAAAGAGAAAGTGAAACCCAGGCTCCTTCTGGCCTTACTTTTATAGGCAGCATGACCTTGACAGAAGAGATAAGAGAACCAGTTTAAGCCAACTGTACTCAGCTTCTCTGAAGGAATAACCCAAACATCATGAACTTTCTGCTTGTTTCTTTCACACAGAGAAGCTTCCAGGACTCTCTTGAATTAATTAGAATAGAACAGATCTCTACACATCAGATCGATACTTTCTGCACTAAGAATTGCCAACTGACAGTATTGTTGTTTTTAACTCTCACTAGAGAATTTCCTTAGGCAAATGGCTGCTTATTGTGAGAGCAGGATGTTGGATTAGATGAGCCACTGGCCGGATCCAACAATGGTCTTCTTATGTTCTCAAGCCAAACTCTGCATGGTAACCATGGCGGAAGGGGGAAGGTTGCAGGGTGTAGGCTGCAGACTGGCACAGAAACTGGGTTTTGATCGGGCCCAATACTGGCTGGTGATGGCTATGATACCAGTTTGGGATTCAGTGCTTTCTCTTGCCCCCTCTCACTCTGGCAGGAATACCACCAGTAGATCTACCACCTGCCCACACTTTCAGCAGAGCTGACTACTAAAGACATGTATCCAATATCAGATTAATGGAATCTTTATTTAGCATAAAGTTAAAATTGTTTCATGACAAAGCCAAAAAGAAAGAAATGAAAATACCCTATTAACATTTTCACAAGCATTTTTCTTTTTAAATTGCTGCTAGTATAGCTTTTCTGCTATACCATTTCTTATCTAGAATCATTATTCTTATCATATTTGCCCATTTTTTCACAATGCATATTTATTTCATTAGTATGTCTAGACAAGATTGTGAAATCATCCTGATGCCATATGTTTAACTGTTTATTTTATTTTAGTAGGACTCTAGCTCAGCTGAATGCCTACTATTATTAAATCTTCTGAAAGAACAAACAGACATTTGAACTTTGTGACACCTCAAAAATGTAATACATGTTTAAATTCTACAGTAGGTAATAAGGCCCAGCAATTTCATTCAGGCTTAGTTGTGAAAGAGTTTCACAAAATCAATGTAAACCTCTGTTATAATCCTATACTTGAGATCTGTGGCAGAAGAGTAACAGGATTTGGCAGAAGCCCTTCTATGCAAGTAGAATGCCAGATATACCATTGCCACAAAAAGATGCTGGCAGAACATCCCACATGCACCATGAAAATAGGCTACCAGCAGACTCATTCCACTGGTGTAGATATGCTGGAGCAATGGCCCAAAGGGGGTGAAGTTTTGGGTAGAACATGAGCAACATACATATGCTGAGATCATACTGAGATCCAGCGCTGAGGGCCTTCTGGCGGTTCCCTCACTGCGAGAAGCAAAGCTACAGGGAACCAGGCAAAGGGCCTTCTCGGTAGTGGCGCCCGCCCTGTGGAACGCCCTCCCAGCAGACGTCAAAGAGATAAATAACTATCTGACATTCAGAAAATACCTGAAGGCAGCCTGGTTTAGGGAAGTTTTTAACCTGTGATTTTGATGTATTTTAATATCTGTTGGAGGCCGCCCAGAGTGGCTGGGGAGACCCAGCCAGATGGGCGGGGTACAAATAAAAAATTATTATTATTATTATTATTATTATTATTATTATTATTATTATTATTCTGTATCCTAGTAGCCTTCAACCTTTTCAGACCCAGTACTCACCTTCAGCCCAAACATGCATTTGGGGACCAACTACTTAAGTTTTTAACCATATAGTTATATGGTAGCTGTACTGCTGTTGCGACTTGGCATTGGGTCTCAACCCACCAGTTGAAGACCAATGCTGTATCCTCTTCTGTATCCTATGCAGTCACACACCTGCCAACAAGAAAAACTTTACACCCACCCCAGCCATAGCACAAAGAATTTTCTCTCTCATAGAGAAGGACCATTCCCTCCTGAATTGTTGTGTTTATTATTTCAGGCAAAGTCCCACCAATTGGGGTGACAATATAGACAGTGTTGTCCAAATTGGTGCACTTTGGACCCAGCATGCAAAAATATAATCACACCAAAGTCACTTTTGGTCTGTCATCTTGATTCAGAATGGTGCCTGCCATTCAAACCTTCACTAAGACCTCCGGTCACACCTTGAGAACCCTTGCGCCAGGTCTAGCGGCAACGTCCCTAAACCTATGCCCCAAAATGGGCAAAGTCATGCCAAAATCATGTTTCAGTCTCCCATCTTGATTCAAAATGGTAGCTGGCATCCCAACATTGACAAAAACCATGGCCCCCCATCTTGGGAAACTTCATGCAAAGTTTGAAATGGGCACAGTTTGGACATGCCATGCAAAAATTGGACCAAGTCACGTTTTGGACCACCATCTTGCAAACTTCATACAGGGAAATCCCATTGGCGAAAGACAGGACTCCACAGCGTCATCTGATGTCACAGTGTTAAAACGCATATAAAATGCTTTTATCTTTACGAATATAGCTGACTCCTTTTTGGTATAGTGAAAAACATTGCCTTTTCCAGCTGCTATTATACTGGAGACTGAAACAATGTCATGATTTGTTAGAACCACTAATCTAGAGCAGTATCAGAGAAGGTTTCAGTTTCCCGCTACTGCATAGCCAGATGAGTAATGCAATCACACACCTACTAAGTTTGTATTTGCAAGCCAGCACTGATACTAATGAACAAACACACTTTTGTTCTACACTAGTGGATACTGAAATGAATTTGCTGGCAAGGAATAGTTGCACCGAAGAGTCTTTCAGTTCTCTTTCAATTATTGAAGCATTTTATCATTGCAAGTGCGTATTATTAAAAAGTGTGAGGGCTAACTTTTAAAGCCTTAGGCAGCTTTGACGGCCTTGGTATCTGAAGGGAATGCCTGGCCTCCACAGGAGCCTGCCCACATGCTGAGTCCTTCTTGTGGGATGTAATCACTATAGCAGTCAAATACAACATTTCCTGTTTGCCTAGAGTGGACATGCAGGGGAATGTTACTCCAGCCAGGAGGACTTCCTGTCACACCTGTCTGGAGCATCCTCCCCCTGCGTGTGACCAGGGCATGACCCTGGGAGACCCCATAGTTTGAGGACCCCTGCCATAAAAAGACTGGTCACAAAGCCATCTTCCCTTCTTCCATTTTCTTCTCTTGGACTGCACTGCTGGCTCTCAGCCAGCAGCACATGGGTCCTTCTTCACAAAGGGTGTAAGCCACATTCTGTAACTGTAACTACCAGCTAAAGCCTGCCTTCAGGGATCATACTGTGAACTGAATGTAAGTAAACTTCTCATTACTTATGAAGAAGACTGTTGTGTCTTTATTCTTTTTAAGAGGGAACAAAGGGGGTTTGCCAGGAACAAATTCCAATCTGGATTGCTTAACTCAAGAGATTCAAATGAATCTACCAACCAGCTTCCTGCAATATAAAAGGGTAATGTACTCTGCTGCTGACTCAATAACGTGAGTGAGGAAGGATAATATTTAATCAATATATCCTCTCCTACTATCCTACAATGGGATAGTATTTTTTAAAAAATAAATAAATAAACCACTGAGCCTAGAGCTTGCCGATCAGAAGGTCGGCGGTTCGAATCCCTGCGACAGGGTGAGCTCCCGTTGCTCGGTCCCTGCTCCTGCCAACCTAGGAGTTCGAAAGCACATCAAAGTGTAACTAGATAAATAGGTACTGCTCCGGCGGGAAGGTAAACGGCATTTCCGTGTGCTGCTCTGGTTCGCCAGAAGCGGCTTAGTCATGCTGGCCACATGACCCAGAAGCTGTATGCCGGCTCCCTCAGCCAATAAAGCGAGATGAGTGCCGCAACCCCAGAGTCGTCTGCGACTGGACCTAACGGTCAGGGGTCCCTTTACCTCAGTGTTTCCCAACCAGTGTGCCTCCAGATGTTTTGGGACTACAATTCCCATCATCCCTGACCACTGGTATTGCTAGCGAGGGATGATGGGAGTTGTAGTCCCAAAACATCTGGAGGCACACTGGTTGAGAAACACTGCTTTACCTTTACCTTACTATCCTACAATATATCCTCTCCTACTATCCACAACATTCCCACACTTCTCTGTCTTTTCCCCAGGTGTGCCTTGCCAAATGAGGTGAGGCAGGTAGTGAATAGGAACAGTGAAGACATATTCCATTACAGTTAGAATGGGTATAGGGAACCTTTGGCCTTCCAAGTGTTGCTGAACTACACCTTTCATCATCAATGACCATTGGCCATGCTTGCAACCAGCTTGAGGTGAAACAGGAAGGTGCCGCCCTACCACCTTCCAACACGTCCCTTACCTGGGTTGTGAAGCAGTGCCTCCAAAGCAGTGACGATGACAGGTTTCTTGCTGGAATGCACTTGGGGCACCCATGGGTTGAGGTGGGGCACCCATGGGTTGGCTTCTGCCACCTGAGGTGGCTGCCTCAGCCCATCTGTTTGCACCATCTGGAGGGCCATAGATTCCCCACACCTTACTGTATGCTTGTGAAATGTGGACCACTTATGAAATGTGGACCACTTATAAACACCATCTCCAACTCCTTGAAAGATTCCATCAACGGTGTCTCCGAAATTTTTTACACATCACTTGGGAAGACAGGCGAACTAACGCCAGTGTACTGGAAGAAGCAAAGATCACCAGTCTCAAAGCAATGATTCTTCAACATCAACTTCGTTGGACTGGTCATGTTGTGCGGATGCCTGATTATCGTCTTCCAAAGCAACTACTCTATTCCAAACTTAAAAATGGAAAGCATAATGCTGGTGGTCAATCAAAGAGGTTTAAAGACTCTTTCAAGGCAAATCTAAAAAAATGTTGTATAAACACTGACAACTGGGAAGCATTGGCTTGAGAGCTCTCCAATTGGAGAACAGCCTCTACCAAAGGTGTCATGGGCTTTGAAGACGCTCGAACTCAGGACGAAAGGGAGAAACGTGCTAAGAAGAAGGCATGCTTGGCAAACTCTCACCATTATCAACTCCCGCCCGGAAACCTATGTCCCCACTGTGGAAGGACGTGTGGATCCAGAATTGGCCTCTACAGTCACTTACGGACTCACTGTTAAAACCGTGTTCATGGAAGACAATCTTACTTGGCTACGAGTGATCGCCAAAGAAGAAGAAGAAGAAGAGACACCTAAACTAGAAGAAAAGCATGCTGTGTTTTTGTTTTGTTTTGTTTTTTTTCAAAAAGAGCACCAAGGATGATAATGTGTTTTTTTTTCACAGTGTAAACTAGGGTGACAATTTTTGGCATTGGAGAAATTAAGGTAGTAAATGGTCATTTTCAAAAGCTGAACCATTAAATACACAGAGAAGTGAGGCTGGAACTCTGAAGCTAAGCACCCTGATTTGGAAGCAAATGGCTTTGGAATTCATGGCATTGAACTTCCAAGTTAATTTATGAGGATTTGGACGTTCTGTTCACAAATCTGGTGATACCGTTAAGTAACGCCCAGGGCTGGTCTTCAATAGGTGTGGTTTGTGGACACTATGAAATCTGATTCATCCTACTTTGACTTTATGAATAAGGATTATACTGTACTTGAACACAGGTAATCACTACTCGGAAACTGTAGTGGTAAAAGTAAATCATAAAGGGGAAACCACAGGAAATCTCTTGTTTGTTTGTCAGACAGATGAATCATTGCAGAAAAATAGAAAGGGCTTCATTCCACACACACACACACACACCATGAAAGAATAGTTGCAATTAATGGTGACATATTATTCCAAATAAAGGTGCAATCTCCTGCTGGAAAAAAATAAAGCACAATAGCTGAGTCTCATGCAGCTTTTAGAGATGGTAAAGTTCCCAAGTGATTATCATACCCTGACATTTTTGTGTGGGCACACTCTTAAGCTGCAATGAGTTAGAACTGCATGGGCTACAGAGGGATTTTAGATACAGGCTCTTGCTGAGATTTTCCAAAGTCCTGGCCTAGTATTTCCTACTGGCATTTTTAGACCTATTTGCCTGGATGGGAGGTGTTATGTATTCAGCGATCTATGTTTGCCTGAGCTTGAGTTTAGAGACTAAACTCTAGCTCCCGTGTTCTGATTTGATACATGATTTCCAATCACAGAACAGTTCGGGGTTTGGGCCTCTGCCATTGGCCTTTAAACTCTGAGTCATGATTCGCAGCTTGGGAGTTTAAAGAGCCAATCACGTTGGGAGTGGGAGTGGCCCAGGCCCTCAGAAATGCGTATAAGCAGTTGCTTTGTCCCTGTTGTCCAGTTCTGTTAGTTCAATAAAGCTTTTTGCCATTATCACTGTGTCTTGTCTCATGGGAACCCACCTACTCTTCAGGATGGGTGTTCTAAACTGATTGCTTAGAAATATTTCTTCATTTCTTTGCAGGAGTGTGTCCACCTTGAGCGTCCATGGGCAGGAC
Source organism: Darevskia mixta (assembly GCA_034641385.1). Classification (NCBI taxonomy): domain Eukaryota; kingdom Metazoa; phylum Chordata; class Lepidosauria; order Squamata; family Lacertidae; genus Darevskia; species Darevskia mixta. Next base: position 1,472,002 of record JAWWNH010000098.1, read on the forward strand.
AAGGTATGCATACAATGGCAAAATTATAAAAATACAGTGGTCCCTCGACTTACGAATTTAATCCGTTCCGAATGGACATTTGTAGGTTGAAAAAAATCGTAAGTCAATTTCCCATAGGAATGCATTGGGAGAAAAATATTCGGAAAAATTCGTAAGTCGAAAAAAACGCATCTAAAATTCGTAAGTCGAGGAAACCGCATCTAAACCGGCAATGATTTCCATTTGGATGTCGAAAAATTTGTAGGCGTGCGGCCACTTTTTTTCATTCGTAAGTCGAAAAATACAGATGTCGAGTACTTTGTAAGTCGAGGGACCACTGTATAAATAAAAAAATGTATGCACATGCACACACCTCAATACATTCATGCGCAGGACCGGTGCTAGGGATTTTGGCGCCCTAGACGAGGGGGCGGGCCACGTGATGTCATTGCACATGACGTGTGGTGCCCCGCCCCCTGCCCGCCAGGCGCCCCACGCCGCCGCGATTTTCGCCACTGGTTGGGGTGGCACCGGGCGGCGGCGGGGGGCGAGGGGCAGGCTGGTCAGCGCCCCCTCTATTTTGGCGCCCTAGGCAACTGCCTAGTTCGCCTAAATGGATGCGCCGGCCCTGTTCATGCGTAGGTTTATGGGAAGTGATTACCCCTTTCCACCTGTGCTGTGATTTAAAAAAGCAACCCCCCCACACACACAACCCACCAAAGCTGCAATTTGAAACAGAAAGGAAGTTTCCAGGGCTTCGACAGGACCACCAGCCTGTCCACAGGAACCTTTATGGATTTGTCATTCTAGCTAGTTCATCATCCTGCACAGAGGAATAATCACTATAAGCCTAAACTTCACTGGGAATTGACCTGACCATTACAAGTGACTCAACAGAGAGATCCCTACTCTCAGATGACCATCTTCTTGCCCAGATGGGAATACCAGATTGAACGTATATCCTGTTAAATGGGTCAGGCAGGCTGATGACACCATGGATCAGCAATGCAGTCTCAGCAAAAATATTGGAGTTTCCCAGATCCAATAGCCGTGGGGTTGTCAACATCAGATCTCGGACCACTTCTGTCAGCTTAGGCTTCGGGGAGACTTTCAGGCATTCACTACACACTTTCCAGCGACAAGTTGTTGAAGTGTTTTGTTATAATAGTCACAATACCAGGCTATCTCTTTGTGTAGCTTTGTGTATCACCAAGAAGCTGGGTAAGGGGGGGAAATAAATCACTGTTCCTTGCTGATGCTTTGTCGAGAGTGCTGTGTTCCCTCTGTATTTAAGTAACCATGTATGACCTAACTTACGAATAATCTTTCCTATTATAGGCTGGAACAAAGCTGGCTGCTAAATACATTCATTATAGGCTCCAAGTGCTGAAACGGTTCTTGGTTGTTTTCAATGGAGCCTAGGAAATACATTGTTGGTTGGGAAGTTAAAAGCTGCAGAAGCCTTGTGCTGTTTACAACTCGCAGCTGTTTCCCTGCCTTCTGAAGTGTCAGTTCCAGTCTGTTCCAGCTTTGCCGTTTTCAGTTAAGGCCCTGTGGCTATCAGTGTGTGCCTGTGCAAGGCAGAACCCCCTCAGAGATATTCTAAACATGTCCCTGAATGCTCATATTGTAGACAGATAGATCTTTTACTGGTGGGGGTAGAAAGAAAAGCATGCAGGCAATAGTTTACTCAATGGCTCCCTAAGAAGTAAGACATTCAAATAACCTTAATCATGTTGAGTCACCTGTATTTTATGTTCTGGTTTATCTGGACCATACTGTGGTTAGGCCCTCATCTCACCACAAAACTTCTGCCTACAGGGCTGGTAAACTCTGGGGAACAATGGCAGCTCATCTCCCAGGTGAGTAGCTGCTTGGGGAGGAATTGCCATTGGGCCTATGTCACAGAAAAAGAATTAAACAAACAAACAAACAAACCACCCTTCCACAAGCCATGGGACCAGTCCTCATAATAAGCACTCCAGTGGCAGCTATTTCAAAAAAGGATAAACCCATTAAATGCATGTACGCACAAGGGTAAGTCAGGAAATCCCAAAAGGTGATGGGACTTTCTTCATGTATGCCACAACAGCAGCCATCATCCAGCTGAAATCTAGAGATGGGTTCTTCTGAAAAAATCTCAACATCAAGCTTATCTGCACAGATTTTTCTTTCTTTCTAATTTCCATCTCACTCCTTGATCCTAATGAGAAGTGAGTTATTAGGAACACAAGAAGAGTCCTGCTGGCTCAGAGAGAAGGCTCATCCAGTCCAACTTCCTGGTCTCACAGTGGCCAACCAGATGCCTGTGGGAAGCCTGCAAGCTTTTTTTATTCTCACTATTTTACCAAATTCTGTACAGGTATACCCTCCATGTTCCCAAAAGTAACTGCACCCACCCAAAAAGATACTATAATGCATAGAATTGTATAAAAAATACTTACCTATTAATACTTACAAAATTAAGTTGCACAAATGAAGTCTTTTATATTGATTATGCATATATGTCAGGTTTTTGGCATACAATTTTATGTATAATGTATATAATTAGTCTGGTTTTTTGTTTTTGTTTTAAAAAAAGCACAAGTGACTTGGACATAAGAGGGCTCACATGATTAAAGAGGTGGTTCAATGTGGTTTCTTAATCAGTTTGAAGTGTTCCCAGTATTCAGTGATTAATTGTTTTCACTCTAAATTCATAGAATCATAGAATTGTTGAGTTGGGAGGGACATCTGGTCCAACCCCCTGCAATGCAGGAATCTCAACTAAAGCATCCATGATAGATGGCCATCCAACCTCTGCTTGAAAACCTCCAAGGAAGGAGAGTCCACCACCTCTCGTGGGAGTCCACACAACTTTAAAAACAGTTCAAAACAATTTAAGGGGACGCCGGTGGCGCTGTGGGTTAAACCACTGAGGCTAGAGCTTGCTGATCAGAAGGTCGGCGGTTCGAATCCCCGTGATGGGGTGAGCTCCCGTTGTTTGGTCCCAGCTCCTGCCAACCTAGCAGTTCGAAAGCACGTCAAAGTGCAAGTAGATAGGTACCGCTCCGGCGGGAAGGTAAACGGCGTTTCCATGCGCTGTTCTGGTTCACCAGAAGCGGCTTTGTCATGCTGGCCACATGACCCGGAAGCTGTATGCCGGCTCCCTCGGCCAGTAAAGCGACATGAGCGCCGCAACCCCAGAGTCGTCCGCGACTGGACCTAACGGTCAGGCGTCCCTTTACCTTTATATGATAAGAAAACTCTGTTGATGCTAACTTCTCTTTAATAGCCCATGTCACACAGTCATGCCACCATGTGGTACTTGCCGTCATCAGATGATCCACCGGGCAATTATGATGTCCCTAGACCAGTATTGTAAATAGGAACTATATATTCTAATTGCATTTATGTTTCTCAATGCTCACCAGGAGGAAACAAATGTAGTAACACACTTTCATGCCTAGAAATTCATGTGGTTTGTGGTTTCCGTAGTTCTTGTGGTATTATGGTTTCCTTAGGAGCTACCAAATACACCCACTGATTGTTGTGCTGTGTTGCACGTCCCACCAACTCTTTTCTACATCACTGTTATATACATACACACATGCACAGAAAACTCTCTCTCTCTGCCCCCGCCCCCCATATTAAAGTCAGGGAAATTATCATGAGCCATGAACTGATATCAGCTAGTCACCTGCATGCGTTTTCTAAAGCCCATTTTTGAATAATATACCTGAAGGGAAGTAGATTATTTCAAGTGACAGTGCTCAGTACAAAAGAGAGGTTAGTTTCCAGGAAATGAGACAGATGCATGGAAATAAATTTTGCAATGATATTAGCTCCATTCATGCATTTTATATTGGTTGGTGGAACAGATATGTACTGTAGCCTGCTTAAATTAACTGATACGTATAAATATGAATTAGCAGCAAAAATTTGTAGCCATGTTCTAGTATACAGTCTCTTTTCTCCAATATCTAAGTAAGTTTCTCCCTATCAGCACAGGTTGACTGTTCTTGCAATTTAAATGCTGTGTTTTTAGTAACTATGTTTTTTTAATAGATTTTATACCATTAAAAAAAAACAAATAAGAGAAAACGAATACACATCCTGCTCACATAGACTTGGGTCCAAATAGCTAAAGAGAAAACGTATTAGGGTTGCTCTTTGAGCTTTTGCACTCAAGCTAGTGGAAAGTTTTACACAAGTTTGTGCAAATGGAGAAATTTGTCTGGATTTGAGGTCACGTTTAACATGCAATGTACTTTTGCTAAGTCAGAAACAGGTCATCAGGGAAGAGGCTTTACTTTGGAACCCACCCAAAGTTAATATTTATAGAATAGTTTAGATTATAATGTGAAAATTATAGACAGAGGGCACAATTCTTTCCCTCTGACACATTTGTCTGTGTGTCAGAAGGAATTCCTACAGGCTTTCAACCCTACTGCGATTTTGAGTGCAATGCACCACTCAACAGCAATAATTCAAAGCTCTTTTGTACCCCGCATAGAAGTTATTCAGCAGTCTCTGGCACACAGAAAACACTTGCCCCTTGCAGGGTTGTGCGAGAGCAGATATGGGGAACCATTGGTTCTGAAGAGGTTGCTGAACCACAGCTCCCATCTGCTCCAGCAAACATGCCCAATGGTCAGGAATGATGGGAGTTGTAGTTTGGCAATGTCTAGAGGGCCACAGGGACACGGGTGGTGCTGTGGGTTAAACCACAGGGCCTAGGGCTTGCCGGTCAAAAGGTCGGCGGTTCGGATCCCCGCGACGGGGTGAGCTCCCATTGCTTGGTCCCAGCTCCTGCTAACCTAGCAGTTCGAAAGCACATCGAAGTGCAAGTAGATGAATAGGTACCGCTCCGGCGGGAAGGTAAACGGCGTTTCCGTGCGCTGCTCTGGTTTCGCCAGAAGCAGCTTTGTCATGCTGGCCACATGACCTGGAAGCTGTACGCTGGCTCCCTCGGCCAATAAAGCGAGATGAGCGCAGCAACCCCAGAGTCATCAGCGACTGGACCTAATGGTCAGGGGTCCCTTTACCTTTAGAGGGCCACAGGTTCCCCACATCTGAGCTAGAGGGTGGGCACCAAACAGGAGAAGGAAGTTCTCGTGCAACATGGGTAGTCTTCTATGGCCTCTACGTGGGAGCATGGCTTAGTGCACTTGAAGTTCCCTATAGTCTACTAGCCCAGAGATGGAAAGAAGACAAAGCCCCACCAGAGAGGAAAGGCAAGCTAAACTGATGGACTATGCTGAAATGGCAAAGCTGGCTGGAAAACTCAGGAACCAAGAGGACAAAAACTTTTTAAAAGAATGGGGGGAAATTATAACTGATCTAGGAGACCACTGCAAGCAGATGGAAACATTAGCAGGATTTTAATTCCACTTGTAATTTTAAAAAATACTCTGGATAATATGGATTGTTATAAAATTTAGAGTATTGAAGAGTATGCAGTTCTAAATGTTGAAAATTGGACCCAATGGAGGGGGCGGGGGGAAATTGTGAGATTCAGAGTGATCTCAATATATGTATATGTACTTGGACTGTTATAATGTTATATTTGTAAAATCAAATAAAAACGATTAAAAAAAGGAGAAGTTCCCTATAGTCAATCAGGAAGCTAAACGGTTGGAGACAAGGGATTTCCTTGTACAGCTCAGTCTTCCAGTGGACTGGCATATGACCATATGATAACTTACATGCCTCTTTTCTTTTGACTTGAACAGGGGCAAATGATCTTAAGCACTTTGCCCACTTTAAATACTGAGATGCCTGCTTTGAGCTCCCAAATTGTCTCCTTTTCCAGGTTTCTGGTTGAAATCCAACACGCAAATTCCAAAGTTCCAAATTACTTAATTTCTCCCAGTCATGTCATTGTGATCTGGCTACAGCTGGAGTCATTGGCTCTTTGCAAAAAGCTGCGGCTTGTTAATACTTGCCATGGGGTTAACATGGGCTGAAGATCTGCAGAATAATTCACAATATGCCCCCGCGTCGTAACTGAAAGCAAACAGCAGTGAGGTTGAAACACAGAACCCAAGCCACCTCCCTCTGACTTTGGCCTCCAGCTGTGAGTCAAACTAAGGTGCATGTTTGGAATAACTCAACAGTGTTTATTCTGTTGGGTGGGGAATGTACTCGGGGAAACAGACTTATCTAGATGTGCAGCCCAGACTTATCTATGCATGTTACCTGCTGAGTTCAATAGAAAGTTTAGGACTGTAGGATTATGCCCATTTCACAACCGATGCAATTATACGACACACACGTACTTGCAGTAAGCATCGTTGAACATAATGGGTTTTGCTTCTGAGTAAACTTGCTTAGCAATGGGCAGCAAATCAACATTGCATTTACTGCATGGTACATTAACCATAATAAAGCAACACTGATTGCAACATAAATCCAATTTTGTGGCGCTTTTTTCCTGCTGGCTGTACCATATTCACAAGCGACACAATCCAGACTGAGGAGGGTTTCTCTTTTTCTTTTGGTTTGCTTATTTTTAGCACTGCTCGTGAAAAATGATCTCACTGTTTGGGCTTCAAAGGTTAAAGAGCTTCCGAAACAGCTTTCCTTTGAACGTAAATGCCAGTGACACATCTTATTCTGCGTTTAAGTGGCAAGAATTTAGCCGGCGTTTTTTGATAGAAGTCACACTCCTTTAAAAAATGCAAACGAATCATTCAATATATTCATACAATATATTACTGCTGTGGCTTGGCATATATATATATGTTAACTGGATTGGTGGCAAAGTTGCAAACAGGCAACTGAGACATGGTTATGCCACGCTTTTATATTTTATGCCCCAGGAGCATTTGTGCCAAATCCCCAATGGTGTGAAATCTCCGTTGTTTTCTCAGCCAGCTGCTGCCTTCTTCTTTTTTAACCAAGTGCATCTTTTATTGGGCAAGGTTATGGAAGGGTTGGTAGCTCTGTGTTGCAATGCCTCATGTACATAAATGGCCAAACCTAGTTGGATCTGTGCCAGTTCTATTTTCAAACAGCTTGTGGGCCATCCAAGGTGGGCAGGGGAAATGATCTCATTGTCTTTTTCAGCATGGGGGAAATGGAGGGAAATGATCACATTGCCTTTTTGGACACTGTTGGCAATAAAAGACGACTGCGATGCAACTGTAAAACATGGTGTTTGGCCAAAGAGCCAATAGAACTAATGTCTGCAGACTCCAATAGATAGTGGCTGTTTCTCTGCCTGTGGGTAACTTATTTTTTACTTATGGGCACCCTCACCCCACTTCCCAGGATGTTTTTTTTTGAGGGGAAGCCATGACAGTTAAATTAGTAACAATACCAATAAAAATTTACAGTGTACAACTGCCTTCTAATCAGCGTCGGTAGCAGGCTATTTTGTACCCGGGGCTTACTATTTGCACCCCCCCTCAAAAAAAAAAGATTGCTAACTTCAATTTTCAAAAGCAGGTGTCTTGTAGAAAAAATGAAAAGCACAAAACTTGAAACAGCTAAATTTATTTTAAATTGCAAGAATAAGTAATACAACCATATTTGGTTATCTTTCTCAAATGCAAAAAAAATATGTTCTAGCAAACAAATCATTTTGTGAATTGTGATGTTAACATTTAAGTCTCTTAAAAGTTGCAATTTCAGGCACACCCAAATCTCACTTTGTGCGGCTTTTCCTTTGCAAATTTTGTCACCTGTTCCTTCAGGTGTCATTGTGCTCAGAGACACACACCCACACCCATCCCTGAGGGGAAAAACTTGTGGCGATGCAATCACCATCTAATACATTTTTTATTATTATTACTATAGGTGCTTTGGCAGAGAGAGGGAGAGGCAAGGCTGCAGCTCTACATCTTCCATAAGATCTAGTTCCGGCTGAAGTTTCGGTTCAAAAATGCAGCAAGATTTCGGGAGGCAGGACAAGCAGTTTGTGTGAACCAAGCCCCTCAACAGGGCTGGCAATGGATGTCTTGAATGCCTGCAGAATGAATTGATGAATGGAAGCAGTCATTGGGCGTATTCTGAGGTTGGAGGGCACAGACCAGCTAAATCACTATTCACCATGGCACTACACTGTCAGATGATAATGCCATTTTGAAGGTAATCGACTGAGATCAGAAGGAGGAACAATGAAACGGAATCACGGGCTTTGTGTTTCGTTTCCAGCCCCTTGGTCCTCTCTGGTGTTAGGTTTAACCAAGACCCCATAGCTGAGAAAACTGCATTCTTTGGGCATGGTGATTAATGCTTCACTTGACAGGAATTCTTGCTGGCTGAAACTCAACTATGCACTCAGGTTTCCATTTGGCTGTTTCCAGCAGGGAAACGTCCTACCAACACCGATTCCAAACTTCGCACAATAACAACATGGTTGGCAATTAAAAATGTACGTGCTAATTGCTGAGCATAAAATGCCTCATTTACCGGTACTTATTTGCACATGAGGCAGGGGCAGAAGTGGGGGAGGAACACAGATTCTTGAAATGTAGAGAGATTTCATAACTTGGTTCAAAACATCCAAAATTCTGTAACCGCAGATGGCGTGCTCATTCTTTGTTTATGCAAATCCGCATAAACGAACGGCATCGTTCATTGACTTGCAGCACCTGGACTGTGGCAGAACCTGTAAATTTGTGGGAAGAAAATAGTATGGAAGAATGCGCAGGACAAACTGGCAGAGCAATCAACCCCAACCTCCATGGCAGGCTGGAGGTTGGGTTTCCCTTGGGGGTTCCTTGGCTGGTGCCTCCCACCTCTTCGTCCTGCCGGTCACTGAACCCCCGTCCCAGAAGTTGCGTGCTCTCTTCCTTGGCTTACGGGTGCTCATGCTGTGTTGTGCACACACACACACACACACACACACACACACAGATGACTTGCACACAATGACATGCAGGCCCCCTTAAATTTTTTATTGTTTTTTTCACAATTTTATACATTCTAACTTAACCATTTCCAACATTAAAATACACGGTTCTTTTGAACCTTCGGACCTCCCTCCTTCCCTCCATGGGTTCCATGTTTAAGATTAAATTTGCTACATCTTTTACCATTATCCATCTGTTAAATATCCATAATTATCACAAATAATTCCACATTACAAGTGTCCTTACATCCCTGCCAATGATTTTAACTGTTTACAGTGGTCTTTTAAATAAATTTAAAATTTACTCCAGTCCTTTGAAAACACTTGATCTTCCTGGTTTCGGATCTTCCCCGTCAGTTTTGCCATCTCTGCATACTCCATCAGTTTTGTCTGCCATTCTTCTTTTGTTGATAATTCTTCCTTCCATCTCTGGGCTACTAGCATTCTCGCTGACATCGTTGCATACATAGAAAGTCTTTTGTCTTCTCTTGGTATCTCTTCACCTATTATACCTAACAAAAAAGCTTCTTGTTTTTTAACAAATGTGTTTTTAAACTTTTTCTTTGATTCATTATATATCATCTCCCAGAAAGCCTTTACCAGTGTACATGTCCACCACATGTGGTAAAAAGTACAGTTCCTTCCTTCCCTTTACATTTCCAACATCAATTTGAATTCGTTTTGTACATTTCTGCAGTTTTAGTTGGTGTTAAATACCAACGATATGACATGTGGCCCTTGAAGACAACGCCAATCCTCAATGTGGCCCTTGGGCTGGAAAAAAAATAGCTACTTCCTGCATTATTGCCTCCAAGTTGGAGTCCTGGGAGTCTGAAAAGGGTAATACTGGCAAAATAGACGCCTCTGGGGTGGAACTACGGGGGTCTCAAAGGGCACATTCTCTATCCAGTCCATGGTGCTCTGAATTAATGGCGTCTCCCCCTGAGGATGGGGATTCAGATCCCTGGGTCATGCCAGCATCTCTTCTCAAGTGACATATAAATAAAATTGTAGTTTGCAGCATTTTATGAGCCTCTAAATAGGCCTGAGCTATTTGTAGTGTTATAAACTCCCCACCCTCAATATCTATCTCCCATAAATCAGGTGTTTCCTAACACAGTTGCTACTGGGGAAAAATAATATTTCTTTGGTTAGGGCTGTTTTATTTCTCTCCGTACCACCCAAATAGAAGCTAGGCATTCTGAGGCATAGTCTAGCCCATAGAATATATTTTTTAAAAATACTAATACTTACAAACATATTTATAGTCTCCTCTATTAGGTTATCTGACATTTTATATAAGCAGCACCAGCTGCTCTTGCAGAGATGATTACTTTATGCTACTGTTTATTTTTTTCCTCTGTAAAGAATATAGCACTTTGCAAAAATCTGGATTACAGTGTCTCTAGAAAATGATAGTTAAGTTATACCAGAATGGTGACATTTGACAACAGAAAGAATACAGAACAGTCCCAAAGCTCCAAATAGAAGGTGGAGGATTTAAAAAATGTGTTCCTGTTAAGCTATTCTCAATAATAACACTCACTATTTTAGGTTTTCTTTTTTCCATGTTTTTTCCCTTTGCTACCCCTGCGCAAAATTTACAGCACAGAGTGGAAAGTACTGATAAATTTGAGTCACATTACGTTTAGACTGTACAAACTACAAGACTTCAAATAAACGGGGAGCTATAAAACAATGCAAAATAGAGGAAATCGAAATTGAATTCACTACAATGACTGCGGGATGAATAACAGACATTGGGGCACTCATATATTACTCATAAGTTCATTAGGAAGAATTGAAATGGGCTGAATTTACAAGGAGAAAACTTTTAATTAATGTTTCAGGGAACCTTTGCTGAATGAGACTAATGTGTGCAGAAGGCTCGTGGCCGCAAGGAACGGCGCTGCCAAATAATACCACAGGGAGCGCTTCTGTGCAAACTTCATTTAAAATCTGAGCCTAGCTAATTGTGGAAAACTGATACCTCAGCAGTGCTAAAGGGCTCTAATGTAGATGCAACCTCCCTGCTGCTACAATTTACATCTGGCCGTCTATTGATTTTGCCACGACTAAAGATGAAGGGAAGCACAGTATGGTTGTCTAAGAAGTGGTCCTCCTCAAAGTCAGTTCTGAAGAGAATCCAGAAAGGTTCTCAAGAAGTTTATGGAGGACCTGCTATGTCATTGATGTGCAATTAAGCCCCAGATTGAAGAGAAAACCTGCTTTGAATTTCCAGTGATAGATATCCTAACCAGGGCTTTTTTCCCAGCTGGAACTTGCCGGAACTCAGTTCTGACACCCCTTAGGTGGGCGCCATTGCCATTATAAGAGAACAAGGGAAGTGTTCACAGTGCATTCTGACACCTATTTTTCTAGAAAAATAGCACTCCTAACTATATCAGTACAGTCCGATGCCTGAGACTAGTAATGTTTAATGCCTGTCCTGGGACCTTAGGATGAAGTAAAATAAAATAATATTTATTAATAATAATTAATAAAAAATATAATTGGTAAGTACATCATGGTTTGGAGCTGCAGCTGAACTGCATATATTTGAGAAGCAGATATGCACTCTATTCATACTACTTAAATTTTATCACAGAGTCTAATGTCATCTTGGATTCTGGTTTATGAGCCCCTTGTGGAAAAGCTAAATTTAGCCAAAAAAAAATCTACAGTGCAATAAATCACTAGAATGGAACATTGCATTAACAAATCCTGTTCAAAGAGGATTTATGAGTCAATGCTTAGATATTTTACTACTTCACTTCTTGATTTTTTATTAACACTGTAGGGTCATAAGCGATTAGACTATCTCTAAATATGCATATGGCAATATGGATCTAGTTGAAATTATTCTGTATAGTACAGATAATGTCTGTAAAAAGCTTTTTTATATATATAACTTTTTGTTGTTGTTTTGCGGGAAGACTAGAATGACCATGGCTAATGGAAAATAAGGAACCTTAAATCCTCAAAAGCTGTGAAATCTCTTTTTTTACATACGATTAAAACCCACTGACTGTATTAAATTTACTGTAAAAACAAGAATAAAGTATTTTAAGTTGTTGGTTCATTGGGACATTATGATGTAAACATTAAATAAACTTTTAACCAAAGAAAAAAGTCAGCATGGCTGTTGATTTGCCAAACGGAAGCTGATGGAGTCATGTATGAGGCCCATCAGCAGAAGCTCTGTTCAAGGACTTCCACTTCTGCAATGGGGTTTTCATCCCTCTTGTGCCCCACACACCCCAAATAGGCTTGTGGGAGTGTCGGAGAACCTCCAGAACAGTACACAGGGTGTGGCAGTGGGGATTGCCCTATCTGAAATGTGCCAGTGTTGATGGAACATGGACCCTAGCGCCAGGAGCGGACGAAGGGGGACGGTGGGGGCGGTCCACCTTGGGTGTCATCACTGAGGGGGGGTAACATTCGGCACGTTGCCTGCCCATGACTCCCAAGCCTATCCCGAGTCGTCGGGGGAAGGGGCGGAGCTGCACCGCCTTGCTGGCGGCATTCCCCGCTTCCCCGTTCCTTTTGACAGCTCGGGGGAGGCTTGGAAGTTGCAGGCGGGCGGTATGCCATTGCCCCCCCCGCTCCCAGGCTGCTTCATGGGGGGGGGAGCCTCCCCCGAGCTGTCAAAAGCAAGAGGGAAGAGAGGAAGGCTGCTGGCAAAGTGGCGCAGCTTCCTCCCCCCCCACACACCCAGGAAGCAGTCCACCATGGGCGGCTCGCTCCGCCCCCATGGACATCTCGCCCCCTGGGATGCTCGCCCCGCCCCATGGCCCCGCCCCCATGTGCACAGCATGTGCGCCGCTCCAGGTGCCGGAGTAGCTAGCTCCGCCTCTGCATAGCGCAACAATGAATTCAACTGATTATCGTTGCATCAAGGAAAGCTGATTTCTCCATGTGAGTGTAAAAGCTGAAATGTCAGTTCCTCCCAACACTACCTCGTCTCTGCAAGTAACTAGCATAGGGAGACTTTGATACTACCTTGGTCAAACCTCGGTTCCCAAACGCCTCCGTTTTGGAACATTTCAGCTCCCGAATGCCGAACATCCGGAAGTAAATGTTCTGGTTTTCGAACGTTTTTCGGAAGCTGAATGTCCGATGCGGCTTCCGCTTGAGTGCAGGAAGCTCCTGCAGCCAATCGGAAGCCACGCCTTGGTTGCCGAACATTTCGGAAGCCGAATGGGCTTCCAGAACGGATTATGTTTGACAACCGAGGTTTGACTGTATGTAGGATGAACACCACACAGCAAGATTCACAGGCATGGGTAGTAGGTTAAATCAATATTCTCCAACTATCTTCCTAATTCCAACAGAAGGACATTTCCCTAACTCAACCCAGACACTAATTGGCCTCCATTTCCACATTTTAGAATCACAGAATTGTAGAGTTGGATGGGACCATGAGGATCATCTAGTCCAACTCCCTGCAAGGCAGGCATCCTTTTGCCCAGCATGGGGCTCAAACCCATGACCCTGAGATGAAGAGTCTAATTTGCTCTATCAACTGTCTTTTATCTTCAGAGGTAGCGATCAACATCATCTGTTACTCAGGGGAACAGACTACATAGAAGCAGTCGCACCCATTTCTGTGATGGAGATTTCCCTTTCTTCAGCCACTGCTACTACTGACTACCCCACCATAGAGGAATGCGTAGAAACCAGTTGTGAAAAATGCTATTTTTCAGCTTCTGAAGTTTATCTTGATCCACGTACCCCAAGATCTTTGGAATGGCAAACTGACTAAATATACACTTAAATTGTGCTTTCGCGAGCCCTGGTATTAACATTACCATCATAATCACTTTCTATGTGCACAATATGATGTTTGTTCCATCCTAAATGTAAAGGTAAAGGACCCCTGACAGTTAAGTCCAGTCGCGAACGACTGGGGTTGAGGCACTCATCTTGCTTTACTGGCCAAGGGAGCCGACATTTGTCCGCAGACAGTTTTTCCGGGTCATGTGGCCAGCATGCCTCTGGCGAAACCAGAGCAGCACACGGAAACGCCGTTTACGTTCCCACCGGAGTGGTACCTATTTATCTACTTGCACTTTGACGTGCTTTCGAACTGCTAGGTTGGCAGGAGCTGGGACCAAACAACGGGAGCTCACCCCGTCATGGGGATTCGAATTGCCAACCTTACAATTGGCAAGCCCTAGGCTCAGTGGTTTAGACCATAGCGCCACCCATTTGTTCCATCCTAGTCATATGCAAATACTGGTATTTGAATCACAGCTCCATCACATAGGTTATTGCAATCTTTGGGTCTCTGTCCCTCCCCTGTTCTTGTCACACAGATTGCAGCTGCTTTCTAAATCTGATCATGTGTGTCTGCTTAAAAACAAACAAACCTACAAATAAACTAGGGGCATTTAAAACGTAAGCCATTGCCGAGCTTCCAGTTTAGCCAGTGTTTTGATTAGAAGTTTGTATTATTTGGCTGAGCTCTTCAGTATCCTGTTGGACTGTTTGTTTTATTTCTCCTTCATTCATTGCAGATGCATGTAGCTATTTCAAGTAAATGCACACAGCTGCTGACCCCTACAGTAGAATATAAAAAGACACTTGGAGATGGTACATTGTAGGAATGCTGAAACAGTGTGAGAAAGGAGATTTCCCCCACCCCCAAGAGACTGTTTCTTTCTTGCCTTTCTTAGACATTAAATTTTGGCAACAGTTGTCCAATAATGAAAACTGTCACCTAATCTATCTGAGTGTCTCACGTAGCTTTGGGCCTCACAATATAAGCTATTATACAAGTCCATAGTATTCAAGAGGTTTTCGATATTATAAGCACTCTAGCCAGGGGCCACCTCTACTTCATTTTCTCTACACAGTGAACACATTTCATTTTGTTTCTCCTCTACACACTTCTCTGGTAGTAAATAGGGTTTACATTGAAGTAAACATATCCAGGATTTTGCACTTTTGAGATAGTAAGCCTGTAAGATTGGCCTGTAAGATTATGGAGAAAGCTAGAGAGTTCCAGAAAAACATTTACTTCTGCTTCATTGACTACGCAAAAGCTTTTGAGTGTGTCGACCACAGCAAACTATGGCAAGTTCTTAAAGAAATGGGAGTGCCTGATCACCTCATCCGTCTCCTGAGAAATCTCTATGTGGGACAAGAAGCTACAGTTAGAACTGGATATGGCATAACTGATTGGTTCAAAATTGGGAAAGGAGTACGACAAGGCTGTATATTGTCTCCCTGCTTATTTAACTTATATGCAGAATTCATCATGCAAAAGGCTGGACTGGATGAATCCCAAACCGGAATTAAGATTGCCGGAAGAAATATCAACTACCTCAGATATGCTGATGATACAACCTTGATGGCAGAAAGTGAGGAGGAATTAAAGATCCTTTTAATGAGGGTGAAAGAGGAGAGCGCAAAATATGGTCTGAAGCTCAACATCAAAAAAACTAAGATCATGGCCACTCGTCCCATCACCTCCTGGCAAATAGAAGGGAAAGAAATGGAGGCAGTGAGAGATTTCACTTTCTTGGGTTCCATGATCACTGCAGATGGTGACAGCAGTCACGAAATTAGAAGACGCCTGCTTCTTGGGAGAAAAGCAATGACAAACCTAGACAGCATCTTAAAAAGCAAAGACATCACCTTGCCAACAAAGGTCCGTATAGTTAAAGCTATGATTTTCCCAGTAGTAATGTACGGAAGTGAGAGCTGGATAAAGAAGGTTGATCGCCGAAGAATTGATGCTTTTGAATTATGGTGCTGGAGGAGACTCTTGAGAATCCCATGGACTGCAAGAAGATCAAACCTATCCATTATTAAAGAAATCAGCCCTGAGTGCTCACTGGAAGGACAGATCCTGAAGTTGAGGCTCCAGTACTTTGGCCACCTCATGAGAAGAGAAGACTCCCTAGAAAAGACCCTGATGTTGGGAAAGATTGAGGGCACAAGGAAAAGGGGACGACAGAGGATGAGATGGTTGGACAGTGTTCTCGAAGCTACTAACATGAGTTTGGCCAAACTGCGAGAGGCAGTGAAGAATAGGTGTGCCTGGCGTGCTCTGGTCCATGGGGTCACGAAGAGTCAGACACGACTGAATGACTGAACAACAACAGGGTGTGGGGGCTAAGAGAACAACAGATCAACAGTGTGGTGTGTAAGTCTATTGGGACTTACTTGCAAAGAAATATGCTGATGATTCAGTGACATGATTTGAGGAAACAAAGTTGGAAAGGGTATGCTTTGATGAAACCATTTCCCACTAAATTACTGGGTCAATTTCACCAGTTTCTGGTCAAATCCCTGTTTCTCTACAGTCATCCTGCATGCTTCAAATAAGAAGAAAACTGGAATGTTGAAAAATTGTGTGCTTTTTTGGCAAGTGTCTGTGGAAATAAAAGGACAGAACATAGGGGGTGTTTGTTTTTTGGAGATGAGATGGGAAACCCAGTAGTTTTAATTACAAAAAAAATGCTGTTCAGAAGATGGTACACTCGGGGAATGAATATTTTGCAACAAAATGAATTTACTACATTGCAAATGTCAGACATTTATATAAAAAATGCTACTGGCTATAATCTGTTTCAGATAATATCATAACAGTGAGTTGTGGTATTTAGTTGGGAAATTTGGAAGTTTTGTTCTGATGTTGATGTAATATTGTTATGGGACTTCCACAACTAGTACGATAAAGAAATCAAAAGCTGTTTTATTCCCAGTTGAACAAAACAGATCCCATCGAATTACGCCAGTGCTTTGGCTGAATATCAAGAGCCTGGTGGGAGTTTTTAATTCACATATTGACAAACAGATGGTTGAAAGAGAGAATGATTCTGACATTCAGTAGCACGAATAACTAGATTAGACTTTAATTTATGTGCTGCCTTTCCACAAAAGAAACTTTGTTCAAGGCATCTCACAATATATCAAACAAAAACAGTAGTGAGTAGAACAATATATCTGGTAATTGTTGAAAGGAACAATATTAATTTTCACAATATGATGACTGAGAAGCATCTGAGATGACCCTAAGCTTGAGGGGCATTTGATTGTGTGTTTTGGCAATAAAATCCTTGTTTTACATTTGACACAAAGTGAGGCATCATTGCCAGGGGTTTGATTATGTTTTGTCATGCTGAATCCTGATTATAACCATTCATGGCATGAAAAGTTTACTAATTAGGTCAAGGTTAACTGAAACATGGCTTGCTAATAGTTGAAATCATGGACTGAAAATAGCACTAACCAGAGCTTGGAAAATGTATTTTAAAAAGTAACTGGTTCAAGTTCAATATGCTCAAAAAGGAACTAATTCCAATTTACCCTCATCCCTTTACAAAATGAACTAGTTTAGCTCACATTCAGTTATTACAGTTCACTGCAAGTTTATCCAAATGCTCCTCAGCCGAATAAATTCAGAATGTTACAAGCTACTATGCTGAAATATAACACAGATTTAAGAAGACCAATAAAAGGTCTATCTGAATGGTTTAATTCTGCTCCCCCTCCCAACAATTATGATATTTAAACTTAAAAGCCCGAAGAGTCTAACGCATAAACTCCCATGGAAGAGCATGAACAAACTCGAAATGGTTCAAAGTTCTACCCAAAATCAACTTAATTCACATTAAGTACACCAGGCAATGATGAGAACTACTTTCAGGCATGGTTCAAATATTTCTGATCTAGTGAAGCTTATTAAATTGAACTAGTTCACTCCAAGCACTGAAATAGCTAAGGCCAGATGGCAGATGCTTAGCTGACATAGGGTAAGGTTGCCATATTTCAAAAAGTGAAAATCCAGACACAAAAAGTTGTTGAGATTTTTTTGGCAAAATCTACTTTAAAAAAAGTTTTTAGCTATTTTAAAGAAAATTTCCCACTTCCAACATGGGTTGCCATATGTCTGGATTTTCCTGGACATATTCCAGTGATTTCTGCCAAGATGCTGTTTACAAGGGCCGAATCCTGGCTATGTCTGGGAAATTCCAGATGTATGGCAGCCTGAACATAGGGCTAATCTAGCCATACATTAGGGTGAAGTGACTTAACTTCAGGCAACACCATGAGGGGGAAAGAGATGAACAATTAATGTCTGATTACTGCTGGATTTTTTAAAAGGGTTGGCTCTGGCAAAGCACAATTTGGGTTCCAATGCAGACAGCAAATTATCTTGCCTGCCATTGGCTGAAAACAAAACACTTGACTATCCATTTCCTTTCTTCACAGTATCATTTAGTAAGGCAGATTTGAATACAGGATGCAACGTTGCATTACGTATGCCCCTGTATCACAACAGTTCATTGAGGAAAGCCTACGATGTTAGACAAAAGCATGATGTGACTCCATAATGCAACATAGAAGCTCAGCTGCTATATATGGGCAAATGCATTTAGAATTATGAACAATAAAGAAGCTGTAATAAAAGATGGATGATGAGCATTGGCCGAGTGACAGCTGTAACACACTTCATGGGCAAACAATTCAGATTTCAGTATTTGGGGCCAGCTACAATGCTAAATGAGGGATGTGGGTGGCGCTGTGGGTTAAACCACAGAGCCTAGGGCTTGCCGATCTGAAGGTCGGCGGTTCAAATCCTGCAACGGGGTGAGCTCCCGTTGCTCTGTCCCAGCTCCTGCCAACCTAGCAGTTCGAAAGCACAAAGTGCAAGTAGATAAATAGGTACCGCTCCGGTGGGAAGGTAAACGGCGTTTCCGTGCACTGCTCTGGTTCGCCAGAGGCGGCTTAGTCATGCTGGCCACATGACCCGAAAGCTGTGCGCCAGCTCCCTCGGCCAGTAAAGCAAGATGAGCACCGCAACCCCAGAGTCGTCCGCAACTGGACCTAATGGTCAGGGGTCCCTTTAGCTTTTTACAGTGCTAAATGAGTCAGAACCTTCTGCACGAAACAGAAATATCACTGCTGGATTTAGTTGGTACTTGAAAAATATTTTGACTATATCTAAATATGGACAATGAAGGCATGCATTTAGAATTCAAGGTTTCAATGAGGACCAGGCCTTAGAGGTCTTCGCAAATTGGTTGGAGAAGAATGGAGAGAGAGTTGGAAAGCTTTTTGGCAGCCACCATAAAAAGGTTTACTAATGAGTTCCCAACAGTGGTTGGACAGTGTTCTCGAAGCTACCAACATGAGTCTGACCAAACTGCGGGAGGCAGTGGAACACAGGAGTGCCTGGCGTGCTCTGGTCCATGGGGTCACGAAGAGTCGGACACGACTAAACGACTAAACAACAACAACAATGAGTTCTCAAACAATCACAGCGTGAAACCTGGACAAAATGTGGCTAGCTTCTGTGAACTGGGATTATGGAATGGCCCAACAGACCACTATGACAATACTTTACATTATAGCTAGCGAAAAAGCTTAGCAATTATTGGTGGACGTTTCATTGCCTAGTTTTGGTTATCCATTTGCAACTCACTCTATTAAGTTTGGGCTTAACATGTCATGACACTTGGGATATGGTGCGGTTCCACCGACGCCAGCAATTCTAACATGTTTTTCATACTTACATGAAATTTCATACTGAAAATAAAGAATTTGCTCCGTGAATGAATTGCCTACAAAGTTGCTAGGGACAACAGTTGATCACATTTCCTTCCAGCAACCGTAACGTTTACATTCTGTTCTTGGGTACAATGGGTTGTAGCTGTAAAAGGGAATGGGGCTATGAATTGCTACGTTCCTGCTCCATCTCTTCAAACTTCTACACAGGCACCTAGCAGCAGCAAAGTGGAGCTCTAACTCTTTCACAAACCTGCTACGTCGACGAGGTAATTTATAGTCATTATACTCAATATGTGTTTCAAAAAAAAAGCACGGAAAGAATAGGACTGGGGTTATTATTGGCCAGTGTTTGGAACAGATGAAAAAGAACTAACAGGAAGATGTCTCGCAGCTTTTTCAGAACCGCAACTCAAAGGAAATCATTACAAAGTGGAGAAGTAAAAGGCCAGAGTCGCTGCCTCATACAGAAGGATCTGAAAAGTTTTTGTATTGTCGATCTCTGATTTCATTACTCCTAATAACTCGTTTCCTGATGGAAGGTAAAGAGCTACCTGAAACATAGATCCATGTCCTTTTAGTTAAACCTTTATCCCTTTGTCATTGTGGGTTTTTTCTTCTTCTTCCTCTGTACCTCCATTCATCTGCTCTACTGGAAGAGCCGCACGGTGTTAGAAAATGGCTGTTCGGAGCTAATATGCATTAACTTTTTAAAAACTGTTTTATACATAACCTATTGTATTAATATAAAACGCGAAGGCCATTCCCCCCCACATTTCCTGGGAATGGCCCATTACATTGTGAGCAATCTACACGTGCCTTTAAAAAAAGAAGAAGACGACTTTGAACTCAATACAAAAGGAAAATATAATCATGTACAACTATAAAGACGGCTTTCCCCCCCGCTTTTGTGCAGTCTAACTGAGGTGGATGTGTAGGATGGTAATGAAGAGATGGACCGCCTTTATTAGCAGGCTCAGTGAAAAGGGTTCTTTTCAGAACTTCAACTTTTCTTATCTCCTTGGTTTTCGTGGTGTCTAAAATGGTCGCTTTCATTTCATGACTTTCTTTCAAATGCGCCAAGTAGATTGGCAAAGCCAAGCCAGTTCAGCCTTCTATCCAAGGTCGGGTAGTTTGGACGCTCCCATTCAAACAAAAGTTTTCTTGCATTTCGACTTGGATTGGGTAGCTACTGTTAAAAGATGTCTCGTGCATCAGGCGCCTTAATTTGTCAAGAAATAGCCATGAAAAGTTAGTGAGTCAATATATATATATATTTAGAAATGGAGTGAGGAAGTACTAATGATGTAGACTTTTCCCCTCAACTACCGTAAAAAGGCCTAGTTATGCTACTTAACCTGCTGCCCTTGAAATTGTTTAATATAGTAAGTTTTCTTAGGATTATTTGATGATCTCCAGGCCTCTTCTCTTTATTATTTTCCTAGCTCTCTTTTGGAGATGTCTCCTCTCCTCCCACCCACTCTCTCGTTTTCCTTCAGTGCTCCTCCCAGTACATCTCCCGGGAGAACTCTTTTAGCGTAGTCTGAATTCGCTTTGATCTTTCTCAATTAGAAAGAAAACATGCAGATAAAAGGAGGTGGAATACGACCGTGAAGGCCTTTTACAAACATGAAGGCAGAATAAGCTAGGACCACCACCCATTTTCACAAATACTTTATCCAACGGCAGAAACTATATCATCCCCCCCCCCAATCATAGCGAACTCCAAGGAAGATGCCTACTTTTAGATTTTGGTCTTAGTAACGAAACGATCAGATTTTAAAGGATTTTCACTGGTGCAAAATCCAGTCAGAAATCAACATACATAGATCGTTTTATGTAAATGGTCTGGGAGGTATTGATAAATTGCTCTTTCTCTTCTTCTGCAGCAATCCAACTTTATCCATCTCTATCAACAGTTTACCATCTAATCTGCTTTATTGGCATATTAGAGTTGTATTTCGACTCCTCCTTTGGTTTGTCCCCTCACTTTAATTATTCAGGCCATATTTCTCTCATATCTTGAATCCACCATAACATTTAAAACTTTACTACTCAGTTTAATGACTTTGATTATATCAGGATCACATTCATCCTGCCTTTCTCTTCATGCACTAGACACCTTTTGACCTCAAAAGAAACTGACATTCTTGTATGAACATCTCTTACTTTGGATTCGAAAGTTTAGATAACAACCTTTCCACAATATTAATTTGACAGGAAATAGCCGACCTTAAAGGAAATACACTGGGCTATAGGCTTCCACACCTACAATCAAAGAGAGGGTGAGTCCTCTACACTTGCGTTACTGAAGCCAGTTGGTGGAGGGGAATGCTTCAACTGGAGCTGATTCTGCAAACCTGGAAATACTGCAGAAGCTGGAAGAGAGCAGACTGAAAGCCAGCCTCTCCTTACTAAGGACTGACAAATTCAAACACAGCCTGCCAGTTGTACAGAATGACATATTGAGCACTCAAATTCCATTTTTCGGCCTTTGAAGAGATTTCTGAGGCTGCTTATGAGGTTTTCCTCGTTCCAATGCCAGAAATCCCTAGATTTACTCTCTGTGTAACTACATTCATAGAGCTTCCAAGTGTCCCTATATTTCAGGGACAGTCCCGGATTTTATATATGTTGGGAGCTGCCCAGAGTGGCTGGGGCAACCCAGTCAGATGGGCAGGGTATAAATAATATAAATATATGTATAAATAATGGAATAGGATGTCCCTCTTTTCATCAGGGAAATAATTGAGGGTATGCATTCAGGTGTTGATACCATTGCCTCTATAACTTTGGCACTCTTGCCGTTGCCCTGTAGTATCTTCCTCTCTTTCTACTGACCATCTTTCTTCACTTGCTACCATTGAAGGCTAAAACTGCCTCTTAAGGCACAAATGATGCCTCACTTCTGTCCTGAATGCACACCTCTTCCACATATTTCCTTCATTCTTCTTGACCTTACAAAGCCCACACTTCCTTGTGTGCGATTAACATTATAGAGAATTTCCCACCGATGAGAAAAACCTAGAGCGGTAGCTTCCAAAGGGAATCTTGCAACTTGTGTAATGCCTATGCAGACTATTCCTTCTGGATTGTTAATGGGGTTTTTTTTTTTTAATTTCCTTAACATTCTATAAACCAACAACATTTTGCCATTATAAAGACAGACTGATAACTAAATTTGATTTATTGGTTTCTTCTTCATGTTTTTCTGCTTTGTTAGCACATACGTGTGTCAATTTATTGTGGCACCATTGACATAAATATAATACTCTGCCCTGACGATAGTTGAAAAACAACGGGGACAATGATAATACAGCCATGAGCATGCTATGAACAGAAGCATCTTTATCCCAGGTAGCATGGAATATGTATCAAGAGATTAATTACAGTTGATTCTGTAATGAGCGTTTATTTAACATGTCCCTTTTCTTTTCTTTTAAATCAAGTACCTTTCTAGCCTTCGCATCCTTGGAGATACCTATCAATCTATTAGACATCCAATTCTGGTGCTTGTTTACTCAGAAGTAAATGACACAGTTCATTGGGACCTGCTCACATGAAACATGTGCATAGAATTGCAGCCATTGAATTGCACCTCATTCCCCCCCCCACCAGATTTTCATAAAAGAAGGTAATGAGCTGATGACATTAGCAGCCCTAAATTGAAAACATAATGAATCTATTCTGCAAATGGCAATGTGCAACTATTCTTGAACACACTGAATGAATCATTCTTTAGTGAATCTGGTCCTTGAATTTAAGTTGATAAATTAAAATTGGTTGGGAATTTTTTCTTTAATTGGATTATGTGCTGGGCTCACAACTGGATAACATATCACACATGCTTTCTTTCCTTCTTTTGTCTCCTTATATTGTGCCATAGCTGAATCAACCGAATCCTTCCACTGCTCCATAACTGGGGGAAGTATTCAAATATGCTTGCCATCTGAAGTAGTACAGGCCACTCTGTCACCTCAATATTCTGCATATGTAAAACTGGCCTCTATTATAGCCAACAAGACGGTTGATAAAAGGGGCTGTGGGTTTGTTCTCATTATAGATGACTGTGGCATTGACTGTTCCATTTCCAAGAGCAATCCAAATCTCAAATGTCATGCTAATCGGGAAAATGATTGCATCTACCAAGGAACAAAACATTGTGGTTTAGTTCTGAGAAAAATGCAGTATCTTCAAATTGGAAATGTTTACTTGAAAAAAGGACATCTCTAGAGGCCAAGGGTTACGCTGCTGTTCCATTATCACGGCAGACATCTTATGCAATGGAACCTCTCCCTTTTCTCCTCTCCCCATGCATCCTCAGAATTGGCTCACAGGATTGGGGAACCCTTCAAATAAGATTTAGGGGGCACATGGGGAAAAGAAATCCCATGGAACTCTCCTCATACAGCATTGGATAGAATCCCAAGCAACAACTTCACATTTGCTGAGATAAACTGTGTGTTCACAGGGTAGGAACATTGGTTTTGCATAAGGTGACTACTTATGCATTGTTCAAAAAGAGGAAACCCATCGCCCAAAAAACCAGGAGACAGGTTTGCATAAAAATTGAGACTCCTAATTTATATGCATAGATACAAATGTGGAAGCAACAATGTGATTTAAACAGAAATACAACATATCTCATTATAGTGGGAACGACAGTGAACAGTTGATTTGTGAGCTCACTCAACGTGATAATCTGGTGCTAACTGTTGACTGGATGTTTCAGACTCACAGCTTTCTCTTATTATTATTTCTGATCTTTAAATTGTCTCAGGGCATACAGTCCTTCCAAGAGAGGACTGTGCTCTGTAAAGTAGGACACACTAGTTTTGTATCTTATGCAATCACAAAGAAAAACGTTACAAGTTAAGAAACTACATACCGTGTTTCCCTTATTTTAAGACACTGTCTTATATTTTTTCCCCCTCAAAAAAACACAGGGTGGCTTATTTTCAGGGGATGTCTTGGCTCCCTGAGCGCCAGGAACAGGAAGGAGGGGCTTAGGAGGCGACGGGGACAATGCCAGCACTATGGCTTATTTTCGGGGTATGGCTTATTTTTTGCAAATGTGATAAAAACCTGCCATGGCTTACTTTATGACTACGTCTTAAAAAAGGGGAAACAGGGTAGGGTTCAGTCTTTTAAAGGACTGAGATATACATACAGAGAGAGAGAGATTTTGCTGGTTTCTGTGCTCCTAATATCTGCTTTTCTGGGATCTCATTCATCCCTGTACTGTGGGCAAAACAATATCATGAATTTCAGTACATGCCAAAGACACTGCAGCTCATAAGATTTGTTAAGCTGTAAATACTTCAGTGCTTCTTTAACAAAACATTTTGGTTTGATCCATTTAACCATTGAATAAGATGTTTCTAAAATATATTGGACTTGTGCCATTTGTAGACTACATTTTTTACCATACATAGTAAAATATGAACAATTTATAGCATTTTGACATCATGTGTTTCTCCTCCCCCCAACTAAAAACCAGTGTTTGATTCACAGCCCAGGATAAAAAGTGACATTGGGAAAATTTCTTTTTTAAAATCTGCAATTAAACAGAAATCTTACATATTATGTAGTCCTTTTATGTGAATTCTTGCTCTTTCTTGCCTCTCCATCAGATCACCCTATGCACCCACCCTCTTTTCATGCTTTGCTCTGATATGACCTTGCTATGGCAATTGTCGGTCGCCATGTTGTTGGGGCCAGGTACGAATTTTTCCACTTGGCAAATTGGCACCGGCCATTTGGTTTTCGCCTACCTAGTAGCACAACTTTTGTGAGGTTAGGCACTGGGCAAGCCTTTGTTTGGATGGAGGGGAGGTTGTTGCCTTCGCCTGCCCCTCCTCAGTAAGGGCATCCTGTTAAAGGGATCCAGGGTGTGCATACTGTCCAAAGCCTGGGTGTGGGCTAGGGCCATGTCACAGCCCCTACGGCAGTGATGGCTAACCTTGACACTCCAGATGTTTTGGGACTACAACTCCCATCATCCCTGACCACTGATCCTGTTAGCTAGGGATGATGGGAGTTGTAGTTCCAAAACATCTGGAGTGTCAAGGTTAGCCATCACTGCCCTACGGGGACCCCACGGGGTGCCACTATCTGATGTAAGTTATAGGGCACCCCCTATCGGTGGTTTACCCTTCCACAGACTCCCTGCAGATGGGCAGGAGTCAAGATATAGCCTGGCTTCACCCCAATGCCTAAGCCAAACCGCTCACATCTGAAACCAATAAAGCCGTGGCCTATTCAAACCCATAAACTAAATATTCCATGTCAGAGTGATTTATTGTTCTCCTGGGAAGTTTGGGGCTCAGGTGCCTAGGCATGCAAGGGAGCCACCTAGCTCATCCAGAAGAACAGATTCCTTCTATAACAAGAGGAACTTATTGGCATCTGCTAGAGGCCTTGGCACTGCCAGCCAGGATGGTGCTGGGCTTCATAGACCAATGATCTTAGTCTGCATTCTGCCACCTACTTATAACTCTAATGTACCTTGTTACATGTTTGGCTTCTGCACGGAGCAACATTTCAAAGGGGATAAACACTAAGCACTTCATTTTTAGGGCAACAAAAGTGTGGTTGAAAGCGTATAATCCACATATGCATCAAGAAACTTGAGACTAGTGCATTTTATTCTGTAGACAATATATTATTGTTGAATGGACATTATTATCTTTATTATACCCACCTCAAGTTGCTATCCTTGTACCTCATGTACTAGTTATGATATTTAAATGAATCCCTTTGACTGCACCTTTTAAGGGGGGGGGAAAGAGAGCGAGAAAGACATCAGGCATTGTTGCAAAGACATGAAAATCTGAAAGCGTACTGACCACACATATTTTTCTCTTTTCTGTTGCTGGGCATTTGCATTGCTGTGAAATGCTTTTAACTAAGTAGCTGTTGCTCAACCCCCACAAGAGACATTCCTGAAACATGAATTGCAGTCTGGCTTGTGCTGTTCCCACTGCTGTTGCTGACCAGATCACGTGCAGCCAAATGGAAGCATTTTCAAGTTATGGTGGATTGCCAGGTTTGGAAAGACAAGAGGTATGAATAAGGGCAGAAAGCCCATTGGAAAGGAATGCATACTAAGCCTTGGCAAACCTTATAGAGTGTATGATACTGCGGATAGTGCTCACAAAAACAAAACTTTGATATATCATGCAAGTTTATAAATGTGATTAGCAATCTGCAGCATGATGACTATAGTTAATCTCAGGGTTGTGGGTTCAAGCCTTACCCTGGGCTAAAGATCCCCATATTGCAGGGGGTTGGACTAGATGGCCCTTGTGGTCCCCTCCAACACTACAATTACATGATTCTATGATTTATTCATTTAAATAGCTGTCCACATGGATCTTTGCATCAGAGCCATAAGGCATAGCTAAGTATGAGATCTAAGGCTGCTAACATAACCTCACTTACCTAGGAGTAAGCCCCCATTGAATTCAGCAGGACTTACAAGCAAAATAGTTAGGATTGCACTGTAAGTCCAGTTTAAAAGGTAAAGGTAAAGGTAAAGGGACCCCCTGACCGTTTGGTCCAGTTGCTGATGACTCTGGAGTTGCGGTGCTCATCTCGCTTTATTGGCTGAGGGAGCCGGCATACAACTTCTGGGTCATGTGGCCAGCATGGCTAAGCTACTTCTGGTGAACCAGAGCAGTGCACAGAAACACCGTTTACCTTCCCGCCAGAGCGATACCTATTTATCTACTTGCACTTGACGTGCTTTCGAACTGCTAGGTGGGCAGAAGCTGGGACCGAGCAACGGGAGCTCACCCCGTCGCGGGAATTCGAACCGCCGACCTTCCAATCGGCAAGCCCTAGACTCAGTGGTTTAACCCACAGCGCCACCTGCATCCCAGTTTACTATGTGCTAATTCCTACTATTCTGTTTTAATCATAAATGGGGATTATTACTTTCTACCAACATTTGGATTTGTGCTAACAAGTTAGTGTACAAATGGAGTACAGGAAGCCGCCTTACACCAAGTGAAACCACTGGTTTACCACCAAGTCATGTTTACACTAGTCGACCACAGCTCTCCAGAGTTTCAGTCCCAGGTTCAAGTCTGGGAGAGCCCCCTGTCTGAAATCCTGGAGAGCCACAATCAGTGCCCCATGGATGCACACTCAGAATTAAGTCCAATGAATTCAGTGGGACTCCCAGGTGTCATAGGATTGCAGCCTAAATGAATAAATCATAGAATCATAGACTCATAGAGTTGGAAGGGTCCAACACCCAAAGCATCCATGACAGATTACCATCCAATCTCTGCTTAAAAACCTCCAAGGAAGGAGCTTCCACAACCTCCCAAGGGAGACTGTTCCACTGTCGAACAGCTCTTACTGTCAGAAAGTTTTCCCCCTGGTGTTTATTAGTTGGAATCTCAGGTGCTGACCTTTAAAGCCCTAAATAGCCTCGGCCCAGTATACCTGAAGGAGTGTCTCCACCCCCATCATTCAGCCCGGACACTGAGATCCAGCGCCAAGGACCTTCTGGTGATTCCCTCCCTGCGAGAAGTGAGGTTACAGGGAACCAGGCAGAGGGCCTTCTAGGTAGTGGCACCCGTCCTGTGGAACGCCCTCCCATTAGATGTCAAGAAAATAAACAACTACCTGGCTTTTAGAAAACATCTGAAGGCAGCCCTGTTTAGGGAAGTTTTTATTGTGTTTTTAATATTCTGTTGGGAAACCCAACCAGATGGGTAGGATATAAATACAACAACAACAACAACAATTATCTTGTAACTTGATAGCCATTGGTTTGAGTCCTATCCTCCAGATCTGGAGAAAGCAAGCTTGTTCCCTCTTCCATTTGACAGTCCTTGAGATATTTGAAGATGGCTATCATCTCTCAGTCTCCTCTTTTCCAGGCTAAACATACCCAGCTCCTTCAACCGTTCCTCACAAGGCTTGGTTTCCAACCCCTTTATCATCTTTGTTGCCTTCCTGTGCACACGTTCCAGCTTGTCAACATCCCTCTGAAATTGTGGTGTCCAGAACTTGCAGGTGTGGCCTGACCAAGTGGTACATACATGCACTTTAAATTTATCTTTTATTTGTTGATGATCTCAATTGCAAACTGCTGCTTTATGTAGCTGGGATTGAAAGAGTTACAAGGAAGCCGGGTGAGCAAGGTTGACTTATGTACTTATCGCAGGCAATCTCGAAACAAGTTGCTGGACTATACACACAGCATGTCTGATCTGGTCTGGCAATTCCAAGGCTCAATGTTCCAGCATGCCTTTCTGACTCAACTTTGCAGGCCCTGATCAGAGAGCGGGGGGGCGGGGGGCGGAATGCTGTAGCATTAATGGAAAAGCAGGGGGTGAGGCTTGGCTCTGCATCAAATGTAATGTAACTAATCAGCTTTGGTAAGTAGATTATGGCATGACAGAAGGGCTGCTATAGTATAATGTAATTGAAAACAAATGTATTGCCTCTGCACAAGAATACCTAAAGATTAGGGAGTAAATCCAGCAAACAATATTTAAATCAACTCTGCCATAAGGGAAAGTTATGCAGCCTCGTATTTTAAGACGGAAAAAGGGACACCACAAATATATCAGGAAGCATGAGGTTCCCCTGGAGTACTGTAGGGTCTACCAGCCAAAAACGTTTTATGTGAATATCATTACGTTCAGAGGCTGGGTGCCCTGCCATGTCTATGAGCAGATTGTGAGGGTTAGTGCAGATTCCAAACTCACATCTGGCACACTTTCATTAATTGCGTTTTTATCCCAAGCTTCTTCCAAGTAGCTCAAAGCAACGTAGAAGGTGAACCTCCATCTTGCTGTCACAACAGCTAAATGAGGTAGGGCCAAAGTTCACCTGGATCTTGTGAAAGAGTCACTTTTCCATCAAACGTACATTCTAGGCAATGTGGATGCCTAGCATTTGTACTGTTTGAGCAGACAAGCCCACCCTGTAGGTGTTAGATGCAACTTGTAGATGGGGGCAGTGCAAAAACGCATTGAAACGTCCCAGGACAATATCAACGCTATTGTTGTGAGCCCCACACCATTGTGGGAATCAGGTTTTGATTGGCAGGCCCTGAGATGCAGGAGGAGCCAGAAACAGAGCGAGGAACTGAATGGTGGGAATGTGAGTTGGAGGATGTGTTGGAGGGAGGAGCAGGGAAGCCATCTCCTCCACCACTCCCTCCAAACAACCTCCCTGCAGAGGGGAGAGCCTCAGGGGAGGCTGGGGAGGAGCTTGTGAGCAGCTGAACGGGGAAGCAGAACTGGAGGTGGCGGCAACTGAACAGGAGTTTGGTCTTGTTGCCTAGAACCAGGGGCCACCTTCGCTGATGGGAGTAGACTCACCATCCCCAGTGGAGTGCATGTTTGCAATCTTGGCATTCCCACAGGGCAAGCGAGCCTCGTGAGTGAGCGTGCCGTGCCTTGTCTTCAAAAGCTTGGCGGGCAGGGCTTGGGAAAACGTTGGGACGTCTTCATAGCTTCCATCCAGTCCTAAACTTCTTGCCTTGTTCGTTGACTCCTGAATCACAACTCTTGAGCCCTGTGTCTACTGTTGAGCCTGCACAGTTACTTGCCTGAATAAATATCTCTTCCTTACTCACAAGTAAGAGCCACTGTGCATGTTGGATGGGAGCAGGACACCTATTGAGCTATCAAATGGGACTTAGAGAAGCCAGTAAGAGCATATATTCTGTAAGTGTGACAGCAAATTGGCAGCCTGTAGGAGGGTGTCGGAAGCAATCTTAGATGACCACTTGTA
Organism: Darevskia mixta; assembly: GCA_034641385.1. Lineage (NCBI taxonomy): Eukaryota > Metazoa > Chordata > Lepidosauria > Squamata > Lacertidae > Darevskia > Darevskia mixta. The sequence continues at coordinate 1,502,102 of JAWWNH010000098.1, forward strand.
GACATATAGTTTTAATGAACTTTAACGTTAGCTGCTTTCAGGGGGTTGTACAGATATTGTTATGTATTACCCTATATTCCGGCGTATAAGATGACTGGGCGTATAAGACGACCCCCAACTTTTCCAGTTAAAATATAGAGTTTGGGATATACTCGCCGTATAAGAAATCCGACCCGGCGTATAAGACGCCCCCCCCCCCACTTTTGAGAAGATTTTCCTGGGTTAAAAAGTAGTCTTATACGCAGGAATATACAGTAAGTTTAGCTGCAGTACCCATTCTGGTCACTGTGGCTGCAGTTCTCACTCAGGTCCCCTCATGCAAATGAAGGATTGAGAGTGCCGTTCGTGGATTGGGCAGAGTGAGCGAGTTTGCTACTGTTGCAAGTTACTGAGTTCTATATAAGCAGGCTGGCTGAGCCCTTCAGTTCAGTTCTGTTCCAGCCTGCGAGTAAAGAGAGCTGTTGAAGAATCACTCTGGTTGTCTGCTATGTCCATCCACTATTTTACAGATATAATACTCCAGCTCTACCTCAGTGTATATCTTCCATTCTTGTAAAGCCTTTACTACTAGACAGTCCCAGCTTTATAACAGAGCCTGATCTGGAGGCTCTGTATTCTTATTTTAAAGGTTGAGTGGATTGTTAAATCAGGAGATTAGTATTGGAAACTGAAAAATACCTTGGTCACATCTGATAACAAATGATATTTCAGCTACTTTGGCTTTCCTGCTCTTACATTGGAGCCTATTGATTTGTTTTTGGACTTTCTCAGTTGCACAGGAAAATCAAATGTTGTTCACTGAAATATATGCTGGAAGACAATTACTACATTACCAAAGGTACCTGTGTGTGATCCTCTGGACAATCTGCAACAGAGCTCCAGACACACTGCTCTGCTGAAGTTAGCAACAGAAACAGGAAGATATAATTGCTATCCTATATAATAAAGTTGCTGTGTCCCTGCGTCCAGTCCGTGTGTCACGGAATTGCGCTACTGCGCATGTCCATGTCCCACACGGACGCAGGGATTGGAGTGGGCGGAGAGGGGGGCGTGTCCGAGAGGCAGCGCCGGCGCACGCGCGTTGTCAGTTGCGCCAGCGCCGCTGCCTCGCACGGACGCAGAGCCCAATCCCCGCGGCTCCGAGGCCTAGCGGCCTGGGACGGCCCATCCAACGGAGCGCCGGTGCTCCGGAAGCCAAGGAGGGCCGACCCATCCTCGCCGCCGCTACCGCCGCCGCTGCAGCCGCCCCCGGGGAAAAAGAAGAAGGGGGAGGGAGCCCCTATCCACCCCCCAGCGGCCGCTGTTCTGCCTCCTCCTGCCTCCTCCTCCTCTAGCGCCCGTTATGTAATGGGCTAACTTCAACTAGTTCTTTATATTCTTATATGGGATACACATTTTATGGGTTTTTTTGTATTATGTTTTTATTTTTCATTATAAGTCACTGGGTATAAGTAGCAGGATGTAAATATTTCATTTTATCTAATCTGATATCACCGCTGTTCAGAGATTGCATTTTAAGAGAGAAATCATATTTAGTTCCTCAAGCACCACAAAAACACCTGAAGCACCTGATGTTCTTCATTCTTTCTTGCAATAAACGAATAAATTCTCTGATCTACGGAGGTGGGAGCTTCTCCTCCCCGCCCTTCAAATAATAAGATTAAAGTTCTACATTTAAAATGTATGGGGGAAAGTTTCTCTGGAGACAGACATATCAAAACTTGCCATCAGTTGAGGTACAGATTATATGCAATAAATCCAATTTCCATTTAAAAATGAAGTATACCATTTCTGGATATTTATTTTTAAAGTGCGAAACCATTATTAACCATCATTTGTCCATACTAATTTATCTGTCATTACAACACAAGAGCTCAAGAGAGGCTCTTCAAGTGCAAGTCTACTGATACACGAAGACAGGGCCGGATTTAGAGGAAGAGAGGCCCTAGGCTACTCCACTTGTGAGGCCCCTCCCCATCCCCCACCCTCACGACTAGAAGAAAATGGATGAGTGTTATAAACAAAATTAAGTGAAGCCAAGGATGATGACGGGTATTTAAAATTCTGCAATTCTCAATTTCTCCTCTAAAGGACACAATATGTTATTGTTAAACACCATGGTGATTTTTAAAAATGCATAAAATTAACACTTAAAAACTTTTGCAATAGATGAACTTTGTAAACATTTGTGGAATAAGCATTATTTCTTAGGAAAATTAAGTTGTAATTTGCAACCTGGGCAGGCCGGGTCTTCCTGTTATATACCTGCTGGGATTGACAAGGCATATGACCCTCACCTGAATCTCATAGCTCTCCTGACGGGTGATTTGGTCTGCAGCCACAGTGTGGAAATAAAGGAGGAGATTGTCCACCAGATACCAGGCACTCTATTATTCAAATTAGGCCCCAGTGTTTTTCTTACAATCCCCTTCTCAATTAATTAATCAATTTTAATCTAGCATGTAAATTCTCAAAACTTTCTTATTTGTTAATTCGAGCAACTACTGCTCTCACTTCATTACAAACAGTATTTTTACCTGCAACACACTTGAGCAAACCTGCTCCTCTTCCTTTCACAGATATTTTGTTTCCATTTGCAACTGTAGCTGCCTCTAATGAGTTATTTAACAAGATCAGACGTTTTGTGCATGGAAGTTGCCAAATCAATTAACCAACTAGAAGGGTTACTGTTAATAGCACCAGTTTTCCCATAACTTGATATTGCTGAAACAATATCTTAGAGACCAACTGAGTTTGTTCTTGGTATGAGCTTTCGTGTGCATGCACACTTCTTCAGCTACATCTGATGTATCTGAAGATTCAGATGTATCTGAAGAAGTGTGCATGCACACGAAAGCTCAAACCAGAACAAACTTAGTTGGTCTCTAAGGTGCTACTGGAAGGTGGTTTTTTTTTGGTTTCGGCTACGGCAGACTAACACGGCTACCTACCTGTAATTGATATTGCTGGATAGTTCTGATGAACTGCAAAAGCATTTTTAGTTTGCTTTCTGTTGCCACCCTGGAACTTTTCTTTATTAGTGCCACTTTGTTTTGTACGATTCCTTGCAAATGAAGGGAAACAGCTTTTCTGCTTGTATATATTGATAATATAATTTTGTTTACTGAGAACAAACAAGATTGTACAAAAACAAGATTGGCTGCAGGCCTGTCCAGGATGTAGGTGTCCTGTGACAAAGGTGACCTGTGTGCTTGCTTGATTAACAGCTGTTGGGAACTTCAAGGTGCCTGCTCTCCCTTCTTATGGTCTTTATATTGGACCTGGAGACTCCAATAGAGAGCATTCAATGTCAAGAAGGAGGGCAAGTGGGCACCCTATCAAATGACAGGGCAGGAGCTACACAGAGCAGGGCCTTTTCACTGGTGGTGCCCATTGTATGGCTCACTCTTCCCAGACCTGCTCTCTTTTTTGGCCTGTATTTTGGAGCTTCATAATTTAGAAAGACTTTGGAAGAACTGGTTGACAAGTCTTATCAGTCGCTGACGTATGAGCAGATTTTATTTGCTGCTATTCTGGGCTCCTGATGCACCAGGGTTTACACCAGCATAACAGAGTTGGCCAGGATGCCAGAAGGGATACAGTTTACGAGCTTTCTCCATTATCTGCACAGCAGGGGGTGTTCAGTCAACAGTGCAAAGGCTGAGCTGAAGCGTTTCCTGCTGGTTACCTGCTTTCAGCAATAGAGGTCGCTGTTTGATAGTACCGATTGGTTAGCTGTCAGATTCTAGAGCTCCCTGTTGGTGGCTCTTACGTAATTCAAAAAATACAGAGTCCATTAATAAAACACAGTATTCATTCATAAATAAATCTCCATTGCTACATATTGGGTGTGTATTTCAGTGGTCGTGAACATACAGTGGTCCCTCGACTTACGAAGTACTCGACAGCCGTATTTTTTGACTTACGAATGAAAAAAGTGGTCACACGCCTACGAATGTTTCGACATCTGAATGGAAATCGTTGCCGGTTTTAGATGCGGTTTTTTCGACTTACGAATTTTTCCGAATATTTTTTCTCCCAATGCATTCCTATGGGAGAAAGTCACTTTTTCGACTTACGAACTTTTCGACCTACGAATGTCCATTCGGAACGGATTAAATTCGTAAGTCGAGGGACCACTGTACATGTTTATGGCCATGCTGTAGTGTAGTGCTTATGCGACTGTGAATAAAAGGTGGCTGGGCTCATCGTCCCGGGGTTTGGCAGGGGGGAGAGGTGACAAAACTGATTTCTAATAAGTGCCCCCCTTTATTTCCATAACAAGTCACAGAATCACAGAATCACAGAATCACAGAATCATAGAGTTGGAAGAGACCACAAGGGCCATCCAGTCCAACCCCCTGCCAAGAGTCCTTGAGTCTGTACTCTGAATGGTGACACCAGGGACCTAGAAGGTGCAGGGCTTGTCAGTCCAACCCCTGCACAGTCTCATCAGGGCTGACCTTAAGGCAATTGAAGCAATTTGGCCAAATTGGGCCCTGCGGGCCGCTCCTAAGGAGACCCCCGCACCAGGGCAATCTAGATGGATTTTATTTATATCTATAATATTTTGCAGACTTTGGCTGTGAACTGGAGCCCTACCCAAACACACACAAAAACACCCTAAAGTTTTTTTAGCCCTGAGTCTCATAGTTGCTGGGCCTGAGTTCCCCTGCCCTTGCATGAAGTCTTGGGTTTGCAATTTTGGGAGAAGGGAGACTGCGGCACTGGGGAGATGGCAGGCTGGCAAGGGCCCCTAGATTTAGAGGCCCAAGTTGCCCTGCCCTCGCATGAAGTCTTGGATTTGTAATTTTGGGAGAGAGGATACTGCCTGCTGGGGAGCGGGCAGGCCTGCAAGGCCCCCTGGATTTAGAGGCCCTAGGCACTGCACACAGAGCACTAAGCAGGAGCTGCCTCAGTCGCTTCAACAGAAATGCTCTGCTATCACAATTTTACACCTGCAAAATATTTCCCCATACGGAAGTGAGATGAACAAGGAACTATCCTTCCTGTTTGCACAGAGCTTCATGTGAATGTCGGAGCCTTGCCCTGTAGAGTGCTGGATCCAAGCCACTACTTCCCGATGTACACAGACAGAGGAATCATGTTTTCATGGTAGTATAATCTAGTTGTTGTTTTTTCCACCATGGTATTTATTTCATGGCTTATGTTCTTCTACAAGTAGGTCACAAGCTATTTGGGTTGGAATGTGTAGATTATAATTAGTCCTACAAACGGAGTGCTAGTTCTGCAAACCACCAGGCACGTTTCTGGAGACTATGGCACGCCGTTACAGATTTGTAACATTTCCCCTTGGATGGGAACTCTCCATTGTGCAAAGGCTAGAACTACATGTTACAGGGCAGACATGGGGTCCCCAATCCTGTGTTTGACTTGTAATGCTGTTGCTGGAGGAAGGGTAACTAATGCAGGGAAGAATGAGCAGATTGGGTCATTGTGCTTAATCCTTCCCCTGAGATATGAGGCAAAATGTACAGTCATCGTAACACTCCATTTGTGTGAGAATATAGCCTACTTCACCCTTTCGGTGTTTTACTTTGCTGCCCCCTGCCAGACCCTGGAAAAAAATCCGGTGGACACGTATGTATGTATGTATGTATGTATGTATGTATGTATGTATGCAAGGGAGGGAGAAAGAAAGAAAGAAAGAAAGAAAGAAAGAAAGAAAGAAAGAAAGGAAAGAAAGAAAGAAAGAAAGAAAGAAAGAAAGAAAGAAAGAAAGAGGGGAGGCAGAATTCAGAATGTGTCTGCTGGCCCGAAAAGGTTGGCAAAGTTCTTGCAGCAGCACAACAGAAGTTGCTGCATCAACAAACCCAACATCAAATCTCCCTCTCTGAGGTCAGCGCTCGCTCGCTCTCTAACCCAGAAAGGACGATCCAATGCTTCCTCTGACCCCTAGAACGCCCTGCAACAAAACTTGAACTTGCAATAATATCAATTTTGTACATAAATACAAGAAAGACAAGCTTTCATCCTATTTAAGAACTCCTCCATCTGGTAGATTTTTTTTAAAAAAGTATTATGAAAGCAAACATTCTCTAAGCTGTGTTTTCTGTAGTCGTTCAGAACAGTAGATTATGATCTCACTTAATCGTTTTTCTTTTCTTTTCACAGGGCATAAAATACCATATAATTAGCAGCCTTTTCTAAAGCCGCATGCAGAACACGGATTCAACATTACGCAACAACACGCCCTTTTATGCCTTACAGGTGTGGGGAAGCCATCAACATATGCATATTGAGGTGATGGGGAAAGGTATTGAAGCGTATGTGTTGGAGCAAACCACCAATAATTTCCCTATGAACCGAGAGGGAATTCCCTTACCCCAAACTCCTCTTTTCCAAATATAGATTCTTTACATCTAAGGAGCTGCAGGCTGAACAATCAACCTTGGTGGCATGCACAGGGCATATTGCCAAACAGAAATTGACCTGGGAGTTGCACTGAAGCTCCCAATTCTAATTTGCTCATCTGCCGCTGTATTCAACAAAGGGGGTGGAGTGATTTGTCAAATAGTAAACCAGCATCTGGCAGAATATGGGGGTGGGGACATGGGAGCATTGTGGATGAAATCCCTGGTTTTCAGCACTGAGTGGTAGGGAAAGCACAGCAGAAGTGAAATGGCATCTGGGTTATATAAGGTAAAAAAGGGTAAAGGACCCCTGGATGGTTAAGTCCACTCAAAGGCAACTATGGGGTTGCGGCGCTCATCTCATTTTTCAGGCCAAGGGAGCCGGCGTTTGTCCACAGACAGCTTTCCAGGCCATGTGGCCAGCATGACTAAACCGCTTCTGGAGCATCGGAACACCGTGACGGAAACCAGTGCGCACGGAAACGCTGTTTACCTTCCCGCCGCAGCGGTACCTATTTATCTACTTGCACTGGTATGTTTTCAGACTGCTACATTGGCAGGAGCTGGGACAGAGCAACGGGAGCTCACCCCATCGCGGGGGATTCGAACCGCCGACCTTCTGATCGGCAAGCCCAAGAAGCTCAGCATTTTTGCAGCTATTGCCCATGCTCTTCAAAAAACAAGACTGGAGTCACAGCAAATGGAGGGGAAGGCTATCCTTCTCCCTCAAAAGAATCTCGAGGAACCTGCCTTCCTCACTTGCTCTTTGCAAAGTTTCTTTTGGCATTTTCTGCTTGATTAGAAGCCAACATGTAATACTTCAGTTTCACATGGGTGGGCTTTGAAATTTATCCTGAGCTTTGTAATTTATCCTAAGGTTACCAGACGTCCCCATTTCCCGAGGACAGTCCCCGGACGTACAAATCAGTCCCCATACAAAAGCCATTGAAATTGAAAAGTGTCCCCGGATTCATTGAAAAAAATCTGGTAACCTTAATTTATCCTACTTGAGAGGAAATAAAACTGCATTAGTAGACAACCGCATGATGCTACCACTGCTAGAGGTTTGCTTGACTTATCGTGGATAAACTAGACATCGTGGCAGCCCAATCCAATGCATGTCATGCCGGATTCCTTTTCAAACAGGGAAGGAGTGATTGAAAACTTAGTAAGGATGGGTTGCAAAAGGGCACTAAGCAATACTTAAACATTTGGACAATATGTTTTATATGTCTTTTATCTTGTTTCCTGAATGCTGGTCATTGACTGTAGTAATAAAGATTTGATTTGGTTCTATACTCCCGCCTCCTGAAAACAGTGGATTTTCTTCCAGCTGGGAAGGGGCAGTTTCAGAGTGCAGGCAATTCATCATCGCCTTGTTGACCACCCGGTACTGAACTATACTTCACCTCACCTCATTCCTGCTTTTATAGGGCTTCAGCAACAACTCAATCCAGAGACATGAGTCTCTGCATATCTAGTTTGGACCTTAATGACATAGCTAAAACACACACACACACGGAGGATGTACAGAAAATATTTCATGAGGAACTGCGAGGCTCAAAATGGAAGGGAAACACGAGCCCTTATGACCTTCACTTCAACTAGCCAAGTTCCTCTGAGCAGCCGGCTATGAACAGGGAGTTCTGTTTGAGGTCATGTTTTCCTAGAAGCTGTCATGTTCAAATATTTGATTGCTTACTTCTGCAAAAATAGATTTAAATTAGTGCTGCAAAAAAAGATCATCTGTTGAAAGTGGGCAGCTTTCAATCTGTAGCTGAAGTGATCCATCAGGGTTATAAGTAATATGCTGCTTCACTCCAGAAATATTCATACTGGGTGAAAGGGTAGGATATCCTGTCGGTCAAGAATACTTCAAACACACATCGTTTAGGTTTCTCCTATTTTAAGAGCTTTTGGGAGTGGTGGATTCTTCCTATGGTAAGGGAGGAAAGCTTGCTCCTGACCTACTTTGTTTTGATGGTTCAGGAAAAGAAATGATCCTCCCAGAGTTTCTCCATCAGTACTGTGTGTCTAATCACTGGTTGTGGACCAAATATGCTGAGTGAAGTGAATGCAGAAAGAAAAGCAACTCTCCTCCAACTAATGATAACAAATGGGTGGTGGTGGATGTGATTCAGAAATAGTTGGGAACTTTGTTATGGTCAGTCCCAAATCTAGTAGTTGGATTGTGTTGAGTTGTACTGAAGGCACAGAGGTGGTGAAGCAAAAGACCAAAACAAAAACAAAGCCGTAAGAGCAGGGCTTTTCTGTTTATTTGAAACATCCACATGTGACCCCTTAGTTTGACAGCTCCCATGCGTGGTTTCCTCCCCAAGGTTTCTTAAACTGAGCATCCAAATACAGTGGTAGCTCAGGTTAAGAACTTAATTCGTTCTGGAAGTCCGTTCTTAACCTGAAACTGTTCTTAACCTGAGGTACCACTTTAGCTAATGGCTGCGTTGCCACCTCACGATTTTTGTTCTCATCCTGAGGTAAAGTTCTTAACCCGAGGTACTATTTCTGGGTTAGCGGAGTCTGTAACCTGAAGCATCTGTAACCTGAAGCGTCTGTAACCCGAGGTACCACTGTACAGAAAAAGAACCACCATTGCATCACTGGAAGTCAGAAATCCTTCCTGATCTATGAGTAGAACCTGATCCACCTTCTGCCTCCTCCGGTGCAGAAGAAAGACTGATCATGGAGTTGTATATTTTATTATTATTATTGGTAACTGCCACATCAAGCGTGTATTATGTAAACTGGATCTGTTCCTTGAAAAAAACAATTAAAAAAAGCAAAACACATGTTCCAAATACTGTAAATGTGTTTGGAATTGCACTCAAGTTGCTAACATCTCAGGACGACATTTTGAATACCGCTGGCCTCGACCGCTGCTTCATTTATCACCAGTATGACCCTTTCTGGGGAAGAAACCAGTGGGAATGTGTTGCTCGGAAAATCTGAGACCATTTGAGATAAGGAAAGTATTCTGAAAATGCAGCATTTATCGCAAAGTAAATCTTGTGAATCTTTTTAATCTACCTCAAACTCTAGTGGGAATTATACACAGATACCTTTGTGTACCAACATGGGAATTCATTGCCCTAATTTCAGTTGTGCTGCATAGCTTAATTTTTTTTTTAATAATTCACTTCAGAATTCCTCCTTTTGTTTTTGCAGGAAAGTAGCATCTGAAGATGACAGGTTTATTGCACAGTTGCTGCCGTTGAGCTTTCTATGGCCCAACAGCATTCTAGGTAATGTTTACAATCACTATCTACCTTTTGTTTCCAGCAGCAAAAACACAGTTCTTACCTAGGGGAGATTCTTTTATACTTTGTCCTGCCATTCTCCATTGTTCTTCACTTGCTAGAACACTTTTCCACTGAGTTGTGTTCTTCTAGAGTTAAGCCGTCTGTGCATTCCATTTGCTCCATTCCTTACTAATTCATTCTGGCCATAAAATGGAAATGTCATATTCATGTATAAACTTGTAGCTGTTTTGCATCAAGAGCACACGAGTTCAGACTGTAGATAGAAGGCTGCAAATATTGGGGTATAAAGTTACTTTTATAAGGAGTCATGCAACCAGCGTGCCAGCTAATCAGCTATAAATGGCTATGCCTGTTTCTCTAGTTCCATTTGCTCAGTTTCAGTATTTTTGTTTTAAGGGTGCCACCACCAGGAGCTTAGAGAAACAGAAACTTTAAAGACATATAAAAGCAACCCAGCATGACAGAAATTAAGGCACACTAATACTGTGCTACAAGATTACATTGGGTTTGTGTGGAGTGCCAGGGCAATATGCTGTTCTGAAAATGGGAATGTTAACAGTGTGTCTGCGCTTTGCTTTTAGAGGGACAACTCATCTCTTGGGCTGAAAATGCTGCAGGTCACCTGTCAACATCAACTCAGACACAAATTGGAATTCTCCTGGTGCATAAACTGATGTCTCTTGCGATGCGTCCTTAAGGACTGTGGAGGTGGGTGGTATGGTTGGTGAATAAAAGGAGTCATGAGAGTAACATTAAAAAATGGAGAAGTCAGAACAAAATGACTAAGGATGATAACAAGCATGATACAATAATTTTAAAAAATCCTTTAACAATTCAGACAACACAACACCACTTACAAAATGTATTTTAAAAAATGTTAAAAGGAAAAAACAAATTCTGGTAAATTTCAGCTTTCAAAAGACCGCAAGGATGAGCTGCCCTTTCAATTAATATTTCGTGGAGGAGAAAAAAGATTGCAGGAAGATGTGGTTTATAGAGGAAGTATAAGGTGAAGAAAAAACTTTGTTTTGTTGAGAATAAGAACACCATAAGATCCTGGGGGCAAAATACCACCTAGGGAGCTGGGAGCCAAAAATTATTAACATTAGTAAAACCTACCGGTAAGTTGCACAATCAATTGCGAAATTATTATTTTTTTAAGAAGACAGTCAAAGTCACTTACATCAGTTTCAAATTACAAGGTGGTTAGTGAATTGAATGACTTAATGAGCTGATTTTGTGCAACCAAATGAAAAATTCCAGCAAGCTCCATCCCTATTATTCTGACGTGGTTATTCCAGTTCCCGAGAGTTCTTCAGAGCTCTTCCAAACACTAGAATCCTAGTGGTTACTAAAGATTACAGCAAATGCCCCTTATGCATTAGTTTAGAACTTACAAAAATAGTTAACAATGGCAGCAAAGGAGATTTAGGGACCTGCTGATTGGTAACTCTACATACATAATAAAAAGCATATAATGTGGCCACAAAGGGACACTGCCACCACATGTATTTAAACCACCAGAAGTGGGTTTTGTGTTTGTTTATTTATTACTGTGTGCAAACTAAAGCCACGTGTCTCTGCCCTAAGCACAATGATTTGGAAATAGGTGTAACTTACTTTAAGCAACTGTAATTAGGATTTTCACCTTCATTTGTCCATTTGTTCTTACTGGAAGATGCTAACCTTTCCTACCATAGCTAACCAATGGTTACCAAATGTTAGGCATAGAACTTTGGATATGAACCCTCTCCCTAGGTTGGGATGTGTAAGCAGTTGTGCCCCAGCCCCTCTTGGTTGTCTTCCAGGTCATATGCACACATATACTACCCAAACATGCATAAATGCAGAAGCAAAGAGCCACACTAGCACTTGGTGGTCTCAGTAGGGCACAATAATGAAATTACATCAACCCCCTAGTCCCCTAGTGTCCTTAATGTAATTGCTTCCTGCTCCTCTCATGGGATGTTGTGATAATGAGATTTCAGAACAAGTGCTTCTCGTATGGTTCCCATAAGATTTCAAAGATGGTAAAGAAACCTAAAACTGAAATGCTACATACATGAGCATATATACTTTTCGTTAACTAGAACTTAGGAAAGTTTTATGCCATTGTACTTTTCACTCCTTACATTTTGTATTGTTTTGCACATAGAATCACAGAACTGCAGAGTAGGAAGGGACCTCAAGGGTCATCCAGTCTAACCCCCTGCAATGCGGGAATCTCAGCTAAAGTATCCATGACAGATGGCCATCCAACCTCTGCTTAAAAACTTCTAAGGAAGGAGAGTCCACAACCTCCTGAGGGAGACCTTTCTCTTTTGAAGTAAAGGCAAAGGCAGCACTGAAGAACCATACAAAGTTTACATTTATCTAAATCAGGGTTTCCCAAACTTGGGTCTCCGGCTGTTTTGGGGACTACAGCTCCCATCATTCCTAGTTAGCAGGACCTGTGGTCAAGGATGATGGGAATTGTAGTCCAAAAAAAATAAACGAATACCTAAGTTTGGGAAACCCTGATCTAAATGTTACACTTACGTGTGTACAACTTTGTATTGAAGGAAGCGTAGCAGAAAGAGAAACATTCCACTTTAGTAATGACCCTGACAGATGATCTGTTAATTCCAAACTGGTTTGCTGTTGGGGCAAAACAATATATGATGCTGAATGTATGACTTGGTGTCAAGCCTATTGCCTAGCCCTGACTGGGTGTCAGGCATGCAAGGATGAACCAGATGCCTTACAAGACAAGGACCTTGAAGAACAAGCAGGGCCCACTGAAGGCATGTCAGTGGAGGAGGTGGTGCCATTCCCCAATCCTTGAGAGTGCTGGTGCCAGAAGCTCAGTGTCCAGGCCGAAGAGTGATGAAAAGTATCTAGGGACCACAGAGTCGAGTCAGGGCTACCTATGAGTAGGGGGTTTACAGGTGTATAAGCAAAATAAAAAAATTCTTTCCAGATAACTGAAGAAGTGTGCATGCACACGAAAGTTCATACCAATAACAAACTTAGTTGGTCTCTAAGGTGCTACTGGAAGGATTTTTTAAAATTTTGTTTCAACTACGGCTGACCGAATCGAATAAAGTTTATTGTGAGGACTAAGCCTTTACACGAATACAGGAGTGCCTGGCGTGCTCTGGTCCATGGGGTCACAAAGAGTCGGACACGACTAAACAACAACAACAAAGCCTTTACACACATACGGTATATACATAATGTTTAAAATTTATTACATGTAGCCTAAACAATGGCTACGTCAGATTAAAAAGGTACAATATAGACAGATTATGGAGATGAAAAACGGACCTTATCCTTGTCAACCAAAAATCTTTCCCTGGCTTTCATGGCCAACACAGCTACCTACCTGTAACTAGGTGTATAAGCAATTACTGATACTCCTTCACTGCCAGCAGCTGTGATTAGGCTGCAGTTGAGGAGGCCAGAGTATATATAAGGCCTCTTTCCCAAGTCTTCCTGTTGTTGGAAGCATCCCAGGGATCTGGTTAGTTCCCACGTGCTGTGTTGTACCTTGCGAGAGAAACCTTGGACTGTTTGTGGATCTAGCATTGGAATCCTGGTGTGTCTTAAATGGACGCTTGGTTTGTTTGGACATGGTTTGCATGGTGAGAAGCAGGGCTTTTCTTCAGCCGGAACTCACTAGAACCCAGTTCTGGCACCTCTCAGGTGGGCGCCATTGCCATTATAAGAGAAGCAATGATTCTTCAACATCAATTTCGTTGGAATGGTCATGTTGTGTGGATGCCCGATTATCATCTTCCAAAGCTGCTCTATTCCGAACGTAAAAATGGAAAGCGTAATGCTGGTGGTCAACAAAGGAGGTTTAAAGACTCTCTCAAGGCAAATCTTTAAAAATTGTAGTATAAACACCAGCAACTGGGAAACACTGGCCTGCGAGCGCTCCAATTGGAGAACAGCATTTTCCAAAGGTGTCATGGACTTTGAAGATGCTTGAACTCAGGACGAAAGGGAGAAATGTGCTAAGAGGAAGGCACGCTTGGCAAACCCTCACCGTGATCAACTCCCGCCCGGAAACCTATGTCCCCACTGTGGAAGGACGTGGGGATCCAGAGTTGGCCTCCACAGTTATGGACTCACTGTTAAGACAGTGTTCATGGAAGACAATCTTACTCAGCTAGGAGTGATCGCCAAAGAAGAAGAAGAGACACCTAAACTAGGAGCGATCGCCAAAGAAGGTAAGAGAATATAGTGCGTTCATGGTGAGTTGATGCACCTCTTTTTCTAGAAAAATAACACTGGCGAGAGGCTTGCATCTCCTGCAACTAGGCCTTTAGCCAAGGGGACCACCAGAGTGCGGCACTTTGGAGTCCTAGAGGGTTTGTTTTTTTGGCATGGCGGTAGGGAGAGAAATGCAATAGTGGGTGTGGGGTGGTTTTCCTCAGGAATGGTGTGCACCAAGAGAAGAGCTCCCATTCTCTCCTCTTTTATTTCTTGGGAGGCAGGAGGCAGATAATATCAATGTAGTGATATTATCATTACAGCCCAGGGCCAGGAGTGGAAGGCTAGGCCCGGTGGGTTAAGATAGGTGAGGCGCCCCTCTTCCTCCTCCCTCCCAAGCGTCGCCAGCCTCTGCGCCAAGCAGCGGAGAGCCGAGGCCCCTCTTCTTCATTGCCGATGCTGACTTCAGGGGTTATATTTAGCCCATTGTGTCCAAAGGGAGACTGCAGCGCTCGCGGAACAGACCCGCTGCACGAGCCCAGGGAAGGGGGGAGAAGGCGGGCGCCTAGGTGACAGAGACGGACGAGCCAGGTGGCGCTGCTGCCGACTGAGCAGCGACGCGGGGAGGCGGCTGCAGGCGGGAAGCCCCTCCAGGCTGCGGGGAGAGCGGGCAGCGAGGCGCTGAAGGTGCCGGCGAGGAAGGAGCAGGCAGGCAAGCATATAGGGGGGGAAGGGAGCAGAGCCAAGCAGCCACCCAGCACAACGGCGGCGGCGGCGGCGGCATCAGTAGCCGCCTGGGTGCCCTGGGAAAAGATGGTCGCTGCTCACACTTCCCATTCTTCCTCCTCCACCGAGTGGATCGCTTGCCTGGATAAAAGGTACCACCGGCGCCTTTGTTTTTTTTTGGGGGGGGTGAGGGAATGGGGTGCACCCTCCTGACTGGGTGTCCCCCCCCCTCCCACTCTTATCCATTCGTTACAGTTGTGGCCTATATAAGATATACATTCAATCCAGCTGGGTGGGAATATCGACATCCCTGCGCGGGAAAAGGGCGGGGTAGTGTGGGTTGGAGGGGACCCCCGTGTTTGTAGGGGGGGGCAGCGCTTTCTCCACACGGGTGTGTTATCGTGTGTGTCTCCCGGGAGGTAAGGCGGCCCCTATGCGTTTTGCATAGGGGCCGCCTGGGAGATGCTGCACGTGCCCGAGGAAAAGGAAACGAAAGGGTTGTTCCCCACCCTCCCCGCACCCCATAGGAGTTTCCGCCTCGTGTCTTTCCCGGCCTCCCGCTGCTGCTGCTGCTGCTGCTGGTGGTTGTTCCTGTGAGGGCTCTTGCTGCAAGGCCTGTGCAGGCAGGCACTGCTGGCAAGGGAGAAACAGGGAGATCAATAATCCATCTGTGCAAGAGCACCTACCTTGGAGATGGGTCACAAGACTTTGAGTCGTGGGGGTACAGGGAGAGGAGGGTGGTTTCCCAGAAGCCTTCTTAGTGTAAGATATGATCACTAATGTGTCCATCTTTATTATTATTATTTATTTATTTAACATATTCTGCAGTGTGACATACTGCAGAAGATTATATACTGTATATTCCGGCGTATAAGACGACCCCCCAACTTTTCCAGTTAAAATATAGAGTTTGGGATATACTCGCCGTATAAGAAATACGACCCGGCGTATAAGATGACCCCTGACTTTTGAGAAGATTTTCCTGGGTTAAAAAGTAGTCTTATACGCAGGAATATACAGTATATATATATATATATATATGTGTGTGTGTGTGTGTGTGTGTGTATATATATATATATATATATATGCGTGCTAACTTTTCTAGAATGATGTTTCAGTTGTGGGATGGTACGAGTGTATAAGAGAGAGGGAGACACAGTGAGGACATAGGCCATTGCATTATGCCTGGTCAGATTGTCCAGGTATGTCTAATCTGACTGACAGACTCTCCAAAGTTTCAGGCAGATTGACCCTGTGGGTTGGGGGGAATGCTGTCCTTGGGAAGCCCTAAAAAGGTGATATTCATGTACAACCTGACTCCATATTCTTAATGTGTTGGTGTGGGTTGATTTCGTAGGAAAGCGAAGACGTACCTGCAGTGGCGAGATGGACTTAGCTGGCCTTTCGGCCCCTGAAATGAGATGGTTCTGTATGAACTTTGGCTCCCTGGTGTATCTATGTAGTGCATTATACTGGTATACTATAGACACATACCCTTTGTGGTACATTCCAAAAATGATTCAGTCAAACAAGGAGGCTACTTGGCATCTCAGATGCTTGGAGGCGGCTGACCACGCACCAAGCTGCGCGCATGTAGCTGCTCACAACATGGATCCTATTGCTCACCACAGTGGATTTCACCACCCCATCACAATCCACAACAACTGTGGTTAGTGTGGTGGAATCGGCAGATTGGTGTGGTGTGAGGAGTTATGCAGGATAGTCCTGTCTCCAAGGACCACCTGCAACCATTCTCGGTTTTCAAGCAGACATGGCAGGGTCACTTGTTTCAGATGACTGGCTCTCTGACATAGAGCAGGGGGTTCCCAAACACTAGCCCATGGGCCGCTGCTTCATTCAGGTGTGTCTGTGAATTTGTGGCTGAAGTCAGGAGATGGCACATCCATCGTATTAAATATATTGATTTGTAATTGTATATTTATCGCTGCTTTTATTCCTTACACTGTTTTATAACAAATACATGTTCTACAATAAACTGAAACCTGTAAGAAATGAAAGGAATAAAAAGACAACATTGAAAGGACAGCATCTAGCACTGCACATTACAGTTACTACAACAGGTAAAAAAATCTGCCAAGACCTGCAGCAATTTGCAAGTGTTCCAGAGTGGTGGTGGTGGTGGTGGTAGTTCTTGAACCACTGGCTTAAAGCCCACAGTGCACATGATAATACCTTTATTACTGCACCCACCAATACAAGTATGCCAACTCTCCCAATGTCACTTCCATTTTCTCTGGGGATTTGAATTCCCATTTTAAAAAATCCCGAGAGTTAACATCTCTCCTCATCTCCTCTCACCTGACTACATTCCTGGAGATTTATCCTTGCTCCTTCACATGAAAGTGAAAAATCTATCTACCTCATGCCAATATAAGCTAAGTTGGTGACAGAATGACTCTCCTTTCTTCCACACCACACCCTAAAGTCTCTTAAATGATTTCTTCATCACCATGGGCCGCAAATGTGATTGTTCCCGGATGCTGGCAGGCAGGGTAATTTCACGTTGGATATGATTGTAGGTTTGGCAATAAACAGTACGTTGTTAGTCACTGTTGTTCATTAACACTGATTGATGGGTGAAAAGAGAGTAGTAAAGTAACATTTTTTTCTTAAAGCACCTGAATTAATCTTGGGGATTGGCTACAGATGGCAAAAAAAAGGACTGTAGTGTGATCTCATTCTATCACCGGCAGTCACATGATAGGCGTCTTGCAGTGTGCACCATTCATGACCTTAACTGATCATATTGATTGCCAAATTGATTTCAGTAGGTTATATCTCTTTGGTTGTTTCCATAAATTTATGCTTAAGCCTTTTCCAGTTAATGGTGCATATCTATTTGGGAGTATGGCTTTCCCTGAGTATGACAGCATGCGCACCAAGCCTTTGCTTCCCCTAAAGTATCCTGGGAAGTATAGTTTTTAAAGGTGCTGGGAATTGGCTCTTTGAGGGAATAAACTGCAGTTCCCAGTATTCTTTGAAAGAAGCCATGTGCTCTGCTCTAAATGCTCTTTGAGTGCCTGGTATGTATGCGGCCTTCAAAGCGCATTTAGAGCACATAGCTTCTTTCAGTGCATGGTGTCTATACAGCCTTCAGTGGGGCTTACTCCCAGGTAAGTGTGTATACTGTGTGTGACATTAAGAGTTAAGGCCCTGTGCAGCGTATGGGACTGGAGCCTACAGAGTCGACTCATGCCTCACACTGTACAGATCTGAAAAAAACCAGAGAGGGAGAAATAACGTGAGACAAGGCTGTGGTGTGAAGAAGATCTATGATAACAGCAACCTCACAAAAGCTAAGCTGGCATGAGTCTGATGAAGACCTCCTTGGGAGTTCTGCATGAGTGCTGTTGAAGAAAGGCAGCTTATCAAAGTAATTGCTTTCCAGGCTATAAATGGCACAGCTGTTATTTTTTGCAGATGAAAACTTAAATTTACACCAAATTTAGCCCGGGTTGGTACCAAAAGAACGGGTACCTTTCCACCCAGCCTCTCATGTCCCAAAGAGGGAGGCAGTGAGGTTGTAAACTCTCTTGTCTCCAGAGTGGTGGGCAAATGTCTGTCTTCGTAATTTACCAGAACCCTGAGGTCTGCCTGTCAAAGCCAGATGCAAAATGGTGGCACAGTGAGCAAAGCTAATTGGCTACTGCATCCTAAGCGAAATAAAGGCCTCCTTAGAAGGTCTCAAAACCAGGGCAGGCTAGGATCCATTGGACCCAAGCCATATAGGGGTTTGTAGCTCATAACCAGCACTTTGAATTGAGCCTGGAAGCTGACAAGTGGAGCAGTTACAACAAGGAGTTTGTATTCTTCCTTTAACTGGCTCTGGTTAACAATCTGACTGCAGGATCTCGGACCTCCTGAATTTTCCCAACACTTTCTAAAGCAGGCACCCCCAAACTCGGCCCTCCAGATGTTTTGGGACTACAATTCCCATCATCCCTGACCACTGGTCCTGTTAGCTAGGGATGATGGGAGTTGTAGTCCCAAAACATCTGGAGGGCCGAGTTTGGGGGTGCCTGTTCTAAAGGTAGCCCCATGTAGCGCACGTTACTGTCATCCAGATGGGATGAAACTAAAGCATACGCTCCTTCAGATATTTGGACCCTAAGTTGTTTAAAGCACCAGGACAAATTGGGCCTGGAAATGAATAAACAGTGTAACCCTTTATTGTGTAATATGGCTCCATTTCCCCATAACAGATTTGTTGTAGCTGAATTCTGCAACAGTTGTATTTGAGGGCAGCATCACATCTAATGCACTGCAACTCTTGTGCAAGAGCCTCTGGTTGGTTATGTACACCTGAGGCTGATTCCCTCATCCCCTGAAGAAGGCAGGGTCTGATCCTGGGAGTCATGACCCTAAGAGACCAGAATTGAAATCTCTTTAAATCAGAATTAAAGATTGGATATATGTGAGCCCAACATGTATTCCCAGCTTGCTAGGCTATGGTTTAGTAAGCTAGGAACTAAGTAGTGAGGTACTCTGTGTCTCAGTACTCTTACTAATTCAACGCTTAGAAGATCAAAGTTAAGAGCACAGCATCGCCTCATTGCAAAGTAAGTCTTCCAGACTTCTTGCTATGGTCTAAAAAAGAATGGCCACATTTACATCTTTGTTTTATAGAATTTAAGATGATGCATGTTCCAGATGAACGATGATGTTCAAAGATCACATCACTTAGCCCATGGAATACAGTTCCGTACAATGAAGTATATATTCTTAGGCTCCCTGTTTCAGAACCCGCAGTGCCTTTGCCAGCTCTTGTGCTTGCCTGCAGGAGCAGATCACAGAAGAAACCATGTAATGCCACTGTCCTGGTGTGTCAAGAATGTTATGATCCTTGCTTGTCTTTTCATGAATTATTGAAAGATTGAGGGTTGTTTTGAGGACATAGTGAACTGAGCTAGTTCTTTGTGGTGTGACCTTTGTTTGAGTATACCTTTTGAAAATGAATATACTGTAGATATACTGTAGAAGTACAGCATTAACGTACAGCAGTTTGACAGCACACCAGTGCAAGGAGATAAATAGGTACCACTAAATAGGTACCACTGCGGCAGGAAGGTAAACGGCGTTTCCATGTGCTCTGGTTTCCGTCACGGTGTTCTGTTGCGCTGGAAGCGGTTTAGTCTTGCTGGCCACATGACCCGGAAAGCTGTCTGTGGACAAACGCCGGCTCCCTCGGCATGAGAGCGAGATCCTATAGTTGCCTTTGACTGGACTTAGCCGTACAGGGGTCCTTTACCTTTACCTATTTGCCTGATAATAAGTAAGAGCAGATCAAACCAGGCTGCACTAAGTCTTAATTAAGCAGATTTAATTGATCTTGATAAAGATTTAATGGAAACCTGACACACATTCGTTGTATTTGCAACTGGGTGCGCCAGTCACACTCCTCCTGCCTTGCAGGTTAGATTTGGGAGTTCTGCTGTTTAAATTAAAAATGGGTTAGACAAATGGTTAGCAGATCTTCCAGTAGAGAACATGAGGCACTTGACCATTGGTTGCTTTGTCTTAACTCTTGGTATGTTGCTTAGTAGTGATAAATTCTTTTCGTTGTCCTAATATTGCACTTAAGAGAAAGGAAAGATCATCATCATCATTCATTATTTTAAAAAGGATACAGGTTGATGCTTCCCTGATCCACAAAAAATCCTGACTATTCCCAATGAAGATTATTTATTTATTTATTTAAAAAATACTGATATACCACAGTATTATGAAAATATATCACAGCATGTTTGGAACAATATAGTAATGTAAAGCCAGACAATAACATTATCAAATGTTTAAAACAAGGCCACAGCAAAAAAAAATAAAAACAAATTATCAATATACTATTGTGGGGTGATGCTCACTTAATTGCCTGCATAGAAGAAGAAGTTTGGATTTGATATCCCGCTTTATCACTACCCGAAGGAGTCTCAAAGCGGCTAACATTCTCCTTTCCCTTCCTCCCCCACAACAAACACTCTGTGAGGTGAGTGGGGCTGAGAGACTTCAGAGAAGTGTGACTAGCCCAAGGTCACTCAGCAGCTGCATGTGGAGGAGCGGAGACGTGAACCCGGTTCACCAGATTACGAGTCTATCACTCTTAACCACTACACCACACTGGCTCACCACATAGGCCTTGGTGGAATAGAAAAGTTTTCAGTAGGCGTTTAGAAGTTGGCACAGAAGGCACCCACTGCATCTTTATTGGCAAAGTATTCCACGAGACTAGACTGATGACACTAAAGACTCGGTTTATTGTTGTTGTCAATGAGCCTCATCAACTGGGGGTGGGGGCCACTCTGAACAACTTGGGTTCAGCCAATCCCTGAGGTATCCTGGCCCCATGTTGTTCAGGACTTTGTGAATCCTTACAAATTAAAACAACAAACGGCAAACGATAGTCTGAAGAGGCAAGGTAACATGATGACCAAAGGTGGACAGTGCCTTTGTAGGAAGCCCTTGAGCCATGACAGATGCGTTTAAAAAGGGTGGGGAGGTGGAGAGATCCAGAGTTAGACGTTACTGAAGTATTCTGAGCATGTAGTTGTGTTGGGGCTTGGAAGTGTTCAGAGAGACTCTGTTCAGAGAGACTCAGCAGCCTTGCACAACCATGAGGCTCTCTTTCCCCACTTGCCTGCAGCAGCCTCAGAGGGGAAGCCTTTGTGTTAAGCCTTACCATTCCAGTGGTGTAGTGGTTAAGAGCGGTAGACTCGTAATCTGGTGAACCGGGTTCGCGTCTCCACTCCTTCACATGCAGCTGCTGGGTGACCTTGGGCTAGTCACACTTCTTTGAAGTCTCTCAGCCCCACTCACCTCACAGAGTGTTTGTTGTGGGGGAGGAAGGGAAAGGAGAATGTTAGCCGCTTTGAGACTCCTTCGGGTAGTGATAAAGCAGGATATCAAATCCAAACTCCTCTTCTTTTTCTTCTGTCTGGAACTGAATTTTTATGCTCAGCTACAGAGGCACTCTTGAGTGGCTCAACATTCTAGTGCCAAAATGAGTGGCAGTTTTCCTTTTCTGGCTTGCAAGGCATCCAAAATGCTCAGAGCACCACTGAAATGAAGCACAACCAATCCTAATGTCCCCTTCCTCAGTTCCCACGTTGTGAGGGAAGTCTGGGGGTTGTTTTCTCATGCTTACCAGAGGGCGATGGAGGAATACTTGGCATGAAAGGTCTGGTGAGCAGATTTTGTACCCTTTGCAGAATAAAGTTATACCTACTCATGAGCTTCCCATTGTAAAACCACTAGGAAAACCCAACAAAACATTTAGCAGATGCTGACCTAAATTTTATGAATGGGGCTGAAGATACTGTAGTTACTAATTTGGGGCCTACTCTGATCAGACTGAAATACTTGAAGTCCCTTCGATTTCAATCAAAAGGTTAAGTAGGTGTAATAAAGTGTAAAAGCATGCTTACAAGTAATTAATTTGTTGCTGGTTCAATTAGGCTCAGTAAGTTTGTTTTAAGTTATTCCAATTACTGGGGCTTTTTTTAAGCCCACAAGCTGACTTCTGACACCATTTATAAAAACAGCTTGACCATAAATCAATTTTCTTTTGAGATTTTCAGCCTGCAAGATTTTTTTTTAAGGTTTATGAGGTTTCAGCAGAGTAGTAATCACTAGATTTGTAGCTAAGTGCTTTCCTGACAAAGTGGTATCTGTCCCACAAAAGCTTATGCCCGTAAGTATTTTAAGCATCACGGGACTCTTAATTTGCTCTTTTTTTTTGAATCTCTGGATTTTAATTTGATTTCACATTTGAGTTTGTAAGAAAGTCTAAATCAGTGGTCTCCAGCTGTTTTTGGACTACAGCAGGCATCCCCAAACTCTGGCCCTCCAGATGTTTTGGACTACAATTCCCATCATCCCTGATCACTGTTCCTGTTAGCTAGGGATCATGGGAGTTGTAGGCCAAACATCTGGAGAGCCGCAGTTTGGGGGTGCCTGGACTACAGTTTTCATCATGATGGGAGTTGTCATCCAAAAACAGCTACACACACACACACACACACACACACACACACACACACACAATGAGTGGACTCCCTACATTTCCACCTGTGTCAGCATTGACACATTGCTGCAGGTATCCTGACCACATTTCAGAGATACAATAAACTTAATTTTTCACAGTGCACTAATGCTTGCTCCTTTTAAGGCAGCTTGCAGTTTGAGCACTGTTCAAGTATTATAAGCAGATTGCCACCATTGATTGCTTGATGATGACGCGGCACAGAACTTGTGCAGATAAACAGTGATGAAGCCTGAATTTCTGGTCTGCAAAGAAATAATCAACTGACCGTTTATTATTTAATTAGCAGTTAAACAATTGCCATTACAACTTCCAGCCATTCTTCTGAAAACTTGGACAAACCGTTGGCAGTTCAAAAAACAGTCAGGCAAAAAGAGTTTCATTGGTTCAGGCAGACTCTTAAAGAATCTGTGGTGGATCTTAGAGTTCATCTCATACAGTGTCTTTCATGTGCATTGAGTTCTTTTTCAACTAGAGCAGCCTGCACAGGTACATGTTGCAGATCGTTTCTGGGGCCATGCAGTTGCCTTACTGCTACAACTGATCAAGAGTGGAATTTCTTATCAGAGCCAGAATTCAATAGCCAAAGAACCTTAACCCATCCATACAGAACCACCCAGAATCTATCTGGAAAGATAGGCTTGTAGGTATTTTATTTATTTAAGACATGTGTACCCCACCTTTTAATTTTACACACACATACACAATAGGCAGCTTTCAGCAATAAATCATACATATATTAACACCTGAATAGGCAAAAAATCAACATCAGATAAAATCAGCATCCCTGGTTTTTTTGAAGCATCAATTATATTTTATTACATTTCAGCATTTCTAGCATACACAGTCAAAACACAATTACATCTTTTTTCTTATTTTTGTCAACTTCCCACCTCATTTTCTGTGGGGTTGTTGTTTCTCCCCTTCTGCTGTACCCTAGCTTCTAAATCAGTATCCCTGTTTCTTTCTCTTTTTTTTAGTAAGACATTTTTGGGAACAGTTTATTAAAGCAACCAAGAGGAAATAAGCTGAACACTTCTGGAAATAAAGTGATGCGAGACAAGCCAGCAGTTTGCTTCCCTGCCCTTCAGGAACACCCCCTTCAGACAACTTTTTTCTTCCTTTCCTTAGCCCCCGCCTCAAGGACTAAACCAAGAGGCTGGAGAAAGAGGGAACCAAAAGTAGTTTCAGACACAGATAAAAAGGCACAAACATTTTAAGGATAAACTGGAAGAGGTTCTCGGGAGAAGCTAGAGGTGATCTTCAGCCGCTCAGAACCATCCGCACCAACTCTTCATAGTTAATGCAGCCATTGCTGTCTTCATGGCCGGCCACCAGCATCTCTACTTCTTCCTCGGTCATCTTCTCCCCTAGGGTGACAAGCACATGGCGTATCTCTGCTCCCATGACCGTCCCGTTGCCCTCCTTGTCGAAGACCCTCAGCCCCTCCACATAATCCTCGAAGCAGCCTTGATCCTTGTTCTTGGCAATGGTCTGCATCATGGGCAGGAACTGCTCAAAGCTCAGGGTCTTTGCATTCATTTCATCGCTCTTGGGGTTCCCCAGAACTTTCATGACTTCAGCATTGGTAGGATTCTGGCCCAGGGCTCTCATGACATCGCCACACTGGCTGTACAGGATCTTGCCATCTCCAGTTCTGTCAAAGAGCTGGAAAGCCTCCTTGAACTCAGCGGTCTGATCTTCCGAGAAGTCACACATTATTCCGGCTGCTCTCAGTTCCTCTAGCCTGGCGCTCTGACACTTCCCTCCTCATCCCTGTTTCTAAAGAGCATGGACACACACACACACACACACACACACACACACACACACACACACTGTCTTAAAACAGAAAAAGGTTTGGTGTCAGATTAACATTTCTAGAGTGGGAATTCCACAGGCCTGGCACCACTCTAGAAAGGACCTTATTGATGATTGTCACATGCCTAACCTCTGAGGTTGGGGACATCTGGATATGACCTTAACTGTCAAGTCAGGTTCATGTGAGAGCTGGTGGCCCTTGAGATATCAGGGATTTCGCCAGAAGCAAGGGCTGTAACTCAACAATAGAACACCTGCTTGGCATGAAGAAGGTCTTGAATATCCATGGCATATCAAAGTTGGGCTGGGGCAGACTTGACTGAAATGCTGGGGAACTACTGATATAATCAATGGTATAAGGCAGCATCCTATGTACTTATGCATAGCCTCAGAAACCAAAGTGAGTAGCGTTGCCATTTGTTAAGAGAACAAGCTTCTGGTGCACTGCAGAGTCCGTACCCCGTTCCCCACCAACAGAAGCGCTTATACAAGTAAACAAAGCAAACATGCTTTACTTGCATATTCTGTACAGACCACAGAACCCGGCTGTTTTCTCGAGGCAGCATTTCGGTCTCCCTGGCCTAATTCTCTAGGAGGGTCCTGGAGGTAGAGAGAAACGTTTATGAAATGGTAGCAGAGGGAAGGCTCTTCCGAAACACCATCATTTCGAAGCTCCTTCCCTGATCAAAGAAACACTGCGATTTGGGCCCACTTGAGGCTGCAGGACTCATCCCCTTGGGGTTTCAAGATGAGAAGGAATTGTTGGGAAATGTGGGATTCTTACATGACACATGTCTGTTTACATTCCAGCACAGATTGTTGGGAGTCTCGTGAGCGGAATATCCACTCTGTTTTGCTTTTGTTTTCTCTCCGAGAAGAACGACAAGGAGAGAAGCCATGTTTTCTTTGTCCTGATTTATGCACAATAAACGTAGCCTAGTATCCACGCCTCGAGCCAGATCTGTTGTGTGTTTACTCTGCTGAGTAACGTGCTCATGCATGCCAGCATGAGTCGCAGACGCACTTCGGAGGGGGATGACTGATGGATCTCTGCAGCGGCAAGGCTGAGAAGGGGGACGCTCCGGCTGGGGCCTGTCCAGCTGGCTTTCCATCCCATGGTTCCAACAGGAATGATTAGCAGATTTTTAAAAAACGGCACTGGTTTTAGTGCGTTCGTTGAAAATACGTGCTATACTTGTAGGTCCCTTCTGTGAGACTTTGGGACATAATCCCAAAGACTCTTCATATTTTGTGAACGTTCCCTTAGCTATTGTTTCTGGAAAGCTGTTGCGGGGAGGGGTGTAAATTGGCAAAACAGGGAGGGTGGGGGGGTGTAGATTCCATTAAGAATGGCCTCCCTGCCGTAATAAAATTTGAGCAATATCCCAAGTACATGCCCCACCGTTTATTACTTCATGCATCTTTGCGGAACGAGAAGCAACATGTGGCAAGTGATTCAGATCCTTCCACCTTTCTCCTTTTGGAATGCTTGTTGATGGAGATGCTCTGGGGATGGGTCAAATGCTGCTGTTTCCTAGACAAGTGAGGACACAAGACACCCACAAGCGCTCTCTGTGAAAGCCGTAACATTTGGAAATGGCTTCCCATGCACTTGGCGCTGATGTAAAGCCTTATAATACCAGCACCAGGAGCTGCCCGGGAAGGTTTGGCTTATCATCCAAACTGGGGATCGGGGAGAAAGCCACTCTTCCTTAACTATGATCTGCAATGGCAACAGATTGTGCTTAAGGGGGAGGGAGTTTAACCACTATCCTGGATTCATGTGATATGCTAAATTAATCTTTGCTTAAGAAGAAGAAGAGTTTGGATTTGATATCCCGCTTTATCACTACCCGAAGGAGTCTCAAAGCGGCTAACATTCTCCTTTCCCTTCCTTCTCCACAACAAACACTCTGTGAGGTGAGTAGGGCTGAGAGACTTCAGAGAAGTGTGACTAGCCCAAGGTCACCCAGCAGCTGCATGTGGAGGAGCGGAGACGCGAACCCGGTTCACCAGATTACGAGTCTACCGCTCTTAACCACTACACCACACTGGCTCTCATGCTTTGCCATACCATGCTTTGCTAGAAGGACAGGGGAGAAATGGATGCGAGCTCCTCTCTGGGAGCCAGAATGATTGAGTGATCCTGGTAAACCAAAGTTTGAGTTTGCTGTGATTTGTGAACCAGGCCAGTAAATGGAGGTTTTCATGTTTGGACACACAGCAGGTCGGAGTAACGCATCAGCTGTGCTCTTTGGGCTCTTCTAGATTACCTGTTTATTAAGCATTCATCCTGATTTGTTTGCACAAAGCTTACAAGATGGTTCCATTGCATCTAGTCTTTATTTATTATTTATTCTGATTCGTTTGTGGGAAGGTTGTAAGACAATGAGTATTCATCCTCCATCCATCCTGATTTGTTTGCAGGCTGGTCTAAATCTTCCCATTCATTATTTGTTCATTACTTTTCAACTCATTTTCCCATCACCTTCCTAACCATAAAAACCTCAGTTTCTTTTTAAGAATTGAGTTTGTCGTACTAGGGCGGCAGAGTGCTTTAATCCACTGTGCAAACCTAAATTTAACTGTTTGCTTGAATCCTTGCTGCAAAGCACTGGTAGTCTGGAGTCACAGGAACCTCTAGAAAGGACCTCTAAAAAATATTTTCAGTAGCTACTTAAGCATTACAGAATTCTGTGAGGCTCATCAGAGTTGGAGCACTTTTCTGAAGTTCCTAGCTGAAGATATTATAATCTGACACTTATAGCCTAGGATAGGTTGGCATTTGTTGCTGAAGGGTTGAGGGTGTGTGTGTATTAATCATCCATAGCCTTTGGGAAAAGGTAACCTATAAAGAAAAATGAATCCATTATTTGATAGACAGGCAAACATCTCATTTCTGTCCTTGCAGGCCCTTGGAGCGCTCTGGTGAAGATGTGGATATTATATTCACCCGGCTGAAAGAAGTGAAAGCTTTTGAGAAGTTTCATCCAAATCTTCTCCAGCAAATATGTCTCTGTGGCTATTACGAAAATCTGGAAAAGGGAATTACATGTAAGATGGTTTTTTTCTCTCTCTGTGGGTAAGAAAATCTCTTAGCAGTAACCAGAAATCACAAGGTCTTTGAATTTTTAGAATGTTGGTAGCATAGAACATTCTTTGTAGCAGTGGTTAGTTTGACTACAGTACTATCGGTCTTGTAAATCTTACTTCCATTTCCGCTGTGTAGTTTGCGAAAACTCTTTATTTTTAATAGGAAATCCTTCAGTTTTATGTAAATAAACCCTTTAACAATTGTTAGAACAGTCTACAGCAAACTTGGGTCTCCAGCTGTTTTTGGACTACAATTCCCATCATCCCTGACCACTGGTCCTGCTAGCTAGGGATGATGGGAGTTGTAGTCCAAAAACAGCCAGAGACTCAAGTTTGGGAAAACTCTGATCTACAAAATATTTGCATAGGGGCCTGGGTAACACTTGACAATAAACTTCCAGACTCTGGCTGAGATGCTGCCTTGACAGCGATAAGGGCTAATGACAAGGGGAGGAGACACAGTTTGCCCCATCATCAGTACTACATCTGTGCATACTTGTGAGACTTTCCAAATATTGTTACCTCCTCTTTGCACTTGGTTTTCTTCAAAAGCAACATTGATAAACTACAGCAAAACCTGCAGAATATTATGTACATACATTTGTCACATACAAAGAAAACTGAGAAGGGATACTGTCAAACTACTGAGTCATTTGAATGCATCACCAAGGCTTCAGCTATCTGTGGCATAGCCTCCTCCTAAGGGTGAATGGCTGGAGGTCTGGCATTAACACCGCTGCTATTTACATAGCTGGTATAGAGGAACCATACCTTGTCAAAAGGACCGTGTTTCGTTTGACAGCTCTAACAACCCTTCAGTGTTGTGTTAGGTGGTCAGAAAGAGCTGGAACCCAAACTTTCCATTGCCATCCTCTTCAAGATGGACCTTTCAAATGGGAAGTGATCTCTTTTAAGTGGCCAGCATTGTACAGTATGGCAGTTTTTTAGGTATAAGGTGAGGTTCCTAGTGACAGGAGGGCCAGAGCAGGGCTCTGGAGGGAGAAGGAGAAGGGAGAAAACTGTTACAATGCTAAGATTACTAGAATGCAGCTAGGAAACAGCTTAAATATCAAGTGATGGCTACTTGTAAACTAGCTATCGCTCATCAATCACCATAGAAAAGTCACATATGGTTTCTAGGTTTTGGCCTGAAGAGACAAGCCACACAGTTCTGTAGAATTCCACAGAAAGGGCTCCCACAGGAAGCAACAACAAGCTCCAGTTGCCACTTGATAGAATCTCGCAGTGAGTAGAATAATTGCAGAGAAGCTCAGCCCACACAGTTGTGTCCTGAAGCTTACTGAAAGCTGCCAAGAGATCTAGAAGAACCAGCAAGATCCTACTCCCCTAATCCATATCTCTCCTGGTAAAGGTAATTACCCGGGACAAGCAAAGCCATCTTTGGCTGGATGCCAAATTAAACAGCTCCAAATTGAACTTGCATCATGCAAGAACCCCAGTAGTTCCACAGCCACCATCCACCTTGGCCACAACAGAGTTTTGGCGTACATTGTCAGCAATATGCTGACAGCACACAGCTCTGCTTCTCCTGTACATCTGCAGATGTGGCAGGTGTGTACTGGACTGTTGTCTTGCCTCAGTAATGGACTGGATAAAAGCTGAAAAAATGAAGCTCAATCCAGATAAGACTGGGGCGCTGCTGCTGGGTGGTTCCCTAGACTGGATAGATGGGAGGGTGCCTGCTCTTGATGGGGTTATACTTCCTCTGAAGGAGCAGGTATGTAGTTACTTCATGTGTTTCTGTGAGAGGTCCAGGGGGCTGGAACACGAGAACGGGCCTTTTCTGTGGTGGTTCCTCATTTGTGGAATGCTCTCCCCTGGAAGACTTGCCTGGCTTCTTCATTATATATCTTTAGGCGCCAGGCAAACACATTCCTCTTCCCCAAGGCCTTCAGCTAATTAAACAGTTTATGACATTTTAAACCGGGGGGGGGGGGGTGTTCTTTCATTTGTTACTGTCTTATGTATTTTTGTATTCTAATATTTTCAATCGCCCTGTGATTCTTGGATGAAGAGCAGTATAGAAAATAAATGAATGAATAAAAACAAACGATAATAATAATAATAATAATAATAATAATAATAATAATAATTTATTATTTGTACCCCGCCCATCTGGCTGGGTCTCCCCAGCCACTCTGGGCGGCTTCCAGCAAACATTAAAATACATTAACACATCACAGATTAAAAACTTCCCTGAACAGGGCTGCCTTCAGGTGTTTTCTAAATGTCATGTAATTGTTGATCCTTTTAACCTCTGATGGGAGGGCGTTCCACAAGGCGGGTGCCTCTACCGAGAAGGCCCTCTGCCTGGTTCCCTGTAGCTTTGCTTCTCGTAGTGAGGGAACCGCCAGAAGACCTGTGGTTCTTTTTTTTAAAAAGAGACTACTGTCTCTTTTTAGCTGTATCCACCCCCATTTGTTGCTGAATAAGCAGAACAGTGCTCTGTCCCAAGGAAATCTTGATTGTATGATGCAAATAGGCCAGGCATTTCTCCTGGATCTTCAGGTCTAGACAAGATGAACCATGGATTGAACAGACACGTTGCAGGCATGAACTGAACCATGTACCCTGCCCACATTATTGGGTGTCAGAAGCTGATGCTCATCCAAAACAAATAAATTTGTGAAAAATGAAGAGAATGGCTCTGCTATTAACTCAACATAGTCAAGGTCAGAACAGTTGCGAATGTACCTATCTGAAAGAAGAAAAGAAAAGTTTGGCAAGTTACCAAAGATTCTCTAACCTTTCCAAAGAAGGGGTGGGGGCGAAATGCAAAAGTCCAGTAACTACACAGACAAGAATGTAAAGACCCAGAGATTTCTTTTCTGCCTTCACCACTAGAGAGTAGGCTTTATGATGCACTCTAAGCCATGGGTAGGCAAACGAAGGCCCCAGTGGCTGGATCCGTCCCAATTGCCTTCTAAATCCGGCCCACAGATGGTCCAGGAATCAGCGTGTTTTTACATGAGTAGAATGTGCCCTTTTATTTAAAATGCATCTCTGGGTTATTTGTGGGGCATAGGAATTTGTTTATTCCTCCCCCCCCCAATATAGTCCGGCCCCCCACAAGGTCTGAGGGACAGTGGACCGGCCCCCTGTTGAAAAAGTTTGCTGACCCCTGCGGTCTAAGCCATGTTTGAGAAAGAAGAATAAGAAAGGTGGGGGGGGGGTTGAGGGGAGGTACCAACGTAGCAATAGAGATGGGAAAACAAGGGCAGTAAAAAGGCAAACTTTCCCAAAATATAGAGGTTTTGGAAACTGTTCTGTCTCCTTGAAAGTATAACTTCTGATCTGAACATCAAAATGGGTGAAATGATTCATTGTGCAAACTTTGTGCACTGATGGTTTAATCTGCACCCCCTCCCCTTGGTTTTGTTGATTATGATGGGATATCGGTAGAAAGCAATAAGGGAGGGTCTTTTTTTAAAACCAGTTTAACTGTCAAACTTTAAGTAACCCTAAGAGTTGTAGTTTGATGTGGGTTCCCTGTCCCCACCCACAGTACTATAGAACCCATGGTTTGTTTGTTTTTTAAGGAAAAAGGATTAATATTAATATAGATATACCCCTTGTTAGAAAGCAGTTGTCACACATTAGTCAGCATCAACCATCAGTAGTTACTACATGGTGTGTCAACAGCTATGGTTAGTCACCATACAAGTTAAGAATAAGTGGTTTGGAAACAGATGCAGTCCCAGCACAGTCGTATAGTAATGGTGGTTGAATATACCTTTTAACCCGAGTCCTTTTTCTTTTCTTTTCTTTTCTTTTCTTTTCTTTTCTTTCTCTTTCTCTTACAGTATTTCGTCAAGGTGATATTGGAACAAATTGGTATGCCGTGCTGACGGGATCTTTGGATGTTAAAGTTTCTGATACGAGCAACCATCAGGTAAAATTACATCTCTGACATGGCTTCAATTGTCTGAAGAAAATGCTACCCTACAACTGGATAAAACTGTTGAGGAGTTTTGTCAATATTGTGCTCTTTCCCCCACCCCTCGCCACACACACACAGAGGTTTCCAGCAAAATTGACACCGGTGTCAAGTATGAAACGTCTGCGGTAGCAGTGCGAATTGCTTTCAGATGTGAAATATTTTGTGAGAGCTTCTCAATATCTTTTGTTACTACCGTGGGCGAGGGAGTCCGTGTTATGATCCTAACAACGGACAAACGCTGGCTCCCTCGGCCTGTAAAGCAAGATGAGCGCCGCAACCCCAGAGTCATTTGCGACTGGACTTAACTGTCAGGGGTCCCTTTACCTTTACCTTATTGATTACAGATATAGGTGGATTTTTGGCTCAGGTGTTGGGTGTATATCCGTCCCAGCCCGCCCGCCCTCGACAAAACAATTAATTGTTTAATTTTAAAGTAAGGGAACTCAGTTCCTGCTTAAAAATCAAAAAACCCCAACCTGGATATAAGTGTACTAGAAATCACTCCCGCCTCCAGTTTAGACATGAAATATACAGTGGTACCTCGGGTTTTGAACGTGATCCATTCCAGAAGTCCATTCAAGTTCTGAAACTTTCGAAAAGCGGAAGCCTCAATACCGGAAAACTCAAAACAGAAGCCGCATTTCCTGTTCAACGTCTGAGGAGCATTTGAAAACCGAGGCATTTACTTCTGGGT
The DNA here is from genome assembly GCA_034641385.1 of Darevskia mixta. Taxonomy (NCBI): domain Eukaryota; kingdom Metazoa; phylum Chordata; class Lepidosauria; order Squamata; family Lacertidae; genus Darevskia; species Darevskia mixta. The sequence continues at coordinate 1,534,302 of JAWWNH010000098.1, forward strand.
TTTTGGCATTTGCGTTCCGAAACGTTCGACTACGCAGGCGTTTGAAAGGCAAGGTACCACTGTACCAGCAGTGGGTTTAGGGAAATAATAAACTCAGAATTTCACAGGCAAGTATAATACTGGATTGTATGAATATCTGTAGAATGATGGCATGCCACAAGAGGGCAGTACGAGAATGCATTAAGATTTTTTTCTTTTCTTTTTTTTAATCGCATGAAAATAGGCAGACTTAAGTGCCCATGCAGTTATAGCATCTTTATTTCTATGGGAAGTCGTGCTTGTTTATGGGACCAAACCTACAAAGTTTACGAAGCAATGAAATATAGCCTACCTAAATCTCTGTGGGCATACTATGGCTGTCTAAGTGGGATGGCAATGGCAGTTCATGGGTACTGGCTTGGCAATATTAGGGGTGGCAGTCACTTATTATTATTAAAGGTAAAGGAACCCCTGACCATTAGGTCCAGTCGTGACCGACTCGAGTTGCATGCTCATCTCGCTTTATTGGCCGAGGGAGCCGGTGTACAGCTTCTGCGTCGTGTGGCCAGCATGACTAAGCCTCTTCTGGCGAACCAGAGCAGCGCACGGAAATGCCGTTTACCTTCCCGCCACAGTGGTACCTATTTATCTACTTGCACTTTGACGTGCAAGTAGGAGCAGGGACTGAGCAACGGGAGCTCACCCTTTTGCGGGGATTTGAAGCGCCGACCTTCTGATCGGGAAGCCCTAGGCTCTGTGGTTTAACCCACAGCGCCACCCACGTCCCATTATTATTATTATTATTATTATTATTATTATTATTATTATTATTATTATTATTATTATTATCTTCTTCTTCTTCTTCTTCTTCTTCTTCTTCTTCTTCTTCTTCTTCAACAACTTGTATACCACCCTATACTCGCAGGTCTCAGGGTGGTTTACGACATTAAAATCTCAGTATAAAAACACAAAATGCACAATAAAAACAAAAACAAGGACAACCCATTAACCCCCCTCCCCAACACATTTTAGTCGCTTGCACACGTGCCAGCTCCCCACTCATTGTTACAGAAGCAGCAGAGGAAACAGGAAGCCACAACCGCCCATCTGATTTTGCCACTGTTGGCATAAGCAAGGAGATGGTTGGCATTCTGGCCCTGTGCAGCGCGGGATAGAGGCGGTGGACCGTTTTAGGCACATCCAATTGATGTGTGTGTCCTTTTGGACCCGGAAGAGGGCAGAACGGGGTGCTGGGGTGGAAAGGGGCCGACCTGCACGTGGGGGCAGGACATGGAACCCCCACCCGAAATGGTCATCACCTGTACTTCATTCCCCCTGCTTCTAGCTCCTTTGTTGCACTTGGCAGACGAAGCAAAATACAGTGGGACCTCGGTTTACGAACTTAATCCGTTCCGGAAGTCCGTTCTTAAGCCAAAACTGTTCTTAAACCGAAGTGCAGTTTCCCGAATGAGGCCTTCTGCCGCCGGTGCCCTTCCACCGTTAAGGATTCCGTTCTTAGACCGAGGTAAAGTTCTCAAACCAAGACACTATTCCCGGTTTTGCGGAGTTTGTAAACCAAATTGTTCTTAAACCGAGGTACCGCTGTAAGTTTCAGAACTGTCAGGGGGTGAAGAGGCAGCAGAAGCATCATATAGACAGCAGGTAGGATGCCTGCGATTCTACCTGTCAATCACCCAGCATCTTGCTATAGGCATTTTAGAAGTATCAGATAAAGCAGAGAGGAGGAACCTGTGGGGCCTCCGGATGTTACCAGACTGCCGCTCACATTACTCTTGATAATTGTTCATGCTGGTTGGAGTTGGTGGGAGTTACATAAGGAGGGCCACAGGCTCCCCAGCCCTGAAGTAAAGGATAAATGCTTAAGCATTTTTTTCAGGATGGAGAAAAACCTGAAAGGGTTTCCAAGAGGCAAATCTTTCTCCTTGCCCACTCCACTCCCCCCAAAAGAAAAATAATGATTGTTGCGCTTTTTAAGACCTTTTCTGTGTAAAGATACTGTGTAGGCTTTATGTGCTAGTTAACAGACAATAGCTTATTGGGATCAAAGGGGTCTAGCATTCAAGTATTTCCCCCTAAGATATAGAATTATCAGCTTTTGAAGTTTTTCTCCACCTCCCATTCGCACTTCAAGCAATTTCTAACCTTTGTGGCCCGGAGAAGACAATAAATGAGTTAGGACAGGCTGGACATTCAAGATTATGGTGCAGTTTGTTGAATACACTGTGTGAAATAAATTTGCCTGGTGGTATAGTAAAAGAAATGGCCTTTAACAGCACAAGCCTACTCAGAAGTAAGCCTCACTGAGTTCAGTTGGATTTACTCCCAGGAAAGTACTTCTAGGACTGCAGCTTTTTTTTTAAAAAAAAACCATTTCCCATAAGAAGTTTTTGTAGGTTGCTGTAAGAAAGGGTATAAATAAAATACGTAGGGTTGTTTCCATTGTTAGTCATCCATTGAGTAGAATTTAGGTGGACACAACCCATAAATTAGAAAGAAAGAAGCTTAGCACCACATACAAGACACATTTATTGGGTGGGTGGGTGTAATCTCCCCCAATTTCTTAAATTGCACATATACAGAGCTCCCTCATTTGCTAGTTTTAAATATTTCTGCATCGCTTTCCCAGCAGGTTTCAAGCAGCTTCTAACCATGGCTTGGATTGGCTCTCCAAGTTTGGGCTGGGCAGTATTGCTTTGCAGTGCTTCCAATCCTGTTTGGACAGTTGACTCCAGAAAGTGTTGCTGGGGACCCTTCTCTGTGAGGTTCCATGGGGTTTAATCTTGCATCCCATGCTATTTGAAATGACAAGCAATGAAAGCATTGCGATCATCCTCTGAGGCACAAACCTAATGCGGTTGTACATTGGTTTTTGAACAGAATGCGTTCCGGAAGTCTGTTTGATTTCTGAAATGTTCAGAAACCAAGGCGCGGCTTCCGATTGCGCAGGCACTCCGGAAACAATAGCAGAAGCTGCACCAGACGTTCGGCTTCCAAAAAAAGTTCGGAAACCAAAGTGCGGCTTCTGATTGGCTGCTGGAAGCTCCCGCAGCCAATCGGAAGCCGCAGAAGCCCCGTCGGATATTCGGGTTCCAAAGAACGTTCGCAAACCGGAACAATCACTTCCGGGTTTGGATCGTTCGGGAGCCGAGGTGTTAGTACCAAGGTGTTTGACAACCAAGGTACGACTGTATGACATTCTACAAACTGTATAAGTTAGCCTGCAACATTTATATTAGAGTTTGCAGTAAGGATCATATCCAGGGTGTTTGCCAGATCCTGATAGCTCATGCAAGATCACCGACAATGAAACAAACAGAAAAATCCCTGACCTTATAAGCATAAATAACTACACTTACCTGCTGCTATGAATAATTTTGCAAGATGTTTCAAAATTAACATTGCAAAACTGGATGATATGGTTTTTATTTATTTATTTGAGCTAAAGGCTATCTGGTCTCCTCTTGAAACCATAACATTAACCTTTTTAAACCAAAAGGTGTCTGTAGGATTTGAGGCATTCAGGTGTGCTATGTAATGCAGGTTTGAGATTCGTGATGTGAACTTCACGCTTTCCCAGAATAGCAAATCTGTAGGTTGCAAAACAAACGCACCTTTCAATATGTGTGTGTGAGTTTTTATAAAGCGCTTGCCTTCTTTTTAGACGGTTCTGTGGCTGACCCAGCCATCTTGTGGCACCCAGGAGTGGGGATCCCCTGCAGCTTCTGGGATTGCAGGCGGGTGGGGAGGGGGAAGCGTAGAGCAAGGCGTCTGATAACATTCTCAAAGCCAATCCATGGGAACAGTGGGGGTTCTTTGGGAGCCATGTTAACCAGCCTAATAGGCACCAGGTGCCCCATTTTCCCAAGGATGGTAGATGTATAAACAAGGAACAGAAAGAAATTAGGACTCTGAAGTCTAGGGTATCAAATGGGCTTGCTTCCTGACCGAAGCGGATTTTGTTTTAAGCCCCTTCTTTCCTAAAACCTCAGATTCTTTTTCTTTGATATATGAACCCAGTTTCCCCCCACTCCACTTCTCCATCCTATTACTATCTAAATGGAAGCTTTGCTTTATGTCACCAGGTTCATTGATAGTAAAATAACAAGAAATTACGGACTTTCCTGTGTTGTTTACTGTTGCTTTTTTTAAAAAAAGGTTTTACAGACGAGAGAATTTGAGATTATTACATCTTTTTTTCTAGGAAGAAGGAAGGCAGAATAAAAAAGCTTAGATGTTGTCGAGGGCAGGAATATCCCTACCTCAGTTGAAACGAACGATATGTTGAATTCGGCTACCCTGAGTGAAACCTGTACATCTAATTTATCTTTGTTTCTGAACTGTGAATAACCCCCTCTTCAGACAAAAACAGAGAATTGGTTGTCCGCCTTATGATAAATACTATCAGGGATAGACAGTAAAGGTTATTTCTTTTAATAAACTTTATCTGAGTAGGTTGCATTATAACTGTAGGTTATGTACTCGACCACAAAGATCAAGACTATTGTTAAAAGCTATCTATAGGTGCTGGTTTAGGGTTGCCAGCAACTGCCCCTTCTCTTAGCTCTGCTCCTATAACTTGTAACATCATTATGGTATATATAGGAATTTAAGCAGGGGAGGGTTTTCCAGGTGCTTTTCATTCTTAATTTCTGTATGTCAGGTGCTGTTCATGGCACAGCAACAAGGGTGGCCGGCAAACCTAGCTAGGGTTTGGACATGCATATAAGCTGTTCGCTCTGATCTGAAACACCCACTGCCTGCCTAATCCGAAAAAAGTATTTGAAGGCTGACAATGGCAGAACTTAAATGATGATAGGAAAAGGTGGGGTGAAATCCCTATGTTTCACTTATTGAGATTTCCCCCTAGGTTTATCCATATTGTGTTCCTCTTAGCTCTTTCTAAGAGCTAGCCATATTGTGTTCAGCTTTCTAAGAGCATCAGGGTGGATTTGATTTAAATCAAATTGATTTAAATCACAATTTAAATCGCTCGTCAGTAAGACTTGATTTAAATCATTTTTATTTTATTTTTACAGAAAGACGCATCTTTACTGGTATCATCTTAATATTTACAACCAGATGAAGGTTTCATTTTTGGAATAATAAATTTTCAGAGTAGTTTTTACAGTTATATCAAAAATTACTGATTTGGTTATACTATTAGAAATACATAGGCAGATAATTATGAAATTATTGTGAGGTTTAATAAGCTGTTTATATTTGGACAACGTTTCTGCTGTACTTTATTGGAAGGAGAAAAACAATCATTTCCTTAATAACAATTTAAACAATTTAACTAAAACAATAACATTATAGCATATGTATCCATGTTTATTAACTGATGTGGTTAAATGGTGAAAAAAAAACTTAGACTGAGTTTTAGCACACTTGAAAAACTTAAAACAAATCCTTATTTCCTGATGAATAGCCTTTGGATTATAATGTAACTTAAATAGAAAACTAGAAAGATTTTTTCCTCCAAAAGCATTTTATTTTACAAATCCAATTAAAAAACAAATAAATCCAATTAATTTTTTTTAAAAATCCAATTTTTTAATATATTTTAAAAATCATTGATTTTTATTCTCCCCTGGTCACTTATGGTGGATGTCACAAAAGGTAGCAGGATGAGAACCCCCCCCCCCCCGGTCCTCCCTTCTAATTTGAGCATTGGGCAGTGGTGATAGAAAGCTATTCTCTCATAGGCAAAAATCTCTGTAATTTGCATTGGGCAGACAAAATACAGGTTCATTCTGATGCTGAGCTTTGGTTCAAATTAAGACACGGTTTTACTAAAACCCCGCTGTGCTGTGCATGACTTAGACAGGCATAGGCAAACTTGGCCCTCCAGATGTTTTGAGACTACAATTCCCATCATCCCTGACCACTGGTCCTGTTAGCTAGGGATGATTGGAGTTGTAGCCCAAAACATCTGGAGGGCCGGGTTTGCCTATGCCTGACTTAGAATATTTGTTTACAAGCGAAGGCTGCTGCAAATCTTTTAACAGGACACTGGCGTTATACCCTCCAGAACCTAAAGGCTTATAAGTTCATGTCCCTTGAACTTTACAGGATGCTGTGACAATATGCACACTGGGAATAGGAACAGCTTTCGGAGAGTCAATTTTGGATAACACCCCTCGCCATGCCACTATTGTTACAAGGGAGAACAGCGAGCTGCTGCGGATTGAGCAGAAGGATTTCAAGGCACTTTGGGAGGTAAGCTCAAAAGACTACTCGATGATTTATAACATAGCGGAGAAGACATGGCGCTTAAGGAGCCTAGCTGTGTTATTAGATGTATGTGGAATGCACAGGGAACCTTTACTAATACAGTGGTACCTTGGTTTAAGAACATCTTAGTTTATGAACAACTTTGATTAAGAACACTGCAAACCTGGAAGTAGATGTTTTGGTTTGTGAACTTTGCCTTGGAATAAGAACATGTTTTGCTTCCTGTTGAGTGTGTTCCATTTGTAAATTGAGTCCCCCGCTGCTATGGGAAAGCATGCCTTGGTTTAAAAACGCTTTGGTTTAAGAACGGACTTCCAGAATGGATTAAGTTCGTAAAACAAGGTACCACTGTACAGTCAAATTTGTTGTTAGGCCGGCTCTGAAAGTATGTGTTTGTTACATAAAACTAGATTATATAACATACATACAAGTGATTGCTAAAAGAAGAAGAGAGTGACATATTTGTACCAATATTATGAAACTTAACACATCATAACATACTAGTTCATAATGTGGAAAAAAATATATATGGTTGCCCTTTCTTAAAAAAACAACAATGGCCATTTCTTCATATAGTTGTCTGTTTGTGTACTGTTGTAACATCACATAAAATAAATCGGTTCAGTCATTAAAGCAATCTCCCATTTTCTCTCGAGCCCGTAAGAAATTACTGAATTTTTGTTCAGAATTTTTGTCAAAACATGACTTAGCAAGAGTGAACAGCCAGGGCAGAAATCACAGCCTCTCTGCTCGTCCGATGGTCCTGACTTGCTACCCAGAGCTAAGCCATGGTTTTGCTTAGCATTACATCCAAACCATGGCTTGCAGTTTGGCTCCCCTCCCCCCTCCCCCCGCTGACAAGCCTTGAGCCGTAAGCCAAGAATAAACCTTGATTACAGCTTGTGGTTTATTGGGTTTCCAATGTAACAATAAACTGAACAATGGCTTAGCTCTGGGTAGCATGGGGGTAGCAGGACCAGGAGAGAAGCAAAGCAGCCATGGCTTTTGCTCTGGGTACCTGTATGCTTGCTCATCCTTGCTTAACCATGGGTTGGCTTTTAGTGTTGCGTGCAAACTGGACCATATTCTTGCTGCCATCCGTGAATCAAATATTTAAATCCACCGATTCTAGTTTTCCTTTAGTTTATGATAACGAGGAGGAGGATATTGAATTTGTTCGTTGCTTTTTACAATAAGTGAGATTTAAAATGCAAAAATGTCATTAATAGAGAGGAGTGGAAGCATATGTAACGTTAGGTAACCAAATAAGATGAAATTATGTGGTTTTAAGAAATTTTGCAGAGGTGTAGCTATTTTATCTCCCCACTCACTCACCCTAGTTTGCTAACTGGTGTTTCCTATGAACATTCCATGACATAGTTTTTTTGTTTTAATTAGCTGGCTTTCCATACTTACTTTGCTGAAATGAAAATGGCTCTGTATTAAACACCGGTAGTGTTAAAACGGCCTTTTATCTGCAACATGACCTTTTATTCTGCAAACTTTGCTTTTCTTCTGTTGCGCTGCCCCAGAAGCATGGATGCTGCTAACTATTTCTCATGTTGTAGGAGAATCCTGATGCCAGACCTTTGTTGAAGTTTAGAATTGGCAGTAAGATGAAATTAATGAAATTGAGAGTACATGGGTGAGAAACCGTTGAAGCTCTTGCTGCTTTTAATTAGTCGCGTCTTCATGCTCAATAAGCATCATTCATGTGTTGACATACTAATCTGGCAGGCATTTCAGAGAAAACACTTTCAAGGTTTTAAAATGTGACCTAAAAAGTACTGGGAAAGGCATATTTGTGTCTCACTAAGAGCTGCATAGCCTATAGTCCTTACATCATTGAGAAAGGACTCTGGCTTTACATGGGATTCCATGGAAGTGATAACAGTCTACTGTCAGGCTATACAATACAGAACCAAAAATCTATTATCAATCCATTGTTGCTCAGTTTTGGGAAAGGTTACTTAATGCGCATGAGGCCATGTACCTGATAGCATCTTAGCCCTAGGTGCAAGAGAGTTTGACACTAATTCCCTGGCCAACATTTGATGTCAGTTTGTGGAAAGAGAGTTGGCCTTTTGGCTCTAGGCATGTTTGGACAGCATCTGATTCTTGCGTCTTGTTTTTCAAAGGTCACCATGCAGTATGACTATGTGACAGCATCAGAACAAACACTCTACCATTTTGGGGTGGGTTTTTTTGCATTTTATTTAGCTCAAATTATACTTTCACCTTTATAAATGCAGTATTGTCATGCTCTGGGTAGAAATTGCAAATATTGCAGGTGGTATTCAACTAAATATGTGCACTAGGTCAACGGGCTTTCTCTCCCCCACCCCTGCATGTATTCTGAACCATCTCCAAAACTGCTCCAAAGGCTTGAAGAACCCCCAGAACAAATTTAGAGGGTGTTGGGAGGAGGTTGAGAAGGGGGGCGAATGCTCCATTGCACAAGGAGAACTGGCAGAACATTCACCTTAATGCTATGTTGAATACAACCCTTAATGTCTGCTTGAGGAACTTAACCAATTGTAGAGGATAGTGGTTCAGTTCAGAACTATGAGAACTGGAATAAACTTTGAGCTTCCATGTTCTTGGTCACTTCTGGCATATTTATTTAATTCGTTATTTGTATTTGGCTTTTGAAAGAAGTACCCAAAGTGGCTCAAATCACTGATAAAACATGACAGGAGCAGACCTGGTGGTGTCTTCATCTGCCCCCCTTCCCCTCCCGAGTCTTTGCATAGGGCAGTTGTCCCTTTTGGCAAACCATAGTTTGCCATTACGTTTGAAATAACAAACCATAGTTTCATCTTTTATATATAGTTTCCCTGCTATTAATTTTCAACATTATATCAAAACAACCACTATTATCCTCCTGGCAGCAATTATTAGCAAAAATAGCTGTCTCCTCCCGCACTGTCTACTTCTGTTTGAATAACACCCAGCCTATGAACATCTGCTCAGCCATGGATCATGTTCCTCCTCAGAGACATCTAGTTTTACAAAGGCAGCTGTTGAAGCAGCTTGTTAAAAAGCGAAATATTAGGTTTTAAGGGTTAAGATGCCCGATCCCTTATCTGCAAACCAGGAAGCTCTAAAACTGGTGAGCTCATGCATCCTTCGGCTTTTAATTTTTAAATTGCACCAAGTTTAGAATGACAGGCCACTCTTTGCAGGCTTTGAAATTGGCTTCAAAGGAATACAAATCCGAACACAGTATTATTATTATTATTATTATTATTATTATTATTATTTAGATTTTGATTCCATCCTCCAGTCCAGAGGTTCATGATAGACTATAAAATGTATAATCAGTATAAAAGCCATGAAACAAATATATTAAAAAAACCAAAGTACTAAAACAAAAAAGAACCAGAAATTACAAGCAGTCTAAAAGCTCTCAACCACAATATACATAAAAGAGGAGCTTTTGACTGTGTGTTTTTGGGAAGAAAGGATGGCAGAAAATGAGTTTATTTGTACACATTGCAGGATGTTGCAGTCGCTCTGCTCACTGTGTGCCTATGCATTTTCCTTCAGTTCAATCACATAAACTCAGACAGGAAGGGAGTGAATCCACTAAGAGACTTACTTATTTTTAGTTCTTACTTTCCGTAGTGTCCCTATCGCCATGCATGGCTTGGAACTTCCCTGAGGTGACGGCAGAAAAAAACAAACACGTTTTCTCTTATGTGGAATAAAAAAATGATAGTTTGGCACAATTGGAATCCGTGGATAAGAGTCTGTGAACAAGGGAGTCTGTTTTCCAGGGAGTGATAGAGCAAGTTTTCTTCCTTGGTTATTTGGAAAGAGATCACGACAGGACTTCGGCGGTTGTCTGGCTCTTCCTTTTGGCTAGGTATAGTAGCAATGAACTGAGTGATTTGATAAGTGCTGCCATATCTCATTTTCTTTTGATTGTTATGTGTGTATCTCTTGCTGAGCCGTAAATCTGAAAATTAAATTTCCTGAGCCAGCCTAAAAGCAACAACAACCCATAGTAGAAATGTGGTTGGTTTGTTTTTTTAATACAAATTGCACGGTGCTGGAACGGTTACATAACATCAGATTCGAACGCTTTTTGAAAGGATCAGGAAGATTTCTTAAAACCAAAATACGATTAAAGGCCTTGACTCAAATATACCACTCGTCTGAAGTTTATATCCTTGTGTACGTAGCTTTTAAAGAGAATGCCAGCATTATACCTACATTTTTTAATATACACTAATGAGAATTCTGTTTGCAGCTCAGGAAGCAGATTAGACAGTACAGTTTAATAAGCTTTGTGACTGGAAGGATGAAGTCTACTCCACATTTTCAAAAAATTCTGATATATTATGGTGGTGTCTAATGGCTACGGTGTTGCAGTGGTGCTGATGATGAAATGATCTTTTCGCTTTTATTTGTGTGTATTTAAATTTGGAATTTTATAGTATTGTACCATGCCATGAGATTGGTGTCAACGCGGAATGGGCTAGAACTATACGAAATAAAGCCTAATCTAAATCATTTATTTTGGATATTTGTCTAAACAGTACTAGGCACTTCAGCTGGTTTTGAAATGTACTAGGGGATGTTTGTGTGTGTTTAATGATGCAATTCCTGTTCCTGTGGATATTTGAAATGAATGACTCAAATGTACTGTTGACAGGACATTTTGTTTGATCATTAGCATATTGGACATAGTGTGTGCTAATTACAATTTAAATACTACTAGAAGTAGCTACTTTACAACAGTAGCTGTGGTTTGAGGAGCAGTAGGAGTGCTGTGTCAGTAAAGTATAACTTATACTTTCCCCTTCTTCTTCTTCTTCTTCTTCTTCTTCTTCTTCTTCTTCCTCTTCCTCTTCCTCTTCCTTTTCTTCTTCCTTTCAAGCGTAGCATGTCAGCGAATGTTTTACAGTTCATTTGCGAAGGAGATTAAACTTGATATAAGACCTGAAATATTGCAGTAAAAATTCAAGAGGAACTTCTGATGTTAAGGCTAGCCACTCGAAATTACTGGGTTGATTTATGGGATGCTGTTTTGTCAGTTTATTACACAGTAATCAACTCCAGAGATCTTTGCTAGGATTTAGTGATTTCTCCCTAGGCAAGCCCTGTACAGATATAAAACCCAGAGAGTTAATAAAGTGAGGAATATTTGGTTTTATGGGATGATCATGTGATTTCAAGTAGTAAAGTGTTTAGAGACCCTCAGAAGCATTAAAAACACAGCCAAGAAGCAAGCAGCTGCTCTGTAGACGCTTAACTGACACGCTCTGTGTAGACTGCTCTGATTCATCTATTTGTTGTTGTTGTTGTTTAGTTGTTTAGTCGCGTCCGACTCTTCGTGACCCCATGGACCAGAACATGCCAGGCACTCCTGTCTTCAACTGCTTCCCGCAGTTTGGTCAAACTCATGTTAGTAGCTTCGAGAACACTGTCCAACCATCTCGTCCTCTGTCGTTCCCTTCTCCTTGTGCCCTCCATCTTTCCCAACATCAGGGTCTTTTCCACCAACATGGCTTTTTTTCTCTCTCTCTCTAAATGCAAGGTGGGTGGTGGGAGATCATGATGTTGCAGCACAACAAAACTGATTGCATTCAGCAAAAGTTAAGCAGCTCACCTGCTGTTGTTGCTCCCATGTTGTACAGTGGTACCTCGGGTTAAGTACGCTTCAGGTTAAGAACGGACCTCCAGAACGAATTAAGTACTTAACCCAAGGTACCACTGTAATAGGATTGCCATAGAGAACACAAGAAAAAAAGGAAAGCGGGTGGCGCTGTGGGTTAAACCACTGAGCCTAGGGCTTGCCGATCAGAAGGTCAGCGGTTCGAATCCCCGTGATGGGGTGAGCTCCCGTTGTTCGGTCCCTGCTCCTGCCAACCTAGCAGTTCGCAAGCACGTCAAAGTGCAAGTAGATAAATAGGTACCGCTGCAGCGGGAAGGTAAACGGTGTTTCCGTGCGCTGCTCTGGTTAACCAGAAGCGACTTAGTCATGCTGGCCATATGACCCGGAAGCTGTACGCCGGCTCCCTTGGCCAGTAAAGCGAGATGAGTGCCACAACCCCAGAGTCGTCCGCGACTGGACCTAATGGTCAGGGGTACCTTTACCTTTACACAAGAAAAAGGAGGAAAACAGTCACTCTCTTATCGAGAAATACACCCAAACACACTAGATTTAAGCAAACAGAGACACATTTACCCTTTCCATACCATTTCACATAGAATCGGACTGCAGGCCAGCCCTACTGTTCAGTAGAGCAAGGCAACCACCTTAGGCTGCAGCTGTGAGGCATGGGGGGAGAGCAAACAACGATGAGACACAGCTGTTTGTGCCACGTGGCCTACCCTGCATCCTTTAAGCTAGCCTACTGCCCTTAACTGGATGATGCTGTGTCATTTTCAGGATTTAACTGCCTTCCTGCTTGGCTCCTCCTGTACGTGGAACCGGTGGTGGGAGGCATCTTGCCCTATGCCTCAGGCAGCAAAATGTTTTGGGCTGTGTTTGAATTGGTAGCAGGGGAAAGTGGAATTGTGCCCACTAGCCTCACCCGCGCAACCTCATCTTGGTCCAAAGGCGTGAGCAGAGGAATCCGCTATAAAGCTGCATATATAATGTTTTAAGTGCATTGTGCAAATGTGACACAAGATGGCAATGGTGAACTAATGAGAAATTCCATATATATATATATATATTTTAAAAAATTCCATATATATTTAATAGCATTTTCACAGCATTTTTAAAATATATGTCTAGATTTATCCTGTGTCTACTCTGCGTGCAGATTGAATTTATATGTGCATAGGATTTGTAACACTTACAGCTGAACTATTCAGACATCCGAGGGGCACAGTGTTGATTGATATGGAGAATTACTGTACAAAACGGGCTGGTGTCTTTGGTGACTGTAAGGCTGAAGACAGACACAAGTTTGGGTTGTTGTTTTTTTAAAAAAGAAATAATAGTAGTTTGATAGTACCATTGCCACCCCTGTCACTTGAATACACTTTTTTTCTGTCCTGGGGCAGCCTCTAAAAAATACAAAAACCCTGGTTCTGTAGGTTCTATAGATTTGAGGAGTATGAAAAATGATTCTGAAGTTGCTGTGATTTTCATAACTTCAACAATAAACAATTTCTGATAAGCATGGATTCAATTATCCTGAGACAGATCTAAAGCCAAACCATCGTTTCTATAGTGAGATGATGTGGGGTCTTGGGCTGCCATTTTATTATTTCTGTCGCGTCTTCTGTTTTCCATGCTTTTCGTTCAGAGGTTTGTAGTTTTAGCAGGTATTCCTCTGCTGGTTGGATCTACATTTCTCTGGAGTTAGAAGCTGGCACTGTTTACAACTTATTGCTGACAATTTTTTTAAAGGGCGTCGTCAAAGTAGTGTAACCCTGAATGCTTTTAAGTATTTCTAATGTTTTATTTTTGGGAAGTGACCTGTAATCAGATTTTATGCAATCTCAGTGCACAATGTTGCACACAAGGTTTATTGATCTACTCTTAATGTTTTGCTTCTGGTGGATATTGCATTTTGTGACCACTCCCAACTGCAATACCTAGAGGAAATGTATATCTATGGCAATTTGCTCTGCAGAATGCGGTTCCACAGAAGGAATAGGAGCCTGTTAGATATTATTCACAATTTCATGAGCAATGAGCAACACATTTCCCCTTATACACCAGGAATTGGAAACCTGAGGCCTTCCAGATGTTGTTGCACTACAACTCAACAACTTTCACTTTTTGGAAATATGGCAACCCTAACTACAATATCCCTAGACCATTGGTTGTGCTGCTTTGGGCTGATGGGATCTGGAGTCCAATAACATCTGCAGGGCAACAGCTTCTTCAACCCCATAGTCGCCTTTGACTGGACGTAACCATCCAGGGGTCCTTTACCTTTTTTTACCTCATAAATTACGAAGGGAAATGGCTAGATTCAGGAGTATTGCACAAAAAAATAGTGTGGTCGGAGGACATGCTTTGTTTGATCACAGTAGGGAGACCCATTTTTCAGCCTCTTAACAAATGTTAACATGAGATTGGACAGCTCCCACAAGACAAAAGGAAGACAAATAGGAAGTTGCCTTATACTGAGTCAGGCCATTTCATTGACTGTCTACATTGACTGGCAGCAGTTTCTCCAGGGTTTCGGGCAGAATTCTCTCCCTACCCGGAGATGGCAGGGATTAAATCTTGGAGCTTTTCCTACTGAGCTGCAATCTTTCCCAATCAGGAAATGTAAGCAACAAGAACAAAAATACACCACACTCAGTAGCCCAGTCTTTAGAGCCAAAACTCCGCAAGAGGGTCAGGGAGAAGGCAAGGGAACTCCGCGACTAAACTAGTAAATCCCATAGGCTTCTCTTTTAGCTGTTCGGTTTAATCTGATAGGGATATTTAGGTTTTGTCTAATCATGCGGAGCTCTGTGAGGCGCGCCCCATGCTGAGTTTTAATTAAAATGTAAAGCTTAGGGAGAGAACTCCAGGAAATAAATTCTAATTCAGGACTCTTAGGGGTCTATACAAGCTAAACCTGGTTACTTTTAAGTCTAACAGTATACTTGCCGGGGAAATTTGTGTGTGTAAGCAAAGGCCAAGATTGAAGGAAGGATTTTTAGCAGCTTGATTTTTTTTAAAAAAGTATAAACTATTTAAACACATGACTCTTCAGTCTTTTGATAGCTAAATCGATTCTGCATAGTCTGCACATACAGCAGATTGTGGTGGTGGATTCTACCGCTTCAGACTATGGGTGGAGAATGTGTGTGTGCGTGTGTTAAAAAAGAACCTTAGCTTATTGAGGAGAAAAGTTATTGCTCAGCTACTTCTTGCTGGGCTAGCTTTCTACTTGGATGGAATTTGGCTTAGTGGTGGGTTTTTACCATATGAACCCCCGCTTGGAGTGAAATAGTCTGGCCTATTCTGCTTCTTTAGGATTCTACAACATTCTGCTGCATACAGAGATCAAGCCTGCCTTAAAGGGAACCTTAATTTCTTAATCCAGTGGAGCGGTGCATAGATAGATAGATAGATAGATAGATAGATAGAATGGCATCTCCATACTTTGTTCTTAAACACATTTTTCAAAGCACAATTGAAAACATATAAATAGCATATTCCGTATTAGTTCTAGCTTTTTGATAATTGATTTTTCGTGACTGAGAAAAGATCGTGGCAAAATACATTTAAAGGAATAATCCTTTGTAGGAAGGTTGTCTTTTAAAATGTTTGTATTTATGTCAGAAATGCTCATTTTTATTTTTATAATATTTGTTAGATTTGATCGAAACTTGGTGTTGTTGTTTTTAACATGTGACTATTAGGAACATTGACTGCTCTTCTGAGAATAGCACAGTAAGTACTGGTGAAAACCTACACATATATTTCCGGAATTTGCAATTCACCCAGTCATGCTAATTCTCAGGTCATATGTGACTGAGGTTATTTCAGGGACTTAATTTCTAATCTCTCAGCTACTGTTCCCATCTCACTCTCCTTGGCTTTTTAAAAATATATAATCTTTCTACCACAAAGGATTAATCTGCGCATACTGTACTTGTAGCGACACTGTTTTGTCTTGTTTCAAGTAACTTTTTCATTTTGTAATGGAAAATATTTTTAAAAATATACTGATAATGGTGGCTATTATAATATTTTCATGCTTGGTTTAGGAAGTGTACTATATATACATATACAGTGGTACTTCATAAGTCGAACGGAATCCGTTCCGGAAGTCCGTTCGACTTCCAAAACGTTGGAAACCAAAGCACGGCTTCTGATTGGCTGCAGGAAGCTCCTGCAGCCAATCGGAAGTCCCGTCGGACGTTCGGCTTCCAAAAATAGTTCGCAAACTGGAACAGTCACTTCCGGGTTTGTGGCATTCGGGAGCCAAAACGTTCGAGAACAAAGCTGTTCGAAAACCAAGGTATATATGTTAAGGGGAATGTAAACTGACCAATTAATGTACATAATAACCAGCTATTGTGCACATTCACTAGGCCTCATAGATAATGTGCACATAACCCTTCCATGGAGGGAGAATTGTGCACATGTCCCAGTCAATATGCAGGCAACATCTTTGTAGGCCCCCTTAAACATATTCCCAGTGCTCAACTTTATCACCCTCGACACACAAGGTTCTAAACTGTGTGGGGAGCATCTGTGAGCAGAATCTCTCGTGTAGAAGTTCCTCCTCCATCTCACACAGGGGGCGGGGGCAAACATGTGCCCGCGCTCTCCTCCTGCAATTGTAGTTGGGATGAGACACCCCGGGCAGGGCTATAGATATCAATGAAGCTTGAATTGCAAATCTCTTTGTGTGTGTGATTTTCTAATTCTAGTTTGCTGGCAGATCAGAGAGACTATGGTTTCCTTAACCATGGTTTGGGATGATGTCTGAACTAAGCCAGGCACTTTATAGCTGTGATAGGCAGATGTACACTTGGAAAATAGCAGTATTGGGAAAATAGCACAATGCTAAGCAATCTTAATTCTAGTTCTGATTTTTGAGCTTCAGGTGCTGTAATTTTGACAAAATATTTATATGGAAATCCTTGCAGAGCGGATGATGATCTAAGGAAACAGACAGAAAAGCCAAACTGCATCATTTAGGCTCCACCTTACTGCTGCTGCTGCCCCCCACCTGCCCCCACAAAAGCTTGTCAAAGGACTAGGCTATACTTGTACATGTAGAGAACTCCCCACCCCCATCCCGTATCACCTACATAGCTTAGCTCCTTAGTTCGAAACTACAGGCAGAACAGGGGGGGAAATTAAATTAGTCATAGAGAAATAAATTTCTTTTTGGGAGCTTGGCTGCTGAGAATTTTACACTTAATTTGTCCCAGAGATAGTTCTCCTCTCGGCTTCTCTCGGTACTATTTAAGTCTCTAGCTCATTATAAAACTCTTTTCCCTGCACCTCTTTCAGATGGGTCAATTTCTTCATCTGTTTGAAGCCCACAACAATTTCCAGAGTTTACAGCTTCTGTTTGAGGGAAATCATGAACTGAAGCTATGTTGCCAGGTTATCAGTTTGAAATTCTCATTTAAGAGCCTCAAAATTCTCAGTTACTGTTCAGGTTCTTGGTTGTCCTCAGCATTAGGCTTTCCTCCTCTGTCACCACCTTATTTTTACATATTCTTTCTCTCGCCTCAGGGCGGTACCTAGGTGCAGCTCCAACTGCCCCTCAAATCTGCTGCCCCTCACATCGAACTTATTTTAAAAGAGTAGGAAGCTTCTTCCCTTTCCTTTGCCAAAATAAAACCCCCACAGTGTTTCCAATGCCACTTGCCCATGCGCTGCCTGAATGTTTCTCTCTCCTCACCACTTACAGGCCAAATAGCAGCTTTTAATGGGGTCTTGTTTGAAAAATACCATGAGGAAACGTTAGGCTCCCCCCACCTCAGCGCCCCATCATAATTGAAAGAAGATCGATACTCGTGTCAGCAAAATGGAGGCGTGTAGGAATTGCTGAGACTATTGTCAGATCTATAGTGCAATGGAAGCAAGTATATGCAGGTGGCGCTGTGGTCTAAACCAATGAGCCTCTTGGGCTTGCCGATCGGAAGGTCGGCAGTTCAAATCCCCGTGACGTGGTGAGCTCCCATTGCTCTGTCCCAGTGCCTGCCAACCTAGCAGTTCAAAAGCACGCCAGTGCAAGTAGATAAACAGGTATTGCTGTGGCGGGAAGGTAAATGGCGTTTATGTACGCTGTTTCTGTCACGGTGTCCCATTGCGCCAGAAGCGGTTTAGTCATGCTGGCCACATGACCCGGAAAGCTTCCTGTGGACAAACGCAGGTTTCCTCAGTCTGAAAGCGAGATGAGCGCCGCAGCCCCATAGTCGCCTTTGACTGCGTTTAACCGTCCAGGGGTCCTTTACCTTTACCTATATCACTATAACTGCCAGGACTTCCCCAGAGAATAGTGGGAATTGTAGTTTAGTGAAGGTGGTCAGAATTCTCTGTTAGAAATCCCTAGTCCAGACCCTGCTGCCTTGACCTTCTGTTTTTCGTAGCTTCATTCATGTTTACAGTATCTCCGTTAGCAACCATGATGTGTTCTCCAGCTCCAAACAGCACTCTAGATCCACTTGATCCTACTGGCTGACCATGATTCCCTTTCAAAAAAAACCCTGATGTTTACGTAGTTACGATTGAAAAACAAAATGAAATGCAACAGTGCATCTTGATGGAGAGCTCTGTACTGCTTTCCACACTTCAGCCTTGACTCATGCTGCCTCCAGAGAAAGATGAGAAAATAAAGCGATGCTTACACCATTACTGTTAATGGAATGCAAACAAACAAACAAGAACATCTTAAGAGGGTTCACCTCAATTTGCATTGCACCAATTCCAGAGCTAACGTTCTTGGATGAAATGTTTATGTATGAAAAGTAAGAATGCAGCCCTGGGACAATGGGCACTATGCCATTGGTTCATTGCTGGATGTACCACTTTTTATTTTTATTAATATTTTATTAGAGTAATTCCATTTATAAAAAGAGAGTGAGAAAAGTGGGTGAGATTGAAAAGAAAGAAATACTGTTACATTACCATATAGTAATATAAAGGTAAAGGGACCCCTGACCATTAGGTCTAGTCGTGTCCGACTCTGGGGTTGCGGCGCTCATCTCGCTTTATTGGCCGAGAGCCGGCGTATAGCTTCCAGGTCATGTGGCCAGCATGACAAGGCTGCTTCTGGCGAACCAGAGCAGCGCATGGAAACGCCGTTTACCTTCCCGCCAGAGCGGTTCCCATTGATCTACTTGCACTTCGACGTGCTTTCGAACTGCTAGGTGGGCAGGAGCTGGGACCGAGCAACTGGAGCTCACCCCGTCGCAGGGATTTGAACCGCCGACCTTCTGATCAGCCAGCTCTAGGCTCAGTGGTTTAACCCACAGCGCCACCTGGGTCCCATATAGTAATATACAGATGTGTATATTCTTATTACCCTAATGCACATATAAATGTCAATAACCTAATATATTCTTTGTAAACTCATTCCAAATATCATTGTATTTATCCAAAGAAAGTCTATAAGCTGTCTGCTCATATGTTGACAGTGTTGTCATGTCAATCCATTGATTAAGGGGAATTGTACAGTATCTCGGTTCTTCCTTAATGACCGCCCTACCTCTGTGGCAGACTTCACATGCTACATTGTGCTGTTCACTGAAAAAAAGTGGTATCAGGAATAATTGACTTTTTTTATCTCATGCATTTTTATACGGCCCTTCATTGTATCAGATGTCAGGGTCATGTGCAGCCCCAAATAGCAAAACACCTGTTAAAGCTTTGAGACAGACTAAAACTTGCCCAGTTCTTAGCATAGCAGGTATGTTATTCGAATATATGAATTTGGGATGGGAGCAGATAAAAAACTACCACAGGGTTCTTGTCACCTGTCACGGCCAGTTGGTGACCCACAGGATAATTCTGTCTGCTTCCCAAGTTTGTCATTTATGCAGCTGATCAGGAACTATTGAGTGTGGGTCTCTACCTCCACCTATTTATGAGCAGTGATAACAAAGCTGAGAAGTGTGCAGGAATGGCCAGGACTCCCCCAATGCTTTCTGGTTGTTTTTCTTTTTTTAATCATCCTGCTAACTTACAAAGCATGATGCTCCAGGCCTTCCTGCTTCACAACTGCACAAGTCTGTACATTTTGTTGGCTGTGGGTGGGATGGAATAAGATTAAATAAAACATAAGCAGTGCATAACTCTTGCACACAACAGCGTGCAAGCCAAAGTTACCTTGCTTTCTCCTTTCCATATGCTGCCCCATATGGTTTTAATTTTATTTATTTTTTTGCTGCTGTTGTGCCTAGAAATTTCTTTAACTAAAATTCAAGTTAAAAATTAAATAAATGAGCAAATGATATAATTACTCCAACTGCAAAGAGGAAGCATAATTTCCTCAGCGTTATTTCAATGCGCCAAATTCAAAGGAGACACTTTAAACCCCACCCGATAAACCAGGCTCATGGATTGTTGGGGGCAAAATAAACCATGGTTGAGCAATCCATGAGCAGTAAGCCACAGAACAAATCTTGGCTGCAGAATGTGGCTGCTTTGTTCCTCCTCCAGTCCTGCTGTTGCCATGCTGCTAGAAACTAAGCCATGGTTTGGTTTAGCATTACATCCAAACCCAGACTCATAGTTTATGTCACCCCAGCCATTGAGTCTGGGTTTAGATGTAATACTCGGCCAAACCATGGCTTAGCTTATAGCAGCACAGCAGCAGTAGCACTGGAGGAGGAACAATAGCAGCCACAATCTTCTCTCCAGGGACCAGCATGTTTGCCCCATGGTTTGGCTTAGAATTACATGTGGGCCAGGTCAGTTCCTGGATGAGGTACACGCAGGCAACTTGTTCACTTAGTAAGAATTTGAGTCCTGGTCTTCCCGGGCCTTTTAATCTCTATAGCATGCCAGTTTTCCGACTCTTTATTTATTATTCTCTATTCACTTTATTATTTATTTTCTGTTAGCTGTTTCTTTGTTTTGGCCGTTTATCACCGTTTTGCTTCTGTTGCTTGCTTCTGTTGGTGGGGTTCAATACTGTTGGTAAAGAAGTCATTCTTTGTTAAAAAAATATACCTTTTCCCGTCTATAAGACGCCCCCTATCGTGGGGGACTTCGATTTAAGAAAATGGGGAGAGATCTATCCGTGTATAAAAAGGTAAAGGGACCCCTGACCATTTGGTCCAGTCGTGTCCGACTCTGGGGTTGCGGCGCTCATCTCACTTTATTGGCCAAGAGCCAGCGTACAGCTTCCAGGTCATGTGGCCAGCATGACAAAGCCGCTTCTGGCGAACCTGAGCAGCGCACAGAAACGCTGTTTACCTTCCCACCGGAGCGGTACCTATTTATCTACTTGCACTTTGACGTGCTTTCGAACTGCTAGGTGGGCAGGAGCTGGGACCGAGCAACGGGAGCTCACCCCGTCACAGGGATTCGAACCGCCAACCTTCTGATCAGCAAGCCCTAGGCTCTGTGGTTTAACCCACAGCGCCACCTGGGTCCCTGGACATAATATTTAGGGGAAAAACCTAGTCTTATACATGGAAAAATACGGTAGTTACAGTAGATGTGGTAGCATGTTTCGCTTCACCACCTATTGCCCTGAGTAATTTCCCATTCGGCAAGTGTGCATGTCCCGTTTCCATGTCGGACGTACCAAACATCTGCACAGCATGTACACAAAACTCTTAGGCAAATGGGAGGAGGTTCCTTCTGTAGCAAGTGGGGATAGGATACCCTCCTATCCTAGCCCTCTTTGAATGTTTGTGGAAGTCAGTTTGCATTTCAAACTGGATGCCATGCTGGCAGTGCTACACTTCCCCAGAATATCAAAGCCACCAGTGACTCGTTTTAATATTTAATTATGAATTTAGCAAATAGCAAATCAAATGCCTCAAGGGACAGAAATATTCCGGTTGTTGCTGTCGACGTTAAAGTTAAGGTGATTGCGATTTCTCTTAATATTTCGAGTGGTGCTTTGCTTTTAAATAAATGATGTGGCAGCTTATAATGCTTGGCACTTCGGTTTTGTTGTAAAAATGGATGTGAAAGCCACTGTGGTGCTCTGCGGCAGTTGTGTTGGGGGAGAGAGGTTCGAATCCCCGCTGAGCCTCAAATGTTTCTTGGCTGGCTTGGGCAAACCCACTATGTCGGATACCCCATGGAGTCTGCTAGGGAGGTGAAATGCCACATCTGGTATCCCGAGCTTCTTGGAGTAAGGGAACAGTGGCTTAGCTGTATCCCTCCAGATGTTGTTTGACCACAACTTCCACCAGCCCCAGCCGGCATCAGCATCTGGAAGGCCACAGATGAACCACCTGCTGGGGTAAGGCCTGGATAAAAACGTAACAAATAAATAGGAAACAAATTGCAACCACCTCCCCGCCACTGTGCCCCTCCCATTCTAACATCTGGTAAGCCCCATCGGCCTCCCCTGCCATCTGCTAGGCCAGTGGTGGCTAACCTTGGCACTCCAGATGTTTTGGAACTACAACTCCCATCATCCATAGCTAACAGGACCAGTGGTCAGGGATGATGGGAGTTGTAGTCCCAAAACATCTGGAGTGCCAAGGTTAGCCACCACTGTGCTAGGCCATCTGTGGCCTAGGGCCCTCGTATTTATGGGGGCGCCTCTCCTGGTATGCCCCGCAGAGGACCTTAAGAGTCCATGCATAACCATAGTTTAGAGGCCCCGGGCCCTAAGGAAGTCAGACTATCCTCCACCAGGGCCAGGGCCTTTTCAGTGATGGCTCCGACCTGGTGCAATGCTCTGTCCCACGAGACTAGGGCCCTACAGGACTTAACCTCCTTCCGCCGGGCCTGTAAGACAGAGCTATTCCGCCTGGCCTTTAATTTGAACTCAGCTTGGTCTTTTATTTCCCTTCTCTTCCCCCCTCCCCTTTTTATAAAGATTATTACCCGCTCTGGGGACCCCACAGCTAACTCTCCCCTGGCCTCCTCGCTGGCCCAAGTAGGACCAATTTAGCCAGCTAGCCCTGGTGACTATATAATGTTTATTGGATGGATTTCCCCCAAATTGATTTTTGAACTTTGAATTTTATTGTTATTCATGCTTTTATACTGTATTTTATGCTGCTTTTATGTTGTGTTACAATTAAGTGTTTTAAATTTGTTGTAAGCCGCCCTGAGCCCGGGTTTCTGAACCGGGAAGGGCGGGGTATAAATAAAAAATTATTATTATTATTGCTACTGTGCATTTCAGTCTAGATAAGGGAGTTCCAAGTATGCAACATGGAAATCTTGTGTGTTCTGATGCCTGGTAAACGAATTAGGCACAGAACAGACCCATAAAAGCTGAGCTTCCTTCAGCTTTTTTAAAGAAAGCCTGGACTGGGGGGGAAAACACAATCGACAAACAAGTCGGGAAAATGGGTCTCACATGAAACAGCGGGCAGGCATGTGCTCTGCCACTCCTGCTATTTAATGGTATCTTCAAAGGGATTGTAAAACAGGGAAGATCTTCTTTGCTTCCAGCCACTACGGATCCCATGACACGTTTGCTGCAAGAGCAGAAATTAATTTCTCCCCCCCCCCCTTCCCTCTCGTGGCCAGAACTAATTTCTGTTTGGATAACTTACTCTGCCAAAGCTAACATCTCCCTGGCAATCTCAGTTGGTTACAGTATTCCGCCGAATCTCCTGCCCCTAGAATTGTGCAGCATTGCTAGTTGTTGTCAGTTGCTGGAAATCTGCCGAATAAAGAGGCTGTAATTCAAGACAGGAGTGAGGAAATCCTTCTGTACATTCATAAGATTCTTCTAGCATTGGGATAAAAGGTGCTAAATCTTTTTATTGTTACTATTTGAGGAAATTGAAAGATTAACAACAACAACAACAACAACAACAAAAATAGAATCACTTCATGGTGCATTTTGAAAAGCTACCATTTTGGTAACTCTCTGCATTTTTTTGTTTTTGCAAGATAGTTACATGCAATAATCGAGGCAGCGCTGATCTTCTCAACTCTTAGATGTATATTTATTTATTTAACACACATTTTTATCCTGCCTTATTTCCAAGGAGCTCGAGGCAGAATATATTGTTTTCTCACTGCAAGGTAGCTTTGGCTGAGAGAACCTGGCCCGAGATCACACAGTAAGGAACTTGAATGAGGTTTCCCTAGCCTTAGTCCTACACTGAGATGCGGGTGGCACTGTGGTCTAAACCACATCCATCAGTGGACCCTCTCTGACAAGAGCACCCTGGAAGTTAAGCAAGAAAGTCAAGAAGGGAGAATCAATTCTTGGGAGCTTTAGCTCTTTCTCACTTTATTCGTTTTGTTACAATGCTGTGCTGCGTTTCTCAGGATTAAGTCCCACTGTGTTCAACAGGGTTTACTCCCAGGTCAGGGATGCGGGTGGCACTGTGGTCTAAACCCCTGAGCCTCTTGGGCTTGCCAATCAGAAAGTGGGTGGTTCTAATCCCCACGACTGGGTGAGCTCCCGTTGCTTTGTCCCAGCTCCTGCCAACCTAGCAGTTTGAAAGCACGCCTGTGCGAGTAGATAAATAGGTACCACTGCGGCGGGAAGGTAAACAGCGTTTCTGTGTGCTCTGGCTTCCGTCACGGTGTTCCGTTGTGCCAGAAGCGGTTTAGTCATGCTGGCCACATGACCTGGAAAGCTGTCTGTGGACAAATGCCGGCTCCCTTGGCCTGCAAGTGAGGTGAGCGCCGCAACCCCATAGTCGCATTTGACTGGACTTAACCGTCCAGGGGTCCTTTACCTTTTACCTAGTCCTACACTCTGACCACAGCACTGCACTAGCTCTCTATATGAACAAGAGTTCATACAACAAGACTGATGCCTTGAAGATCAACTCATGTCAACTGGACATTTACTGTTATTCACAGAACAGGTCTATTTCCTTCAGCTTCAGATTTATAGCAGGAGGGGTGGAGAGCAATTAAACTAGGCAGAAGCGTGGTATGGATTGATTTAGACAGGGAGCAAAGTTGTCAGGCTGTTCAGATTTTTAAATGAATAAAGGCTGTGGGCCATTTTCTATTTCTTGAGTGTTTGAGAGTGCTTATGAAAATTTTAAACTTAAAAAACAAAACAAAAAACAACTCATGTCTTGGCCTGAAAACATCATGAATAAAATATGGTCCTTTATTGCTAGGACACTCCTTGATTACTCGAAAGCCTGGAAGAACGTAGCAGCGGTTCATTCACTTTGTCCTTTGCTAATTGCTGTAGTAAACTTGTTGGCATCTTCGGAGGCGCAGTGTAAAACATCAGCCGTGAGGACAGTTCTTAAGAAGAGCGACTTGTAGTGCACTTCAAAATGTCAGACGTTCCAAAGCGAGCAGGGCAAGAGGAATGGATTTGAGCGAGAGAGTGAATGTGTAACCTATGCATCCTGTGCGGTGTAATTAAATAAAACCTATTTATGAGCACGAGCTCATGGCCGCTAATGGATGTTAAATGCGTTTAAAGCCTGACCCACTTTGTATCCGGTTTCCCCAAAACACTATTACACTGAGCAAATAGTAAATCTGAATGCGTATGCCTATTATCAATGAGTTACACATATCAAAATTCCTGAGTTTCTGCATGCAAATTATTCGCCCGAGACCATCTGTCTAGGCTAAATATATTTCAGAAGAATAAATCGCAAACAGACCTTCGAACCATAGCAACCTTCTTTTGCAGGAGGGGAAGGGCACCTATGGTGACTACTACTTTCCCAGGAGGGAAATTGGAAGAGAGAATCAATACATCCAAACAGTGTGATTTCTTGTATGCCTATCAGTTGTTTCATAGGGGATGGGGTGGGGGGGGGGGGGAGAAAGAGAGAGAGAGAGAAATCTATGCTGTATTGGCTGTCTAATTTGGATTGCCAATGATAACGCAGAGCCACTCGCTTAAAAGAAAGGTAGGATGCAGAGGCAGAAACATTAGTGCTAATCTGCAGCAGAAAGACTAGATAAATCAGCAGAGCTCGCCTCTCGTACATCACTAAGGGAGAAGCTGAGTGCTACTCGACCATGTGCCTGAACAGTCACATCATTAAGAATGGAGCATGGATGCAAAATGCACTTTTAAGGCTGCTTGCTGGGTTGGACTGATAAGAACACTACAGTGTAAGTTTTTGAAATTTCATATAGGTGGGGGGGGGCTGCAGGCTCAGCATTATTTTCTAATTGAGTCTTATTCTTTTTACTTTTGCTATATTTCAGCTCATGCCTTCTTGATATATAATTGGCATTGCTTGACTAACAAATGGGAGTTTTCCATTTTAACATTTGTATGTGCTTAGCCAGAGGAGTTTGGATATCCCCCCCCCCATTAACACTCAATTTTTTAATGCTGCAAATTAGCGGGGGAAATACTTAAAGCAAGAGTAATGCCTCTCTCTCTCTCTCTCTCTCTATATATATATCTATATCTATCTATTTATCTATCTATATACTGCAGCAATGTTATAAGTGTTTTATTCTTGGCAATGCTTGCTAATGAAAGGATGCTTTCTGTAAAAAAAAAAAAATTAGGTTCTGAAAATATAGTATAGGTATTTTCCTTGATATATATACAAAACTGAGCAGTTGTATTTAACATCACTTTTGCATCTGCAAAAGAGAGAAGGGAGGGAAATGACACAGGAACTATTGATTGCCAACATGAAATCTGCACTTAAGAAGTTTTTGAACAAATTTGATTTCACGTTGGTTCCTATCCCCCAAAGCAACCAGATTAGATTATCATATTTAATCACCAAACAGCATGTAGCGAATAAATGCATTTGAAACTCCTCAAATATATTTTCCTGCGTTAAGCTAAAAAACACTGCTCTCAATAGATGCTTAAAAAACTAAGCCTGGCGCTAGTTTTCAGAAGAACACGATTTAATCATATATGTGCCAAGTGCAAAAGGAAACAAATGGAGTTTTGCTGTAGAGATTCAGGGGTAGTGATTTTAGTTCAAAAATGCAATTTTTGAACCTTAAATGCTGAAATCTAAAGAGCACATGTCCTTTATGGCATTGGGAAAAGTCGTTATGATATTGTTAGTCATAGTATGCGCAGAAAGAAAGAAAGAAAGAAAGAAAGAAAGAAAGAAAGAAAGAAAGAAAGAAAGAAAAACAGTTAGTTTGACTTATTGGATGAAGTGTTGTTTGCATAGAGAAAGTGGGTTCTAATTTCACCTCATTTAATTATGCCCTGGCTGGCTGTGTTAGCATTTTCCCAGGTTCCAGTTTTCTAGTCTGGAAAGTATGAAAGACGACCTCTGTATTTGCAGGGCTGTTATAAGAATGAATGGTTGTCCCAGGCTGTGTCTAGAGTTTGGAGCTCCCGTGGCAGTTTGATTTAACAAATGTAGTGCTAAACAGGAAGCGTGTGTTGTGGTCGTGGGGGTCCCAGCTTCCTTATTCCTTGTACTACTGAGTTTTTGTTTACAAGCAGAAGAAACTGCTGATTTGATTTTGACTGCTCTGCAGTGCCACCCTGAAAGTGGTCAGGGAGTTTCCTGGAGCCAATAAGGTTTCACCTGGCCTTGAATAACTCCCAATTTTGGTTTCTCTGTCTGAGCAGTGTGTCTTTCAGTGTAAGATGAGCTGCTCTCCTTTTCCTGGGAGAACCATCAGCTTGTGTCTTAGGTAACAGCTCTAACTTAAAAAGCAACAACATTTCATATATTTATAAATATACTCACTCATACCTTAAGAGTTTCCTAGGAGACCGCATGCTTAGAGACACTGATTGATTAGGTCATCTCTATCCAGTATCTTCCACAATAGTGGAAGGAAAGGAATTCAAAGAATATTCTCTGAACCCACAGCCTGTGTTGCGTTGCCATAAGAGTGCCTAACACCTGGGGGAGCCAGGATCAAATCTCTACTCAGTCATGAAGTAGGGTTGCCATATTTCAAAAAATGAAATTGTTGAGCTATTTTTGGCCAAAGTTGCTGAGCTTTTCGTAAAGGTAAAGGGACCCCTGACCATTAGGTCCAGTCACAGACGACTCTGGGGTTGCGACGCTCATCTCGCTTTACTGGCCAAGGGAGCCGGCGTACAGCTTCCAGGTCATGTGGCCAGCATGACTAAGCTGCTTCTGGCAAACCAGAGCAGCACACGGAAACGCCGTTTACCTTCCCGCCAGAGTGGTACCTATTTATCTACTTGCACTGCGTGCTTTCGAACTGCTAGGTTGGCAGGAGCAGGGACCGAGCAACGGGAGCTCACCCCGTCACGGGGATTCGAACCGCCGACCTTCTGATCGGCAAGCCCTAGGCTCTGTGGTTTAAGCTTAGTTTTGCCCAAAGTGTTTGAGCTTTTTTAAAAAGGAAAATCAGCAAAAACGGCCCTGCCGACACAGGTTGCCATACGTCTGGATTTTCCCGGACATTTGTGCCGATTTCTGCCCGGGCACTGCTTCCGACTTCAGTATTCAGAGTATGTCCGGGAAATTCCAGACTTATGGCTCCCCTACCTTAGGCCAGTCACTGTCACTCAGACTAGCCTACTACACAGGGTTGTTGTGAGGATAAAGAGTGTGTGTGTGAGGGGGGGAGAAGCATGTGATCACCTTTCAGGGTGGATTTGATTTAAATCAAACCGATTTAAATCACTAGCAGGGTGGGAAAAGATCCGATTTAATTTTAAAAATCGGATTTTTTTTATTTAAATCGGATTTTTTCCACCCTGCTAGTGATTTAAATCGGTTTGATTTAAATCAAATCCACCCTGCTTGAGCTCCTTGAGGAAAAGGTGGGATATGAAAAAAATGATAATAAATAATGCGCACACACGCGCTCGCACACAAACACACACACTCACTCGCACACACTTCCACACACTTCCACAACCACTCAATCTCCACTTCCCCCAAGAAGTTCTAATCTGGCATATGTACGGTTACAAAATGTAATGAGTGTTTTACTGCACTGTCATGTGAGACATCAGACTCTTCCTTAAGCCCAATTAATGTCTACTTCAATTTGGGAGGTTTGATGCAGCACTCGTATGATTTGGACTGACTGGTGACGCAAATTCTGTTACAAAGTCATCAGTTTTGCTCGTTATTCATAAAATAATGAATGCGTTCCACACGGCGGGGACCGTTGTCGTTTCGTTTACAACACCAAATAAACTTGTTCATTATCAAGTCTTTCTTCAGAACTGGGTTGACAAAATGAGTGTACTGCTTTCGTTTTCTGTCTCCCCGCCCCCACTCCTTTTTTAATGGAATGTTATCACTGAGGTCCATAATAAGACCTACCACAGATGTGTTCCGGTTTGCTTCTGTCACCGTTGCCATAAATTTGTCAGCATTATGCATCGTGACCCTGCGCAAGTGAAGTTCAAGAGGCACTGACTGAAGCTGTTAAATCAACTACGTGGGTCAGCAGTTCAGAGGGTTAAGCCAGATGGCGCCAGGAGTTCAAGTTAGGGTCAAGAGATCCTTTCCAGGGAATTGGAAGCTGGGTGTCTGGAAAAGAAGGAATGGGTAAGATGGGCAAGCCTGATAGTGTGAGTAGGAGAAGCCAGGGAACAAAACCAGGCACTAAGCAAGGACAGAGATACTGGAGAGAGGAGGCTCGACATTGGATTAACAGTAGCAGAATATTGTCTCTTGCTGAGAGAAGATCCCATAGTCAGCCTGGGTGATTTTCAAGTACTGTCATATCTTGGATCCCGAACATCTTGGTACTTGGACGTTTTGGCTCCTGAACACTGCAAACCCGGAAGTGAGTGTTCCAGTTTGTGAACTATTTTGGGAAGCTGAACATCCAATGGGGCTTCCGATGGGCTGCAGGAGCTTCAGAAGCCGCGCTTTGGTTTCCGAACGTTTTATAAGTTGAATGGACTTCCGGAACGGATTCCGTTCAACTTCCAAGGTATGGCTGTATCTTTGGGGGGAGGGGAAGCCTTTTGGAGAACATTATGTTTTAATAGCAGGGTTGCATTCCTAGCTACAGCCCAAAAGGTTCTGAGTTCAAGGCTAGCTGCTACTGAAAAAGATTTATATGTGTTAATGTTATCCTGCCTGTATAGCATATCCTATAAAGACTGTCGCCAGAAGAATCCTTTTGTGTGGCATACATTTCTCAACCCTGTGTAAAATATAACAGGAAAACTGGAAACGGACATTTGTCAATATAATTCAGAATGGAAAGCCATTGGTAGGCTTCAGGCACCTTACTCCTGTTTGTGATGAATTTGACCACCTCCTTTTTCTGATCTAGAGACAGAGAAGTACTTTACTTTCTAAACAGTTGTGTGATTACTTTTGGTGGGGACGGCGGCGACTTGCATGTGTAAGACTAACTGCCCTGGTTTGTCAGGCCCAAATTGGACATGGCAGCTGCAGATCTGCCTCCTTAAATGCAGGTCTGCTCTTGCTATGAGGAAAGCATGGCTGGGAGGATAGTCTGATGTTAAGAACAAAAGGGATGCATCCATGGGGAGGGGTAACACCCCTCTCCAGCCCTGTAGTTTAGAGCCCCAATATTCTCCTCTAGCCCCCAGGATTCTATGCTGAAGTGAGATTAGTTGGGAGAAAAGGACCTGGGATGGAGGCCCCAGGGTGAGAGAAGTGGTGAGCACCCCTCACCCAGCTTTGACGTGTGATGGGGCATTCAGAAGGACAGGTCTGTCACTGTTATATATGTTGCCGAACGCATTGTGCCTTGGGAGTGGCAGGGACACTATGGCAAAAGAAAATGTCTGGCCTGCTTAGTTTCATTCCACGAAAATGGCTTTATGAGCATAGTGCAGCTGGGGGTGGCAGATGTTTCCTCATCACATGGAAAGTCTGTGGAGTCTTGTGCCCTGAAAAGGTGCAAGCTTTTGTGGACTAGAGGCTACATCATCTGATGAGTGAAATGATATCCTAAGCTGCCACCAATGCCAGGTTCTCCGGATGGTCTCCCATCCATGTATTGACCAGATCCAGACCTGCTTAGCTTCAGCAAGATGCTGGCCTAATGGACTTTCAGACCATACCCTGGGGATTCATATTTTGTTCTGCTTGCCTCTGTGTGAAAATACACAATCTGCATTTTAACAAATGACGCTGAAGTCAGAGCATCCGTGTCAACGCTATATTCCGTATCTCTCACCCCCACCCCCACCCCAGTTTAGACATTCAGCTGACTGATCCTTTGCATGGTTGAAGAGAAGGCATGCTGCCCTCTCCTCCAAAGTTTCCTTCTTCTCCAGGGGACAGCAACCTTTTTCATCTGTGGGCCGGTCCACCATTCCTCAGACCATGTGGTGGGCCGGACTATATTTTGGAGGGGGGGGAAATGAACAAATTCCTATGCCCCACAAATAAACCAGAGATGCATTTTAAATAAAAGCACACATTCTACTCATGTAAAAACACCAGGGAGGCCACGCAAATAACCCAGAGATGCCTTTTAAATAAAATGACACATTCTATTCATGTAAAAACACGCTGATTCCCAGATCGTCCGTGGGCCGGATTGAGAAGGCGATTGGGCCGCATCTAGCCCACGGGCCTTAGGTTGCCTACCCCTGTTCTTCCCGTTTGATCCACCACCACCACCACTGACTTATGACTCACCCAAAGGGTTTTTACCAGCAGCAGTCTACAATAAAAGCTAACAACAGTAAAATGCAATAAAATCAATGGGTAATGATTAACTGTGTTTTCATCACAGTTTAAACCAAGCAGTGGAAATCACTTCCATAACACCGGAATCCATTTTCTGCAGTCGAAAGCCCATCTTGAACTCAATAGAAGTTCCCCACTCATAGGATAGCCCCTCTTTTCTTGAGAAGGAAGGATCTCATGTTGTGAGCTTTCACAAGTACAACAGGGCTTGCTTTATAATGGCATATTATTGCATGTGAGAGGTGACCATCTCTTCCACCAAGTTAAAATATGAGCTAGCAAGGCAAGCATCTGAGGCAGGGCTATCTGAGCCAAGGTTTACTAGTGTCCTCACACACACTTTTTTTGGTTCAGCAGTCAAAGCCTTCTTTCCCATTCTTGATAATGAGACTTCGTGTTCCCAGCAAACGCTTGCCCCCAATATACAATGATAATTATTCTTTTCCCAATTATGCTGCACCCATATGTGCAGAGGGTTTCTTTTCTTCCTTTTTTTAAAAAATGATGTTTTAATAATGATGACAGAATGGTGTCTAGCATATCTCCTAGGATTAATGATGAGCTGGAAGAGTTGATGGCTGAAATGCATCCAAAGGCTATTAATGCCAGTTAGTCATTAATCCTTTCTAAAGCCCCAGGCAGAGGTCATTGCCACCACTATCAGATGGGCATGAGACAAAAACAGGTCGGTAGTGGATTTTACCATAATGCCTGTTGAAGTATAAATTGATATATTCAGTCTATATGTATGCGTTATGGGTCATTTGAGATCAAGATTCAAGGGTTTGGGATCATGTCTCCATAGCTACTATGGTCATGATTGCTTTTCTTTTATAAAAAAAACTAGTGTTCATATGTATTCATGACCATATGTCAAAAGAACTGCAAAACAATATGCACAACCTAGATTTGCTTTGCTGAGAATACATTTCTAGGCTCCGCTGGAAGAAGCAGCCGCCACTGTGATAGCATTTCTAATGGGCTTACCAGCTTCTGAACTAGAACCTCAACTGTAGCAATGAACAAATCTCCACGTTTTGTTCCATCTTCCCTTTCGGTTTCTGCATATCAAATCACTGTAAAAGGAAGACGAGAAACAGCAGACCAGGGCTTCGTTTCTGGGCTATTGGCAACCACGTACTTGAATGAAGCTGCTGGTGTGCTGAGTTTCCTGGGTTCATGGGGATAGGGAAGGAATATTTGGTGCCTAATTCTGGTTGTGGGGCTTTTGGCCCATTCCATAATATCATTGTCGTTGCACATGGTGCTTGATAGCTTCTTTTATGGTTGTGCATTTTCACAGCTGTGCCCAGTATAGGGCAACAGATATCCATGAATATCAGGTGTCTGTACAGGCAAATGTAATGCAAGGGGGACCTTTGCAGAAGAGCTAAGATAACAGCACTACTCCTGCATCTGGGGAGGTCAGAGGTTTTGGACCATTCCCTCAGGAGGGCTGAGATTACACATCTACAGCCAGACACATCCTAACCTTTCCTCCTTATCTCTGTGCAGTCGCCATTAAGCGATGTCAGTATTAATGCCGTACTGGGACTATAAGAGCTGGAGATGCTCTGATTTTTTGCTTGTCTAAGTGAGATGCTTTTGGGGATGCCTGTATAGATTCAGGTTTATGGAATCTTTCAAACGTGGGTTTTACCCACGTTTAATCTGGAATTGCCAACAGCTGGAATTGCCACCAGCATCTCTGCTGACTTTGCACCTGACTGCAGCCTTGATAGCTGCTGCTTGCTTTAATTCTACACCCTGCATGCATGCCTTCTCCTGTACAGAGCAACACCACTCTAGTACTGCTGAATTTCTGCACTGTACAGAAAGACAGATAAAGCTTTTCATAATGGATCAAGAAAGAAAGAAAGAAAGAAGGAAGGAAGGAAGGAAGGAAGGAAGGAAGGAAGGAAGGAAGGAAAGAAAGAAAGAAAGAAAGAAAGAAAGAAAGAAAGAAAGAAAGAAAGAAAGAAAGAAAGAAAGAAAGAAAGAAGTGACTATCCCTCAGATTTGCCAGTAATGTACTACATGTAAAAACAAAAGGGCACATTTCTGAAATGCAGCATAGGCTTTTTAGTGGTGGGCTCGTTTCAACAAATAATGAACTGAAGGTGGGCCACAAAGCCCTACATGCTGCACACAGTTACAGAAACCTTATTGGGTTGCCACTGGACTCCTGAGAATCTCAAGGTCCATTTTTCCACCCTTCATGTATGCAGAGAAATGTTTTAAAAAGTGATAGAGAAACAACGAATTAGAACGGGTCTCATGAAGTTTAAATGAGAAACGATCTAATTGACATTTTGCAAACCACTACGCAACCTGCATTGTTTTTCGACATTCACTCTTCTAATTTTGTGATGCAGTTCTGCAACCAAATAATATGCACAAAGAATTCAGGAATCTGGAGAACTGAATTTAAGATTAGAAAGCAGAAAAACTGAAAGAAACCCAAGTCGACAAATTCACCCATCCCCAAGCAGGCCACGCTACTTAAGTTCCCAGTTTTGGGCCCCATTAGTAACTGGTTTCCTTGTTGCTGTTAAGCGTCAAGTAGCGTTCTAGCGGTACAGTGATTTTTCACTTGAGTATCCTTGATAGGCAAGCAGAGAAGATATTATTTTGTGGGATAGGATTTGCCCAAAGCACCTGGCATTACTCCAGCTTATGTTACTGAAATATGAAATAGAGAGCTTCCAGTTCAGAATGACTCTTTGTTGTTTGCTTAGAGCTATTTCTTAGCATAAGCTATTAGCGAAGTCCTGATCCCCTGCAAATCCTAGCCCTGCTTACCTGAATTCAGTGGGATTTACTTCTGAGTAGACATGCTAGCATTGCAGCCTTGTTCAGCAGCAAAACAGTGCTTTGGCTGTTTCAAAACCCAAGGTTATCTAAAATTGTGCAGCTTTGAACAATGTTTTCCACCAGCCTTCCAGCTAACTCTTTTTTGTGTGTGTGGTTTGATTTACTAAGACGTATGCCAGTACATGCTCATTTGTCGTGACAGCTTCCTGCCTAGGCCATCTCCCCAAAGACCCAGCCAGACGGAATAACATTTTAATTTTTTATTTGCCTCCTTCAACTCTTCTTAGCTGATAGTTGCGGTTCTCTCCGTGAATAAGGACCAATTAAAATTACTGTGTTGGCAAGCTTGGAGGTATAGTGTAGGTTTGTGGGGGATTTGGTCTTGTGATTGCTTCATCATGTGCCTAGTCCACATGATGCTACCATTTTGCCTGCTTCATCCTGTGCCAAATTCTACATCGATCCACTTAACCTACATTCTCAACATATCAGTTTGGTCATGTGAATTGCCCTGAGGGGAGAGAATCCCAGCAGTCAGTTTGAAATAGTCACAGCATGTATTTTTGAGGGTTCCCTAGATTTGCAGGCATAGCACAGAATTGATTTTAGGGCTGAACCAACACTCTTTGCCGTTTTAGAAAAAGAGGGGTGGGGAGGTTTTTTAAAGTTCCTTTTCTTGTAATGTTTAGTCAGGCCTTCGCTATGTGCTTTTCCCCACCAGTGACAGCAAATGATGTGGGCACGCAAGTGTCACGGTGTGATGACATGGCCTAAACATCACAGGGACAGGGTAACTAGCCTTAATCTTCATACTGATGTTAAAAGCCATGCCTTTGCTTCAGTACTTTTGATATGTCACTAGCAATTATCTTGTTTCACACTGAGGGAAAATATTTTTATTTGAAGAGATTTTTCTTTTTTAAGTATATACATATCATTATTATTTTTTAATATATATATAAAAAAATCCTTCCTGGTGTTTGTTTTTTTCCAGATTCCAAAATTAGAACAAGGCAAAATTCTTCATGGGACTCCTGGTGCAAGGAGGCATTGAACTTTTGCTGCCACTATAGCCCGAAGGAGCTTTTGCCGGTGGATGGGCCTATGTTTTTTTTGTGCTGTTGCCCCTTAAATTTGACTGTGTTGTGCTTTTGGCTTCTGCTGCCGCTGCTGCTACAAATCGTACTGTTTTGTACATTGTGACGCTTGTGCGTATCGTTTACTTGAGAAACCACTGAAACCAACTCCTCTGTGATGTTTGTTACTCAGTATGTCAACATACCAAGTTAAAGTTGTTACAGATATTGTCAAAGTTGAATCGCCTTCACTTTGAGAGTCAGTCTGATTAAAAATGGCAGCAACATTAAAATGTAATTTGTGTCTTTCTATGAATTGATGGTTCCGGTGAACTCAACAGGCCCAATATTTAACATGAGTAGTAGAGTTCAGGGGGTGGGGAAACATGCTATTATATTTTACTGGATTTATGCAGTTTCATTCTGGAAACATTTTAGAAGCCTTGCTTTCAAAACGAGATTAATGATCCAGTCACTTGCTGTGCAATCACAGTCACAACCAAAAGCTGCAACCCACACATCATTTTAAGCAAATGGCAAAACTCTCATGATAGGTCCATAATATCTCCTGTGATTCCACTACTTTCCCCCCCTTTCCCCTGTGAAATCAACAAGGCATTCTTAATATTGCTCATCACCCCAAATATTGGTCTAACACTTGGAAAGTGGAAGAAACAAGTAATCCTTAAAAATGCAAACACATAATAGTGTTGTACCCAAAATATTCAGGAAAAGTTGTAAAGTATAGTGGAAGCAGAACATAGGGAAATGATGGATTAGTTTATGCTTTCATATCTTAGTTGCACAGCAGAAGTGTTTGCAGTACTGGAGTCCCTTCAGTTGGGGCACATTTATCAACTAAAACTGCCAAAATATATTGCAAATCTATGTAGCTGGATTTGTTTTCATTGTTTTTTTTTTTTTGGTGGTTTCACAAGAAAATCATGCCTCTGATTCCATGTATACATTGATCTAACCCTTGTTCATGTAAATACCGGTATACATTTTGTTCAGAATGACTTCGTATTTGTGTGTGTAGAACTGGGGTGGATGGGGAGAATTAATGCAAAAGTAAAAATGGACAAATAAGTCAAATGGACAAAGAAGTCAACACATTACTGTGTTAAAGGAGGAATAATTGTCTATGGTGTTGGTAGAAATCTATGAAAGCAGAATTGCCCTTGATTTCAGAGCAAACATCACTGCTTGGTTATTAAAATAGGGTGTTGTGCAGATATTTGGTGCCAAAACTATATGTACCAAATAAAAATCTCTCCTCTGAAAGTGAGGTGATTGATTTGTCTCCATTAATGTGCTTTGCTCTAAAATATTATCTTATATAGATGGTGTGTGCATATTGAAAAGCAATTGGACACAGCACTCTGGGTGAGATTCAACTAAAGCAGAATAAGGTGGCTGGCACTATTATTTCTCATGATTTGGTCACTATAAATGCCCATTGTTGCCATCTAGAACTGTGTTAACTGTTTCAGCATTACTACTATCAATTTATATCCCAACTTCTTCTAAAGAGCTCAAGGTGGCATGCAATGTTCCCTCCTCATTTTATCCTCACAACCAGTGCTTTTTTTTCTTTTAAAAAATGTTTAGGGGTACTCTCATTTTCCTACTCATGCTGAAATACTGCCCCCCAATGAGGCCAAACTAAGATTCACAAAATGTTTAGGGGTATGCGTCCCCCCAGAAAAAGCACTGCTCATAACAAACCTGTGCAGTAGAGAGAGAGAGAGAGAAAATAACTTGCCTATTTAACCCAGAGAGCCTAGTCCAACATTTGAACAGTTACACTACACCGACTGTCTTACATTGACAATATCATGGTGCTGACTCATTTTTAGTGAGTGTTCTACTAAAACCCTTAGTCCTCCCACCCACATGTACTACTCTCTGCCTGGGTGCCACCCACCCTATATTGGTGCATCTGGTTTTTCCTTCCTAAATGCAGTGCTTATTATTATTTATCTCTCCCTTGAACTTAATTTTGCAATGTTTGATGAAATGTTGCTGGGCAGTGGGACAAGAAAAGCATCTAGCTACTGAAAGCATTTATCATCTCTCCCCCCATTTTTCCACATTGGCCAACAGCTGCTTTTCAACATGGCACAAATATCCTATAGCTGCTGAGTCACTGCCTTAATTAGCTCTTCAGAAGCAGGTGGCCGACTGTTGCAGTAGGAGTTTTACTTTTTTTACTTTTTTTTTTTTTTTGCCAGCGTTCCTTAAATGTACCGTAACAGAGACTGGCATTTCACCTAAGGCAAGGAACCAGATCACTGCCTCTCAGGTCTCCTAATGAGAATCTGCAGGATTTGTCAAACATAGAGCAACATTTTTGAGTTGTTAGCTACCTCGCACTCCTTTTCCGTTTGAGTTGGCAGAAAAAAACCTGTAGCACTTGTAACTATGAAATCTTGTTTCTGGTTGTATGTTCTGTTCTGTTCTGTTGCTAAGGGGTCTCTGGTTCTAGATATTGTTGTGTGTAGCCATGGTGCAAATGGCCTGGTTGGCACATCATGCTCAGCCAGATCTTAGCTCAGCCAGAGGCATAACTAGGCTCCTTTGCACCCTTGGCAAGGAGCTGAATTGGTGCCGGGAGAGATCATGGACCAGAAACTCAAAAAGTTTGCTTTTTGTCACATTTTGTGCTCCACCAGTGACACAGCCATTGGAGTTGCGTCTACTTCCCCTCTTCCTCCTCCTCTTCTTCTTCCTCTGTCTCTGTTGGTCCATCTGGCTGCCTTCCTACGTGATTTTTGTGCCCCCCTGGTTCTGCGCCCTGGCGGGGGCCAACTTGCCTATGTCCTAAGTACATCCCTGAGCTCAGCAAAGCATGGGAAAGGATCAT
Organism: Darevskia mixta; assembly: GCA_034641385.1. NCBI lineage: Eukaryota > Metazoa > Chordata > Lepidosauria > Squamata > Lacertidae > Darevskia > Darevskia mixta. The sequence goes on from JAWWNH010000098.1 coordinate 1,572,423, forward strand.
GGAGGAGCAAACAGGCTGCAGACTCCACTCCAGAAGCCCACACATTCAAACTGAGCCATGGTTTCGCTTAGTGTGACATGTGATTCTCTCTCATATTGTGATCTGTTGGAAGATACCTATGTATTAGCTGCTTTCAATGTTCCTCTTACATATTTAAACACGATAAACTAATTTAAATATAAACAATATAAATAACATGTCAGGTAGGAAACATACACCCGGTACAGCATTATTATTGTTGTTGTTATCTTATTATTATTATTATTATTATTGAAACTTGAAACAAATAATAAACTATGCTGGGCAAAACAGTATGACATCGAAGTTAAATTGATGGGCATTTGATGTAACTGTGATCCAAAGGGAAAATAAATAAATAAATTTATAAGGGTACAGAAACACTGATCTATTTTTGAAATGTTCGCACATCATATCTTTGGTTTAGACAAAAAATCTTCGCAACTTTCTCATTTCTCATTTCTTTTTATTTATATATAAATAAATAAGCAAATGCCAGAGCTCCATCAAAACAATGTAATTTCACAATATTTTTGCATGTGGAAATGTGCTTCATTAAATAAAACCGCAGTTTTAAAATTAAGGCTTCTTTAGAAAGGCCATTGTATAATTGAGATTCAGCCTTAGAGGCTGATGCGACTTCTCACATGTAGATCATTTGATTCCCCTTGTGTTTCGCTGCAGACACAAGGCCAGTACTCTTCCAGTATGACTCATCATGTTTTGCTTCATGAGTTCCTTTAAAAAAAACTTTGAACAATATTTAGACATGATGCATCAAAAACCATTGATATCCCGCCTGCTCTCCAGGGAACTCAAGGTGGCATACATGGTTCCCTCCTGCCCATTTTATCCTTAGGTTAGGCTAAGAGGCAGTGACTGGCCCAAGGTTACCCAATAAGCTTCATTTGAACATGGCCACCAGCTCACCTTGCCCTGCTCCATCCCTGTCCTAGTGAGAGGCAGCATTGCCCCCAGGAAGGTACCACTGCTGTTCTGCCAAACTCACTACACTGCTCTGTGTAGCAATGTTTTCCTCTTTGTGTTCTTAAAGGTAAGATACAGTAGGTCAAATCTATAAACCGTTGTTTAGCTCTCTCTCCCACAGACAATTGCGTCGTAATTGCTGTTTTCAGCTGTTCTACGCTTTCTCTGTTTTAAAAGCACTTGTTTTGTTTTGTTTTCCGTAATGCATTTCACAGCTTCTCTTACTATACCACCATAGCTTCAAATCCGACAGATTGCAGCGAGAAGCAAAAAAATCCCTCGCTGCAAGGCAGCTAGGGAAAAGGGTTTCGTTTGGAGGATTATATAATACAGCATGAGAGAAAGCCGATACACTTTATTCCATTCCCCCATCGCTGTAATGGATCCACTTTAGAAACACTTTCTGTAGGGCGCTAGCAAGTGGCCCAAGCCAGTGCAGACCATGTTCCCGTGACTCTTTCCTTCCTAGAAGCATCCCATCTGCTTCCTTCTTTCATGGAAATAGGTGTCCTTGCTCCCACTCTCAGACACACAGTGCTCAGGCTTGTGGTTCGATGGTTCACCAAGGCTTCATTCCACAAATCGCTACATGGCTTGAACACATAGTGGGCCTTGCCAGCTGGGCTCCAGCAGTAAGAGCAGGGCCAAGCCTAAGTGGCTGTAGCTCAGGGGTCCCCAAACTAAGGCCCGTGGACTGGATGCGGCCCAATCGCCTTCTAAATCCGGCCTGCGGTCGGTCCGGGAATCAGCGTGTTTTTACAAGAGTAGAATGTGTCCTTTTATTTAAAATGCATCTCTGGGTTATTTGTGTGGCCTGCCTGGTGTTTTTACATGAGTAGAATGGGTATTTAAAATGCATCTCTGGGTTATTTGTGGGGCATAGGAATTGGTTCATATTTTTAAAATTGGTTCATATTTTTATTAAAAACACAGTAAAACATCAGCCATTAAAAATTTCCTTGAACAGGGCTGCCTTCAGATGTCTCCTAAAAGTCAAATAGTTGTGTGTCTGTTTGACATCTGATGGGAGGGCGTTCCACAGGGCGGGTGCCACTACCAAGAAGGCCCTCTGCCTGGTTCCCTGTAGCTTCACATCTTGAAGTGAGGGAACCGCCAGAAGGCCCTCAGTGTCCGGGCTGAACAATGGGGGTGGAGACGCTCCTTCAGATATACAGGGCGGAGGCCATTTGGGCATGGGTAGGCAAACTAAGGCCCAGGGGCCGGATCCAGCCCAATCACCTTCCAAATCCGTCAACGTGAGTAGAATGTGTCCTTTTATTTAAAATGCATCTCTGGGTTATTTGTGGGGCATAGGAATTCGTTCTTCTTTTTCAAAATATAGTCCGGCCCCCCACAAGGTCTGAGGGACAGTAGACCGGCCCCTTGCTGAAAAAGTTTGCTGACCCCTGCTGTAGCTCATATGCTGAGTAAACAGTAGCATGGTAGGTGGTGGACTCTTCTGAGGACATTGGCAAGTACCTGGTGTGCTAATCCCTGTTACTGGTCGTGTGTGTGTGTGTGTGTGTGTGTGTGTGTGTGTGTGTGAATGACATTTGATAGTTCCGTTCCTTTCATTTGTGTCTTGCCCAAGACTCCTCTCTCTTCCTATTTTTGTTTTTTGGGGGGGCCTAGATCAGGCATAGGCAAACCTGGCCCTCCAGATGTTTTGGGACTCCAACTCCCATCATCCCTAGCTAACAGGACCAGTGGTCAGGGATGTAGCCCCAAAACATCTGGAAGGCCGAGTTTGCCCATGCCTGATTCCTCCATTCTCTCATGCAGCCTTTCACAAGGAAATATGCTTCTGAGAAGAGAAGAACAGGAGAGCTGTCTTCTGCCTCTACATACGGAGAACAAAGTGTTTGAAACAAAAAGGGAGAGAGGAAGCCAGGAGTGACACAGGCAGTTTCAAGCTGCTCGGCAGCAATGGGGAGCACCAGCCTTTGAGTACCAGCTGGCAGAAGTGACGGGGGACACGGTTGCTCTACACCATCTTTTGTGTGGCAAAATTTATTTAGAACTGAGATCTATACTCTGAGAGCAGTTTGTTTAGGATAATAGGCAATCCTATGGTCACTTCTTTGGGACACAATTAAGGTGCACTGATTTTTGTATCAGTCATAGTTTTAGTTGCCTTTGACAACTGTTAACATTGCTAATTGATCTATACTGTTCCACCATTAATTCCCCCAATATCTCTATTTTTATTTTTATTTTTTACAAACCGCTTTGAAGGTGGGGTTTGTTTGGTTTTTTAATAGTCAAGCAGTATACACACTTTATGAAACAAACAAAGAAACAAAACTTACTTATTTACACAACAGTATGTCAAAGTGTAGGAACAAGAAGCATTAAAACCAATTATCATAGAATCATAGAGTTGGAAGAGACCACAAGGGCCATCCAGTCCAAACCCCTGCCAAGCAGGAAAGAGGAGTTAGTTACAATTGTCCATTGTGTCAGGGTTAACCAGCATTGTATCTTGTCTACTGTCATTATAGACTTATAAGATTATAAGTCTATTATTATAGACTTTTCTACTTGTATCCATGTATTTTATTAAGATACTCTGCTTTTGCTCTAGTTTGGTCTAGTCCTGTGTTGACATATAAAGCCTCAAATGGTTTAGGGGAAAAGTCTAAAGGATTGCCTTATCCTATTATGAGTCTGCCCACATACTGAGATTATTATCAGATGCCAAACTTTTCTCACCTTTTTCCTTCTGAGGTTAGACAATGGTTACAGGAACAGGGCCTTCTTGGTGTTGGTCCCCAGAGTGTGGAATAACCTTTCTGGAGACAAAAAAAATGCCTTCCAGTAGCACCTTAGAGACCAACTAAGGTCTCTTTCTGGAGACATTTGCTTGGTACCCATTCTTGGTTCATTTCAGCACCATTTGTAAGTACTTTTAATGTGGATATCTTAAGGGTCCTGCACCCTTAAGATATAGTTATTTGCTACTGTTTATACTGATGCAGCATCAAGTCGTTAGTGCTTCCAAACATTTTAGATAGAAGGGGACTGCTATTTTTTGTGCGATTCCTGTGCAATTCCTGTGGGGGATGTAATGTGTAGTCTGTTAAGAAATGCAGTTGATGGGTTAATTCCCCTTGAGCAGAGAATTGCACCTGCAGGCATCTTGTGACTCTCTTATCTATGCTACTTGTGTAGATTAGGTAAGTAACTCTGTGTGTAAAAGGGCTCAGGTTACAACAAACTGGGTGGTTAGGAGATAGCTTTCAACAATTCCTGCAATCTGTTGGAACTGCAGATTTGAGCGAAGGCTTTCTTTTAAAAGAGATCATCTGAGAAAGGAGTTGGAAAATTGCCAGGCACCAAGACTCAGAGAACACTATCAGTTGCAAGACTGTTCAAGCAACTGAACTAAGGACTTGGCTGCGGACTTTAACACAGCAAGGACTTCGAAGCAAGGAACCCTCTCTGGGCTCAGAGAGAGAAGACTTACTTGCAGCATCTGTAAATAGTGTCTATGCTGGTGTTGGCCTAGTAAAGACAACTCTGCTAAATGGCTGTTTTCTGTGGTGAGCTTCACTGCTTGACTGAGCTTCTGCAGCACACACACCCAAGAACCCCAAACTTTTGATATGTTAAGTGGGTTCATTGTGCTTTAGATATTGTAAGGGGAATATAAGAGTTCCATCTGTGGTGGTTCAATCTGTGATGGGGGTTTCACACATGGAAGCCAGCTACCACTTGGTTTCAGTCACTGCATGATGAACGTATAGATTTGAACGAGCCTTGGGAAACCAGCACGCTAAACTTACTTCAAGACTACATTGAAATGATTGGAACTTGAGTGTGTTTAATACTTGGGAGAATCTGACCGACTGTTTACCAGTTCCAGAATTTGTGATCTCTATGTATTATCTGCCAAAATGCATACTGACATTTGCTTATGACATAATCAAATAAATTTTGAAACAAGGCCAGAAAGCATGCTTCAGTGCAATATATAAGGATTAAAAGCCTTCTTTGATACAAAATTAACCAAAGAAAGGGCTTTCTCTTGTATTTAATCATAATGGAAACAGGCTTCCCTTTGTGGGATTAGCAATCAAAAAGACTGATTGAATATTAAAAAGGCATCCAGGGTTTCTTCAGCAAAGGCTGTTTGGAGAAGTATCATCTAAGGTCAGCCCTGGGCCTGATGAACACAGGATTTGCCATCGGTTTCAAAGAGAATTCGTTAGATACCTCATTTCCTTCCTGATCATGATTGCTTTAACAGTCTAAACAGTTTTTTTTTTAAAAAAAAAAAAAACTTGGATTCTCAAGATTACAATAGTCATATATAAAATTTCAACCTTTAATACTTCCTAGAAAATAATTTCACCCCAACGTTTGCAGGAATAAAGGTAAATAAAGGGGGAAAGGAAACCCTTCTTAGTATGAATATTTTTCCATTAGAAAACTTAACTGAACATCATGGGAAAAGCAGGCAAGTATGGAATTTGAAAAGATAACAGTGAAGTATTGAAAGCACTGAGAAGGACTAGCATCAGATGCAACCTGATTATTAGGTACACTCTAAATATTCGGGGTATGTGTGTGATCACTATGGGTTCAATATGAGGGAGTCTCTGAAACAAAAATATTTTTTCATGAAGTGCAACAATCGGGCAGAATTGCTGTAAGGTTATTCTGGGTTAGTATACCCCCCGTCATAATACATAAAATAAGGTAAAAGGGAAAGGTAAAGGACCCCTGGATGGTTAAGTCCTGTCAAAGGCGACTCTGGGGTTGCGGTGCTCATCTCACTTTCAGGCCGAGGGTGCCAGCGTTTGTCCACAGACAGCTTTCCGGGTCATGTGGCCAGCAGGACTAAACCGCTTCTGGCTCACGGAGGACCATGACGAGTGCATGGAAATGCCATTTAGCTTCCCACCACAGCGGTACCTATTTATCTAGTTGCACTGGTGTGCTTTCGAACTGCTAGGTTGGCAGGAGCTGGGACAGAGCAAAGGGAGCTCACCCCGTCGTGGGGATTCGAACTGCAAACCTTCCAATTGGCAAGCCCAAGAGGCTCAGTGGTTTAGACCACAACACTACCCGTGTCCCTGATACATAAAAGAAGACCTACCTAAGACAGGAGACCTTTAACATCATTGGTGGCGGTCTCGCAATAATAATAATAACTCAATTAATAGGAATGCATAATCTTTTTAAAACTTAAATTATATAAATGGGTTTGTTAAGCAAGTACATGAAAAGCTAGTTTCATACATGATCATAGTAGCTGGAGTACATTATGCAAAAAAGGACTGCATAGACAGATGATGGGAATGTACTCATATGGCAATATTAATAAACAGGCTAAATATAATGAAAACCAGGTGTGCTTTTATTGCATATAGCAGAAGTAGATCAACATATCTCAATATACTGTATAGGTTTTTTTAAATTATTATTTAGGGCTGAAAATGAGGAAATTAAGTGCGTAAGATATCTACAGTGGTATCTCGGTTTACGAACTTAATCCGTTCTGGAAGTCCGTTCTTAAACCGAATCCTTTCTTAAACCCAGGCCCTCTTTCCCTAATGAGGCCTCCCATCGCTGGTGCACTTCCACCGTTCAGCTTCCTTTCGTAAACCGAGGTAAAGTTTGCAAACCGGAACACTACTTCCGGTTTTGTGGAGTTTGTAAACTGAATAGTTCATAAACAGGACTGTTCATAAACCGAGGTACCACTGTATGTCACATTTAATAATTCCTTTTGTTTTTGTTTTTCTCTGGATCATTTGCTTGTATACCATTTCAGAAAGTTTGGGATACCTGAGTTAAATTTTGAAAGATGTGTACACATCTCTCACACACAAATATGGAGATTTTCTTCTTCATTATCACCGCCACAATGAATTACATTGGCTGCCCCTTCAACACTATACCTTCCTATATTATTGTGCAAAAGGCTAGGGAGCAAAGCAGACTATGTAAAGCCCTGTGCAGGCAGCTAAATGTGGGGGGTAATCAATGTGCAGATCAGCTTTCATCCACAAAGACCATGAGAGTATAAGCTAGATGCACAAAGAGACTGTTACCCATGTTTAGGCTCTGTGGAGAAGAGCCCATCAATGAATGGAGGCTGGGGCAGACATATCCCCACATTCACACATATCCCCACATTTAGTTGTATCTACCAGGTCTTTTTAAGTATGGACACCCCAAAATTGTCCCCATGCGTTCAGTTTGCAAAGTTGTACTGAATCTTCGGATTGGGTCTTGGATGATTGGAGACTTCCAGTCCAGCACTCTGTCTAACTGCTGGACCAGTTGGTCCCACAAAATGGAAAACATAAAGCAAATGCAATAACACCGTTCTATTGTGCCAAGTCGAGTCATTAGTTGTTTGCAGTGTTGGTGGATTAGCTGTATTTTTGGAGCCTGTGTCCATAAAAAGTAGAAAAGCCTGATTAAGTTTGATGCTCTTTAGAACAAATGAGCAGCAGCAGAATCAGACTATGTTAATTAGATAGACATAATTAGAGCCTCATTAAGAGTTATGGCTGGGGCCTTGGGTTGCATAGGCTTTCCAGAGACAACGTTACGCATTTAAAATTATACAACTAGTGAAAACGTAATGGCGTAAGAATACAAGGCATTTTCTCAATCACAAGTTACATTGGAAGACAATAAGTGTGTTGGGAAAGGGGAAATAGGTTTTGAGTGAAGTATGTTGAACAAAAAAAACTTCCAGAACTAACTCCTTGTGAAAAACATCGCCCCAGCTAATGTTTTCATTGTACGGAATATGGAAATACATGTTCTGCTGTGAAAGTGATGTCCAAACAACTTAAAGTGTGGTTATAAGCACTCTCAACACACAGAGATTATGCAAAATGGGACATTGCCTGATTCAGTAGTTTGGCTCTCTGTGTGTTTTCAAGCCATGTTGTTGACTTCATCACTGCAAAGGATGATTTGCAATTGTTAGAGCTTGAAGAGGGATATTCTCATGCTGCTTGCATCATCCCTACAATTTCCCGCTATGTTCTGATTGCGGAATCTCTACTACAGAGATAATGGAAGAGGCAGAAAGGACGCAGCTTGACTTCTCAGGTTCTGAGTTATGTTTTCAGGCATAGGCACTTAGATAATTCATCATTTGATTTATAAAGTGAGTGTTTTTAGTCAGCAGCTCATTCAGGAAAAACAAAAAGGCAGCATCCTCCTAATGTTATTTTTATAGTCACTTTTCCTTCCGACTTTACCTGCGTGTAAAGATCCTAGGACTGGTGGTGAGCTGATCTGGAGTCTTGTGAGTGACTTGAGCTATGATTTTCCAACTTTGTTGTGAAAATGGATAGATGGGACCAGATGACCCCCCCCATCAACCATTTATATGTTTTTCCGTCATCTTCTGGGACATAAATAGTGCCCAGCCATTAAGTGCATTCACTGAGTGGGTTCCTCTGGGAAACTGAGTTAGACTCTTTCTGAATTTTGAACTGGAAGACTACAGTATGGGATTTCAGTCCATAAATTAACTGAAGCAGAATAGTACTAAGCAATTTGTTGTTTGGGTCATTGTTGCTGCATTTTGTTTCCTTGGAGATGAGTTTGCAGACCATGCACTCTTACCTTAGCATACACATCTGCTAGAAAAACCCATCTCTTAACTTGGCACAATATCATTTGAGCAGAGCACATTTTCGCCTCCTGATTTAAGCCCAAGGAGATTGTGTGCTGTGTGCACAAAGTTTTTTCAAGCATACAAGATTAATTGAAGTAAGTACTGTAAAGGAAAGGCAGGCCTTGGCAATAGCAGGGGGCAGGGGAGAAATATCATGCAAATTGAATACTAGTAGTTGCATTGACTTTGGTCTCTTCCTGTGTTTCTAGTTTCTGCCCTACCCTTCTAGTCCTTGTGGTATCACCCTGGGTGGTTTACAACAATTTAAAAGTGTATCATATATTAAAATTAAAATAAAAAGGCATATTATATCATATATAGTCGTACCTTGGCTGCCGAACACCTTGGAACTTGTACGTTTTGGCTCCCGAACGATTGAAAACTGGAAGTGAGTGTTCTGGTTTTTGAATGATTTTTGGAAGCCGAACGTCCGGCGCGGCTTCCGATTGGCTGCAGGACTCTCCTGCAGCCAATTGGAAGCTGCGCCTTGGTTTTCGAACAGTTCCGGGAGTCAAACGGACTCTCGGAACGCATTCTGTTCGAGAACCAAGGTACGACTCTAAAAGCAAGATGTTGAATTAAAATGCAACATAAATACAACCACTGATAAAATTCTGATAGATAAAACTACAAGTACTTGGCATGCAAATTTCTGCCAGAATAAAGATGTGAGAAAGAGCCAAATGGGGGCCACACAGGCGTCATGAGGCAAGATGTTCCCTGATGTTGGTGCAGCCATTGTTAAGGCGCTGTCTCTTGGGATTTCCCATGGGATTTCTCTTGGGCTGTCACGGAAGTGTGCCTACTAATCTGGTAGAATTTTGAAGACATCTGTAACTGCATACAACTGAGCCCAGTGGGTTAGAGCATGCTGCTGATAATGCCAAGGTTGAAGGTTCGATCCCTGTATGGGACAGCTGCATTTTCCTGCATTGCAGGGGGTTGGACTAGATGATCCTCAGGGTTCCTTCCAACTCTAAAATTATTTGATTCTATGATAAATGAAACGTAAAATTATATACGCATTGACCTGGTTCAGATATAACACTAAACCATAGTTTAGCGTTACATGCATTCGGCTGCTGTATTCATTGATCCTCTGAAAGACCACTGATTCGTTATTTGGCTTTAAAATAAATAGCTCATGCAATGCTCTTCTTCAACAGTTCTTCCTTCAACAGAAAATGTTTTTTCCCCTAGCTGTAGAGTATATTTAGATCCAGGCCACTGTATTTGGCATGATTGGTTAACAATTCCTCCCATAAATCTGCAGCTTTCTTCCCTTTTTCTTCTTTATTGACTTTGCATAAGAAGCAAATAAACAGATGTATACAAATATATGAAAAACTTAGAACACATTTTAGGATAAAATTTATCTGTAAGCTGTCTTAATTATTTTTAAGGATCATAGTTTAAGTAGCCGGTACTGTTTTGTTCCTGTTTGCAGGCCTCTTTATTCCCACATTAAATACCCAGGAATTAGGATCTGGAATTAATTTTGTTTCAGAACACTATTGTCAAGTAACTTAATTTTTTTTTTTGCTGATATCCTGATATGGAGAGTTCAGAAACCAAATTTGCAACATTTTAAGCAAGTTTGCGTTATTTGTTTATACAGTATTACTTGTTTAGCTCCATTCAGATTTGATGCAGTTAAAGCGATAGTATCTACAACATTGTAACTGCAAGTCTAGTTTAGGATTTACTATCCAATAACAAATAGCCACAAGGCAGGTCCTTTTTATGACATTCAGTTAAGTGGCATTGATCTGCCATGCGTGTTTTCCCTCACCACTCCCCTACTATTTGAACTTGCCTTGGAGAAATGCTTACTAATTACTCTACTACACTGAGCAGGCAATATCTTAAATTAGACCATGCCAGCGAGTCCTCAGCAGATCTCGGAACATAATATTTTATTAATGCAAATACATTGGCTGGTTTTTCTCCTGAAACTGCATTAGGAGCCCTTCACCTGATTTCTGGTGAGTCTGTGCAAAAATATTTGCAAGTGATGTTGCAAAAAATTTCAGAAAGTGGACTCAGTAAACAATCTGGGAGCCAAGATTCTGTCCACCTCTTTTGATACAACATGAGTAATAACTAATAAATCAAATATGCAAGACATTTATATGACCAGTAGCAATTTTATGGAACGCGCTTCCAGTTGTGGTAAGATAGGCCTATTCACTGATGGACCTTTAGCACCTACTGGAGATTTCGTTTATTCCATTTACTGATTTTTTACTTTTTTTGTATTGTATCCTTGTGAAGCACTCAGAGACAAGTGTAGTTAAACAGAATGTAAATTGTTTAAATCATTTTTTTAAAAGCTGCCCTGTGTGTACACACAGCTAGAAAGTGCATTTGCTACCTCCCGAAAAGGCATTTCTTTTTGGCTGAGTGTGCATACATTGTCTTCTTCATTTTGTTAGTATTTCATTCATTTTGATGGTCTGAAAGAACTTTTTGATGGAACAGATATGAGTCAGCTTACATATACAATGCATTCTGAAGCTCCTCTTGCCTTTTGTGGAAACCGAGAGAGCCTGCTTGGGGAGGGTCTTACGACATTGTCCGGTGACATTTGTGTAGCCACCCAACCCCTCTTTGGTGGAGATTCACCTGATAAATACCTGAGCCATTTGTTCTTGACTGCGTTGTTGTTTTACATAATTCTTCCCTTGGATTTCAGTATACAGTCGTACCTTGGTTCGCAAACGCCTTGCAAGTCGAACTTTTTGGCTCCCAAACGCCGCCAACCCGGAAGTGAGTGTTCCGGTTTGCGAACATTTTTTGGAAACCGAACATCCGATGTGGCTTCTGATTGGCTACAGCAGCTTCCTGCAGCCAATCGGAAGCCGTGCCTTGGTTTCCGAACGCTATGGAAGTCAAATGGACTTCTGGAACAGATTCCGTTTTACTTCTGAGGTACCACTGTACTGATATTTCAGTCTTTGGAGAATTGCATAGGTTTCACCAAGCTTTGCTCTTTAAATGGGAGTGGGGGGCAGAAACAGGAAATTTCCATTTCCCCTCTCATGTCCAGATGTTCTTGTTTTTCTTCATTGGTGGTTTGGGGCTGGTTGTGCGAATGCTAATGGCCTTTCTAACCATTGTAGACTTAGCTTTGGAACCATCCTTGGTTTGTTAAAGCAGCAATACAGATGTAGGAGTAATCATAAGTATTTCCGAAAATGAAAACGACCAGGAATTTTCACACAGGAGAAGACAAGCATAGGCATCCCGGGGGGGGGGGAGTACCCCAACAAGTACCTCACCCCCCTACTTGCCCCCTATTGCTGAACTCCTTTCATTAATATATGTTGTTGTTTTTCTTTCTCGCCCACCTAGAAATATACTTTCTCCCTTTTGTGGCTACCATGTATTTTTTTCTGATGCGGGAGATAAGGAAAAAGCAATAAAGCCTTTGGGATGTTCCCAACTGCCTAACAACAGGTAGGATAGTGAGCAGTTATGACTGTACCAAGTCATAGTGGACACAATCGCCCAACACACTAATGCTTCACTTTCCCCACTTCTTCTCTTTTGTGCCCATGAGAAGCAATTCAGAAACTTCTTCTGGTTTTAAGCAAGCCACAGTTCTTCGTGATATCTGATCATGGAACTGTGGTTAGTGAGAACCCTCCATGATAAGACTGTGGTTTTTTTTTTAATTGAAACTGTAAGCTGTTGCTCCTGCTGTTCCTTTACTGGCATGCAAAAGAGGAGGAGGAAGCATACAAGCATAAGGCTTGTAGTGCAAAACCACAGTTTCCCATTGCATCTGAACTGAGACACAGTATTGACAAGAACGTATTGAAATATTAATTTATTTTATATGGCCAAAGTGGGATGAAAAGCCTCAAAGCCCTTTTGGGGTCTGGTTAAAAGAATACTTGCAGCATCCAGGAGGCTGGAAGGTAGCTGCATTGAGGGACTCTGGTTATTTTTCACTAAAAATAGGCAGCCTTCCTTTTAAAAGCTGTTATATAATGGTCTTTGGCAAATTGCATTACTGTGGTGGAAGGAAATATAGTTATGCTGAATAGGATTTCAGATCAGCAGATAAGTAACAGAGCCCTGTGATTGATATATCCTTTAAAACGCATGGGGGTGAGTTTCTTTAACACAGGGGCTTGAGTTGATCCGCATCGGCGGGGCTCCCCCTGCTGGTGGTTTACCCTTCCAGACTTCCTGCAAGGCGGGCAGGAGTCAGATATAGTCTTGATGCCAATACCGCTCACATTCTGTAACCAATAATCCTAGGGCTTGCTGATCTGAAGGTCGGCGGTTCGAATCTCTGCGACGGGGTGAGCTCCTGTTGCTTGGTCCCAGCTCCTGCCCACCTAGCAGTTCAAAAGCACTTCAAAGTGCAAGTAGATAAATAGGTATCGCTCCAGCGGGAAGGTAAACGGTGTTTCCGTGCGCTGCTCTGGTTCGCCAGAAGCGGCTTAGTCATGCTGGCCACATGACCCGGAAGCTGTACGCCGGCTCTCGGCCTATAGAGTGAGATGAGCGCCGCAACCCCAGAGTCGGACACAACTGGACCTAATGGTCAGGGGTCCCTTTACCTTTTTAAATTCTGTGTCCTTGTGTCTTTATTCTCCTGGGGTTGGCTTGGGGGTCTTGAAGCGCAAGCGAGAGAACCCGAAATTGACAGGTTGCTCGTCCCTAGGCATTTTGCAAGACAGAGGAGGAGTCAAAATAGCCCCTCATGCAGAGGATATCATTATTCAGGCTGGGCTACTGAGGGACACGCTTGTCTATGCATACTTGGTTTTTTTGCATACTTTGGTTAGGGATGGGGAGCTGGACTGTGGGAAAGGGGCTTTAATTGTTTGCACCCCCCAACATGGTCCTCATCCAATTTTCCCTTCATCAGCTGTTTGCAGTTGGAGGAAAGCAAAGGTTAAATGGGTTTATGCTTGAGTTTGGACAGACATTCAGCTTTGAAATTAATGCTGCCAAAGCAGAGTTTATATATTTTGATTAATCATGAAAAAGAAGCGATACGGGACTTTGGAGGGTTAAATGGAATAGTAAGCTTGTAAAATATTTAGGTGTTTTACTGAACTCCAGCTTGGATCAATAAGGCAAAATCAATTATAACCCAGTCAAAACATTAAAAAAAGATATTTACAGTGATGGGAACAATGTAAGCTGTCTTAGTTTGGAAAAATAGCATCAGTAAAGTGAACCTAGAATACTCTCACTCCTCCTCTTTTTGCTGTTAGGCAAAAGTTTATTAGAAAAGTGGCAGAAAGTGCTTCAGTCTTCATGTACTTTGTTGATGGGTTTGGGAAAGAGCAAGGAGACCAAATGAAGGACCTACAGAAGTTCAAACAGCAAACAGAAGCAGTGCTTCACTGTACAGCTCAGTGTTGGACTTGGAAAGAGTTTGTGTCACATGTCAGCCTGGATAGGTCAGTTTGGTTAGAGTGTGGTGCTGATAATGTCAAGGTTGCAGGTTTGATCGCCACATGGGACAGCTGCATATTCCTGGGGCTGGACTAAATGATCCTCAGGGTCCCTTCCAACTCTACGATTCTATGTTATGCTGGGGAGAGCATCAGCAAGTAAGCCTAAAATCAGGGTGGATAAAAAAATCAATTATTTAAAAAAAGTAAATAAAAATCGGATTTATTTATTTAAATCGGATTTTTAAAATAAAATGCTTTTGGAGGAAAAATCTTTCTAAAGATAGCTTTCTGTTTAAGTTACATTATAGTCCAAAGGCTATTCATCAGGAAATAAGGATTTGTTTTAAGTTTTTAATGTGTGCTAAAACTCAGTCTAAGTTTATTTTTTTAAAAAAAGTTTCACCACATCAGTTCACAAACATGGATACATATGCTATAATGTACAATGAGAGCAGTAATAGTCCTGACCACTTCTTCTACTGAAGGCAGAGTTGACAGTAAGTGGTCCTCCCTAATATGGAAGATGTGGGAGCTCCAAGAGTCGAGTGGTGGGTTCATTATATGCAATCAGCTGCTGAGCTTTCCAGTCTCTGAATCCGGGGCCATGATCATCTCTGCAAGCTGGGTTGTTACATGTCTGGGGTTTTCACTCCAGCACCGAAGACATCACACACATGGGAAACTCACTGAGGGCCTTCTGGCAGTTCCCTCACTTCAAGATGTGAACCTACAGGGAACCAGGCAGAGGGCCTTCTCGGTAGTGGCACCCGCCCTGTGGAACGCCCTCCCATCAGATGTCGAACAGACACACAACTATTTGACTTTTAGGAGACATCTGAAGGCAGCCCTGTTCAGGGAAGTTTTTAATGGCTGATGTTTTACTGTGTTTTTAATATTTTGTTTGGAGCCACCCAGAGTGACTGGGGCAACCCAGTCAGATGGGCGGCATATAAATAAAATATTATTGGCCATTAGGTTCAGAGGATGATGATTTTTCAATAGAATGGTGTTATGAATGAGATATTCTCAAACATGCATGTTGAAGTCGACATGAATATCAGTTAGCCAACGGTCCAAAAACAACTCTTTGTAGTGAGTGCCAAATGAACAAGAGTGTGGGGAAAGAATAATGCAGTACAGAATGATTCCTAGTTCCTTCTTTAACAGAGATTTATTGTGGACCCATTCTAAACGGGATTAGGTTGTAAACTTATCAATATAACCACAAGGATATATGACTCACAATGCTTTTGTGTAAGTGCCTATGGATTTATGTTAAAATAGAACCCTGGTTGGTTTTGTTGCACACTGCTTTTGGTTTCCCATGTTACTGGGATATCACTTAAAATGTTAGACAGAAAGTTACATAAGCCTGATGGTTTATTGATCATGTCTGCACTGTATTTGCCTTCAGTGGCATGGGGCATCAATGAAAGAATACCAGTTACAAATGATTGTGATTTACTGTACATCGCATCAATACTGAGTTCTGAGAAGCTTTTCTATGAGCTGCCTGTGTCACTAAATACTGATGCTAACTGAGTTGTCTGTTTATATCATGAGCCGTGGGGAAGCGGGAAGAGTTGAAAATAATGCCCCCAACTTGAGCAAATACAGTCATACCTTGGATCCCGAACGCCTTGGTACTTGGACATTTTGGCTCCCAAACGCCGCAAACCTGGAAGTGATTGTTCTGGTTTACGAACGTTCTTTGGAACCTGAACGTCCAACGGGGCTTCCGATTGGCTGCACGAGCTTCCAGCAGCCAATCAGATGCTGCGCTTTGGTTTCCAAACATTTCAGAAGTCGAACGGACTTCTGGAACGGATTCTGTTCGACTTCCAAGGTACGACTGTATGTTTTGTTCGGAAACATGAACAAATGGAAATGCGATGTATTTCAACCAATACTCTGGGGAGCAGCATCTGGATTACTCAGAGTACTCATCCCCATGTCGGGAGCCCTTCGGTTTCTGCTAATCCCACAACATGGGAGTCAACAGTGCATCATCGAGGAGGTGGGACTAGCCTACACAGTCTAGACCAGGGGTCAGCAACCTTTTTCGGCCGTGGGCTGGTCCACCGTCCCTCAGACCATGTGGGGGGCCAGACTATTTTTTGGGGGGGGATGAACGAATTCCTATGCCCCACAAATAACCCAGAGATGCATTTTAAATAAAAGGACATATTCTACTCATGTAAAAACATGCTGATTCCTGGACCGCCCGTGGGCCGGATTTAGAAGGCGATTGGGCCACATCCAGCCCACGGGCCTTAGGTTGCCTACCCCTGGTCTAGACAACCCTTTTGCACATTCGCACGAGTTCACTATGACCAGACTAGTGCTAAGGTTATGACCAGTTTAATTTTAAGCAGGCTTTCCACAAGTGACACCTGTATGTGCCGCTGCAATTTGCTTGGGATGTGAATGTCATGATGTTTTCATAGGTTCTAAGCAAAGGGAGGGCGAGAAAAGTGGGTTGTGGTGCAGAAAATAGGGCCAAGCAAAGGAACAAACACTTGGAATGGAGTTTTCGTAATGTTTTTTGCAAGCATGAAAGATTAAACAGCAACAGCAATCCAGCAGGTGTTATGACAGGTTTTTCGTGGTGGGCAGACTCTCTCATACACTACTGCAGACATACATACAGGCAGACACAAACACACACACTTCCAGGCACATAAAATACCAGGGACACACACATGGAGACAGGCACTTGCAAGTACAGGCACCCACAGCCACACAAACAGGTTAAAGTAACATTAACAGTGTCGTAGGAATATGCAGTTATACATCAGCGTACATCGACCTCAGGACGCAATGCACTGATTATTGCTGTTTGCTCTGGGAGAAAAATGGGAAAAATGAACTCTGTTTTGGCTGGGAGTGGAACTTTACTCACCCAAAACAGAGCTTAGGGCAGTGTACAACATAAGAAAATACAGGGGGCGAAAGAATCCTAAAATATTGCCGAAGGATTTTAAACCACAATTACATTCCATGTAAAGCCCCAGGAATTTTATTTTTAGGCTTTATCTCATTTTTTAAAATTGGGTGTGGATAGCTTTCAGCAAAGTGATGTTTCAACCGTTTCCCCTCCCTCCAGAAATACCGACAATACATGTCAGGACTTCTGGCTCCTCCTTATGGTGTTATGGAAACTGGCTCCAACAATGACAGTAAGTACCTCAGCAAAAGTATCTGTAAAATGGGAACAATGGCGATCTTTATGTCAGGCGATCCCTGGTGTCAGAGGTGAATTTAGGGCAGCGCCGCTGGTTCCGCTGCACTGGCACCGAGCAGAATGGGAGGTTGGGTGGGCGCCAGATTTTGCCCTCAAGCGCCGCTGAAATTTGAAAGACCAAAGTCTGCCGTGACCGATGTAAGTGAAAAGAACCATCCAATTTGAAGAGCAACATTTAATCCTCAGACATATTGTTCTACTGTTTTCTTACAGGAATGCCTGACAAGGATAACATGTCAAGTAGTAGTCTGTGCTCCATCTCTAAAAACTGCAATAAGGTAAATAATTTTTCTTCTTCATTTTGCCTGTAAACATCAACATATTGGTACAGGGGCAAAGCAGTCCTTCTTCACAAGCAAGGCTGGGGGGAATGGCCGCCACATTTTGTGCCTGGCTGTTTCTCAGTGGCCAAGGTGGGTCTTTTCTTCTTCCCTCCCATTGGCTGCAATAGAGGGAAATAACACTTGCTTGAGCTATTTTTGTTGGGTGTGCTGGTGGAAGAAAGGGGCTTTATAGCAGTCCTGCCCCGATACCCCACCGCTGACATGCTTGGATTCTCCAGACCACAGATGAAAGAGCTAGGTGCATAAGTCCCCTCAGCTGGCCTTACAAGAAGTGTAAGATTGCACCCTAAATTACCTTTTGTGTGTGGAAACATTAATTTAACGCAGGTGCTTCAGTTAAAATGTAGATGCTTATGAAACTGAATATACTTTACTAAGCCTGGGTTCTATATTGCTTCTCTGATGGCTAATCACAGCAGAAAGTGACATTGCTACTGATATTAAAAATGAAGCTGTTTGCCACTGTTGTTCATTGGGCCATTTCTGTTAGCAAAGTTCTGTGAGTTTATACACCACAAGTTTGGAAAAAAGTAAGACAGCAAAGAAAACGGTTGTGTATATTGATAAGGCAGGCAATTTGCTTACGTACACTTGACACTAATAGTATATCACCCCAATACATTTAGATTTTGCAAGTGGAAAAAATGAATTAATTTAAGATTTCTTTTATTCAGAAGTTCAGAAACTAGTAAACGAAATTCTACAGAAATAAACAATGTATAATCCCCTTCTTTGCCCCCAAAAACCATATAGCTTTAGGCTCCTTTTAGCTTTATGGAGCATCCTGGCTGCTTCCATGCCACAATGGTTCCTACACCACTCCCAGTGATGGCTGTAATTACCGCCCAGACGGCATATTGTCAGGTTATGTATCATGATGCATCTCCTACTATGGCAAGCAACACATGATTGTATGTTACTGCACAATCTGGCCTAAGCATGTGCGAAGGAATTTCAGCTGTTGCCTGGAGTGGAGTGGGAACAGAGGATGAGAACACGCGAGAATGCTACTGCTCCATGTATTTTTATTTACATAAAAAATTATGTGCCACTTTTCATTCATAAAAAGTATCAGAGTAGTTTGCAACAAGCAGCATAGAATACAAAATAAATAAAACTATAAGCTATCATCAAAATCAAATTAACCACACACACACACACACACACACACACACACACTGTTTAAGTTTTAATAGTCAGGAAATTGCAGGGGAAAGTCTTCAACTTTATTTAATGTTACATTTACACAGAATCTAAGTGATTAATAATGGAAAGCATGGCAAAACATGACATTAGCAAAGTGCCCCGCAAACAACAACAACAGCAACAACAACAACAACATTTATACCCCACCCACTCTGGCAAAAATACCCTGTGAACAAAGCCCCACTTTTTATTTTAGATTGACAAAAGTCTGAAATCATTCAGCTGACTCCATAAAATAGCCACAAACACATTGATAATGCCTTTTTATGTGTAACTTACCAGCTAGGGATAGAACAAAAACCAAGTTAATCTGTGTTGCTTGGATTTTTATTTTATTACATCCCCCCCTTTTTTGACTAGGCTTTTTTCTGCATGGTTGAATTTATTGCCTGTTTCTTGTAGGTTAAATAATCCATATTCTTAAAATAAATACGTAGTCTGATCTGATCAGAAGAAGTAATACTTTTGGCACTCTTTACTCACTCGCTCCATAAACAGCCACACTTCCCCCCCCCCCTTTTATTCAGGTTTACTACTTCCTGTCTGCCTGTCCGTCTGTCCTGTTTCCTTAGAGAGACTGATCTTTTAACACATCTTTTTAACCTTTAATATTGTTAGAGACATTACTGCATATATTTGCTTTTCCTCCTGTCTTGTTACATGGTATTTCCTGTCCCATCCTTATCCTGCTAGAAAATAAACCAGTTTGGGTGGAGTTTATAATAACATGTGGCACACCAATAGGCATTTTCATTTCAGTGAGTAACAATAAAAATTATCACTCTAAAACGAGGGTTACTATGTGAGCTTACTCGAAAGTAAACTCCACTGAGCCTATGGGCATTTAGGATTGTGTTATAAGTATACTTTTTTTTTAATAATACCATCTGAGATTATAATTTACCGTATATTCTGGCGTATAAGATGACTGGGCGTATAAGATGACCCCCAACTTTTCCAGTTAAAATATAGAGTTTGGGATATACTCGCCGTATAAGAAATACGACCCGGCGTATAAGACGACCCCCGACTTTTGAGAAGATTTTCCTGGGTTAAAAAGTAGTCTTATACACAGGAATATACAGTAGTATATCAGTTAAAGAAGGAATGGACAGAAAAGGGCAGCCACTCAGGATAAAGGGAATAGTTTTGTGGTGGAAAATAACGTACAAAAACTCCATTATATTAGGGGGAATTGGTTTGCAAAGTATATTAGGCAAAATTGCATTTAAAAAAGGGTAGATTAGGAGAAATTTGCGCTAGAATGCTGATGAATTCTGATGAGGGCATTTAAAATATAAATCCACAAACCAATTTAGAAATGTGGAAAATGGAGATAAAGACTAGAAAAAGGAGAACTTGATTTGCCTGTCCTTAGTCCAAATAGAGAAGCATGTTGACAGGAAGGATAAGACACTTTTGGTTCCTAAATTGCCCCCAGCATCTTTGCTACATCCAAACACACTCTCAACAGGTGAGATGGTGCATGCTGTCCTCCAAGCATTCTTCAAATGCAGCCACATGGAGTGCCTTTGCTGTGGAGTCACTCCTCTAGGTTACAAAGGCTTGAAAGGCATCTGTCTCAAGCACACAAATCTCACGCAGATAGGAATTTAGAATGGTGCCTCATGATTTATCCAAATCACTACCAGCGGATTGGTTTTCCCATCCTCTGCCCCTTTCGAGCAATTTATAAATACCCCAAAGTGTTGCAGATGATCCTGAATGTCTGAAGTTGCGCCACCTGCAAGGGAAGAAAAGTAAAAGAAAAGTGAAACTCACAAGGCACAAAAGTGTGGAGGAGTCTGTGACAAATGCATTCATGATAAATCCATCTTGACATGTGTGCAGGTCCTCACTTGTCATCGGTTCACTAGTTACATAAGATAAAGTACAAAAGCACATTGAGGTTTGCATAAGCTGCTCTTATATAAGTTGAGGGGTTGGAAAGCCCAATCTGTAAGCAGTGACGATACTGTTTCACACTCTCCTTTCTCCGAGCGCAAGTAGTTCAGAGTTACCGATATTGCAAAGAGGCTTCCACAGAGGGAAAGGATGTTGGAAAGAAGATACATGACTGTAAAACCTCAGAAGATCTTGTGGGAGTATACAGCATTTCTGTAACGATCAGCTCCTGGTTTCATGGTGTAAACCTGCTAAATTTATCTCGTAGAGCCAGGAGTGGGCAGACTCCTGGTTTGTTGGATCTATATGGCATTCCATAGGATGGTTGCGTCAAAGCACCAGGTACTTCGTGCCTAAATTATGGATATAATTTAATCTCCACCCCCATCGTTCTGCCCGGACACTGAGGTCCAGCTCCGAGGGCCTTCTGGTGGTTCCCTCCCTGCGAGAAGTGAGGTTACAGGGAACCAGGCAGAGGGCCTTCTCAGTAGTGGCGCCTGCCCTGTGGAACGCCCTCCCATCAGATGTCAAAGAAATGAACAACTATCTGATGTTTAGAAGACATCTGAAGGCAGCCCTGTTTAGGGAAGCTTTTTATGACTGATGTTTTAATGTATTTTTATTCTTTTGTTGGAAGCCGCCCAGAGTGGCTGGGGAAACCCAGCCAGATGGGTGGGGTATAAATAATAATAAATTATTATTATTATTATTATTATTATTATTATTATTATTATTATTAGGGGTAGAGGAACACAGGAAATGACCGCATCACTTGGGGGCACAGGATCACAGAGTGAGATGATATACAGTCTGAAATACGCTTTGTGCCCCAGCTCCTTTGCACATGTTCGGTGCAATTCCATCACCGTCTATAAAGACACGCACATACGCTCCATTAGTTTTTGCAGTTGGGCAGTCGGGGAAAAAAGTAATTACGGTGAGAAACAGGGTCGTCCTTTTCAAGGGTCAGTTCTTCTGACAAGTCGAGCGCATACGAGCAGCAAATTTGGCACTTATGTTTGAAACAGTCAAATGAACACCCCCCACCGCCCCACCCCATCCCGAAATCTTGCAATTATTCTTTCAACTTCGGCAGAAAAATTGAAAAAAAGGAAAATTTAAAAACTTGGAAGATCTCGCAGAATCTTACAAAGGTGTGCTGTGAGCACCCGTCCTACAAGTAATTCTGGAAATTGGGAATTGCAGAGTGAAAATACGATAGAAAGCCAATGAAAGAATCAATACACGCATGCAGTAATTGTGGCAGCCATTCTTTATGTGTGAAAAGGGAGATTGGTGGCAAAGATTTCAGTGATTAATAAGGAACGAGAAAATGATTTATTGTCCGCCTGACGTTTGTTTGGAGCAGATTCTTAACGTGATCCTAATCATGTTTGCTCAAGAAGCAAACCTTAGTGATTTTAGCAGGGATCATTTTCCAGGTAAGTACACTTGAGGTTTGCAGCTCCTGAGCGGGAACTATTGCATTTCCAAGGCGTGTGCAGGCTATTATCCCATGATTTCAACACTGATGCAAAAATGCCACACAAGCATGTGGAGATTTACAGCTTTTGCAACTGTACATTATTCATTATTTATATAAAAGGAGGAGGGAGGCTTTGGGAAGAAAGCAGGAAGCACAGAAAACAGACACACCCTCTTGTGTTCATAGAAATGGAGCAGCCAGGAGGAATTGGGAGCACAGAACATTCTGTGCAAGTCACCTTCTCGTTAACACCCCTTTTATACTGAATAGGTCAGGGACATGGATCAAAACCACAAGAGGAAAAACGTGTATGTATTTCCTTTTTTAAAAATGTATATACCACTTTATGGTCCTTGAGAGCTTCCCAAAGGCAGTTTATAACACAAATGCACAATAAGTAGAGTATAAAAAAACAACTCTGAAATTAAAGCAATAAAGACGACAAAGCAACTTTTTAAATAAAAAAAGCTAAATAGCAACATAAAAGTAACAAGAAGCTAACACCCCCTTTAACCCTGAAGAATACAAAGGTCTTCTTTGTCCCAGGAGGATGGGCCCTACTAGGCAACAGACATTTTGGAAAACATTGGCATCCTGCCATGCCATTCCTCATGCCCTGGCAGTGGTGGTGCTTATTCATTTCTGCTTGGGATGGCTGGCTTGCCTTGCCTGGTCACTTTCTCCCAGTGTGTCGCAGGACATTTGCGAGAAGCTGCCAACCGTGTGACCAAGCAAAGAGGCGGAAATCCCGGGCCATGCATTCCAGCGGGCGTTGTGCATGTGTGATGAATGCTACCACCATTTGCTTGCACAGATTGCAAGTGATGTAGTAGTGAATGAGTAGCACTGAGGACAGAGCAAGGTGTGCTGCCCAGCCATAAACCAGCCTGCTTCCAAGGTACAGTGGAACCTCGGTTGTCGAACGCTTTGGAAGCCGAACAATTCAGGATCCGGACACCGACAACCCGGAAGTGAATACCGTATATACTCGAGTATAAGCCGACCCGAATATAAGCCGAGGCACCCAATTTTACCACAAAAAACCTGGGAAAGCTTCATAGGAGCCACTGCCTGCCTCACTCGAGTATAAGCCGAGGGCGGCTTTTTCAGCACAAAAAATGTGCTGAAAAACTAGGCTTATACTCGAGTATATAGGGTACTTCCATTTTCGAATGCCCCTCAGAAGTTTCCAAGGCGTGCTTCTCCATTTTTAAAAAGGAATTTGCCTACCGGCAATTGCGCCTCAACAACGTTTCGGAAGTTGAATGGTCTTCTGGAACGGAATACGTTTGACAACCAAGGTTCTACTGTACCAGAATGGTCAGCTTCTGTATGTAGAATGGGAGAGGCACTGTCTTGTATTTGCCTCATGTAGAAAAGTGTCTGGGGTCAGACTTCTGCCGTACCATTACAAAAAGCTGGGGGAAGAGAGGCCTCTGACTTAGGGAAGGAGTTCCCTTGGTTGAACGGCACAAACCGAAAAAGCTCTCCTAAAAAGGAAAAGGCAAATATCGCACTTTTTGTGGTCGACTAAGGTTGCCACTTCCTATCTTCTGCAGATTTCTGCAGTCTTGATTCTGGAAGCACAAATCATTTATGTACCCGTGCTGTGTTTGGTGTACAGGGAAGACAATCCATTATTCTTCCTTAAATTAAAACACTTCCAGCAAACCATTTCCATCTTCCCACTGAGAATGACTATGGAAAATATGGCCTCAGTCTACCGAAATACCTTGCATGCATATGCTGGAGTTTCATCTTTGGAGCACTTTATTCAATTCATGCAAAACTGTTTTAGCAGCTGTTAACGCTGTAGCAGAGAAGCAGGGAAATGACAGGAAAATAAGACATCATTAGTTGTGTTCCAATCTTTATGCATGTGTTTGTGCACAGACCGTATTCCGCCTAAGCGTTCCTTTCCTTTTGACACTGGCCGCGATGTGTCATTTTGGGTAATGGTTGGGCCATTTTATGTGTCTTAAAGTGGAGGGCATTTACAGTTGCAGCACACTATGTAATGCTAAATAACGCATGCCTGGTGTATCATTCTAACGTGCGTTGGTTGCTCTGATTGCACGAAAATATTTTAAAAGTCCATGTTTTAGCAGTTTTAGGGATAAACAGAAGCTTTGTTTGAATTACTCCTCTTCAGATGAGGCGTTTCTTCCATTTCAGCTGCCAAGCAGGGGTCAAATTAGATTTTACCAAAGGTACCTGTAGCTTTCCTCCCGAGGGCAAAAAGATTGGCTTTGGGGAGGGTTGTGGTTTTGTTCTGAAAAAAATAGCACAGGAAAGGGTTAAGCAGCTTGCCTCACCCATTGCACCCATAGCTCACATGCTTTGCATCCAGAAGGTGCGAAATCTGCTCTGGAGGGGGAAACCTATTTAGGACCAATTTAGGGAGTCTCCGGACGAGGAGAGGGAGAGGACATTCCATTGTGGAAAGAGAACATTCTCTTTAGCGCTGCATTGAATACAACCCATTTAATTGAACAAAGCTGGATCACTCGCATAGTATGAAGCGTAGGGGGAAGATGTGAATCTTATGAACAGTTACAGGATAGTTTTAGTGAGTAGTTTTAGTGTATGTGCAAAGTTGGCTGAGAAAAGGCGACTCGGAACTTTTATTCACAAAAACCGGCATATGAATTTTCAATTACACAGGGCTTCCCTCCCTCCCCCCCCCTTTTTTGCTACTTATGCCTGCATCTCATCACCATGTTTTAACTCAGTAGCTGTTTATGCATCTTTCTGTTTTCATCTAAATGTAGAACCTAGTTATTCTTGATTGCTACAAATGATACTGTGGAAAATTGCATATTTCACGTCTTCTCCAACATTTTCAGTTTTAGTATGTTCATTTATTTATTTATTTTTCTTTAAAAAAAAACACACTTCCACATTTGTTTACTTTTATCACTGCCCCCTTTGTTTCTTTCACTTAAATTTTATTTTTCAGACTCCTTTCATTGATCATCACATCCCAATTCGTCCAGCTACAAGCATTGTAGAGGTAAAGAGGTTAGATGTACAGCAGTCCTGGGTTACTGTAGAAACTGAAGTGCTTTGGGGTTATCCAATTACCCACCCTGCCATCGCAATGGTGCTTTCACTGTAATATATCTGAGTAAATTAGCTTCATGTTGTCTCATTGCATTAAGCGTGAATACTCTGGAGTAAATTGTTTGCAACAGGTCAGTGCCCCTGGAACACAACCCTTTCATAAGTGGGAAGTCATCAGTACATATAACTTATTTTTTTTTTACCTGTACTATCTAATAAATACCTCACCATTAGTGTTGTTGCTGTGCTACTTGCCATGCAACCTAACTGATAAGTTGCTTTGAATTACTAGGGGCAGCAGATAGAACATAGCTTGTTGGATCAATAAAATATCAGGGGGAACTCCTTTCTGCTCAAGCAATTAGCTTTCCTGGCTGCTCCCTCATCTCAGGGTGGTTCATAACATAAAATCGCAACATAAAAATCAGACTTGATGAAATTGCACTGTAAACGAACACAGACAAAAGTGAGAAAGTGCACCAAGCCGATCTACACTCAAACCCAATTTTGCTCTGTTTGCTTTAGGTGTAGGTGCTCTGATACACACACACACACACACACACACACACAGAGAGAGAGAGAGAGAGAGAGAGAGAGAGACCTGCCACCTCGAAAGGACGGATTCATTTCAGTGTCCTTGCATGTGCAAATGCGGAGTCCTCTTGGCAGAAACTAGGAAGTGCACACCGTGTGCAGCTGAGGCGCATAGATTCCTGGATTGGTTATATCCCACAGATCCAAGGAGATCTACAAACGCGGGGACAAATGTACGCATCCCATTATGACATTAAAGTCTATTAATAAGATTCATTGCATTGTAAAAAAAAAGCATATTTGTAAATACCACTATTACATAAAAGTCTTTTCAGGAAAACAGAAATGCTTAAAATATTTGTTGCCTGCTTCTTCCTCTTCCTCCTTCTCCAGGTTCCATCAGAAAGAATCCTTCAAGCTGGGAAAGTCTTACGGAACGCCATCCTCTCCCGAGCCCCTCACATGATAAGAGACCGTAAATATCACCTGAAGACATACAGGTACTTGTGAGCAGCTGATTGCATAACGGTTTGGGGGCCCCTTACATATTGCGAGCACCATCTAGTGACTTTTAATTGTAGCTTGCTGCTTTCTGAGGTTTCCAAATACGGCCGTACCTTGGTTATCAAACAGAATCCATTCCGGAAGTCTGTTCGACTTCCAAAAACGTTCGAGAACCAAGGTGCAGCTTCCGATTGGCTGCAGGAGATGGTGGGCTACCATTAGGGCAAATCTGTCAATTTCTCATTTTCCTTGTTAAATTCAGGTCTCTACATTTCAATTTCAGTTTGATGATCAGTTTTTAAAGCCCTCGTGAAATTTTGTCAGCATTTCAGAGCGAATGTCTCCTAATGTACAGATTTTTGTATGTTGTTTTTGCCTAATCTGCACACTTTACGTAGTAAATCCATTAGTTGTTGGAGAATTGCACTGCAGAATTTTGAAAAGTGCAGATTTTGAAGGATGGCTGTGTTCCTCTTCATATACTGTTTCAAGAAGTGCAAATTAGGTAGATTTGCCCTTTAATATGCAAACTGAATTTCTCCTGCAGCCCAAAATGCCACATGAACAATAACATTCTTTAAATGTCCAATTTCATGCTTAAATTGGGCCTGCCCCCTTAGATTTGGCTTCAATGTACTTTTAATTCTTTCTCTCTCTGTTTTAGTAGATATAGATTTATGTTTATTATCGCTCATGCTTCTGTGTATCCTGCTGGTGGCAGCACTGCCTTGGGTAAACTAAATTATCTGTGTAGTTCTGCCAGAATAGAAATTTAAAACTAAGGATAGTTAACTTACCTTTCTTTCTTTCCCCCTACTAATAGTAATAGTAATGAGATGCACCTTCTCAAGAGGACTGAATAATTTAATTAAATACTCTTGAGGGCTTAGCTTTTCTGTTGCTAATAGTAAACATGTGTGGGAAGTTAGGAGCTGGGGATTTATTATTTTTTCTATATTAGGAACGAAATAGGTTACAAAGGTTTATTTTATTCAACTTGCAGTCATTTGAATTATACAGAACTCCTCATCAGAATGGAAAACAAACCTTCATCTAGGAACAGATGAGGTTTTGTTTTGTTTTCATCACAGTGAAACTCAATAAAGGATAGCTCTATCCCAGGCATAGACAAACTCGGCCCTCCCTCCAGATGTTTTGGGACTACAACTCCCATGATCCCTAGCTAACAGGACCAGTGGTCAGGGATGATGGGAATTGTAGTCCCAAAACATCTGGAGGGAGGGCCGAGTTTGCCTATGCCTGCTCTAGCCTACCAGAATATAGTTCCATTGGAATTGATCCTTTATTATTGAATCAGGGGTCCACAGATTTCAATGGGCCTTGGTAGCCAGCCACTATCTGTAGTCATCTCCAAACTCTCTCCTCCTCCTAAATCCCCTGGCACATGCAGAAGACTCGAGGAAGATGAAAGACCAGCCTCTCATTTTGTCCCAAGCTTTCCAGTTACAGTGGTACCTTGGTTTATGAACTTAATCCGTTCCAGAAGTCCGTTCTTAAACCAAAGCGTTCTTAAACCAAGGCGTGCTTTCCCATAGCAGCGGGGGACTCAATCTACAAATGGAACACACTCAACAGGAAGCGGAACATGTTCTGCTTCCAAGGCAAAGTTCACAAACCAAAACACCTACTTCCGGGTTTTCAGTGTTCTTAATCCAAGTTGTTCATAAACTAAGCTGTTCTTAAACCAAGGTACCACTGTACTTGAAAGCAGTGAGAATCCCTTCTGCTGCTTCTGAGAGCCTTCAAAAGATGGCACGGGGAGAGTTATTTATCACTCGGTTACATGCTCTGAAACACACTCACTTTACCCTTGTGCCTTTACAGTACACAGACTGAATGGCCCTCTCTCTCCATCAAGTTCCAGGAGACTTGGGGAGGGCAGACTAGTTGGCATTGGATTTTGCAGACCCAGAAAGGCTGACTGTTCCCTCTCGCGAGTCTGCTGGAGGAAAGGATGCAAAGCGAGTGCCTTCAAAGCATGCAGCAAAATGAGTGAATTGTCCCCACTTTGCTTTGTGAAGTCAGACACCAGAGGCAGTGATAGGGGAGAGAAGAGTGCCATTGTTTCCAAATCTCTGCAAAGCCCAGTATAAAATGAGAGAACCAAAGGAGAGTCTGTTTTTCCCACCTGGCATTCAGTGAGAGAGCCTTCCCTCTGAATTCTCTGTGGTGTGTGGAGAATTTGGGAGAGGCAGAAAGGATAAAGGGGCCCTCTCGTGTTTTCCCAGGATTGGGGGAAAATGTTTTCCAGGTCGTTTTCCTCATTGCTTAAAGCAGGCATAGGCAAACTCGGCCCTCCAGATGTTTTGGGACTACAATTCCCATCATCCCTGACCACTGGTCCTGTTAGCTAGGGATCATGGGAGTTGTAGTCCCAAAACATCTGGAGGGCCGAGTTTGCCTATGCCTGGCTTAAAGGGAAAACCTGTGACCGTATATGCATAATCCTGTATCCAGTGTCTTGCCATTTTCTTCAAAGTCACTTTCTTGACCTGGTTCCATTTACTTCTAAATAGTTATTACAGTGGTACCTTGGATTACAGATGCTTCAGGTTACAGACTCCGCTAACCCAGAAATAGTACCTCGGGTTAAGAACTTTACCTCAGGATGAGAACAGAAATCATGCGGCGGCAGCGGGAAGCCCCATTAGCTAAAGTACCTCAGGTTAAGAACAGTTTCAGGTTAAGAACAGATCTTCAGAAAGAATTAAGTTCTTAACCCGAGGTACCACTGTATATATCAAGTGTTTAAAACCAGTAGATGATGTAAAACATGTTTTTAAATAAAAAAACCTATTTCTTTCCTCCCTCAGACAGTGCTGTGTAGGAACAGAACTGGTAGACTGGATAATGCAGCAGAGTTCATGCGTTCATTTACGGACGCAGGCCGTGGGCATGTGGCAAGTATTGTTGGAGGAAGGTGTTCTCAATCATGGTAAGAGAAGCTATTTTGCTTTATAGGAAATTCCTCCCACTCGGATCAGTGTTTCCCAAATGTGGGTCTCCAGCTGGTGTTTTTTTTTGTGTGGACTACAACTCCCATCATCCCTAACTAACAAGACGCAGTGGTCAGGGATGATGGGAATTGTAATCTGAAAACAGCTGGAGACTCAAGTTTGGAAAACACTTTACTAGATCCATGGCACAGATTCCTTAGCAATCCCAAAAAGGGATCACAGTTATTTTAGGAGCATAACCATCTGTGAAAATGCATAATATTATAGAGTGTCTTTATTATAGAACAGTGGTCGGCAAGGCTTACCTTGCCTTGGTCGGTTTCACTGCCGCGGAGCCCCCTCCGTGGACCAGATTGCGCGTGTGCCCGGGATTTCTGGCATCTGCGTTTGTATGCGCAAGTCCCCACGCCATGCTGCACCGGTTTAGCGCAGCGTGCGGGGACTCGCTGAGCGGGCGGCTTGGTTCAGGGGCAGCTCAGGGGCCAGTAAAATGACCTTAACCTTACTTATCTGTAACCTTACTTCTCGCAGTGAGGGAACTGCCAGAAGGCCCTCGGAGCTGGACCTCAGTGTCCAGGCTGAACGATGGGGGTGGAGATGTTCCTCTTGACTATGCAAGGGCAGAAAGACCCTTCCAACATTCCTTTGTGTACCAACCCTACTCCTCCACTGCCAAATTTCGTGCTTATCTTTGAAGGGGCTTGCATTGCCAATTGCAAGGAGGATCATAAGCATGTTCACCCCTTTTGTGGTCAGACTGAATGCATGAAGAGGCAAGTGTGTCTTAAGTATGCAGGTGCTACATGAGAAGGATTTCTGCTAGCATAATGGGGATTTCCCCCTGCCCACCCCTGCCCACACACCCAATTGGCTTCGGGGAGTCGGGAAAACCCCCAGAACAGTGCTTGAGGGGAGGAGAGGGGTGGGGATCGTTCTCCCTGGCAAGTCAAAATGCTTGCCCTGATGCAATGATCAGAAGACAGCGATGTTGAATTTCTCTCAGAGTTCTCCCATTGAAAACTAGGCTTCTGGGCCATGATACCTTGTTTAAACTATAATGCAGGGGTCAGCAACCTTTTTCAGCCGTGGGCCGGTCTACTGTCCCTCAGATCATGTGGTGGGCCGGACTATATTTTGAGAAAAAAAATAATTAACGAATTCCTATGCCCCACAAATAACCCAGAGATGCATTTTAAATAAAAGGACACATTCTACTCATGTAAAAACACACTGATTCCCGGACCGTCCGTAGGCTGGATTGAGAAGGCAATTGGGCCGGATACGGCCCACGGGCCTTAGGTTGCCTACCCCTGCTATTATGCCTTCCTGTGTTAATTGTTACATTCGTATTGATGATGTTTTCAGTGGATCAAGAACAAAACTTCCAGGACAAATACTTGTTTTATCGGTTTTTGGATGATGAGCATGAAGATGCTCCGATGCCAACTGAGGAAGAGAAGAAAGAATGCGACGAAGAACTGCAAGACACCATGCTTCTGCTCTCGCAGATTGGACCAGACGCCCATATGAGGATGATCCTCAGAAAGCCGTAAGATAATCAACAATTACTGACATGTCTCTGAAAACAGGTTGATACATTTTGAACCTTGAGTCTTGTGCCCATGCTAGGTTGTCACTCGCCCTTCAATAACTCTATGGCCGCAGTCCAACATTTGCCTGACACCTTTCTCCTGTTAGTGAGAAAGCTACTTAGGATAGGATGATTTGAAAGGATAGGATAATTTGAGGTTGCTTTTCAGTTTCTTCCTTTCTTTGTTTTTAAATACAAAGAAAGGTGCGTGCATCTTGGAGCTTGGCTGTCAGTGTAAGAGAGTGTATGAAGCTGTTTTGGAGAAGTTCGTTGATTTCTTCCAGCAGTCTCTTGAGGAAAGTCTCTTGCAAAGTTTCCTTCAGCTTTCTGGGTCCTTCTTGTCCATACCCCTTTGCTTCCCTTCTCACCTCATCAGCCTGGGTATGAGTCATGCTGTCATGTAGCCTTTGTATTTTAAGTTGCAGGCATCTATTGCAGTATCCCTGTTGTATATGAATACTTTAAGATCTTTCTCAAAGGACCAGTTCTGGCTCTCTCCACTGTCTGTAGGATGTTGGAAGGCCTCAAAGAGGCAAGGCCTTTTCATCTTTGGCACCAGAATTGTGGAACTCCTTGAAGACATTAATTCTGTTAATTTTCTTCCTTCCGTTGATGTATACAAATAGATTTATGCTATTTGTACATGATGTGATGAGAAAAGAGGGTACACTATTGTTTTCACACTTACCCGCTCTGTTTGTGAAAGCCAATGTGTGGGACGTAAATAAAATAGGGGTATCCTTTCCCTTTAATATATCTATAACGGAGTCGAATGTCTTCCTTTTCTTCAAAGTAGTTACAATAATATCTGAGAGGAACTGTAGCTCTCCATAGTTTGATTTTATTTGGGGGGGGGGGTTATGTCCCACTGCATTCATAATCAGCTCCATAGATCTAATATCTCCAAATATTACCTGGATACCACTGTTTGTTTTAGCCACTTCAGAATTGATCCTATAGGTTGATTCAGTATAACCTAATGTATTTTAAATCTTTTGTTGGAAGCCGCTCACAGTGGCTGGGGAAACCCAGCCAGATGGGCGGGGTATAAATAAATTACTATTATTATTATTATTATTATTATTATTATTATTATTATTATTATTAGCTAGACTCCATGAACACCTAAAATGGTAGCCAAAAATTCTTCCAAAAGTTCCACAGAATTTCCACCTCCAACTTTTCCTTTCTATTTACCTCATGTGAATTTTTGTGTTTGCATGCAGATAACATAAAACTACTGTACTTTTCGTCTATAAGATGCCCCCATGTATAAGACGCACTCAAATTTAATAAAATGGGGGGGGGGGAGATGGCACAGAGTTGTTGAGCTTTTCTTGTGGAGGATTGCCCAGATTTGTTGAGGGGGTTTTGGGGGGGGAATGTCCAGGTTGTGGAACAATTTTTTTTTGGGGGGGGGGAGTGCCAAGCCGAATATCACTCATCCAACTGGCAAACACTAACAATCGCAAGCGACGCAAGCCAAATTGCTGACTACAGTAGTATCTTGTGTTACAGACGCTTGAGGTTACAGACGCTTCAGGTTACAGACTCCGCTAACCCAGAAATAGTACCTCGGGTTAAGAACTTTGCTTCAGGATGAGAACAGAAATGGCATAGCAGTGGCGCAGCGGCAGCAGGAGGCCCCATTCGCTCAAGTGGTACCTCAGGTTAAGAACAGTTTCAGGTTAAGAACGGACCTCCGGAACGAATTAAGTTCTTAACCCGAGGTACCACTGTACTTCATTGGACAATCTACCTGTGTACCAAAAAAAGAAAGAAAGAAAAAAGACTGGGTTTCAGATGGCCTTCTTTTTCTTTTTCTTTTTTGCTGGAGTATGGCAAGTCCTCTGACCCAGCACAGGATTTGAGTTACCTTAATGGGCCCTGTTCTTAGAAAGAAGCCAGTAAGGGCATAAACCAATGGCTGGACTGTACCACTTCCAACTGCCACTGGGGGTCCATGTGAGAATACAGTCGTACCTTGGAAGTCAAAACACCTTGCAAGTCGAATGTTTTGGCTCCCGAATGCCGCAAACCCGGAAGTGAGTGTTCCGGTTTGCAAATGTTCCTTTGGAACCCGAACGTCTGACGCAGGTTCCATGGCTTCCGATTGGCTGCAGGAGCTTCCTGCAGCCAATCGGAAGCTGTGCCTTGGTTTCCAAACATTTTGGAAGTTGAACGGACTTCTGGATCGGATTCCGTTCGACTTCCGAGGTACGACTGTACTCCACTGTTCCCTACATATGCAAATCTATATATCAGGGAGAAAAGTTCTAATCTCCTCCTCCTCCTCCTCCTCCAAGTTTGAGTATGGTCCCTATCATGGGAAGGTGTTGTATCATGTTAGTCCTGATCTGTATTCCATGGTACAGTCCAGACACAGATTTACTGTCTCATCCGTGGGAACTTGCCCTGGTTTTGACAAGTTATCCTGGCCATACGATTAAAGTTTTACAAGAGGTGTAGAATATTGGCTCTGTATTGGCTTGAAAAAATACTTCCTATTTGCATATCGGCACAGCTGCTGCCTTTGACTTGCAACTCTCCAAGAGGATGCAAAAAAAACCTAGCATAATTACCGTGAAAGAAATAATGCAATTTCAAAAAGAAAAGAAAAACATGCTGAAAAGATCACTTTGAGCATTTGATTGTATAATGACGCTGTTGCTTTAAAAGGTGATTTCTATTGTTTCCAATTTGAAACTCACTTGCAGAATGTGTCACTTGTTTTGACAGGCAACCTTAAAAATTCTCTATTTATTACATTAACTGCAACGTTTTAACTGTCAATTGATGAAAGAAAGCCTGTAGTGTTGTTGTTTTTTTAAAAAAAGGAGGCAGAAAAGAAAGCTGTAAGGGGGGGAAATTGGCAGACTCTTGTTGCTATTGGTAAGGTTGTCGTCCCCCCCCCCACCCGGTTTTCTTGTTAAAAACATGCATTGCTAGAAATGTAAAATTAGCTGCTTCTTTTTCAGTGCAAGCAAACAAAGCTGTGAGTAGAAATCCATAGTTTTGCAGCTGGAAAAATATTTTGTAATTCAGGAATGACAACCTAAATTGAATTTTTATTTATTAATCTGCATTTAGCTGATTGCACAAATTCAAGCAGTTAAATACGATGAATCAAATCCAATATTTAACAAGGAAATTGTTAAATGTAACATGCAGTTGCTGTGTGACAAGGCTATGGATCCTTTCCTACTATCTTGCCCAGTTTTCCAAGTGCCATACTGGGCATGTTACAAGATCTCTCGCAGTCTTTAAAAATACAGTGGTACCTCCAGCTATGAACCTAATTCGTTCCGGAGGTCCGTTCTCAACTCAAAACTGTTCTTAACCTGAGGTGCACTTTCACTAATGGGGCCTCCATGCGCGATTTCTGCTCACATCCTGGGGCAAAGTTCACAACCAGGAGCACCTACTTCCGGATTAGCGGAGCTCGTAACCTGAAGCGTTCGCAAGGATGGTTCGTAACCAGAGGTATTACCTCTCCTGGTATGTCCTGCAGAGGACCCTAAGGTCCATGAATAATAATAGTTTAACGGTCCCGGGCCCTAAAGAAGCCAGATTATCCTCCACCAGGGCCAGGGCCTTTTCAGTGATGGCTCCGACCTGGTGGAATGCTCTGTCCCACGAGACTAGAGCCCTGCAGGACTTGATCTCTTTCCACAGGGCCTGTAAGACAGAGCTATTCCGCCTGGCCTTCAATTTAGCCTGATCCTTCATTCCTTTTTTCCTTCCCTTTTTCTATGAAGAAACCCTTCTGAGACCCCACATTTAAACTCTTCCCTGGTCTCCTTGCTGGCCCTAGCAGGACTAACTTGGCCAGTTAGCCCTGGTGGTGCTACATTTATGTTGTATTTTATGCTGTTTTTAAGCTGTTTTTTAAGTCATTTTTAATCATTGTTTTATCTTTGTTGTTAGCCGCCCTGAGCCCGGTTTTTAAATCGGGAAGGGCGGGGTATAAATAAAAAAGTATTATTATTATTACTATTACTATTATTATTATTAGTTATGGGAAAGCCCGATTTTGATCACTGAGGGAGCAGATTTACTATTTTTCCAGCATTTTTCTCATTAAAATAAAATGATATTGACTGCCATCTTGTCCCCTACGCCCTGATCTTTTTTCTTCTTGGACAGAGGTTTATCCAAGTTTGCAGTAAGACCAGGGATAAGCAGGCACTGTGAGGCACAGCAGTGCTTATATACTGAGATGCAATTTTCATTCTTGTCCACACGGCAGCAACAGAGAAACACGGTGTCTGTGACCTTGATAGACTACTCAAGCAGCCAACGGTGTTGATTGATCATGTAATTTCACCCAAGCTCTCCCTTCCACTAATGTGTAGTTTGCTTCTCCCGGAACCTCCCATTTACTTTATCTTGGGTATAACTAAGACATAGCTCACCCAACGGGTTTCCTTCAGAAAGTAGGTCTTCACACAGCAGGATCCGAGGGAATCTACATCATTGGTGCACCACACCGCTTAATATCTTCCCATACCTGGAGAAGTAGAAGTCTGAGATGCCTCTGCAACAGACCGTGTGACGTTTTCACTCGTGTTAAAGGAAAGCTTAACGTATATATGAATCAGAATGGCATGTCTGCCAGATAAAAAGTAGGTCGTTAATGCAGTGGGAATTTAGGGGCTTATACCTGCATGGCTGCTTACCAAAATCAAACAAAAAACACCCCAAATGAATGCAAGTGCGCGCGCACATAAAATAAAAAGCACATTTGCAACTGTACTGGTGAAATATTGCCAGCAAATAATAAAAAAAGATGATATCCATACAATTAAAAACTTCTAACTAGGTGCTGCTTTTAAAAGGCAATGATGACATGGAAACGGGAAAAATAGAGTGAGCATTTTGATCCTGAGCCTGCCAATCATCAAATATGCACATGTAGCAGTCACATTTGTCATTATCACCAGATATGACTTTCCAGAGCAGCCCTTTTCTCTGTCCAACCAACAACTGATGTGGATTTGGTGGGAAATCAAGAAAGGGCCTTTTTAGTGGCTATATCCAGATTTTGAAATTTCATTTTCAATGATGTTCATTTAGCCTCCTTGTTGCTCGGTTTCTGGCATGTGGCAAAAAATCGTTTTATTTAAACAGGGCTTTTTTGTTCTTTTGCCTGTTGCGTTGTGTTTAATCTCTATTTTAAAATTTAACTATGTTTTGAAACTGGCTGCCATCTGATCTGCTTTTTATACAGTTGTATTACTTTTATGTAGATTGTTTATTTTTAATGGTGGATTTTATTAATGTTAAACTGTCTTATGGAAAGGCAAGAAGCAAACGTAATAAATAAATGAATAATAAAACATGCCTTTGAATAAAAAAACCTAACCGTAGTCTGTTTTGCTGATGAAAAGTATAACAAAAAAGATGTTTCAACTAGAGATACGCTTTTACATGTCTTTTCTTTTTGCTGTTATTCTGTGCTATTTTTCAAACATGTCCCATTGCAACTTAGTAAGTGTTTTGCCTACATTTTAACCGTTTTGCAGACCCAATCTCGCCATGTTTACTTGGAAGAAAATTCCACTGATTTCTATGGTATATACTTCCAAGTCTGTGTGCATAGGATTCAAGTTATTTGGCAGAATAGTGTAGAATCAAGTCCAGTCAAAGGTGACTATGGGATTGCGCCGCTCATCTTGCTTTCAGGCCGAGGGAGCTGGTGTTTGTCCACAGTCAGCTTTCCGGAGTATGTGGCCAGCATGACTAAACCACTTCTGGCACAACGGGAAGAGCTGTTTACCTTTCCGCCGCAGTGGTACCTATTTATCTACTTGCACTGGCGTGCTTTCGAACTGCTAGGTTGGCAGGAGCTGGGACAGAGCAATGGGAGCTCACTCCGTCACAGGGATTCAAACCGCCGACCTTCTGATCGGCAAGCCCAAGACGCTCAGTGGTTTAGACCACAGCGCCACCCACATCCCCACCAAAATCTCCCTGAAGCTGTACTACAGCAGATTTTGCTTTATATCGACTAACATAAGAAACTCATAATATTATAATGTAATGTGTTCTCTTTCACACACACACACACAAAATGCAGTTTCCTGTGTGCCATGTTATCATTGACAACTGGGCTTTTCGAACATGGCGGTTCAGCTGAGAGATCTTGACTTTTTTTGCAGACTTTTATGCCACGAAAAGGTATTCATGGGCCAGAAATTAAAAGCGACTCTTCATTCAATACATTCCAATTAGAAACCTCAACCTCCCCCCCCCCAAAAAAAACTGCTTTGAGATTCTGGCTCCAGGAAAGTTTAGCAACTCTGTTATAGGCACACTTGATGAAAAATAGCTTCCTTGACAGATCTGTGAGGTAAAGTCACTTTAGATTTCAAATGACCTTTTTCGGGGCTACATCTATTTAAATGAGAAATTCCAGCCCACTTCTTTTTTGGCAAAGATGAAATACCGTAACTGCTGAGTGAAAAGATTGCCGGGTAGTGCCACAAACCTTTCTCTCTCCCTCTCTCTCTCTTCCTCCCTCATACATTATTTATATGGACGGTTGAAAAGAAGGGAGCTTCACACAGGCGGCAAATACACCTCTATTTAGTGTGACTTTTCTGGCCAGGACGATGAGAAAATTTCTTTTGAATTTTGAAGCATTTCAAAGCAAAGTCAGCCATTTTGCAGAGTTTTTGTTAATAGAGAGAGAGAGATGGAGAGAAAAGCATCTGTAAAGGTTCCTGTAAAGGGAACCTCGCTAGAACAGACCAAAGACCTATCTGGTCCAGGACCCTGTTTCTCCACAGTGGCCAATCAGATGCCTCTGCGAAGCCCATAACCAGGACATAACACAATGGTCCTCTCCTGCTGTGGTTCCTTAGCAACAGGTATTCTCCGCATCGAGGCAGCAAGCCCAAAATTCCTTACCTTAGCTATGGAGAGGAAGGAGTTATCTGATTCCAGGTATAGATAATTTTGGGGGATGCGTTGGTGAGGTAAGGTAAAGGACCCCTGGACAGTTAAGTCCAGTCAAAGGCGACTATGGGGTTGCGGCGCTCATCTCTCTTTTAGGCCAAGGGAGCCGACGTTTGTCCACAGACAGCTTTCTGGGTCAAGTGGCCAGCAGGACTAAACTGCTTCTGGCGCAATGGAACACCGTGACGGAAACCTGAGCGCACGGAAACACCGTTTACCTTCCCACTGCAGCAGTACCTATTTATCTACTTGCACTGGTGTGCTTTTGAACTGCTAGGTTGGCAGGAGCTGGGACAGAGCAACGGGAGCTCACCCCGTCGCGAGGATTTGAACTGCTGACCTTCCGATCGGCAAGCCCAGGAGGCTCAGTTGTTTAGACCACGGCACCACCCATGTCCCTTTACCCTTTACCTTGCTTTGGTGAATACAATGTGTGAATGCAATTAGTCCGTTTGAAGAATACGCAAGACTGCAGAATGCTCTTGTATGGAAGCAATTAATTTTTAAAATCAGTTAACTATGGTCAGGTAGTATGGTCCGAAAGCCCGTAAGGCTGCCATCTTGCAGAAGTTGTTTAGGGCTGGATCTGATCAGTGTCTGGACGGCTGACTTCCTGTAGCCACATGTATGTCACCTTAGGTTCTTTGACGAAATAAAGGTAGAATATAAATGTAAGACAACAACAAAAAACTCCTTGATCTCATATGGCCAAACAGTTCACTTAAATTTACCGGTAGTTCGTGATATTCTGTTGTTGTTGTTCAGTTTGTAATATTTGTGTATGCTTTATCATAGGCCTGGCCAGAGAACTGCTGATGACCTAGAAATTATATATGAAGAACTTCTGCACATTAAAGCTTTGTCTCATCTTTCAACAACAGTGAGCATTTTATATGTTGTGACTCTTAATGCCAAATAAATAAATAAATAATAAATAGAATTGTAGCTGACCGATGCCTCCCTCTATACGGGTACAAAAGGGGCATTGTATTGGATTGTGGAGACAAGCGCTGCCCCAGCCAAACATTTTGTTACACGTTCATGATGATTTGTGCTCATGATGGTATCTGGGCAGTTACACACAATCACACTTTCAATACTATTTGCACCTGAAAAATAAGTTTCAGGGCAGACTTGCCACTTCATTTCCCATCATTTCATGTCCCGTTACTACCTGCTGAAACCCCAGCACTTTTTATATATCACAAATATGAGTTTTGTTGCACTATAGTGCCAGAGTCCCCAACAGCAATAATGCAGTAACCTTGAGGAAGGATTGCAGAACGATTAATAAAGCGGAATTAGGTGTGAACAGTCCAGTATATATCCACCACTACTGTCTTATTGTTGTTGTTGCAATGACACGTTGCAGAATATACTTCAAAAACAAAACAAAACCCAGCAATACGGAAGGCCCCATACATACAGTATATAAGAGTGACTGGGTGGGCATGTGGTGTCTGAGCCGGTGTCCTCCGTATAATTGCATTTATACAAGGAATTTGTATGCTCTTGGGTTTGATTATGTTGATCCCATAGCACTATGTCAGACTGCTGCCTACCACTTTCTGCTAAATCCTACCAAATTATTTAGAGAGTCATGTACTTTCTGCATGACTTCTCATACTCTCTTTGCAGTCCACAACAGATGCAATAGCGACCCTATACTGATGAAGATGCTCAACGCCGCTTTCTGTGACTGTTTTGGCACCCGTTCCCTTCCGAACCCTCCCCCACCCTTCCTATGAGTTTATATATAACTACACAAGTCAAGGATGTAAAAACAAAACTGTAATGCTTGTTGTTTGTCTTGCTTCAAGGTAAAGCGGGAGCTGGCAGGTGTTCTAGTGTTTGAGTCACATCCCAAAGCAGGAACCGTCTGTAAGTGAAATTAATTTTATTACAGGTTTACACTTGAGCTAACCGTATTGACCTAGTTGCTTTTGGGACTGCAATTGAAAATTCAGTTGTTGTTGTTTAGTCGTTTAGTCATGTCCGACTCTTCATGACCCCATGGACCAGAGCACGCCAGGCACTCCTGTCTTTCACTGCCTCCCGCAGTTTGGTCAGACTCATGTTGGTAGCTTCGAGAACACTGTCCAACCATCTCGTCCTCTGTCGTCCCCTTCTCCTTGTGCCCTCCATCTTTCCCAACATCAGGGTCTTTTCCAGGGAGTCTTCTCTTCTCATGAGGTGGCCAAAGTATTGGAGCCTCAGCTTCAGGATCTGTCCTTCCAGTGAGCACTCAGGGCTGATTTCCTTCAGAATTGATAGGTTTGATCTTCTTGCAATCCATGGGACTTTCAAGAGTCTCCTCCAGCACCATAATTCAAAAGCATCAATTCTTCGGTGATCAGCCTTCTTTATGTTCAGTACCTGCGAGCGAAAAAGGAGACAAAACCTTAAGGAATTTGCTGGGCCATTTGTACTGGGTTGTGTATCCCATGTTACCTGAGTGGCTGGGCACAAGAGCCTTTTACCTGATTCTGGACAATTCCACCCCACTTCCACTGCATTTCTGTTTAACACAGCCCACAAAGTTTGGCAGATCTCCTCAAAACCCTCTGGAGGGAGTTTGGAGGTGGGGTACAAGGGGCTGTAGCGAAAGAGGGTAAGGAAAGATCTGTTGCATGAGCTGTCTTCTGCATGCTCAACCTTGGACAAAATCCAGTGCTATTTTTTTCTAGAAAAAGAGGTGCCAGAACTCACCATGAGTTCTTACAAATGGCAATGGCGCCCACCAGAGAGGTGCTGGAACCGAGTTTCTCTTGAGTTCCCCTGAAAAAAAAGAGCCCTGGATAAATCCCATTATGTATGGGATGAATTTGATACAGGACTCGGGTCTTTGTTAACCACAGGGAAGGATTCAATAGTCCCTTTTTGTTCTCTGTGAGAGTGAATTGGAAATGCCCACTTTTCAAAACGGGATGCTTATTCCATCCGTATTTATTTGGTAGTGTGTCATGGGGATCTTCATAGTGCATACTTCCAAATAATTTTGCTTGGAAATAGCATTGTTAAGCTGGGACTACACATGCAGCAGAATGGATTGTACCATTTCAGACTTCAAATGGGTGTGTGTGTGATTTTGAATGCTCCCCCATGCAAAAGAAAGAAAGAAAGAAAGAAACGTCCTTTCAAGGAAGAAGTCTTAGAAAA
This sequence comes from Darevskia mixta, assembly GCA_034641385.1. Taxonomy (NCBI): domain Eukaryota; kingdom Metazoa; phylum Chordata; class Lepidosauria; order Squamata; family Lacertidae; genus Darevskia; species Darevskia mixta. The sequence continues at coordinate 1,613,476 of JAWWNH010000098.1, forward strand.
TCAGGGAGAGAGGTTCTAGCTGAACCTACTTCCTGGTGTGATGATGATGATGATGATGATGATATCTATATGCCACCTATCTGACTGGGTGGCCCCAGCCACTCTGGGCAGCTCCCAACAAACTATTAAGAACACAAGAAAACATCAAACATTAGTTAGTTTTCTTCTTCCAGGGAGCTTTGACATACAGGAACATTGAATACTCAGCTGTAGGCAGAAGAAGTATCTTGTTTGTGCTTTGCATTCTACCATCTCAGAACCCCAGTACTTAAGTCTTCTGTGGATTCCCCCCACCCTTGTGCTTTTAAGGTGTTGAATGTTCTTCTTTTCTCAGTAAATAAATCCCATTGCTGCCTCTCCTCTCTGGCCACTTTACATTATTCTCTCTCTCTCTCCCCCCCCCCCTCTTCTGCAGTATTTAATCAGGGAGAAGAAGGAACTTCTTGGTACATTATTCTGAAAGGATCAGTAAATGTAGTCATTTATGGCAAGGTACTGTTTTAAGATTCTTAGTATTTCTCATATTTCATGTACAGGTGATGCCCAGAATGGAATGGCGGCATAAAATGATTGTCATTTGGATGTGCCTAAAATTATTACTGCCTGTATGTGAAAGAGAATGTGTGCATGCAGTCATATGTGTGTTGTGAAAATGTTTGTTTTCTACTGTGGAAGCAATGGGCAGTATCCAGCCAAATACCGTATTTTTCTGTGTATAAGACGAGGTTATTTTATTTAAAAAATTATGCTAAAAATTGGGGGTCGCCTCATACATGGATAGTGGAGAGTTGGGATGGGCTACTGGCGATTGGTAGCTGCCGTGAGCAGTAGATTGTCAGCAGAGGGTGATTGGTGGGTGCGGCAATGTCCGCTGGGTATTGGCTGCTGCGGCAATTGGGCGGCCGATTGGTGGTTGCTTTTGGCGAGTGTGCAGACGATTGGTGGCTTCGTCGATGTGCGTGCGATTGGCTGTGACGGTCCTGCAGGTGAGCGATTTTCGGCTCCCGCCACCCCAAAAAAGCTCAACAAGTCTGGGCAATCTCCCCCTATTTTCTCAATTTGGAGTCCCAAAAAAGAGGGACACGGGGGCATCTTATACACGGAAAAATACAGTAGATCCACTAGCACAAGGATGTCAGCTTGGCCAGTATAACTTCTCCTTTCCCTGTGCATCTCTGCACCCTCCCTTATTCTGTGGGAACCCCGAGAACAGATTTAGGGGACGTACCCAACGGACAGAAGCTAGAAAAGGCTGTGAGTGAATTCCCCATTCCTAGTAGCCGGAACAGATGGATCTGGGTTTAGAGGGCCCAATTGTCTCTTATCAGCATAATGCAGCTTCATGTGTCCAACCCAAATAACTGTGGTTCCTTTTAAACCTAAACTTATGCTGCAATTTATGTTGCTATTTGCATGCTGTGAGCCACTCTGATGACATTTTTTTGGGGGGGGGGGAATGGCGTAGGAGATTTTTTTAATAAAACAAGCCAAATATTTTCTTTGGTGTTAAGGAAAAACTAGATCCAATTAAAAACTCCTCTGTCACTGAACGCTACATTATAACAAATGGGACTTGAGTTAACAGTGCAGTCTGATAGCAGGCAAGAATACATATCAGAAACCAGCAGTCTATTATTCAACAAACTTGATTAATTTTTTTTTTGACTTTATAAAAAAAAAAAAAAGGAAAGTTGCCACCATTAGCGGAGCCAGAAGTCTGCCTGTCTCTGAAACAAATTTCAGAGAACAAACCCCATTCTTTCTTTGCCCTTGCCTTTCTGTAGCATTAGTAATAACCAGCTGCCATGTATTGTCTTCTCATCGTTATTTTGGCTGTTAAATTTCCTGCCAGATACATTTGTTATAGTATTTGGCTTAGAAATCCTGTGTTTGCACATGGAGCGTCAATGGGACAAACTCCTCAATTACGGTTTCTCTGTGTAAATGCATTTCCCCCCCTTCTTGTTGTTGTTTTTAGGGCGTGGTATGTACCCTACACGAAGGCGATGATTTTGGCAAGCTAGCATTAGTGAACGATGCTCCGAGAGCCGCTTCCATTGTTCTGCGAGAAGATAACTGCCACTTCTTGCGAGTCGACAAGGAAGACTTTAATAGGATACTGCGGGTAAGTTAAGAGTTTGCCCAACTTTTAAGAGCTTGTTCTCGAGCACTGCGAGCGTTTTGCAACTCTCCCTTCAAGTCTCCGCACGCCCGAGGTTCCTTCGCTCATCTGTGCACAAACGTAAGCCATCGTTGGCAGCTGTGGCACCACTGCTGGTGTAAAAACAGTGGTGAAAGAGGGTGCTGTAGTCTCTGCAGCTGTGGAGCGCACTGCTGAACTTTGCAAAAACCATTGTGCTTACACTTGGCCATGGAGAGAATGATTATGACTGGAACATGCTGCAATCTTACTACTACTAGTAGTCGTGGTGGTGATAGTAGTATAGTGCTAACTCATAATTGGTTAAGCATTAGTAAGGAATCTGAATCCAGTTTTGTGCTGGGGGAAAAGGATTCAGTTGAAGTATTGTAAGGAACGTAAGGCGAAGCCTTCCCTTTGAACCACGAAAAAAGAGATCTGGGGAAATGGATTAATTTTCTATGGAGCCCGGATAAAAAGAATGTGTTTAGCACCACAGCTGTAATTCAGGAAGATTCATGGATAGATAAAGGAAGTAGAGAAAGCTGCTTAGGTTGGTTAAATCTCAACCTAACTGAACACGAATGTTGTGTTCAGTCCTGATGACCCAAGTCCTGATGACCCAAGAGAAGTTTGTTTGTTTATTGAATTTATATCCCACCTTTTTCTCCAGAGAGCTCAATGTGGCATACATGGTTTCCCCCCTCCTCATTTAATCCTCACAACAACCCTGTGAGGGAGGTGAGGCTAGGAGATTGTGAATGGCCCAATGTCACCCAATGAGCTTCATGGCTGAGTGGGGATTTGAACCCTGCTCTCCGAGGTCATAGTCCAACACTCTTAACCATTACACCAGTGTTTCTCAACCCTGTGCCTCCAGATGTTTTTGGCCTACAACTCCCATCATCCCTCGCTAGCAAGACCAGTGGTCAGGGATGATGGGAGTTGTAGGCCAAAAACATCTGGAGGCACAGGGTTGAGAAACACTGCATTACACCACACTGACTTCAGTCGTGCTGGAGATACATGGACCTTAAGTTAGTTGCAAGTTTCATACAAGTTGCCCCACGGATGCCAATAAGACTAAAGGGCAACTCTCTTTCCTGGGTTGGGGGCCCCATACTTTTTCTTTCACCTCTAGGAGTATAAAACCATATATCAATGGCCTTTTAATTTTCATTTGCAGCACGGCTTTTTACCAAGTTGTTTCTATCTGGCGTGCTAATTATTAAAAATCATCTTTCAGGATGTCGAAGCAAACACAGTCAGACTTAAGGAACATGACCAAGATGTCTTGGTACTAGAGAAGATCCCAGCAGGAAACAGGGCTCCTAATCAAGGAAACTCGCAGCTTCCTCAGCACAAGTATGATTTAATTCCACAGTGTTGATGCAAGACTATGATTAACGCTTCCAAATGGTTTTATTTAGCCAATAGTCTTTTCTTCCTGCCTTTGAAAGAGTGCATTATGTCACATTTGAAAAGATATCACCAGCTGGTCACATGCCCTGCAGCGCACAACATATATCAACTTGCAAACGCATTAGCTGTGGCCCTTTAGCTGTCAAAAATCAACTCTATGCAGGTCTCGCTGTAAATAGTCCCCATGTGCAAAATCTGTTCACAGACCATAAGGAATGTTAATACTGAGCAGAGTAATTACTGATGAAAAAAGCTTTTAAAAGCGCATTCGTTTTGCTATTAAGAAAACATAATTTATTATTTTTATTTCCAATTCTTAAAGTGCACATTTATCTCATTAGTTGCCTTGCATCAAGTTGTTTGGCCCAACTGCTACAAGGTAGGAATTTAGGATGTACTGAAGGACTGCCTTCAGAGGTCTTCTAAAGGTTGCGTTGGTACTTATCTCCCCTTGCCTTAGGGGTTGCAGAATTCCAAACCCTCCAACATTTCTCCAAGGAAAAACGGGATATTCCAGGATCAAATCAGAAACCAGGACAGCTTCTGTAAATCTGGGACTGTCCCTGGAGAATAGGGACACTTGGAGGATCTGGAGTTATTAAATAGCTTTCATGTCTCTGGCATAATTGTTCCCAGTACACAAGGCACCAGTGTCTAGAACTGGCTTCTTTCATTTGGGAAATAGCAAAGGCTGGAAAAGGCTTACGATTTGGGGACGAATGACCTGAGATGCAATTTGGGTCCGTTCCCCGTTCCCCAATGCTTCATCTGTGTTGCTATGTTCAAAGGGATATTGCTAGCAGAGGCCACTGTGAAGAACTCCCTATGCCCCTCTCCCTTTACGGGCAAACACATCTTCTCTTTGCCGACTGATCTCTTGCAGAGTTCTGCTGCCAACTAGTCTCCAGGCACCGCAAGCCACTTCCACAATTTCGTTTCCACTTTCATATTGAAAGTACAGCAAGCTCTCTCTCTCTCTCTCTTTCTCTGCTTCACTCCCCAAGACACACAGTTAGTATCTCTGCAAGTATCTCTCTGTGCACTTGGCTTAACAAGGGGTTTGCATTCTTGGGACATCAATGCAGCTCTTCCCAAAGGGCTGGCAGGTAAAAGAACCGTATGATGGCCAGTCCTCAAAGTGAGGAGAAGCTCCCAGGAGCTGAGCTCCACTACTTATTTCTCAGCAGGAGCTTTTTTTTTTTTTTTAGGGGGGAAGTTTCCTAGATTTCCCCCTATACTTGAATGCAGTAAAATGATGCAAAGTTGTAAGAAGAACCAAGAGGTTCACCAAAAGAAACACCATTTACTGTGGAAGGAAATAGGAAAGCTTAATAGAAAAGTTCCTATTTTTCAGTGAACCGCAATAGTTTGATGCTCAGAGAAGTGACAAATGGGCCTGTTACCTTCTTTCGTGATGGCTGCCTTAGCTACCGTTTTTCGAGGGCTACTTGAGGATACGAGCCAGTTGGCTCAAATTGGGGAGAAGGTACAGATTTCCTAAGGACCTTTTCCCCTCATAATTCAAACGGTGCAACAGCAAGAGGCAACTCCATACATGACCCACCCCTCCTCCCTTTTGGGGTCACATCTTAGCTGTTGCCATTGGCCGTCGCGGAGCATTGGGCTAAAAAGAGAGAGGAAGAAATCAAGCACGCTTACAAATGCATAACACAGGAAGATGACCGCACGTGAAGCATCTCAAGAAAACGCCATGGCTTGGATCCCAAAGCAGCACATCACAAGGAACTACATTCTGATCAAGGCTAGCTCGACTACGAGGCAAAGTGAGATGGCGGACTCAGGTGTTGGATACTGGGTTCATCTGGAAGTTGTGGGAGCCCCACCACCACCGGCTGTTCCTCCTGAGATTTGCCCACCCCACCCCCAGTTGTGCACTTCTGCTGGAGGACAGAACTGTGCTGTGTGGCCAGTTCTGCAACCCCTAGGTCTGTCTGCTGTCCTTGACAGTGGTGGAGGACACTGTCCCATTGCCAGTGTCGCAGTAAGATTCAGCAGCCAGCCTGGTCTGCTTCTGTATGTAGAATGGTTGTTGGTGTGTGTGTGTGCGTGCGCCATCTTGCCTTATAAGTCCAGAGAGCAAATGAGCTGGCCCTGTTCCTAAACGTGCCTGTTTCCCACCCCAGCTGCCCCAGCGGCCATATTGACCATGCTTTGGCTCTCTTCTTGACTGTTGTAGACTGCCATGTGGAGGGAGGCTGGCTTATTGAGAACAAATGGGTCACCAGCCCACCAGCTTCTATCTGCCCCTCAGCCAACTACCTGCCTTAGCATGCTGCCCATCCAAGGTGCAGCACAGCCTGCCAGCTTCCTCCTCCTCCTCCTCCTCCTTAGTCTCATTGTTGCCTCTTGTAGAAAGAGGAAGATGAAGACAGAACTAGAATGAGTTGGCTCTGCCTGCCATTGGCTCCATCTCCATCTAATGTGGGGCTCCTTGCTTTCCACCCTACTAGCCCCAGCGGGGAACAGCTGCCACTCAAATTGTCTAGTGGCAGATGCTTTTCTTTTGGTGTCACTATTGCATCCCATATTTCCGCTGTTCTGCTGGCGGTTCTGTTCCCCTCTCCTGTAAAAAAACAACTCAGCTGTATCACTTGCCTTTTTTGCCCTTTTCTCAAATTGAAACTACTAAAACAGGTTGTCCGGTATTAAAGCCAAGCATGTCATATTGCAAAACGTATGCTAAAATCAATCAAGATGTAAAGATATTCTACACTGGGTATCTTTCCTGTGTGTGTGTGTGTGTGTGTGTGTGTGTGTGTGTGTGCTTTGTTACACTCATATTCACCTTCTCTTTTCAACAAGCTCAGAGTGGTTTTTTAGGTCACTGTTTCTTTTCTTCCTTTACTCAGGTATATTGTGATGTCAGGAACGCCCGAGAAAATTCTAGAACACTTCCTGGAAACAATGCGTCTCGAATCAGCATTAAGCGAAGGAACAGGTAGAATGTTTAAATAAAGATGTCGGTGCAACTGTAGATCAACGTAAGAAAGGAATGCCGCAATCCAACATTTCCAAACTGCGGTCATTTGATTTAAACTGGGGCTTAAGCACCCAGATTCTTTGGGCGAGAGTGCAGCTCAGTCTTGCTTTTGTACCGAATGTAGCTGTTGCATTCAGTGTGTGTTAGAAAGAGCTACAACCTTGAAACAACCTTGCAGTGGTGCCCTAAAAAGTAGGGGAGGGCTAGTATCAAGTTTGCAGCTTCTCTTAGGAACATTGTGTTTTATTTTCCAAAACCTTCCAGTACAACTTCACTTTTGAAAAGTATTTTGAAACAGTCCTTTTCCAAAATATCTTGGGGCAGTATTCCATTTGTTAGCAGGCAACTAAAAGTTTGAACCACAATGTTTCTTTCTTTGCTTGACAGATCACAAACATCTGCAATTACTGATTGCTCCCCCCCACCTTTTGCATTACTTTGAAATTGTTTTTGTTTTGTTTAAGCAGTTTGTTTGCATAGTAGCAGTGAAAACAATGCCCTGGCAAACAGCCATCGTTTTTTGTACACTTTCCACTGAAATGCATTTCCTTTTGCGTTAGAGGGCATTGGGGGACCACATAAATTTGATCTGAGCCAGTTGATTTCAGGGAAAATATCCAGGATTAAAATGGTTCTTTCCCACCAAATATTTGAGTCACTCCCAAACACTGGAACTATATATTGCTCCTTCATATATCTAGCCCATACATCCAATCATCCTGGGTTCTTTTGCTTGCCCCCTAACTTCCTGCTAACAACATACAACCCTCCTTGCTTAATACACATAGCTCTTCCTCCTATTCCGAGATTTCCTCATTTCCTTGCCACTGTCTTCCCTCCACCCTTCATTTGCTTCTGCTTCCTCCATCCATCTGTCTCATGAGCCTCTGCTTCCACAATCCACTCCCTGGACCTTGTCTGTGTGTTTAATTTCCCTAATTCCTGTGCCCTCTTCTCCCAGCTCCTAATCAGAGGCATCTTTAGCTAGAGCTCTGTAAAATACTTACAAGCATCCCATGGCATAGCAACAGCTAAGCTGGTGGCTAAAGATCTCAAAAAAACACTGCCTGGCATCTTCTTGTATCCTGTGTTGCCCTAAAAAAGGCAAAAGGAAGAAAGTTTTGTGGAAACAATTGTTGTGTGCAGATAAAAGGGAGCCGATAGGAAAGCCCCATTTTGCAAGCAGAATGATCCTTGCAGTTCTTAGGATCCAAGACAAGTTACTGTAATTTACAGTGCAATTTTATATATGTCTATTCAGATATAAGTCCCACAATATTCAGTGGGGTTTAAGTACATTGAGTATTGGACCTGGGAGCAAGTCCTACTGAACTCAAAGAGACTTGCTTCTGACAAGACATGTCTAGGATTGCACTGTTAATTAATTGCTTTTAATGTGCAAAACACATCTGGTATAACTTTTTCTGCTGTTTACCGCGGAGGAGGGAACAATATATTTTGCAATGATGGGAAATTATATTGGCATGCAGGAGTATAACTTTCTGTTGCTTTTGATTTTCACAGACGCTGGTGTACATGATTTTGTTATGATGCATTGCATATTCATGCCAAATAATCAGCTTTGTCCGGCTTTGATGGCTCAATATCCTTTTTGATTTATTTAAAAAAAAAACCAACCAAAACATATTAGACACCTAATTCGGTAGTAAGCAAGGCTGGCATCAACGCTTGGGGTGGTCGGGAAGCTGCTGAGGTACCACATCCATTAGTGGACCCTCTCTGACAAGAAACCCCCTAGAAGTTAAGCAAGGAAGTCAAGAAGAGAGATTCAACTCTTGGGAGCTTTAGCTCTTTCTCACTTTATTCGTTTTGTTACAATGCTGTGCTGCATTTCTCAGGATTAAGTCCCACTGTGTTCAACAGGGTTTACTCCTAGGTCAGGGATGTGGGTGGCACTGTGGTCTAAACCCCTGAGCCTCTTGGGCTTGCCGATCAGAAAGTGGGTGGTTCTAATCCCCGCAACTGGGTGAGCTCCCATTGCTCTGTCCCAGCTCCTGCCAACCCAGCAGTTTGAATGCACACCAGTAGGTACCGCTGTGGCAGGAAGGACAATGGCGTTTCCATGCGCTCTGGTTTCTATCACAGTGTTCCGTTGTGCCAGAAGTGGTTTAGTCCTGCTGGCCACATGACCCGGAAAAGCTGTCTGTGGACAAACGCCGGCTCCCTCGGCCTGAAAGCGAGATGAGCGCCGCAACCCCATAGTTGCCTTGGACTGGACTTAACCATCCAGGGGTCCTTTACTCCCAGGTCAGAGTACATAAGATGGGAGCCTGCGAGTATTAGTCATTCCAGCATCATTCATGGTGGAACTAAACGCTCAAGCCATCTCATTCCTAGAGCAAGATTAACCAATATGGATGGAACATCTGCCTTAAGCCTAATGCTATGAATGACTGCGAGTATTTTGCAAGCCATTTCCCCCATGCTCATAAGAACCTAAGAAAAGCCCTGTTGCATCAAGCCAAGGTTCATATAGTCCTGAACCCTGTTCTCAAGGTGGCCCTCGAGATGTCTATGGGAATCCCGCAAGCAGGGCACGAGTGCAACAGCACTTGTGGTCCCCGGCAACTCTGCCTCCTATTGTCTCCCTTGCTTGTTTCTCCTCCACCTCCATCCCCAAGTGTTGGCTTTACCCACCAGCAGGTTATACCATATCATTTAAAACAATAAGCTCTTTGGAGGCCACCTATTTTCAAATTTCTACATCGGCTTGCATAATCACCCTGGAAACCAGATCTGTTTGAGTGCTATTGTGGTGCCACAAATAGCAAAAGTAATTAAAAATCTGTGACATGTGTTGAGGAAAGCAACAAAAGCCACATAAATACAGCCCAGCTGATGGTATTTGTGTGTGTGTGTTTGTGTGACGCACAAAATCTCTTTTTTCCCCACCAAAGAAACAGATGAACTAAATGTTGGAAGTACAGAAATCCTGCTTGGCTTCAGTCATGTTGTGCAGGATGTAGTCTGTTTTCGTAGCACAGAACCTAGCATAGATTTAATTCACATTCTTCTCCCTTTTTCTTTCCTTGGGATCTGGCCTCTCTTGGATTTCAGCTTCCTTATTGTTCACTAAATGTAGCCTTGTGTGGTCTCCAGGGGTTGACAGACCAGGGGTCAGCAAACGTTTTCAGTAGGGGGCTGGTCCACTGTCCCTCAGATCCAATCCCATGCATCTACTCTCTTATGGTGATAAATACCGACATTCGGTTCCAACGCACGTGAAAAGGAACTAGATTCCTGCTTGCATTGAGGGAGGAACGGGCTGTAAAAAAATTATTACAATTTTAAAGCAACGAAACTTGTCGAGATCGGTATTCAGTCACAACATCGTTGTTGATTAATACCTTTCAAAATTACAGCCTCTCTGGCATTTATTTATACATAACGCTATTATTCTAATAGATATGCAGCGTGAACATTTGGGAAGGGAGGGTTCCCCTCCCCCCCCACACCCCACGATAACATTTGCATAGGATAAATTATTAGCAGAATTAAAAATAAGTAGATGAGCAATGAAAAATAACAGCAAAAATTACTAGTGCCTGTGGTGAGTCACTTAATAAGCAGATAGAAGGATATTAAATAATTACAGGGCTTGCATGGTAGAAGCTGCAGGGAGAGAACAGCTCAGTGAAATGCTACTTGATTTATGAAATGTTATAACTGTCCCTACAAACAGTTAAAGGGACCAAACTAGGCAATGCAATGTCTACTCTCACCTCCACCAGGTAGCCTGACTTTTCTGATGTCAACCAAATATATATTTTGTATAAGTTCAATTAAAACCTGCAGTTATGACATACTGCACTATGTTCCTTAGACGTGCTAAGAACAGGTGATTGTTATTTTGTCCTCATATGTAAAACTGCAGAATTCAAAGAGGGTGTACTTTCTTTTTCCCATGACTGTAGATTTCTGTAGGATTTCCCATATCCTAGGCTGTTAAGTAGCTGTAGCAGTGTTTGTTGTAATTGAGGGAAACAAAAAAAAATGTCTTAATAAACCTAGTTTCTAATCCCCCCCTTAAATTACTGCTTTAGTCATATTGTGCATATGTTACCATATCTTAAAGAGAAGCAAGAGGCTTTATTGATGCATTTGTTTTCCCTTCTGAGCAGCTCACAGTCTCTTGAGACATCCCAGAGATTGCATGTCAAAGCCCCCGTGCTTTGATTTGAAAGAAACAGTTTATTTTAAGACTTATATTCACAGCGGCCCTGTGCTTGTCAGAACTGTCATATGCAGAAAATATTCTGGGCCATTAATTCCACATGGAATGCACAAAATACTATTATATTCAATTTCCTCCCTGTTTCGTGAGGATCTATCTATATACGGCTGTCTGTCAGATCTGTCTGTCACTGGATCCCAAGTCAGCCTGGACTAAGCAGAATTTCAGTAGTGCTTGTAGACTCATCTCTGCTGACCCTGGACTTATAAGAGACGCGTTGTGAACAAACACACCCCTCAAACCAAGGTTGTGCTGGGCAGTCACCATTTCTGATCTTAATGTCAAAACCTGCCCTTTCCAAAAGGGAGAAGTTTACACCTGAGTTGCCCTTTAACAACAAAACTGTGACATATGCGTACATTTTAAAAAACTGTTTGCTGCACCTGTTCTGCGTGGGAAGGAACCAGGATACATACATACATACATACATAGTGCTCTTTCCCTTGGTCATGCTGGGCTCTGAGTTGGTTGGTGTGCCGTTGTGGAAATGCACACATATCAAAGGCCTGTGTGAGCAGAAGATTGATGAGGCAATGTATCTATGTACAAATATGTTCTGCCTGTCTTATTTTCAAAGGGAGATGGTTGTGAAAGGTAGGGGCTTCAGAAAATTCCATCATAAATGGAAGCAGCAATTGCTGCTGTTCATTGTTTCATCCCAGATCTGGAATGGAAATCAGTCCAGTGAATATGATTAGTAATCACTCATAAGGTTCTTGGGTTGGTTGGTTTTTAAGCCTGCAACTGATACATCATGAATGTCCTTTTTATTTTTATTTTTTAAAAACAAAAAAACAAAACATTGGTTCAACGTGTTCTTTTAATCAAAACGAGTGGTGTGGAAATAATTGAGCCATTATGTTGTACAACTAATTACATACACATACATTAAATAGTGGACAGTGAGAAATATAATATTTGGCAGAAACTGGACTGCGGCAGAAGAGAAACAGCGCTGGTTGTGACAAAGATAGGCTGGAACAGAAATAGCTGCTTTCTTACATCCCTAATGAAAAGGACAGGGTGAATTATGTGAGGGAAACAGAATACCTCCCTCCCCCCACTTCCTGAAGAATCCTCACCTCCACTGACAGGAAGGCAATGTACCACCAGCCCCTACATCCCAGAGTCCCAGGCTAATGTCACCACAGTGCAAAGCTAGAAGTGGCAATAGAAACTAGAACCAGCCCTATGGCCCCCCTGATCTGTAGCAGTGGCCTGGAAAACCAGTAGTCCTAGCCTTCCCCCCAACGCATGCACACACACACTTTAATATGCCCCATGCTGAAAAGCAATTAACTCGTGAACAAATCACAGCAAGAAGAATCAACAATTGTTGCATGTACATCTCCTGCAAATAGAATCACTGTGCTTGAGCTCCGAGGGCCTTCTGGCGGTTCCCTCACTGCGAGAAGTGAGGTTACAAGGAACCAGGCAGAGGGCCTTCTCGGTAGTGGCGCCTGCCCTGTGGAACGCCCTCCCACTAGATGTCAAAGAGAAAAACAACTACCAGACTTTTAGAAGACATCTGAAGGCAGCCCTGTTTAGGGAAGCTTTTAATGTTTGATGTTTTATCGTATTTTTAATATTCTGTTGGGAGTCGCCCAGAGTGGTTGGGGGAAACCAGCCAGATGGGTGGGGTATAAATAAATTATTATTATTATTATTATTATTATTATTATTTCTTTGCAGAAGCAAAAACCACAAGTTGATGTTGAAGAGCACAACACCACAACATCAGCTAAAACAGGGCTATAGAAATGTGCTGTGCTACCTGCCTCCTACACAAATACAAAGCCATAGAAATAATATATCTACACTGTGTTCAGTTTATTACTACAGTGGCTATCGTGCATCTTTCTGCATCTCCCTTAAGGCCAGAGGGCTTGCCTTGCTCCCGCTCTTCCACCACCAACAAGCATCCACAGTCCAGGGAAAGTAACGAATTGGGTCCATGTCCCTTGAACCATTTGCCAATTGTACTTTACAAGGAAAAGCCCGTTGGGTTCATCTCCCCATCACCGCCATGCTAAGTCATCAAAAGCCATGAAAGTATAGAAACTGGAGAACACACAAAATGTTATTGATCTTGAAAATCCTGCTGGGCAGTTGTGTGTTTCACGGCGCTCGAAAGCATCAATTTTAAGCGCGCTTTGTTATGAGGAAGCGATGGGAAATTCTGAGGGGGGTGGAAGAAGTAGCAGAGTGAACGTTTTCCTTGACATCTTGGCACTTACCACGCTCAGCCTTCGCAGGGTACGGAGCAAGAAAAAATGGATTATGCCCTAAACAACAAACGGCGAGTCATTCGCTTAGTGCTGCAATGGGCTGTTTTGTACGGAGATGTCCTGCAAGAGGACGAAGCGGCAATGGCCTTTCTGGAGGTAGGGCACAATTGCTAGTACTCCTGTTTCATTGGAATCGATATTAACTAGTTACTGAGGCAGGAGAGCTGACCCAAGACTGTTTTTCAAGCTTTAGAATTCTCCTTCCTAAGGACATTACATTCAAGCGCAAGCAACTATAGACGTCCTTCTTGGAGGGTTTGCATTGCTGCTGCAAACAAAGAAATGGGCATTGTGAGAATATGGAACCTAGACGTTTCCAGCGCAATCCCATGCATGTAATACTACTTGGCAGTAAACCGTACTGTGTTAGGTGGCGATGTGGTCTAAACCACTGAGCCTCTTGGGCTTGCCGATCAGAAGGTCGGTGGTTCGAATCCCCGCGGCAGGGTGAGCTCCCGTTGCTCTGTCCCAGCTCCTGCCAACCTAGCAGTTCGATAGCATGCCAGTGCAAGTAGATAAATAGGTACCACTGCAGCGGGAAGGTAAACTGTGTTTCCGTGCGCTCTGGCACTTGTCACAGTGTCTCGTTGCACCAGAAGCGTCTCGTTGCATGCTCTCCTTGTGTTCACTGAAGCCTGTACATGCATTCCTAAGTAGGGCTTGCGTTTACCCTGCTCTCCCCAAATGTTTCGGTCCATGAGATGGAAAATCAAAAGGGCAGATCTTACTGCCATGTTTAAACATAATGATAAGAATAATAAATAATAAGAATAATAAATAACTGGCTAGGTTGACCAACACGAGTAGATAAATAGGTACCGCTGTGGCAGGAAGGTAAACGGCGTTTCCGTGTGCTCTGGCACTCGTCATGGTGTCAGAAGTGGTTTAGTCCTTCTGGCCACGTGACCCGGAAAGCTCTCGGTGGACAAATGGTGGCTTCCTCGGCCTGAAGCATGATGAGAGCCGCACCCCATAGTCAAGTTGAGCTTAACTGTCTAGGGGTCCTTTACCTTTTAAATAACTGACATTGCCTCTCTCTTTAATGACATGGAAGATCTGTTGCTAGAGGTGACCATCTCACTCTGCCAACTCAATCTCTTGAGATAGTATTGGATTAGAGGTGGAGTAAGATTCAGAGGGGGACCCAGGTGGCGCTGTGGGTTAAACCACAGAGCCTAGGGCTTGCCGATCGGATGGTCGGTGGTTTGAATCCCTACGACGGGGTGAGCTCCCGTTGCTCGGTCCCTGCTCCTGCCCACCTAGCAGTTCGAAAGCACGTCAAAGTGTAAGTAGATAAATAGGAACCACTCTGGCGGGAAGGTAAACTGCGTTTCCGCGCGCTGCTCTGGTTCGCCAGAAGCGGCTTTGTCATGCTGGCCACATGACCCGGAAGCTGTATGCCGGCTCTCGGACACGACTGGTCAGGGGTCTCTTTACCTTTACCTTTAAGATTCAGAGGGCATCTTCCATCCTTTTGAACTTTTCCAGTGCGGACATTGGTTTCTCCGATATTTGTCAGGAACCTCTATTGAACCATTTTTCTTTGTAGTCAGCCCACCTGTAATACATATCTTGACAAGTCGACGGCCTCTTTGTATTATTGTTTGAAGAGTGTTCTTTTTCATTTAATAGGAGTTTTATGTATCTGTATCAGATGATACAAGGATGATTACAGCCCTCAAAGAGCAACTACCAGAGCTAGAGAAGACTATGAAACAAATGTAAGCATTACCTTGAATTTGTTCATCTCTAAACTAGCTTTTGCAAATGTGTGAAACCAGAGAGAAAGCTTCACTGTATTCAGTCTCCCCATCAGCAAAGAATTTAGCTAGAACTTTTTTTTTAGGAGCTTCCACCTGCCACTGCTTCTTTGCTCTAGATTTTTGGGGAAGGGCCATGGCTCAGTGACAAAGGATCTGCTTTACACGTAGAAGGATCTGCTTTACACGTAGAAGTCTTTTCCAGGTAGAATCCCTGCCTGAAACCCCAGAGAGCTGCTGCCAGTCAGTGTAGATGAACACTGAACTTAATGGAATCTACAATCCACTGATGGACTCACTGGAAAGGCAGCTACTTATGTTACTATGTTCCTCCTCTTGAAGCAGCTTTGCTTTGGAAAAACAAACCACCTTGATCTCTTTTTCATACATAATGCAAAGCAAGGATTCTTTGAATGATTAATTAAATGCTAGAATGGTTCTTTTCCTAGCCTCATGGGGAGGAGGGTGGCATGCACAAGCCTGAGGCTTCACTTGGATTTTGCTTGTGCACATAGTGCCAAACCATGGTTTAGTGTTATGTGTGAACCAAACCATTGTTGCTAAAGTCTTCCAAATTTCACTCTCCAGAAATATGCTGTATTTTTTCTTTTTGCAGATCAGAGGAAGCTAAAGCACCACAGAAAAAGGTAACTATTTTGACTGCTCAGCCCACATAAAATGTTAAACTGTTATTTTCCCAACCAAATTCCCAACTAAGTTCCTTAGCCCACATAAAACGTTAAACTGTTATTTTTCCAACCATTAAGGGCAAGGTCACACCTATGGATTGGCAAGTACATCTTTACTATTGTATCCTGTCCGATGCATCTGTATCGCTTATACTTTGGAAAGCACATTGGTTGTGTAGACGTGTTATAGTTTTGTGTGTACGCATAACATAACATTACATGCATGCGGTTAAAACAGAAGATGTGAAGGTGCCCCTCAGAATTTAGTCTCCAAAGAAGAACCAAGTCCACGCAATGAAATTTGATCAGATCTATGTGTATTCTGTTGTTCTTTCTCCCCCACACACCATCAGCAGTATAACACAGCACAAAGTTAAACGATGGGATTCACCACCACAACATACAGTGGTGGCTGCCAACTTGGCTGGCTTCAGAAAGCGATTAGGCAAACTCACAGGGGATAGACCTACCAATAGCCACTAGCCCAGGCATCTAGCCACTAGCCCAGGCACTAGTCCAGATGTTTTGGCCTACAACTCCCACGATCCCTAGCTAACAGGACCAGTGGTCAGGGATGATGGGAATTGTAGTCCAAAACATCTGGAGGGCCGAAGTTTGGGGATGCCTGCACTAGCCACACAAAGGCTTTGTGTAGACTGCCTCCAGTAACAAAGGCAGTATGTCTCCAAATCACTGAGGTCAGCTCCATTAGGGCAAATGGTCCACTGCCCCGCCAACCTCAGGTTGCTCTCAGCCAGCCCCCACCCACCTTCCTTCTCAATAATCTGTCCAGGTGGTGGCGCTGTCTTATCAGCTTCCTCCTCCTCAGTCCTTGTAGAACTCAGCAGGAAAGAGGATGGGGACAAAACAAAAATTCTGTTACAGGCTCTGGCTCCACCTAGTGTTGGTCTTCCTGCCAGGACCGATGCTAGGGATTTTGGCGCCCTAGGGATTTTGGCGCCCTAGTGACATCATTGCGCATGACGTACGGTGCCCCGCCCCCTGCCCGGCCGGGCGCCCCACGCCGCCGCGGTTTTCGCCGCTGGTTGGGGCAGCACCGGGCGGTGGCAGGGGGCAAGGGGCAGGCTGGCCAGCGCCCCCTCCATTTTGGCGCCCCCGCCGCCGCGGTTTTCGCCCCAAGCTGCTTGCTCTGCCACTGGTTGGGGTGGCGGCGGGGGGCAGGCTGGCCAGCGCCCCCTCCATTTTGGCGCCCTAGGCAACTGCCTAGTTCGCCTTAATGGACGCGCCGGCCCTGCTTCCTGCCTTCTGCCCCATTGAGCACCAGCCACCTCTGCTCTGAATGCCAGTTGCTGGGGGGGGGGGCATAGAATCATATAACTGTAGAGTTGAAAGGGACCACGGGGGTCATCTAGTCCAACCCCCTGCAATGCAGGAATCTTTTGCCCATCGTGGGACTCAAACCCACGACGCTGAGATTAAGAGTCTCATGCTCTCTACAGCGAGGAGAGTGCTGTTGTGCTCATGCCCTGTCATAGGCATCTGGTTGGTCATTGTGAGAACGGATTGCTGGACTAGGTGGGTCTTTGGCCTGATCCGGCATGACAACTCTTACGTAATATGCAGTAGCTTTCTGGAAAAAAAATTCTCCTTGCATTTACAATCATGGCCTTTTGTCGGGTTTGTTTCCCCAGCACAAAGTTCTCTTGCAGCACTTCAACACAAGTGACGAAAGAACGCAAAAACGGCAGCCCATACGGGGAAGCGATGAACGTAAGTCATTGAGTACGACCACAGGACTTGGATGATAGAAGAAAAGGACTACCAGCCCCTGATGGAATTTTGTCCAAGGTCTCTTCTAATGTTGAGACAGCCCCTGAGCTGGGTTAGGAGTGGGTCAGGATTAAACCAGCTTCTCCCCACTAGCAGCTCACCGTCCTTTCTTAGTCTGGCAAGCATCAAGGACTGGCATCAATAGGGATAAAAATGAATGCCTACTGCCAATCTCTGGGACTTTCTGGTTCAGCTGCTACTCCTCCTTGCTGTTGGTGCCCTGCTCTCTCAACAGCATGTGAGCGGTGTGAGGACAAAGGAGAAGCAGAGGCAGCCTCCACAGGTCTTGCCTCCTCCCTCTAAGACAAAGATGGGGGTCCTGTGGCTCTGCAGATGTTATTGGACTCCAACTCTCCTTCGCCCCAGCCCAGTGGCGTAGGAAGGCAGGAGCGATGGGGGCGGGTTGCCCCGGGTTCCAACCTGGAGGGGGCGACACTTGGGGCACCCCCACCCCGCCCCACGACTTCCAAGCCGAGCCCTGCCGCCCAGCACCCCATCCGTGCAGCGGTGGCTCGCGCCCGGCAGCCTGGACAGACTGCGCGTGTGCGGCAGCCCCGGATGGAGTACGCATGTGCGGAATGTCGCACATGCGCACTCTGTCCAGGCCTGCACCGCTGCGCGTGAAAAGCAGCACGGACGGGACAGCTGCACGAGCCGCCGCTCGCTCGGCGGCTCGTAAGGCCACTGCGGGAGCAGCAGCGCAGGCCCGGAGGACTGCACATGCGCAGCTTTTCCACGCATACGCAGTCCGTCCTGACGTGCGTCCTGACGTCACGGCGTGTGTGCGTGCGGAGCGCCGCCCCAGGGGGTGCCTCCGTATTTCTCGCCCCAGGCAGCCAAGCGGCTTGCTCCGCCACTGCCCCAGCCACAACGGTCAGGGATGATGGGAGCAACATCAAGTTCCCCATCTCTGCTTTAGGATTGGGCCTAGGAGAAGCAGGAAACAATGGGACCCATTGAGAACACCCTCCCCTTTAACAAAATAAAATATGGCGGTGCTAAGTTGAATACAGTTGTAATGCAATAGCTCAAGGACCACCTCTTTCCATAGGAACCTACCTGGACCCTGAGGCCCTCCTTCGTGTGCCTCCTCCTCGAGAGGCCTGGAGGGTGGCAACACGAGAACGAGCCTTCCCTGTAGTTGGCTCTCCATCTGTGGAATGCTCTCCCCAGGGAAGTTCGCCTGGCGCCTTCATTATATAGCTTTAGGCGCCAGGCAAAAACGTTCCTTTTAAACCAGGCCTTGGGTTGATACGATTTACATCCCATGCCCTTTTTGTGTGCGGGGGGCAGGGCGGCTATTGGGTTGTTGTTTTTGTTTTTATTAGGTATTTTGTGGTTTTATATCTTGATTTTATTCTGTGAACCGCCCTGAAACCCCCGGGTATAGGGCAGTATATAAATTCAGTAAATAATAATAATAATAATTACTGAATTCATATTCTGCATCTTACCTTGTTTCATCTTCTTGCAGTCCTTATTCACGATGTGCCTTGTTTCTGTCTGAAGTTTTGTTCAAGGTGTACTGCATCGACCAAACCTACACTACAATCCGCATTCCAGTGTTGTCTTCCGTAAAAGAAGTTATCAGTGCCGTAGCTGACAAACTGGGCTCTGGAGATGGCTTGATATTAGTAAAGATGAGCTCAGGAGGAGGTAAGGGCATTTGCATAATCTTTAACACTCCTCATTTACTTTTGGGGCAGCAGACCATGAAGGAACGGGAAAGGCTCACACTGATTTCTTTAAAGACTTTTCACGTTTCATTTTTAATACCTGGCAAACCGGACTGCACCTTTCGCTGTGGGAAATGGACTCTAAACTTCTGCGCCTTGGCTGTCATCGGCCGCCCCACCCCCAAATCTGCAGCCGGAAACCTCCGCCTGAAGCCACAGCACATTATACAAATTAGGTCCATGGCCATAGTGAGAATGTAAGCTTTCAGCCTTTAATTGTAGATTAATCCAATGGATTGGTTTAGTTGTACGTTAATCAGCTAAAGCTTTAGTTGATTACTCGTGAGGCTGTGCATTAACGGCTCCCCTGTTTATTTTTAAGGCTACTCCATGTGTCTGGTTTGCCACTGTTGTGTAGAATGATGAAGAGAATATTAAAGATATTCTTGCCATCTCACCACGATGAAAATCATTAAACTGGAAATCACCTCACAGTTCATTTAATAGATAAAAAAAAGGCACATACATACCCTGTACGTTTTCGGAAATAAGCAAGCATGTTTAAACTTAATTGATTAATTGGCTTAAAAGCCAGGCGATGAATCAGCTGAAAATTATTTAGTTGGTTGACAGACATTAAACTTGATTTAATAATTTGACTGAGGTATATCTTCCCTAGTATTTTTAAATAAAATGTTTTTTTTAGTAGTATATCTGTTTCAGGATCAGTGAACTGCCCTGATATCTGAACAGTGGAACCTCGACTTACGAGTAACTCGACTTACGTATGTTTCGAGTTACGAAGCATCAAAGCGGCCGCGGGCTTACGAATTTCTTTGACTTCCGAATCGGAAGTCGAGGTTCCACTGTATTTCCGGTGGGGTTTTGTTTTGTTTTTTAGCTCAGTGGAAAGGAAGAGAAGGCGGGAGTTCGCTCTAGCGGCCATTTTGGTCGCGAGCGGAGCCCGGAGCGGCTCCTACTGGTCCTTTCCCCGCAGTGAGAGGCTTTTTTTTTTCCTTCCCCGCCATGGCGGGGAGGCTTTTATCCGCGCGCCATGGCAGTCGGCTGCAAGCCCAGCCTTGACGCGGCTTCTTTTTTTCCTTCCCCGGCATGGTCGGGATTGCAGCCGGCTGCTATGGCGCGTGGATAAAAGCTTCCCCTCCATGGCAGGGAGGCTTTTATCCACGCGCCATGGCAGCCGGCTGCGATCCCGGGCATGGCGAGGCTTTTCCCCCCCCTTCCCCGCCGGTTTTTAAATTTTTTCGGCCATGGGAGCGCTTTTTTCCGCGCTCGCCATGGCTGGAGGCGGGCGGCTCTGCTGCTTCCTGCAGCGCCGCAGCCAGGAGAGCGGAGCCGGGAGAGCGCTCCCTCCCGCTCTCCTCTTCCCCGCCAGTTTTTTAATTTTTTCGGCCATGGTGCGGTTTTTTGGCGTGCCATGGCGGCTGCAGCGGCGGTGAGGACCCCTCAGAGCCGCCTGCAACGAAAGGAGAGCTGCGGGAGCCTGGCCGTCCACATCGACAAGGTAAGTGACCCTCGATTTCTCTTCCCATAGGAGCGCATTAATCCGTGTTTAATGCATTCCTATGGGAAATCGCGTTTCGACTTACGAGTTTTTCGACTTCCGAATGTGCATTCGGAACGCATTAAATTCATAAGTTGAGGTTCCACTGTAGTTATAGGGCGGTATATAAATTGAAATTAGTAGTAGTAGTAGTAGTAGTAGTAGTAGTAGTAATAATAATAATAATAATAATAGCACAGCAGCTTTGTGGTAATAAATGAGCTCTGTCTGGCGGAAAGACAGGATACAAATTTAACAAATAAGGATGCAGCCCTATTTACACTTAGCTGACATGGTCCTCCTGCTTTCCGTTTTCTCCTCACAACAACCCTGTGAGGTAGGTTAGGCTAAAAAAAAAGTGATTGGCCTGAGGTCACCCAGTGCGCTTCATGGCTGAATGGGGATTTGATCCCTGGTCTTCAAGTCCAACCTACCATGCTAGCTGCCATGCTGCCTCTGGGTGGTTTCTGAATGTATCTCATGTCCCCATCCAACCCATCTTCTCTCCTCAGTATTTATGTGTGGCTTGAGGCGGGGGGAACAGGGTTCTATAAATCCTATGGGAATCCATAGGAATGCATGGGTGGTGTGCTCGAGATGGACGAGATCATGCCCTATATGTTTTCATTTGGTAAAATTTAGGGTGGGTGGGTTTTGGGGGGGGCGGGGGAGAGGAAGGTCCTATGGCAAAAGCTTTGTTTTGACGGAAGATTAATATTTGACCTTAAGGCTGAGCACTAGTTGAAGGGAAGTCTTTAAGAAAGGTAGCGCTGCGTTGAGGTACGACTGCTGGTTCCAGTTTTGTGCGGCGCTGCGAATTCTGACAGAGTTAATTAAAGCTACATTGGAACGCAAATAGAAACTGTTGTCGGGGACAATTCTTTTTCCGCAAATGAATTGATACCAGGGGCGTCCCTATTCTGCAATTTCAATAGGATTTCTTTCACCAGAGTGGGAGGCATTCTGGTGGACCTACGCTGGGACAAAAAGATTTATAAGGCAGTTAATTAGCCCTTCTGAACCAATCCGTGACGTGCAGGTATCTTTTGTCGATGAGATTGCGAGAGCTAAATATAACTGACAGCACAATCTTACGCATCTCTTCCGAAAAGCAAGCCCAACCATCGCTATTACATTCCGAGATGAATTATTACATTATATCTTAGGGTTGCTGCGTTAAAACTTTCCCCACCTTCATCTGAACGTGATAAATCTCATTGACAGCTCTGATTATACTTTAGACCCATTTCCCTGAACAGGAACATCAGTGTTTTTGCCATCAGCCTTCTTCCATTTATAGAGGACGCTAGTGAAATCTCTCCAGCTCAGACCCAGAAACAAGCTTCAGGTACTTGGGAATGCTCACCTCAGAGGAGAGGTGAACACAGGAAGGCCTCAAATTCTTCCTTTGAAGAGTTCCCCACCACCACACGCACACTGATTTCCCCAGGGTCCAAGCAGTCCCCAGACAATCTAGGGTTGGGAGCCAAAAGTCAATTCCCATAGAGAACCATCTTACCCTAAAGGCGGCCTTTAGGATTGGCTGGCCAAGGGGCGCTCAGCTAGCCCCAGAATTGGGCTTCCCCATCCCCAGCTTTCCCAGATGCAGTCCTTCAAAGAACAGCCCCCCCCCCCGGAAGAACAATGGAAGCATTTCTCCATAGGGTGCTGCCAAGAAGAGCTTGAGAAATGATCCAAGTTCCTCCTGATTTTTTGTTGAAGAACTCTTGATTACTCCAAGTTAGTCTGAGGAAAGCGGGGAAGAATTCACGCACCTCCTTACACTTAATGCCAGGGACAGTTTAAAAAGTAAGGTTGCTAGAGATTTGAGTCCCAGTAGAATGACATCAGGGACGCGGGTGGCGCTGTGGGTTAAACCACAGAGCCTAGGGCTTGCCGATCAGAAGGTCGGTGGTTCGAATCCTCGCGATGGGGTGAGCTCCCGTTGTTCGGTCCCTGCTCCTGCCAACCTAGCAGTTCGAAAGCACCTCAAAGTGCAAGTACCTTTAGAATGACATCGCCGCTTAATGGTAGACACTGGTCTGGTGCAGAAGAGGGTCTCATCATAACTGAGAGCATAGGCCAGTGATGGCTAACCTTGACACTCCAGATGTTTTGGGACTACAACTCCCATCATCCCTGACCACTGATCCTGTTAGCTAGGGATGATGGGAGTTGTAGTTCCAAAACATCTGGGGTGTCAAGGTTAGCCATCACTGGCATAGGCAGACTGCAGTTCAGGCACCTGAAGATCTTTACAAGACAAAGATCAAATAACATAGCTGACCTGGAACTATGAATACAAGTAAAATGTTGTTGCTGTCTTTTTTTTTAAAGGTTTATTGGTGACTTCCTGTGATTTTTCTTAAAGATGCCAACTTTTGTAGGAGCAGTATAGATTGACTGCAATGGAGAAAAGAGTCACGTGCTTCTACTACGGACGTGATTAGAAAAACATTGGGATCAAAAAATTAACACTCATAAATTTGGTATATGAAAGAGTGTATGGAGTCTAATGATAATTGAAGACAAACAATGAATATCTTACCTCAGTAGTCTCTGTACTCTGTACACAAAAACTGTTTGGCATAAAAACACAAACAAATAAAAATAAATTTTATATATCCAAATCACAAGTAACGCCGCCGACTGGGCCGCTACTAATACTTACCTAACCTTTGAGTGTCACACACAAATATTTGAATGTGTCATCCAGTCGAGTGGACTCTCAAATTATAAAAGCTGCCCTTCCAAATGGAAGAGTGTGTCTCAGATTCCACCGTAGGCATCCATTCTGTTTTGTTCCAATGAGAAGTCTTGACAACGTACTTTTCTTGTGATAATGGGTGTACATTTTCTGTAGTATATCCCGTGCTTTTCACGTTCACAGAAAAGGTGGTGCTAAAACCAAATGATGTTTCGGTATTCACAACGCTGAGTGTTAACGGACGCCTCTTTGCTTGCCCTCGAGACCAGTTTGACTCACTGGTATGTAAGTATGCTAAGCCTCTGAACGCCTTTCGGGTCAGAGGCTGTGCTTTGTACTCCTTACTTGAACGCTATATAACATATGCATTTCTTATCCTGAAAAATTTTTCTCGGCCTTTCTGCAAAACTATCCGCAAGACATCTGAAGGCAGCCCAGAACAGGGAAGCGTTTTAATGTTTACTGTTTTGTTAAGTTTTTATATATGTTGGAAGCCACCCAGAGTGGCTGCGGCAACCCAGTCAGATGGGTGGGGTACAAATTTATTATTATTATTATTATTATTATTATTATTATCACTGGAGATTTTCAGAACTTGGCAAGAGGGCTGCAAAGAGTTGTGTGGGAAAGATCCATACTATGGGAGTGGATAGCATTCTCTAAGTAGGACATCCCCTGATTCAAAACAATGGCAGGAACCACAGAAAACAATGGCAGGAACCAGCAAAAATACAGTACAGTCGTACCTTGGAAGTCAAACGGAATCTGTTCCGGAAGTCTGTTTGACTTCCAAAACGTTTGGAAACCAAAGTGCAGCTTCTGATTGGCTGCAGGAAGCTCCTGCAGCCAATCGGAAGCCCCGTCAGACGTTCGGCTTCCAAAAGAAGGTTCGAAAACCAGAACACTCACTTCTGGGTTTTGATCGTTCAGGAGCCAATTTGTTCGGGAGCCAAGGCATTTGAGATCCAAGGTACGACTGTATTGAGGTGGTGATGGGCTTGCCCTTGGGCGACCCCAATGATATCCTTTGGTGTTTCCACCTGTGGGGCTGCCCCGCTGGCAGGCAGCTTACTACCCAGATCTGGCTAAAGACCCCTAGTCCTGGAAGCACCAAGAGCAGTCGCCTGCTTACCCAGGTATGATGAGCCAGGTATGAAATCCCATATTTTCAATGAACCTGTGGGGACAGGAGAATAAAACTGCCTACGTTTGTGGTGTGAGAGCATATTTCTGTCCTTTTTTTAAGTGCAGTAAAAAGAAGTGTACATGTAATTTTTAAAAAAGCATTATATATAGGCTGGCATATTATGGAGGCACAGAATAAACTCTTTCAAGTCGTTCCTCAGGGCTCTATAATTAAAATCACTGTTCTCATTAGAAAGTCTGGCTTTCCTTAAAACATTCAGAATGTTTGCGAGTACTAACAGCAGAGTAATCCCGCCGTCCTCCCAAGGGGTCCACTTCCAGAGACCTGGATTATTATTATTATAAAGTGCTTTTTGGTCCTTTCATTCAGAGCAGTTTTCGTTGCCAGGCCAGCATGAATTAAGTCCCTCGCTCCAAGCCTTGATCCTGGCTCTTGTCGTCCCCGTCCCCCCCCCCCCCATGAGACACTTTGAAGGATTCAATCCATTTCATAGGAACTATGAAATGGAAGCTTTGACGTCACTTCAGATTCAAAGATAGTTTTGGATCACAATTGTTTAAAATATAAAAAGAAGCAACTAAATTTAAATGCGAATGTAAAATTTGTTTAGGTGGCAGTGTGCTTCTGGCATGCCTACGCTTGCGTCCTTCATTCATCGTTTTAAAGAGCCTTCTGTAATTTGGACACAGCAGGCAGATTGCAAAGAGCTGTAGGCAAGAGTTTTGGCACTTGCCTGGCACTAAACAGCAGTGCTTTGGGGTTTTTGGAGAAGGGGCGGGGAGCCTTCCTTTGCAGCCCTTTGTGTTAAAAAGTTTGGGAGATATTCAGAGTAGATACAAATGTAGTTGAAGGATAGCCATGGATGGGTACGTCCATGGAACTCTCTCAGTCTTGGTTCGTAATCATAGTAAAAGGCACTGTCTCATTAATTTTAACAACAACAAAAATCAATGCCTTCTACTGAATCAGTAAAATTTAAAAGTGCTCACCTTGGCTTGGATTGTGCCCACGTTTTTGGGTGCTTTCGACCATTATTCCTTCTACTCCTTAGGAAAGCTCGCATTTAGGATAGCCTTAAATGTGCCAGGCAAAAGCTTCCAGTTTTATGTTAATATTTAGTGAATATATTGCAATATGGGGGGAAAAATTGGAAAGGGAAACGTTGTCAATGAACTGCACTGCCCTCTCGTGGAGTAAAAAGCAACTAGGAAGGATAGCTTCACATATCATTGGGCAGCTGCCAACTCAAATTACTGGTAACTAAAATGCAAACGGTGTTAAGTTCATACTTCTTAACACAGGACTGTAGATATCAGCTCCGCTTACAAATTCAAGTGGGGAGCCGATTCTGAGAAATTAAAATCCTGCAAAATGGAACACCTCACAGCTTGCAGGATTCTGCCTCTTCATCAGCTACAATTCCAGCCACGAATGGCAACCAAAATGCTGTCTAGTCTCTAAAGCCTGTTTTCCCAAGGTCAAAGCAACCCTCCCCTTACAACCCACTCGCCGTTGCATCACTCACAAGCCGAGATAGATAGAAATGCCATTTCTTAGCAGATGGAACATTTCGCTATAGAGTAATGCAGCGTTAACATTACTTAGCATTTATAGAGCGCTTCAGAGTCCAAAGTATTTTGCACGGATTATCTCCGTAGCTTTACAGCTCCAAGTGGGTGACATCGTCCCCGTTCTGCTTACTGAGTCAGGGTGAGGCCAGCATAACAGCAGCATACCTAAGGCTGTGCAGAATCTCAACCCAATATTTTCAGTTCTCATCTTCATCGCAATGCAGCATTAGTTCTCTTTAGGTCATCTATCAAGCATACAAACTTTCCATTCGCGCATCTTCATTCCTCGCGGTGCGTGCCATGGAAAAATGTCGTTTTGATTTTTCTTGTTTGTTTTAATGAAAGATGGGAACAATTAAGATTAATTTAGCCTGCACTTTGTACGTGCATATAGCTGTAATTAATATAATTGTGAGTGAAGGTCATGTGGAAACAAATGGCAGATAATGAATGGTATATTTATTCATGAGTGTACTCTTCGTATGTCAGAAGCCCCTGGTGTCAAGTAAACAAAGAAGATTCCCCAGATGATTCCTAGGTCTGGAGATATGGGCTGTCAATGGCTTGTAAAAGTGCAAGGGTTTCTCCCCAGACTGTTTCCCAAAGTGATATTTGCCCCACTGGGGAAAACACACAGTGGGTGCAAAAGGGCCCAGTTCAATCCCTGGTATCTCCAGGAAGGAATGGGTGTCCCCTATTAGGAACCATGGAAAGCCACTGCCAGTCAGTGTAGACTGGGCTAGATAGACCACCGGCCTCACTTTTCCTGGCAGCTTTTTCCTGTATGCTTCCCCCCTGCAATGCAGCAGGAATGAAGCATGACAGAAAAAAAAGAGATTTATATCATTGTATTTTAAGGCTGATTTATTTCAGTTATCCGTTTCCTGCAGCGAGGAAAAAGATGAAACCTAGCTCACGTTGTGGGCATCCACCTGTCTCAAGAGGCAATGGACGGAGCCTGGGGGGGGGTGAAGTCAAACCGCTGCGTTAGCAGCATCAAAGTGACCTCCCTGGGGCACAGTCCTGGGCTGCCTAGATGACAAGACCTCACTCTCAGCCTTGCTGAAGTGGTCCAAAGGAAAGCAGAGCAATACATTTGACACCAGCTTGGCTGCAGGAGTTGCCAGAAGGAGGTGTACAAGGCACCATCCAACCATCTTAGGGACTGCACTCCGGATTTGTGTAGAGTTTACTGCTTAGCCTTTTCTTCTCTTGAAGATATCCCACAAGGCAGCAGAGGTTTAGGATCAGAGTTTCCCTTCTCCTAGATGGGGTTACCTTTGCAGGTTGACGAGTCCCGCCTGCCCTTACCTAGCTCACAGTGACAATCATACCTGTATGCATTTCTCTCTGCGTTTATGCGGCCGTGTGCGTGTCGTGCGTTTAACTTCGAAGCCATTATTCTTGTTTTGTGCTGTGACGCAATATTCACACGGTAAATTTTTTACAAGCGCCACTGCGTGCAAAAAAGCAAAGCAGAAAAAGAGCTGTTAAAACAGAGGGAGAGCGATCAGGTGGATAAGAACATTTACAGAGAGCTTCATCGTTATTTTTCCCAGGCTCCACTGCAGGAACAAGAAGGCCCATCGACTGGGACTGTGGGAATGTTTGAACTCATGAGCTCCAAAGACTTAGCGTACCAAATGACCATTTATGAGTGGGAGCTTTTCAACTGCGTGCATGAGGTGAGGAGAATTCGTGTGCTTATCCCATCATAGGCTGAGACAGAAGTGGCCCACACAGCGGGGTAGAGTTGCAACAGAACTAGGTCTCTTCCCAGTGCACCTTCACCATGTTGGCCTTCCCATTGCTTTGTCCCCAGACCCGTCTCTCCCTTCCAGTAAGCAGCAGTAGCATATTTGCCAGGAACTCAGCCTTGCAGCTCTGACCCTCCTGGGCGGAGTGCTTCTGGGCTGCAAAATTAGGTGGTAAAATCCAGAGGCGGTAGAATGAGTTTTATCACTTCAGACTGCAAGTGCAGAATGCCATTTGGCACACCAGGGAGGCATAACATTTCTGCCAATTCTTAAGTGAAAGGAAAATGTTTCTGTTTCTGGAAATATTAATACAATTTGGGAGAAATTGAAATATATGCAAATACTTTCTTATCAAACCTAATCTTACATTGCTGCTTAGTATACTACCCTAAAATGATAACTTAGGCTGCATTCACATGGCAGTTTATTCTGTTTTTTATTTTTTTAATTTATATTTGGCCTTTCACATGATTTAAAAGCCACGTCCAGAACTACAGGTTAATGCAAGTTTAGCACTCATTTCCATACTATTTGCAAACAGAGCTCTCTCTTCTTCTTCTTCTTCTTCTTCTTCTTCTTCTTCTTCTTCTTTTGTCACAACTAACATGGAAATGAGAAGCAAACTTGCAGCATTTTCCACTATAGTTCCAATATAATATGGAACTTAACAGGGAAAGTCATGAAAACGGAATAAACTGCTTTGTGAATGCAACTTAGTTAACAGCGCGTAATGTTGGGCTCTTTCATATATCCTGGCTTGTTCCGAAGCTTTTAACTGTATTTTGCCAGTAACAATAAAATGGGAAACTATAGTTAATGGTTAGTTTTGGGGATGAGGGTGGCGCTGTGGTCTACACCACAGAGCCTAGAGCTTGCCGATCAGAAGGCCGGCAGTTCGAATCCCCGTGACGGGGTGAGCTCCTGTTGCTCTGTCCCAGCTCCTGCCAACCTAGCAGTTTGAAAGCATGTCAAAGTAGATAAATAGGTACCGCTCCAGTGGGAAGGTAAACG
Organism: Darevskia mixta; assembly: GCA_034641385.1. Classification (NCBI taxonomy): domain Eukaryota; kingdom Metazoa; phylum Chordata; class Lepidosauria; order Squamata; family Lacertidae; genus Darevskia; species Darevskia mixta. The sequence continues at coordinate 1,642,252 of JAWWNH010000098.1, forward strand.
GCGTTTCCATGCACTGCTCTGGTTCACCAGAAGCGGCTTAGTCATGCTGTCCACATGACCTGGAAGCTGTCTGCGGACCAATGCCAGCTCCCTCGGCCTATAGAGCAAGATGAGCGCGCAACCCCAGAGTCGTCCGCGACTGGACCTAACGGTCAGGGGTACCTTTACCTTTAATGGTTGGCTTACAAACTTGTGCAAAGGGAGAAGTAAAGGTGTGGCCAATGCACTTATTCGTAAACTGACAAGACTCTTGTCTAGTACAAACAACTAGAAGGAGAATTTATTCGGCTTTTGGGAAGAGAGGAGGAACAGAAATATGATCAGAGAACACTTGCTACATAGCAAGATCCAACCCTCAGACTATTTGGAAACGTAACTAGAGATTTGTTCCAGGGCTGTTCTTTGTCTTTTTTCCTTTTTAAAAAAGCGCAAATCATTTGTCTAACCCTGATATTCTTCCCCTCCTCCTTTTCCCCCTCCCCTAGTTGGAACTGGTCTACCACACATTTGGGAGGCACAATTTTAAGAAGACCACAGCGAATTTGGATTTGTTTTTGCGAAGGTTCAATGAACTCCAGTTCTGGGTAGTCACAGAGATTTGTCTTTGTTCCCAACTCAGCAAACGTGTCCAGCTCTTAAAGAAGTTCATTAAGATTGCAGCCCAGTAAGTATAGCTCAACGACATTAACGTTGCAAGTCCTTATAAAGTTCCCTGGGAACGAGAGGAAGTCCCATTGAACTGAATGGGGCTTACTTTTCAGTAGGCATGTACAGTGGTACCTTGGTTCCCAAACTTAATCCGTTCCGGAAGTCCTTTCCAAAACCAAGGCGCGCTTTCCCATAGAAAGTAATGCAAAACGGATTAATCCGTTCCAGACTTTTAAAGACAACCCCTAAAACAGCAATTTAACATGAATTTGGCTATCTAATGAGACCACTGATCCATAAAATGAAAGCAATAATCAATGTACTGTACTATAAAATAAATAAGACAGTATTGTAGATGATAAAAATTAAAAATATTATTCTTTTCTTACCTGCACTGATGATAGTCATTGTTTGGATGGAGGGCTTTTATCCATTTCCGCAGTCACACAATCAATCAATCAGTAGCTGAACTGGGTTCCACACAGTCACAAAAGCAAATTAACCGAAAAAGCCTCAAAAACAAAAACGCAAAATAAATAGCAAAAACAAAAGCGCCAAACTTAATCTGTTCCGGAAATCCGTTTGATTTCCGAAATGTTCGAAAACCAAGGCACAACTTCTGATTGGTGCAGGCACCCCGGAAACAATAAGCCGACAGTTGCATCGGACGTTCAGCTTCCAAAAAAAAGTTTGAAAACCAGAACACTTATTTCCGGGTTTTTGGTGTCTGCGAACCAAGGCGTTTGAGAACCAAGGTACCACTGTACAGGATTGCACTATGGCAAGAGAGAGATGTAAAATATGTCCTTAATTTGGGCTATTACACTTGCCATGGACTGGAAGCCACAGCAGACTGCTGTAGACTTCACATGATCGGTTTTCTGTCTCTGACAGGATGAGTAAGAATTCTTTTGTATGAAGGTTTTATTCTGCATCAGAGATAATCATTTCTTATCGCCTCTCAGACTGCCTGTGAGAAAGGAATTGTCCAGGAGCGGTCTGTCCATTGCATGATTTTATATTCTTATTTATTATATTTATTTGTTGCTTCCCAACCGCCAAAATGAGACTCAAAGCAACTTCCAAAAAAAAAAAAGAAGAACATTAAAAGCAAACGTAAAACAATAATAAAACAGCCTAAAATACACAAATAATATCTATATAAACAGATCTAACTCCACCCCACCCCACTAAAATAAAGATCCAAAGGCTTGGGTGAATGAGAGTGTTGTTGCCTGGTGCGTAACACCAGCTAGTGATGGCGCCAGTCTGCCAGAATCTGGGTTTTCCCCATTTTGTAAAGTCCAAATTCTCCATAGGACACCCAGCATCACTACTGCAGGCAGCATAGGTTATGCTTCCATTATTATCCTGTTCAATGATACTGGTGCAGAATGTGGCAGGCCACATTCAGAGACTCACAGTGTGTTAACAGTGTAAAGAAAACTGAACCCCCCTTTTTAGCCAATTTTTTTATTTAAAAAATGAATCTGTTTGCATAGAGCTGTTCTGCATTCTGTCCAGCAGAGGGCAGTAGCACATATAGATAAGAACAAAATGTGGTTCCTTTTCCTAATCATTAGCAGAAAATAGGAATAAATTTTATTAAGCTAAATAATTTGAACAATTTCCTTATATACACTATTTTTTTAAAAACACACACACACACACCGGCACACAAACACTGAGGAGCATTTACTTTTAGTAAGGAAAAAAAATAGCAGGGAAAACATCAGCATTGCCTGAGGCAAGCAGCTAACTAATATCCCAGAATCACTACTTACAGGATTAACCTCATGTTAATTCCCGTTTGACAACCTCCTGTTTATGTCACTATTACCCCCCCCCCTCCACCACCATTGTAAATTGGAAATAGCTAAAGTTCTCGGGATCTTTTTTTATTTATTGAATGCAAATACTTGGGCAGATTAGATATTCCAAATATAAAACGATGACATCTTATTTCTGTTATTTCAGTTTTGTGGAGCTGTTCTTCGCAGTAAAAAAAAAAAAATCGCTACTATGGCAACATGGTTTTTGTGTGTGTTAACTATACAGTGAAACAGGAAAATGTAATGGGATCATGAGGTCGATCAAATGTAGTTTGCTCAAAATAGGTGAATTTCCAGGATGTGAAGGGATATTGTTTGTAAGTGACTTGCCTCAAGCTGTACCCATGTGAACTTGCTATGATTGTCTGGGTTTCCAAAGAAAGGGAGAGAGAAGGAATGGCTCCTCCTTATGTTATTTGCTCCACCCACTTTTGCTTCTTGCTTGTTCCGCCATGAAGTGTGGTCCACTTTTGCCTTTCCCCATGGGTTAATGGCACCTCATAGGAAAAAACAAAAGGTTCCCCAGCCTTGTCCTAAACCAGTAGTGGAGAACCTAACAGTTTAGCCCAGACGTCTCTTCCCCACAAACCACCTCCAGATATTTACTGAACTGCACCTCCCATCGTGCCTGACAAGTGGCATGATGGGAGTTGGAGTCCGAGAACTTCTAAACATTGTGCTGGGGTGCTGAACATTCTGGGGGTTTTACCCGTGACAATTTCATCACAGATAAGGGGAAGGTTTGGCATGGAGAATACATATGTGATTTCCCCCACCCGAGCATGATTCAGATGTATAAAACTTATTTTTTTTTACTATAGTTTTTTGCTCCCCCATAGTTAATTTTCTGGGCGGCATACATCAAAACATAAATGCAAATACAACATTAAAAACTAACAACAGCAGAGATAAAAATTACCATATCAGTTGCCAGAACACTATAAGATCTTATGGGGAAATGTCCCCTTGTACCAACAGAAGCAACGTTTGAATTCAGCCTTTGTCTCTTAGCAGGTTATGTTACTTTTGTTTCTCTAAATTGGAAGCTGAACTTCTGCTGAACGGGACTCCCAAAACCTAGCTAAGTGAGCATTGTTTTTGGAAATGCCCAGAGGATGGTGTTTATTGAGTGGAAGAGAATTAAGAAATACTTAGAACAAAAATAAAGCGGTATGAAAAGGATTTTTAAGGAGTATCGGAATAAGACGCTAAGTGGTGACATTGTGGGTGTATTATTAAACCTTTCTTGTTTCACAATTGCTTGTGATTTGACGTAATCCTCAAGAGGCTAACTTGGAAGTCAGTCCGGGTGATTCAGATGGTTTGCTTGTGAGAAAATATGCTCAGAATTGCAACTGAAGGAGTTAGTCTAAAATAAATACAGTAGAATATCCTCCCAAATAATGAAGCATGAGCACGATAATAAGACTTGTCTGGATGAACACTTCCAAAATATAGAAGCACTCTAGAAGCCAGGCTTTCTGATTCTCAGTTTGTTTCCCCCCCTCCCCCCTGCCCAATCAAACTGTGAACCTCTTCTTTTCTAGTTGCAAGGAATACAAAAACTTGAATTCCTTTTTCGCTTTGATCATGGGACTAAGCAACGTTGCGGTAAGCCGCCTCACAATGACGTGGGAGGTGAGTGCAGAGTAAATCCTGGTTCTACAAATGTCGCTTTTCATTTTTTCCTTTGACTTTGTCGTGGTAAACTATTATTGATGGTTCACGACGAATGCAGAGATTTCTCCCATTTTGCTTCTCCTCTATCGGGAAGAATGAACTGCGATCCCTAGCTGAGCATTACGTCTGGACTGGGCATCACAGACCACAAGATGAAGTCAAGATTTCCTTTTATCTTACCATTCATGACTTGTTCAGAGCAAAACAAGTTGCGATTCCTAGTTCTTTCACCACACTAAGCCAGGGATTGTGGTTTTGTGCCATTGCTCGTGCTAGAGGAGGAGTGAAGCGGTAGTGATCTCTGCATTCACCATTTACCATAGTTTACAGTGGCAGTGGAACCAAACATAAGAAGGGCTCTGTTGGATCAGGCCGGTGACCTAACTAGTTCAGCATCCTTTCCCTACAGTAGCCAACCAGATGCCCACAAGCAGGAGTTGTAGCAGCACTCTCAGCTCCTACAGTTTCCTGCAGCTTGTATTCAGAAGCCTGCAGAGGGCCACAATTGCTGTTTGGAGCAGCAAAGAAGAACCAAGAAGCCTGAGTGTTAGTTAGATAAAAAAGATGTTTAAAATGAGTACAGTCATACCTTGGAAGTCGAACGTCTTGCGAGTCAAACGTCTTGGCTCCCGAACGCCGCAAACCCAGAAGTGAGTGTTACAGTTTGCATTTGCAAACGTTCTTTGGAACCTGAACATCCGACGCGGCTTCTGATTGGCTGCAGGAGCTTCCTGCAGCCAACCGGAAGCCGCGCCTTGGTTTCCGAATGTTTTGGAAGTGGAACGGACTTCCGGAATGGATTCCATTCAACTTCCGAGGTACCACTGTATACCAAAAACAACAGCCCTGAAGCGTTTCTGTTAGGGATTATAGGAACAGAAGTTCCCCCCCAAAAAATGTTAAAGTTGTTTATGTATGTAAAAAACAGCAGCTAGGATTGTTTTTGTGCAGAAGTGGAAGGGAGATGAAGTTCCCACCAAAGAAGAATGGATGAGCAAGATAATGGACTAGGCAGATACTGTTGGCCTCTGCTTTCCGCCCTAAACAATAAAAAGACTATGCAGAACTGGTTAAATTAACCGTAAAATCAAGAGAATCTAATGTTGAGCGTTTTGGGGAAGGATGGATGCCTTTTTTGGATAGCTTAAAGAAATATTATAGCAACAAAGTGGAATATTGAACTTTCCCCACAGAGCAGTTGAGTTACTACTGCCGTATCACAGGTAGCGTTTGAAACCCCTCAGTTTCAAAAGCAGCTTGCCATGAGGTCAGTGACAGAGCATCTGATTGGTGTGCAGAAGGTATCGGGTTCAATCCCTACCATCTCTGGGAAGGATTCTCTGCCTGAAACCCAGGATAGCCATTGCTAGTCAACGGGGATGCTAATGAGCTCAGTGGACCTAGTGGTCTGACTCTGCATAAGGCAGCTTCCTATGTTCCTGTGGGGGAGCTGATGGTCATTTAAAAACAACAAGTCGAAAGTCCCCTGTAGCTCAGAGAACTAGTGTATACAGCGGTACCTCGGGTTACAGACGCTTCAGGTTACAGACTCTGCTAACCCGGAAATAGTACCTCGGGTTAAAAACTTTACCTCAGGATGAGAACAGAAATCGTGCGGCATCAGTGGGAGGCCCCATTAGCTAAAGTGGTACCTCAGGTTAAGAACAGTTTCATGTTAAGAACGGACCTCCAGAACAAATTAAGTTCTTAACTCGAGGTACCACTGTACATTTGTTGGATCCTGACCTTAGTCATACGTGTTCTAGTAATGATAACAAAGTAGAGGGAGGGGGGGAGGAGAGAGAGAGAGAGAGAGAGAGAGAGAGAGAGAGAGAGAGAAACAGCGACCTTTGGTTCCAGAGCTAGTTCAGATTATATGTGGTAGTTCATATTATACAGCACCTTCCGGAAGTGCGCACTTGAGGAATGATTGGCCTGTGTACACATTGTAGAGGTCTGTTGTTCTTCCATGTAAACGATTTAGCCGGATTACTGCTGCCAAGGACGTCATTATTTATTTGTTGTATGCGCTGCACTAAAGATGGGGCCGACGTGAAACTTGAAACAGATGTGTCTTCATCCCTCCCCCCCAAAAAAAACCACCCCCAAACAAACCCTGCAGATGAACGCTGGGAAACCCACACTGGGATGTGGACGGCTTTGCTGCTCCATAACCTCTATGATCCAAAAGAAAATCTCTCTGGCATTTCCCAGGGTATTGGGGGTGGGGGTGGGGTGGAGGTTGGATCCCAAACTGCTAAAAGCTTCGTGGCTCTCTATTTATAATCTGGTTGCTAGGAGACTTACTGTATTTTCCCCCGCAGCTGCATTGTTGTAAACGTGTGGCAAAAGAGCAAGTCTTTTCCCATCTCGGGGCTGTGTTGTAGGAGCTGTGCGCGGGGGGAATTCAGTCTGCTGCGCACACAGTTCAGTCCATCTTGATTCGATTACAGGCTTCCCACATGTGTGCTTGTCTCTTTTATTGACAGAAACTTCCGAGCAAGTTCAAGAAGATCTATGCAGAGTTTGAAAGCTTAATGGTAACTGGCTTAATTGCGCACTACCTGGATTCACCCTGGTTTCTGAACACCTGATCTGAATTTGTCTATTTTATGTGTCCTTGTGTGACTTTAAGGAATTTATGAGCCCGCCACAGCACTGATAAAACAAGCATGTATGACTAATAAATTATACTCTCAGGGAGCTTTATTCTGAGAAAATGTATGCCCTACTTAAAGTCGGCCTGGGAAATTTAGAAAACTTTATCATCCCTTGATATTTCTGCTAGATTCTATATTCCAACCAGCATGCATTATTGTTACAGATTTATGGTTTTACAGCTTTATAGAGATGGCTCAGCAAATGCATTAAGGAGAAGCATGCAACAGTTCTCTTCTTCAGATAAGCACACTGTGTTTAATAACCACACCTCTAGCTGTATTTTCCCTTTTGATAATAAACACTTCTTTTGTTAAGTAATTACACTCTCATCAGACAGCACGTAACTTATAAGGAACAGGCAGCTAATGAAATGGATGATTACTATCTTTCTTTCCAAAGAAGCGTTGAAAGAAGACTATCCTTATTATGAACGAAGCATAAATTAGGTTATGAAATTATTGCATTTTTTTAAAAAAATAACTGTTAACTAACAAGTATTTGTATTTTGCCGAATACTTGCATAGGTCTGACTGTGTCTTTCCCCCCCCCCCCCAGGACCCATCAAGAAATCATAGGGCCTACAGACTGACGGTAGCTAAACTGCAACCTCCCGTTATTCCATTCATGCCTTTACTCATAAAAGGTAACTATCTGAAGGGGGTGAAGAGCATGCAATAATAATAATAATAATAATAATAATAATAATAATAATAATAATAATAATAATAATCTCAAATGATACTTTTGATCCCCGTTTCCCCATTTTGCAGAAGTCCTAAGAAAGAAAAAGGTTCTTTCACAAATCTAAACGTTACTGTCTAAATGTTACTTTTTTCTTTTTCTATCTTTTTCTTTCCTTTTTATGTATATGTATATATATTTATTGTCATTGTACAAGTACAATGAAATTGGATTAATAATAATAATAATAATAATAATAATAATATTTTTTAAAAAATCATTTAACAGCAGTAAAAGCCAAGTAAATGCTTTGAATGGGCAATAGCAATGTAGGAAGTGAGAAAGTTGGTCCATCTTCTCAGTGTCTGGATTTCTATCTATGTCGGATTCAACTATTGCCAGTTACACAGGTGGTGCCTTTATTTGTATTGCAGACATGACATTTATTCATGAAGGGAACAAGACTTTCATCGACAATCTAGTGAACTTTGAAAAAATGGTAAGTGGGGCATATTTCTAAAGCAAGATTTTCGATGGCTCTGTGAAGGTGATGACTGAGCACTGGGCGTTACCTGCATCCTATAGAAATGGGTGGGGGGGAACTGATTCCCATTGCTTTTTGGATGTGCGTCCACCCCATAGTTGTACAAAAACGGCTGGCCCTGGGACAAGGCAGGCTTTCTGACTGGAAAATATTTCAGAGTGCAGCTGGTTTCAGTTCAGAGTAAAATCTATTGCCTTTCTGGGTTGCAGATCTGTGTTTTTAAGTACAGTCGTACCTTGCTTTTCGAACAGCTTAGTTCTCGAACGTTTTGGCTCCCGAATGCCGTAAACTCGGAAGTGACTGTTCCGGTTTGTCAAGTATTTTTGGAAGCCGAACATCTGACAGGGCTTCCATGGCTTCCGATTGGCTGCAGGAGCTTCCTGCAGCCAATCGGAAGCCGCACTTTGGTTTCCAAACGTTTTGGAGGTCGAACGGACTTCCGGAACGGATTCCATTCGACTTCCAAGTTACGACTGTATACTGTTTTGTTGCTTTTATGTATACCACTTGGGAGATTTTGAAATACTAAGCAGTTTGGAAATGCTTTAAAGTGATTGGCAGATAAATGAACGACTGATTTAATTCCATGGATCCAGCATAAAAACATATTTTAAAGTTACTTGTCCCTTGCAAGTTAGTGTTGCTCATCTACAGGTATATACTGCCAATGAAGGCATAGCAAGTTCTCTTACCAAAATCATTATTTATCTGCCTAATTTCTCTCAGTAGCTAATTTTGCTGGCAGATACCAATGGTTAGGCATATTCTGATCTACCTGGAATGTCCTGCTTCCTTAGGAAACGGACTTCCTTGACACACATCAGTTAGAAGAATGCTGCTGCTTGCTTTCCCTTTCTCTTTTTTCTTTCAATTCTTGCTTTAGACTACCTTGTTCTCCAAATAAACCTCTAGAGGGCAGCATCTCACATACCAAGTCAATGGATTGTGTAATGGCATGTTAATAACACTGTACTGGGTTTTTTGTTTTTTATTTTAAAAACCCACCTATTTTAAAACTATTTTGATTTTCCTAATGGATTTGGTACAGCATGTTGAGCAGGCAGTGACACCCCTGGAGCCCGTTAAGGACTGTCTGCATTTGACCACAGACTCAGAGGCCTTTTTGTCTGAGTTAGCACACCTATAGTACAACAAAGGCCTGGTTTTTTAAATGTTTCAGGTCTCTAACTTCAGGCTGCCAACGGAGCTCTTGTGAACGGATGATTTTCTGTGCAAATAATAAAATAATAACAATAGCAACAAAGTATTTTTAAAAAAAAAATCCCTGAATTTTGGTAAAGTGTAGTTGTCTGGAGAAATTATTTATGAGGTAAATAATAATTTTTTTAAAAAATGTCAGGGAAGATAAAGGCCTTAGATTTCCCCTCACGTGCCCATTTTCTACATGCAGGGAACATTGTTTTTGCCCGAAAGACCATTCAGTACACCTCAAGAGACATAGGCTTGCCGTTTCGTCTGCTGTTTGGGAGCGTTGTGACTTAAATCTGTGCCAAAAATCAAGCCCGGTGTGGCTTTAATTCCCCCACCATCACCAAAAAAGAAGAAGCCAGTGTTGCAAATGGCCCGATTCTGTGAGGCTGCCATTCACCTGTCAGGCTAGTGAGTTCTCCAGGACGAATTATGCAGTCAAATATTTGGCACCGGTGCTGTTGTTTGGGGGGGGGGGGACAGACTAGAGGCATAGAAGGACAGGCCTTCTCTGTCTTTAATAGCTGCGCTAAAGAAAGAGTCCTGGCAGGTGCCACTTTTCATGCAGGAATGACAAAAGCTGCTGAAATTTGCCTTTTTGCACAATTCCAGAAAGGCTCAGGAGTCCTGGTCGGGTGTTTTTTTTTTTTTTTTTAAATCCAGTCTTCACTAACCTACCTGTCACTGGTGCCTTGACTTACCCACACGGCAGCTTCCCGGTCCCATTTTGCCCGATGCAGGCAATAGGGAATAAAATGCAGCTGCAGAGTTGTGGCTCCTAACCTGACCAAGAAAAAAAATCAAGGCTTCTGTTGTAGAAGAATAGTTTGGATTTGATATCCCGTTTTATCACTACCCGAAGGAGTCTCAAAGCGGCTCACATTCTCCTTTCCCTTCCTCCCCCACAACAAACACTCTGTGAGGTGAGTGGGGCTGAGAGACTTCAGAGAAGTGTGACTAGCCCAAGGTCACCCAGCAGCTGCATGTGGAGGAGCGGGGACGCGAACCCGGTTCACCAGATTATGAGTCTACCGTTCTTAACCACTACACCACACTGTTGTAGGTAAAGGTAGAAGAAGAACTGCAGGTGGGGGCCTAGCTAGAGAGCTTCGCCTTTATGCCTGGAGGTGGCCATGAGAGGAGCATGCCTTCCTGATGGAAAAGCAGGATGCAAGGGAACAGATACCACTGTTCTCCCTCTCTCCCCCCCCCCCCAATTCCTTGCATCAGGAAAAGAGCTGCAGTGCTTCTGGTGGCACTTGTCTAACGTGCTTCATGAGAATATCGCTGTCATGGTACTTGCTGAAAAGCAGCCCATAGGGGCATTCCAAGACGCCTCTGCAACACAAGCTTCTCCATCCATGGCCGTACAAAAATAGTGCCATCAACCCCTGGTTCTCCTTTTTACTGAGACTCTTCACCCTTGAGGTGTGAAATGAGGATTAGCGAATTTGTGCATATTGGTTTTCAGGTTTTATGGATCTGAACAAAAGGAATCCACGCACTGATCCTTATGAGGGTGGGGGGGAAGAGAAGAGAGGGCAAGCATTCTTTCGTTTTTGGAACATAAAGATTATGCAAAAAAAAAAAAAGTATGTGACTTAAACCCTTAGTGGTTTTTGTGTGGTGTGGTATGAATATTTATAACGACATTGGAGCCTGGGTCTAGGAATGGATTAGCAGAAAATGTCCTGGCTTGCTGCCACTATTCTAGGCTGCCTGCAAGCTGAATTGGAACTGCAGGGTGAGGATGTCGAGATGATGGGGAAAGCCTGGAGAATTCATTGTGATGTATGGTTGGCTCTGTTTTGGAGGGATCCAGATTTAGTGCTGCATAACTTTCCAGCAATGGAGTTCCAAACCACACTGGGAAAAATTAAACTGATACAAAGTTAGCAAACAGTTTGATTGTGGGGGTTGCATGTGTGTGAGTGTTGGGTTGGGATGATTATTATTACAGCCGTACCTTGGATCCTGAACACCTTGCGAGTTGAACGTTTTGGCTCCCGAACCGATTTGCGAATGTTCTTTGGAACCCGAATGTCCGACGCAGGTTCTGCGGGTTCCGATTGGCTGCAGGAGCTTCCTGCAGCCAATCGGAAGCCGCACCTTGGTTTCCAAACATTTTGGAAGTCGAACGGACTTCCGGAACGGATTCCGCTCGACTTTTTTGAGGTACAACTGTATTTTTTTGCAGAACTTTGAACTCTTTGTTATCCCTTAGACGTTTGAATTTGTAAGTATAGTCAACAATCTGCTGCAGGGTTTCCCAAAGGTGGGCCTCCAGCTGTTTTTGGACTACAACTCCCATCATCCCTAGCTAGCAGGACCAGCGGTCAGGGATGATGGGAGATGTAGTCCCAAAACATCTGGAGACCCACGTTTGGGGAAACCTTGATCTACTGTTTCCCTTATGAAAGGCCAGCTTTACAACCAGTTTCAAAGCCAGATTCCTAAATGAAAAATAATAAAAAGAACCAGATTTATAATCATAAACTTAAAAAAACTATACAAAGGGGCCATGCATTGTACAGTTATATGTTTTCCTGAGTCATATTGGTCTGAAAGAGTCATTGGCAATCATTCCTCTTTGGTACAGTACCTTTCGGTAGATGTGGCTACGGGAATGTTGTGTTTTGTGTTAACTGCTGTTTCTAAATGTTTGGTACTGCATGGTTTTTAAAACACTCCCAGGTAAATGTAAGAATGAAACATAAATAAACACCTGTTCAGCATGGAGGACGTCACTGAAAAAAAGATTTTACCGGAGCAGAAAAAGGATTAAACAAATATACGGAACAAATTCATTCAACAGATATGACAGCAGAATCTTGCCTCCTTGTTCACAAGCAGTGTGTTTCTGAATAGCAGATACCTGGGGGCAACAAAAAAGGAAAGCAAATTGTCTCCATGTCCTATCAGCCTTCTTCAAGCTGGTATCCTCCAGGTGTTTTTTTTGTTTTTTTTTACTACAACTCCCATCATCCTTGACAATTAGCTATACTAGCTGGGGCTGATGGTTTTATTGTTTCAAAACTTCTGGAAGACACCAGGCTGGGCAAGACTGAATTATAAATAGAGCCTTGGTTTAATCCCACATGGTGATTTGCTTATGTTGCATACAAACAAATTTTTTTGTCATTGTTGCTGGAAAAGCCTCAGAGAGCTTGTTCAGATACTGCAGAAAAGCACGTGTGGGGCATTTTATCATTTCCGAACATAGGTGGAGCAGTCCATCTATAAATGCATCCCCATGTTAAAAGAGGCATGCCTATAGAAAAGCAGCATATTGGGCTCCTGGAATGGGGAGGAAGTCTAGACTAAACCCTTTTAATTCTGACAGGCTTGCTTGCCACATGCAGGACGATGGTTTTAATATTGTTGGCTATTATTTTTCCTTTCAGCGTATGATTTCAAAAACCGTTAGGACAGTGAAATTCTGCCGGAGCCAGCCTTTCAGTAAGTATCAAAATATGTGCGTTGTTACTGTTACAGTTGTTCCCTCTATGCCACAAGCTTATAGGCTGAGAACACAATCTGGAATTGCAGCCTATGCTAGAGGCGCAATCTAATTCTACTGAAATCAGCATTTGCTGGGTGTGCCTCCTGAGTCATTTTACTAGAGACATCAAGGTACAGTTTTGAGGTTTTAACCAGATTACCTATGCTGATAAAATAATGCACACCGTTCCTCCAGTATTTGTGAAAAATAACAAAGGAGAACTAAACGAAGCACCCATTTGTGGCACGAGGATTACAGAAGAATACAGCAAGGTTAATTTGAAAGGGATGAAAGGACGGGGCTTTGTGAATGTGGCGTTCTGGCTTTGCATGTTTATATATTATTCTGCTAGTAGAAGGCTGCGTGGCTTGTCTTGTTCTGCTCAGATTTGCGTTTGACTAAGCGTACCAATGGCACATCACTTCTGTTCCATCAGATCCCGACGCATCTCTGGTGAATAAGAACCATCAGGATGTCCGGAGTTACGTTCGGCAATTAAGTGTGATTGACAACCAGAGGACTTTATCACAGATGTCACACCGGCTAGAACCACGACGTGCTTAAAACGTTTCAAGTGATTACACCTTCCCTTTTTCTCCGGTACAAGGTCATTCGTTCTACTTTCTGTGCTACTGCACTGCCACTGCAAATAATAAGCAACAACAGATTCTAACATCTTAGGTAATTAACGCACAATGGTACCTGCCATCCCTGAGGAATAATGGAGGCTGTTTGAAGAGGTCATGAGCTGTAGCTGGGAGATTGCTGGTGTTACATATACTTCTGGTTCGTTTTGGAACACACAAAACGTCTTGTATATAAAATAAATCTTTATTTAAGACAATTTTTAAAAAAGGAGAGAAAGAGAGGATACCCAAAGCAAAATGGTATAACAGCTGGTGAAAAGTTGAACCTATAACTTCTGCCGTTTCCAGTGAATGTATAGGTGGGTTCTCTTATCTAATAAAAGAAATAGCAGTATTTTCTAATACATTATCAAATTGAAGGCCAACTTCTGCCCTTGGTTTTGCATGTTTGGCTCACAAGAGCTTCAGTAGCTAAAATAAAATACCTAATGGCAGAAAACAAGGTACAGTTACGAATTGCCATGGCTTTAGTATTCAGAGAATAGTCAAAAAAGCCTTTCCCTGTAAGAGAATTATATTTTTTAAGTCAGCTCTTAACCACATTTGCCTTACTGCAGTAGAGCATTGTGGCCACTTAAGTTAACCTGAGCACTGACTGGGCCTCTAATACTTAGGTACATATTTGTTTACATTTCATTTCTTTTGGGATTTTTCTTTAAACTGCCAATCAGGATTTTACAAAATGCCAGGAAAAAAGTAATGGTAGTTTGGGAGGAAGGGGAAAAAAGCATTAAAAGCAGCAAAAAAACAACAACCCACAAAACTTCTTCAGAAAGAGCACAATATGCACAACATATTTTCAAAATACTAATGATTTTTTTTCCTGGGCACTGAAACCTTCGACAATCAGCTACACCTTTGGGCTGATTAGGTTTGTCTTTTCTGGATTTTAAACTTTACAAAATATCCTCCGATTTTCAGGAATCATTTTGCACTTTTAAGTAGGCAGTATACAGAAACGTCAATTCATTGTGAGGATTATTTATTTCTTTACGTGTTCATTGTTGCGCCACAACAAATTACTTTAATCTTGTTTTATTCAGCATGTAATTGAAGTACAATTTGGTCTTTGTAATGTACATGCTCTACATTTCATGGCTATGAGGAGTGTGTCGTACGTTTTATGTAAATAAAATGCACTATCTTCATTAAACGTAACTGCCGATGAAAGCATGTGTGCTGTCCTTTATTAAAAACGGCAGCGCCTGTTATTTGCACCTTGATCTATTACTATAGATACTATCTTTGCCCAACGTAGACAGTAGTTGAACTTTGCTATTATGCATTCAATAAGTACTTCCCCCCTCTCTCTCTTTCAGCAAACCTCCTATATGACACTGAAATAGCTGGACTATAGCGCAAATGGTAGAGCACACTTTGCATGCCAGAAAGCTTCAGATTCAATCCGTAGTATCTCCAGGTTGGACTGGAAAGCTGCTGCCCATGAGCATAGACACTTCTGAGCTAGATGGACCAGTGGTCTGGCTTGCCTTCAGTAGTTTGGGCTTCAGTAGACTGAAGCATTCAAGCGCATTGGAACTTTAGGTCTGTACAGTTAAAGGGCCCTGTTGCCCTAGCAAGACAAATCCACTTCATAAAAGAATTGGGTGCTTTGCGGTCCGCAGCAAAAGCACAGAAAGGTGTAGGATGAACAAACGGCCGAAAGGAAGGCATCTAAACACCCTGCAAGCAAATCGGGATGAATGCACAACAAGAACCAGATATAATCTAACCTCAGCATAAACTTTGTGCGAGCAGATCAGGATGAATGCTCGATGAACAAGCCTTTTTGAAGGTGAAAAGGACCAAGAGAAGAATTCAAAGGGCATTGCATAGAAATGGCTTTCTCAACTCCAGCAAATGGAGACAAGTAGAGGCAACTCGGTGAAGGGAAACCTACTCAGACGTGTTACGTGAGTCCAAAGGGTTTAATGCAGCACACTGGGATAGGCAAGAGAGGAGAATAATGCTCTCAAAAGCCTCCTAAACTCAGGCAGGGATTGCCTCTCTTCAAACAACAGATTGGGGCATGTCCCCACCCTTTAAAAATCACGTTAACATACCAGGCTATAATCCTGGAATTTAGTCATCAGCTTGGCATAAAATGGGAAGGTGAGCCTACAATTGACAGGCTGAGGTTTCTTGATTATGAAAGGAAGCTCCCTCCAGATTTTTAGAAACCAACGTTTTCACTGAGCTAGTGCAAGCTTATGGAAAAGAGTGGTGTGCCTCAGTCTCAGGGCTGGCCCAAGATACTTTGCTACCCTTCCCATATCCCAAATCAAGGTACCAGTACATAGGAGGCGGGGAAGAGGGAGGGGCATTTGATTCAGTTTGCATTTTAAGGTAAACTTACCTAACTTACATTTTCTGAAACAAGATGAGAACCAGAACAGACTTCCTCCAAATTTTGCAATGCAGTTTTCCAACTGACGTATTCAAAAAATGCATACACGAGGGTAAAGTGCATATATTTGTGAAAATTGTTTTGCAAAGGTGTGTATATAAGGCCAAATCACATAGAAAAAATGGGTGTGTTCTGAGAAATCCGCACTAAAATGCTCATGAATTCTGATTAGGGCTCCCCCCCCCTTTTTTTTTAAATTGCAAACCGATGCAGCAATGTGGAGAACTGAACTTACGGTTGGAAAAATGAGAAGCTGAAATCAATATATTCATGCGTCCCTACATAGTACCCAAATTATTTTGGCATGTGAGACAGAAAATCCCACATAAAATACCTCCCCCCCCCCCCCACCGCCGGCAGTCCAAAAACAAGGAAAATTGAAATAACTAACCATTTTGGTACTTTTCCCACAACACCCGAAATCGGCTTCCTGTCTGAGGTGGCTGCCTCTGCTGAATGGTAGGGCTGGGTTTGGGTGAAGAAGAGTCTTCTTCAAACCTGGAAAAGAGTAAAGACACATTTACAGACCTCCTCATTTCATCCTTTTAAAATGAGCCTTGCCATTTTCTTCCTTTATACTTGTCCCACAAATCGGTGCTTCATTTAGCTTTTCTTTAGTGGAGACAGGGCTGTTGTTTTAAATTATGCTTTTGTCTGCCCCTCGCATGAAGGGCCCGGGGTAGATCACAACTGTTTAAAATACAATCGCAAAGTGCCGTCGCAGAAGCAACTTCTGGTTATATTTTACGCTGAGCAACAGAACCTAGTTTTAAGATCTGACACCTTTCAGCAATAGTCTCCCAAGGACGCCTGTGTTTCCTCCTTAATGGTATTAATTGTAGTAGCATGAATAATCTAGGCACGCAGCTGGCGTGCAGGAATTTATAAATGATCAAACTAATGCTGCTTTTGAAAACAACAGTTTTCTCCTTTGCGCTACTCAAGCCACCCCCCATGGTCTCAAAGGAGCTACATGTTGATGATAAAATAAACAGCTTAAATTAACGCTTATGACAATTGATATCTTCCCTCATTAGATTTCATGTCAACATCCACTATCAAAGATGAGACAATTTGCATCTTTTAAAGCAAATTTTAAGTATGCCTTTAAAACACACACACTGTTGTTGCTAGAAGTCAGAGCTTGAGAAATAATATCAAGAGAAAGAGGAAAGATACAGTGAAGACTGAAGCCCTTTGAGCATTCAAAGTGTTTCCCATTTGTTGCAATCTTGCTGTAATCAGTTGCCTGGTCGTCTTATGGTAAACGGATGCCATGCTGTTCATTCAATATCTAAGCATGGGTTTTGTACCCACATTGTTGGTGCCTCACTGTCTCCCCACATCCTTTTTGTAGCACAGACATGAACATCTAGTCCAAACCCCTGCAATGCTGGAATCTTAGCGAAAGCATCCATGATAGATGGTCATCCAAGGTAAAGGTAAAGGGACACCTGACCATTAGGTCTAGTCGTGGATGACTCTGGGGTTCTGCGCTCATCTCGCTTTCAGGCCGAGGGAGCCGGCGTTGGTCCGCAGACGGCTTCCGGGTCATGTGGCCAGCATGATAAGCTGCTTCTGGCGAACCAGAGCAGCGCATGGAAACGCCGTTTACCTTCCCACCGGAGTGGTACCTATTTATCTACTTGCACTTTGACATGCTTTCGAACTGCTAGGTTGGCAGGAGCAGGGACCGAGCAACGGGAGCTCACCCCGTCGCGGGGATTCGAACCGCCGACCTCCTGATCGGCAAGCCCTAGGCTCTGTGGTTTAGACCACAGCACCACCCGCGTCCCTCTGCTTAAAAACGTCCTAGGAAGGAGAATCCACAACCTTCCGAGGGAGTCCATTCTTTTTTTAAAATGCTTTATTGTTCATAATTATATTTGTACAACATAAACTCATCATCATTACCAAGGGAGTCCAGTCTACGGTCGAACAGTTCTTACTGTCAGTAAGTTCTTCCTGACGTTTAGTCAGAACCTCCTTTCTGACAACTTGAGGCATAGGTTCGGGTCCTACCCTCCTCGCGGTGCCCGTCTCTGCCACTCTGGATTCAGGGATCTGAACCCAACTCCTTTTTGATTGGCCAACGGCAATGGAGGCAATCCCCCATCCCTTCAGAACAGTGTTTTCCTATTTCTTAGGACTGACTGACCCACATTCTACCGATGGTCACATGGAACCCTTCTCCAGTTCTCATTTGAATGTTTGCTACTGCCACCAAGATCTGCACCCGCGATGGCTCCACCCACTTCCCATGCCCTTCAGGGCTCATCGCAACAGCCCCCCTTGTTGTGGTGTAGCCCCTGGAGCCAACCAAGGGTATAGTGAAGTTGGTAGAGATCCATTGCCTATCTGGAAAGAATCAGTTGCATTCAGTGATGTGGGTTTTCTGGAAACTTTTGAAGAGGAAAACTGAGGATACTAGCCCATAGCTGGGATCCAGACCCCCATGCATTCCTTGGCTTTCAATTGCAATCTGCAGAACGGAAAAGCTGAATTTTCGGTTTCCGCTGTGGGCAAGGAGGAAGATCTGGTTGCAGACGTTGTTCCTCTTTGTTCGAAAGCAGACAGTATATCTGTCTGCAACAGGAAGACATGTATCAAGAGTCTGAAGCTCTGAGGTTCATGGAACTGCTTTAACAACATACCAAGTTTCAACTCCTGCACTGTTGAGCCTCAAAGCATGATTCCAGGAGAAAGTAGCTATACAGTGGTACCTTGGTTTTTGAACATCTTGGAAGTCTAACGTTTCAGTGTTTGAACACCAAAAACCCGGAAGTAACCCAGAAGCCGAACAGTCTTCCAGAACAGTTTACATTCGAAAACTGAGGTAGGTACCACTGTATACACCAGAGCAAGAATCACTGAGACCATGTCTCTTGTCCAGATAGGACTGCAGCTGACAAGTCAGCCTACCTAAACTGGTAAAAGGTGTTCCATTCAACAGGAGAAATCTGTGCCTCCAAGTGACAGAGTTGGTTCAAGGAGCACCCCCTCAAACTGCCAAGCACACCGGAGGGAGTGCAATCCTATCCAAGAGCATAATAAATAGCATTAAGGTAGCCAGATCGCCAACCAACATCACTTCCATCTCAGCCCATGCTCAAGCATTATTTTAGTAGTTCCACTGCTAGGGCTGCCTTAAGCATATGCAGTGCTGGGATGCAAAGATTCGCCCCCCCCCCCCGTTGCCCAGTTCCAGGCGCGCAGGAGGGCGGAGCTGGCCGGCTGCCTCAGCATCTCACTGGCTCGGTCGTCCCCAAACTCACGGCGCAGAGCCTCCCACAGCAGAAGAGCCCTCCATGGCGCTCCAACTGACGGGCGGGCTATTCCCTGGACTCAACTCTTGGGCCCCGGACTCTCAGCCTGGTGCCCCTGAGAGCCCGGTGCCTGGGTGCCCCACACCCCTAGTGCCTATGGGTAAAGGCGGCATTGTCCACTGCGTCACCCAAATCAGTTGAAAAAGAGAAATAAAGCTGTTACGTTATCTGCATATTGATAGCACCTCACCCCCAAATCTCCACATATGACCTCATTCAGTTATTTTGTGTAGCTGTTAAGAAGAAAAGATGTGCATGCCAAGGACTCTTAATCTCAGGGGTGTGGGTTTGATCCCCACGTTGGGCAAAAAAAATCCTGACTAGATGACTCTCACGTTCCCTTCTAACTCTACAATTCTAGTTTTCATGTTATAGCATAATGCTACCATCTTCTGGAATTGTTCATCCAGGTAGGAAGAAGAAGAAGAAGAAGAAGAAGAAGAAGAAGAAGAAGAAGAAGAAGAAGAAGAAGAAGAGTTTGGATTTGATATCCCGCTTTATCACTACCCGAAGGAGTCTCAAAGCGGCTAACATTCTCCTTTCCCTTCCTCTGTGAGGTGAGTGGGGCTGAGAGACTTCAGAGAAGTGTGACTAGCCCAAGGTCACCCAGCAGCTGCATGTGGAGGAGCGGAGACGCGAACCCGGTTCACCAGATTACGAGTCTACCGCTCTTAACCACTATACCACACTGGCTCTCAATGGAACCACCTTAAAATGGCGCCTCCAATTAACCATCAAGAAGAAACAACAGCGCCACTTCCTTGTCTCCAGCCTAAGATATCCATCAGAGCAACCAAACCTGGATCTAAAGCTCCACTGAAATAAATCCAGAAAGCCAGTCTCATCCCAAAAAATGCTTGGAATTGCGACAATACCCTTGAGCACTTAGCCAAGGAAGGGGACAGTAGGAATGGGCAGATGTTTAAATCTCCCACCTTTTGTTCATTCTAATGGTATCCCATTTTATTTTATTTTTAACTGAGAGGCAAAGATCACTTTTACTCAGTCCCTAAGAGTAAAAAAAGGAAGAAAAAATAATAATCCTGGAAATACTGCATTACTGTATTAGAGGATGCTGTCTGTTGCTAGGTCCTTGCAATGAAAGGAGATGAAAAGACAAAACAAAATAATTCACTCCACTGAAAGGGGAAAGGACCAGATAATTCTCTACGAGTCAAATAACTTTTCATATAATTTTTAATGCCATTTAAAAAGCTAACAAAACAAGTTAAGATAAAAATCGAAGGGTTTAACCTGCAGGGGTACCTAGAAGGGATAATGAGTTTTGCTATGAAAAAATAAAATGAGGAAAAAAGAAATATTTTAACAAAATGTAACCGGAGAAAATTATAACTCTAAATTGTTAACATAGCTTCTTAGTAAGGTCAACTGCATAATATACGGTACCTTAACCTCTTCCAGCAATTTTTTAAACACCATGCAGCTTAAATAGCCTTCTTCTGAATTCAGAGGTATTTCTTCTGGGAGACCTGAATGCAAATCAAGAGGTAATAGTGGAAGGAAATTAAAAGATGTGCTATTCTCATTTCGGGTTTTTTTCCCCCCTACTCGTAATAAGAAAAGCAGCACAGAGTGCGCTACGGCATAGTGAACCTCTGCCTTCTTGAATAGCTTTTATTTCGCTGTTAATCTGATATGCATTACACCCTGCCTTTTCAAATAACCATAGTGTTCTTTACTCTGATCAGCATTAAAGTTCAGCAGGAACAAGCAGCAGGTGTCACGAAGGGTCAACGTATTAGCAATCAAAGGAAATAATAGCCAGATTAAAAAGTTTTCCCTTAATAAAAAAATAAAATAAAAAATCCCCAGAAACTTCTGCAACATCCTGGACCTTACTTTGAGCATAAACATTCCATGTACAGACTCCAACATTTGGGAGTCGAAATAAATGGTTAAGTACGTAACACGGAGATCCGAATCTATGAGAATCCAGTTCGATTTGCCATTTAAATAATAATAATTAATAGCTCGCCATCTGCAACTAAATTGGACTCAACACACACCGGGCATTCTGGCTTGCCACAGAAGGATGATGGTAAGAGAGAAGAAGAAGAAGAGTTTGGATTTGATATCCCGCTTTATCACTACCCGAAGGAGTCTCAAAGCGGCTAACATTCTCCTTTCCCTTCCTCCCCCACAACAAACACTCTGTGAGGTGAGTGGGGCTGAGAGACTTCAGAGAAGTGTGACTAGCCCAAGGTCACCCAGCAGCTGCATGTGGAGGAGCGGAGACGCGAACCCGGTTCACCAGATTACGAGTCTACCACTCTTAACCACTACACCACACTGGTAAAGAGAGAAGAAAAATAAGAGACGAAAGTGTGCCAAACAGGGATGGGGTAACTGAATGTGGCTTTTAGCTCTCTCTATCTGGTCCTCCAGTCAGGACTCTTCCCAGGCCAGACTTATCACCAGCTCTGTCTTGGGTGCTGCTGTCTTGCTTGAACTCTGATAAAGCTCCTTGCTGGCCTGGATGGAGGATAGATGCAGATGGTGCAAACTTGAGTGTAT
This sequence comes from Darevskia mixta, assembly GCA_034641385.1. Taxonomy (NCBI): domain Eukaryota; kingdom Metazoa; phylum Chordata; class Lepidosauria; order Squamata; family Lacertidae; genus Darevskia; species Darevskia mixta. Next base: position 1,663,924 of record JAWWNH010000098.1, read on the forward strand.
GCGGAAATCGCCTACCGCACAGAGGTTACATTTACATTCATTGCTCCACTTCCTATAACGTAAAGCACAAGACAACCTGCTTTGCAGATGGTATACATATCCTGAGCAGACCTACATCTGATATGCCCTGACAGAACCCTGACATGCCCCTTGGACATCTACCGGTAATTCAGATGCAAAACTGCATTTGATACGCCCAGTTAATACCCAGTTCTGGGCTGGTACAAACAGGGCGTGAAAAGTGCCTGCCCTGTTCAGAACCCATATGGAGAGAGCCTGTTCGAAGTAGGCATGCACATGTAAAAATCCCATGAGTGTAAGCCAAAATTGCATTAAAATAACAATAAAAATCCAGGAATCAACCAGGCCATTTTGTCTTACCTGCTTAGACTATGGTAGAACAGGCAATCCTAGTGGTGGGGGCTGGTGCCATACTGGTATATAGGGCTCGATTGGAAATTTCAACTAACATCTGAACCAGCTCTCTGTTGGGAAAGATGTGTACAGAGGGGGGCATACCCCTACCTATTATGAAAAGCAGCTGTGCCCAACATTTCAATGGTTTTGTAACAAGGTGGTGGGCTACTGGAAGGAAATAATTCATTGTTCCTCCTAAGGTGTCAGGGACCATGCTGAGAAGGGCTGCACTGAGAAGAAATGGTGGGAGCCACCCCCTCCCCCTGATCCTGGATTTTTCCAGGAGCAGGAGGACAGCCTAGATTTGGAAAAGTGGTTTGCAGAGGGGCATAGTTTAGAAGGCAGAAGCTAGGAAATCTGGATGGAGAACAGCTAGAAGAAGAAGAAACACTGGGAGAAAGAGGGTTAATAGATTAATAGTCGTTGGACAGCATTCCTCCAGCGCCCTCCCCAAGGTCAAGAAGAGCTCAGAAAGTCTCAGAACAGAAAGTGCAGAGGGTACAAGTTCAGATTACAGGAGTGACGTAGATTAATAGGGATGGAGCGGGGAGTGAGCTTTAACTGGGAGCACCGCCATTCTAGGTAGACGCTTTCTTTTGTCTCTCACCATGTTTTTTAAAGAGACTAACTGGTAAGAATTTCTTTTCGTTTGATCTGCTTACTTACTGCCATGGGGGAGGAAGCCGATTCCCTGAAGCATGACATAAGGCCTTGTTATAACACTTGTTTGGCCAAGAACAACGGGGTTGTTGAAAGCATGCATGAGGCAGCCATGAGATCTCATCAGCTATCTCCACTTGCCAACTTGCCAGTGTAAGGGCTAGCCATACCGTACACCATCCCGGCAATGCACTTGGTAATTGTAGAATCACATCCTAGTGCACGAACGCACACAGGGCTTCTCCAACAACAGGAATTCCTCATTCTGGACCCCATTATGTTTGTTTTAAAAAGGCTATCTAAGGTAATCTAACTGTTGGAAATGCAATAGGGATAATGCATCTCTAAAATGTAAAATGTGTTTTTTCATTGTCCTATATTGAAACTTTTTTGGCAGAAGGTAACGGAAACCATCAACAGAACTGTACGGAACAACCTTACATTTACAGAGCAAAATATCCTCTTGAATTATATACCCAGCACATGGAACCTTACAAAAGGACAATATGAGTGGACTCTCTGTGCCTTTACCACAGCAAAAAGACTGATATTTAATATTTAATTTAATAGTTATTAATTTATTTTAAACAGACGCACACATGCTAAATGGAAAGAACTAGCATTCCGGCATCTTTTCACGTTACGCAGATCACACAAAAATGTGTCGGGAAGAACGTCCTATTAGATTAGAGATTAGACAACGCAAATGGATGAAACAATGAGGCGCTCAGAGTAGATTCATAAAACAAGGCGAACGATGTTAAAACCCACATTGCACCACAGAGGAAAGCCGCTCTGAAATTAGAACAGCAATTTAACACTATTGGATCTCAAAGTTTAATATAAGAACTAGCATGAGGGCTATATATAAGATTAGGAATATGTTTGGAAATATTTACAATGTAGGAGTAACTGCCAGCTGAGCAAAGCCATCAACTACAAACTGTGATACTAGTGGAAATATTAAAGGATAAAATGGTTTTAACTTCTGCATGGCTTAAAAAGGGGGGTGTGTGGTATTAGAAACCAAATCTGTTGCCTATTAATCTTGTTCTCGTGCTCCAGGGTTCTTCTGAACACAGAACAATATAGAAGCGCACCTTTCTACAGGGGATAGATGTTACTGGGGTGCAAACCAACTATTAGGAGGCATGATTTAATCTAATTGTAGATCATGTCCTAATTTACAAAGATCGGCCCTCTGTTTAGAGAACTGACAGCCCTCTGTTTGAAAGTATATTCTGTTTTAAAAGGCAGCAGTGTCCTTTTAGAAATGAAGACCCATAAGAAGAGAGGACAGGGGAGTCTTGGCACTGCCCATCAACTGGGGCGGCAGATGGAGCCAGCCACACAAAAGTCACCTAATCCTAAACAACACATCAGTACACTTTGACCTTAAGACTTCAATACCTAATTAGCTGAAGAAGGAAGAATCTCCGAAACAGGGCCTTGTTCTGGTATTTTGTTTCCATTCGACAATTATTAAGAAATAAGAAATATATTCACAAAAGACTTGCAAAACTGAAATTGGCCTGAGTTCTTGTTACTTTATTATTTTCTGCATCTATTCATCAAGGACTCCAACTTTTTGAACGAAACAACACAAAAGTCACAACATCGCCCGCTATGGTGAGGTGCGTATTTTTAGTTAGATCGTAAAAATAATTTCAGAATCTGCAACAATACGTGTGTGTGTGTGTGTGTGTGTGTGTGTGTGTGTTTTATTCACACAAAAGATCTCAGGGCAGTTCACAGAATAAAATACAAGATAAAACACAGTAAATAGTTAAACTAAAACAACAAATCCCCCCACCTTCCTACAGATGCAATTAAAATGCTGTATGATATTCATCAGCCATGGATGAAGAGGAACGTTTTCGCGTGGTGCCTATAACTATATAATAAAGGCGCCCGGCGAACGTCCCTGGGGAGAGCATTCCACAAATGGGAAGTCACTACAGAAAAGGCCCGTTCTCATGTTACCACCCTCTGGACTTCACGTGAATTATCATATGCAAATGCTACGCAAATCTGTGTCCTGTTGTGTTATATTATTTTAGTGATATCTCTCCTCTCTTTTTGGGGGGTATTGCGTTATGCGACCACTCTAATCTTTAGGAGAACTTCTTTCCCTGCATCTATATGTGGTGTCCAGTTATTGTGGCATTTGCTATAGCCAATCAGAAGCAACGTTAAAACTGGGCAAGCCACATTTGGAACAGTGAGGTACGAGCCCAGAACCCCCATGGTCTGTATTCAGCTGGCGATGTGTTTGTGAAGATGGGAGGTGGGAGATGGCACATCCATTACATTAACTGCTCTTGTTGATGTTAATTGTGTTTCTTCTTTTGTTTCTTATGTTGTATTTTATTGCATTGCAGTTTGAATGACTGGTCTCAAGCTATTCACAATCCAGACCGGGAAATAGCTTGATATCCCAGGACATTCTATACAAGACCTCTTATTGCAAAGGAATTTCAGAAATAGACTGGAAAGAGAAGTTGCTGAATTGCAACTCATTACCAAACTTAAAACCATGGAGAGACCTGGTCTGAATAAAGACATTGGATTCTTATCTCATTATACATGACAAAGCTATTTTTAACCTTCTCACCCATTGCTTTTTCCTGTAAGACTAATTGCATTCGTTAACAGTCGTCAACAGGTTTACCACAGCTATCAGCCTATCACCCATTCCCACCACCCTCCCACCCTCTCACTATATATAAGGGTCTGGTGACTTCTGTTTCAGTGTAGCTGAATAAGTGTGCATGCACACAAAGCTCATACCAAGAACAAACTTAGTTGGTCTCTAAGGTGCTACTGGAAGGAATTTTTTTATTTTTCATTTTGTTTTGACTATGGCAGACCAACACGGCTACCTACCTGTAATTGATATTTGGCATCGTTGATAAAATTCAGAAAACCACCTAGCTTGCATTTAAAAACTTGTCTTGGCACCCTTAACATTATTTATGAGTCCTCCCTGAGGCATCCTGTCCTATGGACTAAGATGCATACATCGATTTAAATATGAAGTGAGGCTGAGGCAACTACCTGTGCGTCAGAGTGTTCTATGTCAATATATTAGCAAGCTGCTTGAATAAATTCACAGTTGCCTCAGACTAAAAGGTGTGGGGAGGTGGTGGAGAGAGGCGAGCAGAATAGTCACAGTATCTGAGGCAACAGTCATGCAATATTTTTCCTGAGATATGAATACCCATAGATCTATATTGGTGAGTAAAAAAGGCCACAGCTGCTCCTGTAGTTAGCAGCAGCCAGTAATAAACATCAGTGGGGTGATACTAGGGGCAGAGAAGGGAACTTCCAGTCAAGGGGCTTCCCATTTAGGCTGCCAGCCTCTCCCCAGACCCCTCACCTGTTCTCTGGGACCCACCACTCCTAGGTGATTTGCCTCTAACCAACCGAGGAGTGTGGGGAGACGGAAGAGAGAGGTTGGGGGGAGAGGAAGTTTCTAAATTCCTGCTGCTCGCATCACCTACCACAGAGGTAGAATGAGTTTGTGTGTTGTGCTTTTGTGTGTATGTGAAAGAAAGAGAGTTGGAGGTTAAATATGGGAAGCTACTGTACCAAGGTGCCACCTATAAATAAAGCTCCTTCCCTCAGAGGCTAATAATACAGTGGAACCTCGACTTACGAATTTAATGCGTTCCGAAAGCACACTCGTAAGTCGAAAATTTCGTAAGTCGAAAAACGGCATTCCCATAGCAATGCATTGGAAACCTAAGTCGAAAAATTCGTAAGAAAACCCTATGTAAACCTTCGTAAGTCGAGTAAACCCCATCTAAAACTTCGTAAGTCAAGTAAACCGCATATAAAATCCAAGCGGATTTCCTTTCGGAAGTCGAAAAATTCGCTTTTTCCCTTTCGTAAGTGGGAAAATGCGTAAGTCGAGTACTTCGTAAGTCGAGGTTCCACTGTAATAATAATAATAGTAATAGTAATAATAATAATAATAATAATAATAATAATAATAATAATAATAATAATAAATTTATACCCCACCCATCTGGCTGGGTTTCCCCAGCCACTCTGGGTGACTCCCAACAGAATAATAATAATAATAATAATGCGATAAAACATCAACCATCAAAAACTTCCCTGAACAGGGCTGCCTTCAGATGTCTTCTAAAAGTCAGATAGTTGTTTATTTCATTGACATCTGATGGGAGGGCGTTCCACAGGGCAGGCACCACTACTGAGAAGGCCCTTATCTCACTTGGCAGGGGACCCTTGAAGAAGGGCCTCAGATGAAGATGTCAGGGTCTGGGTAGGTGGCCCATGAGGGGAGAGGTGATCCTTCAAGTACTGAGGTCAAGACCCATGGGCGTAGCCAGGATTTTTCTTAGGGGGGCAGGCTTTTGTTGGGGGGGCAGAACCCTAGATTTGTATTGATTTGTATTGATTTGGGGGGGCAGTTGTCTGCTACCCCCCACTTGCTTGCGTGTATAGAGATCAGGGCAAAATTACATTTGGTTGTTTAAAGGCAGGCCTACTTAAGTTGCACTTTCCGGGACAACATGTGGATCAAAACACAGGCCATCTTAATTAGCACTTGTATTAATTTTGCATTTCTCTAGTCAAGTGATGCGAACAAAAGTACACGTACTAAGGTAAAGTGTGCATAAAATATCAGTGAAAATAACATACATTGGAAAGTGTTCTGCAAAAATGTCCATATTAGGCAAAATTGCATATAAACATCTGTATCATAAGATAAATTAGCACAAAAGCACTGATAATTTTTTCAGGAGGATTTAAAACAAAACCCTTTTGCTACCGGTACTTGCGGTCAAGCCTTCTCCCAGGCTACTTCGTTTCCCGGGGGGGGGCATATGCAAGAGAGTTCTGCTCATTGGGAGAGATGGCGCTTGTAAGCAATTGTGTCAGCTCTGCATACTACAAAGCCACCAGAATTTCATCAGCCACACCAGCAGGAAAATCTTCCCAGGGCCCGTGGACTACCTCAGAATCCATTGATCTCAGGTAGTGGATTAGACAACAGGACGCGGGTGGCGCTGTGGTCTAAACCACAGAGCCTAGGGCTTGCTGATCAGAAGGTTGGCGGTTCGAATCCCCACGACGGGGTGAGCTCCCGTTGCTCGGTCCCAGCTCCTGCCAACCTAGCAGTTCGAAAGCACGTCAAAGTGCAAGTAGTTAAATAGGTACCGCTCCGGCAGGAAGGTAAATGGCGTTTCCGTGCACTGCTCTGGTTAGCCAGAAGCAGCTTATTCATGCTGGCCACATGACCCGGAAGCTGTCTGCGGACAAACGGCAGCTCCCTCAGGCTATAGAAAGAGATGAGTGCGCAACCCCAGAGTCGTCCATGACTGGACCTAACGGTCATGGGTACCTTTACCTTTACCTTTAGTGGATTAGGCTAATTGTTTCTCTCTGCAAATGTGGTGGTGGGGGACCTGTCACTGAAAGTGTAATCCCCAGCAGGAAGCGGGCAGGTGTTAAATAAACAACAACCACACACCCACTTTTAGAACACCATCCTCATGTCCAACTTCCATCTGGTTACCATGCATTGGAGACCCTTCCAAATTGTGGTGCATTATTCCCAGTAGCGGTCAGCAGTGCAGAGTGATGTTGCTTTGATTACCTGGCTTCCTAATGCAGAGGTGGCTGCTGGTAACCAAGACAAGGCCGAAGTGATGTTGGTGCAGCAGCTGAGCCATTCTGATATACCTGCTGCTGCTGCTGCTGCTGCTGCACCCACACCAACAGCACTGAGGCCTCTCCTATCTTGGGTACTGCATTGGGAAGCCAGATAAGCAAGGCTGCCCCACCAACTGCTACTGATAATTGCGTTTACTTAGCTTCTTGGGAGAAAAGCGAGGACAAACCTAGACAGCATCTTAAAAAGCAGAGACATCACCTTGCCAACAAAGGTCTGTATAGTTAAAGCTATGGTTTTCCCAGTAGTTATGTATGGAAGTGAGAGCTGGACCATAAAGAAGGCTGATTGCCGAAGAATTGAGGCTTTTGAATTATGGTGCTGGAGGAGACTCTTGAGAGTCCCATGGATTGCAAGAAGATCAAACCTATCCATTCTAAAGGAAATCAGCCCTGAGTGCTCACTGGAAGGACAGATCCTGAAGCTGAGGCTCCAATACTTTGGCCACCTCATGAGAAGAGAAGACTCCCTGGAAAAGACCCTGGTGTTGGAAAAGATGGAGGGCGCAAGGAGAAGGGGACGACAGAGGACGAGATGGTTGGACAGTGTTCTCGAAGCTACCAACATGAGTCTGACCAAACTGCGGGAGTCAGTGGAAGACAGGAGTGCCTGGCGTGCTCTGGTCCATGGGGTCACGAAGAGTCGGACACGACTAAATGACTAAACAACAACAACAAGCTTCTCCATAAATGACTGGTACTCAAAGCTGTGAAGCAGGCCTAGTGACCTCAAGGTCAAGCACAAAGTTCCAAGAAGTGACATGTGATCTAGGGACAGGGTCACTGTTATTATTCTCTTACAATTGTTGGCTTTGTTCAACACCTCAGTCCACAAATCCTTGCATGCAGCAGCAGGCAGTTTAGGGCTACCACATTCGCTTGGTCAGGCAACACAGGCCGGTAGGAGTCAGGGTCCAAAGACAACGATGGCCAGGGGCAGAACCAAAAGACTGTCTTTTATCTGTCTTTGCATCATCCCTTTCTTTGTCTCTCTGCCGTTCAATCAACCAGTCTTTATTGCAGTCAAAGACCAGGCAGCAGAATTAACATTAGCAACATATTGTTGAGATCTACATTGGCTCCCAGTACGTTTCCGAGCACAATTCAAAGTGTTGGTGCTGACCTTTAAAGCCCTAAACGGCCTCGGTCCTGTATACCTGAAGGAGCGTCTCCACCCCCACCGTTCAGCCCGGACACTGAGATCCAGCGCCGAGGGCCTTCTGGTGGTTCCCTCACTGCGAGAAGCAAAGCTACAGGGAACCAGGCAGAGGGCCTTCTCGGTAGTGGCACCCGCCCTGTGGAACGCCCTCCCTTCAGAGGTCAAAACGATCAACAATTACATGACCTTTAGAAAACACCTGAAGGCAGCCCTGTTTAGGGAAGTTTTTAATCTGTAATATTTTAATGTATTTTAGTGTTTGTTGGAGGCCGCCCAGAGTGGCTGGGGGGACCCGGTCAGATGGGCGGGGTACAAATAATAAATTATTATTATTATATTATATACTAACAGCACCAAGGGGCAGTAGATGAAATTAAAAATTCCCTATAAACTTATTTGCATTAAAAATAGCACTCCTTCAGCTGAAATCTCTCTGCCGTTGCCTCTCCCCTCCTTGCCACTTGCATTAATTTGAGAGCTGCATGACATTATGTTGTGAACCGCCCTGAGATCTGCAAGTATAGGGCCGTATACAAATTTAATAAATAATGAGAATGAGAATAATTAGGCCAAGAACCACAGGTTGCCCACTTTTTCTGCCTGCACACAAAAATGAGTGGAAGGATCTATTATAGAAATCCCCCCTACCCCCACATTGAAAACACCTGAGAAACACTGGCAAACCAAATCCAAGACAACAATTTCTGTCTGCTGCTGAGTAGGCATGTCATGTGGTGATTCAAGTTCTGTGAGTTACACCCCAACCTACATAATTATTACATTAAGAGTAGGAGGGGGGAAATGATGCTACTTTGGGCTTTTTTATGTTGTAGTTCTGCATTACACAGTTGTATTTTAAAACGGCATATTTGGGGGGCAAATAACAGCTTGTGTGTGTTTCTCAGTAGACAACCCCCACCTGAATTGAGAGCACATTCAGACTGAAGGTTGCATGGGTGCTTTTTCTTTCAAAAGAAGAGTGACCAGTTATTTTGTGTCGTCTTTAAGAGACCAAATAGTGCAAATAGAAGTTTGGCCCTTAGACTGAAGTAACAGAAATATGTTCATGTCTCCCTTCTAACTTTTGTCGAATCCAAAAGCACAAGTACTAAAAATGCACGTGATTAGAGCAACCTGGGAGTTTTTATCCACACCATGGCAATGTTCAAGTCTCCTTATATCAGATATAACTTCTCCCACAGATTTTTTTGTAGCTGTTCATGCTTGAATGAGAAACAAAGCTGGTGCCATTTGCCAGGAAATCTTGGGAAAACGTTTTTTTTTTCTAAACGTGCACACACAAATGACCTCGCCTCAGCAGTACTTATAAAACAGTAAGTCAGGCTGCATTGATTTGCAAACGAGGCCGGAACAGTGCATTTAAACATTTCTGTGGAGAGATGCAGTTTATTCTATTCTGTTGGGCGCTTCCCTTCGAATTTGACAGGGGCTTAGTTGGGCTAAATATAAAGTTGGCTCTCTCGAGTATCTTTTATCCCCCCCCCCCCCCGTGTCTGTGTGCTGGGGACGGGAAAGAGCGCGAGGGATTAACGTCGCCCTCGACTCCCCAGTGATGTGGGGGAACTCCGCAGCTGCCTCGGAGCCAGCCGCCAAGTGGGCGGGACGTGCTTTGCCCCTCAGCTCCTAGCCTGGCCGGGCGCGGGGTGGTGCTGTTCTTGCAAGCTCGGAAGGTACTTGGGAGGCTGGGTTGTTGCGCGACTCCTTGTGACATTAACCGGAAGCGTGGGAGAGCCAGGGCACGCACACTCGCACTCACACGCTCACGCGCGCGCCCAGGGGAGCAAGCCGAGGTCCCGCGGGGTGAAAGCGCAGTTGCTCGGGACAAGTTGGCCGCTTCCCTTTTCGGCGGGTCCCTCCAGGAAGGTAAGGGGAAGCGCGCTCTGCTGCAAAGCCTGGCGGGCTCAGCGTTGCGGTGGGTGGAGATTTCGCTGGAGGAGAAGAAGCCCGGGTGTTTTCTCCTGACTGGGTGGGAAAGAAGGGGGGCGGCGGCGGGTTGCGAGGAGATGAACGCGCGTCCCCCAAGAATGTCTGGAGCTGATATGGCGGGCGCGAGCGAGCGCATTCCTCGCTTGGTTTGCCTCGGGGGTAGGAGGAGGCGCGCGCTTGGCACAGTTGAGCGCCAAAAGGCGAGCGACCCCGCCGAGGATTTGCGCTTTTGGAACGGGAAAAGAAACCACTTTGCGCAACAGGCCGCCCTATACGGGCTCTGGGCGGCCGGGGGCGAAAGAAAAAAGAGTCTTCTTTCCCTCCCTGAAGCCGGCCTCAGGCGCTTGGAGGGAGCGCTGCAGTCTCGCTTGCGCAGCCCCCTTTGCCTGCCAAGAGGATTTATGTAAGTTTCTCAGCAAGTTGAAAGGATCATTTCCTGCTCTTGGGAGCGTCTCTGCGTTTAGCTGGAACACGCGCGCACACCCTCTCCTGTTCCCGCTTTGGTGACACACACGCCTTTCCTCTCTTTTAAAAAAGTAACTTGCTGGGAAGTTTGGAGAAGGGCAGCTTCCGCAGGCCCTTCCGTCGCTGGGTTTCAGGATTGCGCATACCTGTGCAGCGCCGCCCTTAGAAATGAGCGCAGGGATGATTCAAGCCACCTGTCATCTTCTGGGTTTCGGGCATTCCTCATCCTCGCGGCTAATCTCGGGGGAAAAAATCGTTAGACTCGTTTTGGGTTTCTAGTCCCGTAGGGATGTCGAAAAGTTTGCAGCAGCAGCTGGAGTGGCACCAGTTTAGAAACAAAAAAGGCAAGCGAGTAAGGAAAAACTTGGGTATTTAGCTCTGGTTTGGGGACACTCCCTTGCCCTGTGTACTCTCCAAAGTTTGCTTCTGCCAAGCGATATTTCCCACCACCACCACTTTTGACAGTGTGTGCAAATAATGCATTCTGGCCTTTTAAGTAACAGTTAGAATGCCCCCAAATTAACAAAGTATGCAGTACTATTTTTCTAGAAAACTCACCTGTTCTCTTAGAATGGCAATGGCGCCCACCTGAGAGATGCCAGAACTGAGTTCCTGCAAGATCCATCTGGGGGGGAAAGCCCTGATAATAGATCCTGAAATTTTGACTGCCTGATACTTGGCAGGTTTATTTGGAAGTAAAGCCTACCTAGTTTTAGGTGATGGTACCCTCATGGACTTGGTCCTAGGTGGGATCACTATGTAAACAAAACACGAAAGAGCTGTTAACATGGAAATGCAAGTGGACTAAGTAAGAGGGCATTGGTTATAGCCACAAAGGGAGCCATGGCATGGCATGTCAGGGCACTAGTGGGAAATTAAAATGGCTGCTTTCTACTGCTGCTGCCACCATCAGGTCCCAGGCTTCAGGGCCTGCATCAGTACCAGTGGGCCTGGTTACTGGAGTTCAGACCCTTTGCAGCTGCCTGAGAGTGCTGGTGGCTGGGCCTAGTGGTGGGCCAAAAGCTTTTTAAAAACACACACACACATACAGAGTTTCTCTGTCTCTTCCTTAAGGCTCCTGAGAATTTCACTGGGTGCACTTGACCTAATTATTGTGAGACGGCTGTAGCTGGTGTGTTTTCTCTTCACAAAGTGTTTCTCTGCAACCTCCCCCCACCTGCTTGCACTACTCACCTGAAAAAGCCACATGCGTGGACCAGATCTTAAACCTCCGAGATTCGTCCCTTTAGGTCCATGTCTGCAGACTTTAGGGATGCTTCTTTGAAGGCAGTCAACCACCAGTTTTTAACCCTGGTCCGACTAGCTCATATTGTAAGATCTGGTTCCCTCTTGTGCCGGCGGGGTTGTAAAGTACGACTAGGAACATACTGACATATGTGATGGGGATGTAACTATGTACACAAGTTCTGGAAGCCAGTTGTAGCGGAAATTGGCATTATCGTTGGCAAACAGGTCTCCTTGGACCAGTGTGTCATGACTCTTATCTATTTTTGATAGCACCAATGCTAATCTTACTTGTCAACAATTCCGTGTCTGCTGGTTGCTGCTTGTCTAATGATCTCTCTGGGTTGAAAGGACACAACTTGTTGTTATACAGATCTATGGTTTTAAAAAGTCATGTTCATTGACATTTCTGACAAAATGACTTGTAAAATACACGCTGCTGGGGGTGATGCGGACCCCTCCAATTTTGCTTCTGCTTTGGGGCTGTTTGTCATTTATATGACCAAACAATCTTGTGACTTGGCGCATTCCCACTAAATATGCGTTAATTTGGCAACATTCATGATTGTTTGGTACAAACATGTACCTTGTAGTCCACTACAGAGTATATTTTAGTCCATTCATTATTATTTTTTATAGCTTTCTATGATTATTATTTTATTATCTTATTATCTTATTTTATTATTTCAGCTTTTATGACTCTTATTATTATTTTTAGCTTGATGCTTTGTTTGTTTGCTTGAATTATTATTATTTTTTTAAGCCACATGGGACTAATTTTACCCGGAACTTTTAATTGATGCAGGGCAACCAGGAAGGCTGGCTGCTGAGCACCTGAGGCTTGCATCCTAATCCAATGTGGCACTAAGTAACTGTCACATCAGTTCAAGAATCTACACTTGTGCAATGGGATTCCTTACCTCCCCTTCTCGTCCAGTGCATCCCTTAAATCTGTTCTAGGTTTTCTAGCAGATTTGGGGAGGGCAAGGAATGCACATGTACATCCTTGCACTTTGGGGACAGTTACACAGCGCTGTGTTGGATAGAAACCCGGGATTGGTGTACTCATTGATTTTGTGTTTAAGGGATTTTGTGTTATCAGTCCTCATTCTATGTGTTACTGTACACTCCTATACACCTTTACTCAGAACTAATTCCTACTGATTTTAAGGAGGCTTGCTCCCAGATTGCAGCCTTAGTGTTGCTTCTGTAGTTCTTAGCTGATCAGCCTCATTTTGGTTTTTTTTTTGGTAACTTAAGCTTTCGGGAAAACCAGAGAGAAAATTTGTAATATGTTGTTTTCTTTTTTTCTTTCTGGCAAGGCGCTTGTGCCTGCAGCAGGTTGCTTTACAACATGAGAATTGTCTGGTTAAACAGATTTGCTTAGGGTGAAACAAAGCTGTGTTTGCTAAGAGAGCCAGGCTTTCTTGTGCCTTTTGTAGCATATTATCACCATTATACTGCATAGATTCGTTTCCACCACTTAGAGGAATAGTGAGTTCATTTTGTTTCAGGGTGCTTGGAATGGGGCCGCATTTGAAATCCCAAGAGATGAATTGCAGTATAGGAATACGAAATCGTGGATCTAAAAATGGATGGCCAAAGTCCTCGAAAGCCATGGAACTGTGTTTTCTTTCCCAAATAAGGAAACTTGGCACATTCTGCTGTATGTTTTAAGCTAGCACAAATGTAGTTACTACTTTATTGGCAATACATTGGCACAATGCCTTTCCAAAGGAATCACTGAAAGCTGCGAAGTGTCTTGGCTTAATCGCTTTTTATTTTAAAGATCTAAGCTGGAAATAGGAGAATTTAATCCTTGGATACCTGGAGAATTGGGTGACTGAATGTTCCAATTCCAAATGAGTTAATATTATTATGATAGTCAGCTATGTGTGCATGTAATGTCATGGATGTGGCACTCTGTTAAAATACATGGTTTTTACAGTTTGCAGACACAGTGATATATTGGGATATGGTGCCTTACATTTAGCGAGCTTGTCATTTACAGTCACCAAATTGACTGTGAAATGGTAAACTAAAGGTGCCGTACTGCAACTTATTTACTAGAGAGTAAGTCCCACTGAACTTAGAGGGGCTTACTTCTGAGTAAGCTTGCTTAGGCTTGCACTGCGCACTTCCTACGACTTGGCTTGGATTTAGTTAAAAGTAAGGGGTGCTAAGGGACGCGGGTGGCGCTGTGGGTTAAACCACAGAGCCTAGGGCTTGCTGATCAGAAGGTCGGCGGTTCGAATCCCCGTGACGGGGTGATCTCCCATTGCTTGGTCCCTGCTCCTGCCAACCTAGCAGTTCGAAAGCACGTCAAAGTGCAAGTAGATAAATAGGTACCGCTCTGGCGGGAAGGTAAACAGTGTTTCCGTGCGCTGCTCTGGTTCACCAGAAGCGGCTTAGTCATGCTGGCCACATGACCTGGAAGCTGTACGCCGTCGGCCAATAATGCGAGATGAGCGCCGCAACCCCAGAGTTGGACACGACTGGACCTAATGGTCAGGGGTCCTTTAAGGGGTGCTAAACCAAAAGGCGCAACTCTAAAGTGAGGAAGAAAATGCAGTTGGAAATACAGTGGTACCTCTGGTTAAGTACTTAATTCGTTCTGGAGGTCTGTTCTTAACCTGAAGCGTACTTAACCTGAAGCACCACTTTAGCTAATGGGACCTCCTGCTGCCGCCGCGCCACCAGAGCACGATTTCTGTTCTTAGCGGAGTTCTTAACCTGAAGCGTACTTAACCTGAGGTACCACTGTACAATATTTTGTGTCATTAATAGTCTGTTTACAAAAGTCAGAACTTCAATATGTTTCAAGGCATGGGTGTAAAAAATCTGTGTCAGTTTATGACAAAATGAGTTTGAACTGAAATTGGGAAGCGTCTTTGAGCGGTGATCATCATGTGATAGCTTACTGTAGTTACTGAATTCGAAGTATGGCTGACATATATTTTCTTGGGCCATAGCAACCTGAGCCTCCTCCCTGTGTTCATTTCAGAACAGCGCCTTAAAGAACATTGGCGATTGCACCCACCTTGAAACCACCTCAGAAGGCAGCTATCCAAATGTTCAGCTTTCCCCTTACTCCTGAACTGGCAACAACCACAGGCTTCAGTGGGCCTTTATGGGAAATGATTTCTACAGCACTATTTTTCTAGAAAAAGAGGTGTCAGAAGTCACCATGAACACTTCCCTTGTTCTCTTATAATGGCAATGGCACCCACCTGAGAGGTGGCAGAACTGAATTCTGGTGAGTTCAGGCTGAAGAAGACCTTTCTCCTTTGGAATAACTTTGGGGGGGGGATGGTTGAAGCTGTGCTCCTTTACTCAATAACATATGAAGAATGACATCTGATATATGTGACATCTGATATATGTGTTAATCAAAAATTGCCAGGAACATAAGAAAGTAAGCAACCCAAAAGCAGCAGCGGAGCGGGGTCTCCGAGGAGTCTGCCTGCCTCCTCCCACTTAGCCGCCCTACAACTGAGGGGGAGGCTGCGGGCAAACCGTTTGGGGCAGCGTGGAGCCTGCGGGTGCCCAAGCCACCGTGTCTGTCCCAGGAGAGACACGTGGCTCAGGTGCACTGCAGGCCCTGCGGTGAGTGCCGCTCGCCATTTTGTCACTCCCCTCAGTGGTGACACCTGGGGCGGCCCGCCCCCACCACACACCCCTTCCTCTGCACTTGCCCAAAAGGACAATCCAATACACGCCTGCTCAAAAATGATCCCATTGAGTTCAGTGGGACCTACTCCCAGGTAAGGATCTCAGCCGAAAAGCCTTAAACTCTGATCCAAACTGCAATTTGTGACTAGACCTAGTCAGAAAATCAGCAGAGGACTGAGCAGAAGAGGGAGATTCTGCTGGTTTTCTGACTGGGGCTATGCACAGTCGGCTTCATTAACTTGACCATTTGCTGGGTTAGGCATTTATGTGCACAGTTCGTCATCCCTCTAAATAGAAGATGGACCAGGACAGTAGTGTAGACCATGATCAATGTTCCTAATGCCCTTCTGCCAGGGAAAACAGCACCTTCTGCACATGTTCACCATGAGTATTAGGGGTGCAGAAAGAGGCTTATGTGAGCCGCAGTGGCAAGCACAATATATTCAACTGCGACGATCTGTGACAATACAGATATAACATAATTGTGTTACGAAATCATAAGCATGCATAAAATGTGAATTCTCATTCCATTGGATTTTTGGCTGCTGTTGCAATTTTCCCTTCCATTTCAGATAAACCTCTTAAGGAAGCATTGGGATCCTTTTAGGGTGGGGTGGGGGGAACTTTGGCCTTCCAGAAGTAGCCTAACAACAGCTCCCATCATCCCTGCCCCTTGGCCATGCTGGCTTGGGATGATGGGAGCTGGAGTCCCAATAGAGTGGCAACCACAGCATACAGGATTTCCTGAACCATGCCTGACTCTGAACAATAGATTTCATTGGAAGGGGGGAAATGGCACACATCTCCAGGGTTCAAGTTCAGCTTTGCAAAGAAGCCCACAAAATTTACCACCTGGCAATAGTTTGTTTGTTTGTTTGTTTGTTTAATGAACAAACATCAGTTGTGGCACATAGATAGTTCTTATGCGGAGAGAGAATGCATTTTTTTTAAAGTAATAAAAACTTACCTCCTTTATTACCTAGAGCCAGTCATTACTTTTTAAAGGCAATCAGCTTTTCTCCAAGCCTGGCCAGCCCATAGAATGTAGCAAAGCGAATCCCTTTTGTGTGCTAGAATGAAAAAAAAAGAACAGAATTAATAAAGCTTCGCTGCATAATTACCAGGTGACAATTTTTATTAACCATATACCAACAACTAAATGAGTCACTCTCTACAAACCTGGAGTTTGGCTCCTATCTCTGTTGAAGGTTAAGATCTTAAAAACAGTATTTCTCCCCCTGCAAATAATATTTTAAGGAAGCCAGGAGCCAAACTTTAGCTTTCCAAAGGGAGAAAAGGAACTCTTTAGCCTGCTGCAATACTATAATGTGCACAGGGCTTCCTCTTTGCTATGCTGGCTTATTCTTACTTTGGAGCAAGTGAAACCTATAGTTAGAGTAGGTATAAAGGCAAGCTATCAGATAACAGGAACCCACTGAGCATCTATTTAACTATATTGAACTGGACGTGCTGTTGTTAAAAGAGTTGGATATACAAAGCACATATGACAATAGACTGCTGGGCATTAAAATTGAAATACAAAATGCAACAAAAGGTCTCCGATTCTTTTCTCCTTGGTGCGGAAGACAACATTTTCTAAGCTATAAAAATAATAATTGCCAGGAAGCGAAAAACTCACCTATCACTCTCAACAAATCCACAGAACATAAGCTCACATCTTGCAGTGTGTGTGGGTATTTTTAAATAAAAAGTCTCGGGGCACATTAACTTATTTAGATCAAAATTGAAGTTCAATCCATCCTATAGAGACATTTATAAAGCAGCTGCCACGTTGCCAAAACAAAGCACTTCCTTTTCATAAGGTGATGGATACTTTAGAAATGTCTTTATATGATGGATAATGACAGAACCATTCCTTCAAATGCACATCATGTGTTACTAATCTGCTGCAGGCAACAAAGCCAATCTCCATAACCTTCCCCATGGTTCTCATACAATAGTAGCTAGGAGTTTCCAATTGTATTTCGGCAAATGACAGGACCATGGAACTCTTGAGAGGTTCAGGACGTTGTCTCCTTCTTCCTCGTGAAAATTGTCACAGAAGATGTAGCTTAGAGAGATATAAGATTGAAGTAACTAGCTCTTGGAATAGATAAGTGAAACACTTGCATTTGAAGAGATGGAAGTGTTTATTCTAAACACTTGTTCTTGGAAGCAGCTTTCCTTGATTCCAGAGAAACATTAATTCCAAATGAGCTTAGAAATGGAGATGGGAGTTTGGCCCCACCTATAAAGTCTGCATTTTCAGATTTGTCACTGAGCAATAAATCACAAAATCATAAAGTTGGAAGAGACCCTGTGGGTCATCTGGTTCCGACCCCCTTGCAAATGCATAGTTGAGGTATTTCAGCCCATACAGTGGGCCCTCGACTTACGAAGGTAATCCGTTCCGACGGGACCGTCGGATGTCGAAAAAATCGTAAGTCGAGTCCCCATAGGAATGCATTGGGGAGAAAAAATTCGTACATCGAAAAAAACCCTATCTAAACTTCGGAAGTCGAGGAAACCCTATCTAAAACGGCCGCGACTTCCTTTTGGAAGTTGAAAAAATTCGTAGCCGCGCGGCCGCTTTGATCCCTCGTAACTCGAAAAATACGGAAGTCGGGTTACTCGTAAGTCGAGGGATCACTGTAATTAATTAGACCAGTTTTGGTGCTGATCCTGGATGATGAGGGAGTTCAGAGGTGGATAAAGCGACTGCAGAGAAGCTTCATGAATTCTTTGCATCTGTCACGTCAGCAGAAAACAGGACAGATTGCAGTGCATGACCTAGGTTTTGTAGGATGGGAGTGACTGAGGAAGTGATGGCTACCAACTTGGATGAGTTTAAACAAGAATCAGACAAAAATGTATGGAAGATAATGCTATCAACAGCTAGTAGCCATGATGGCTTTGTCCAACCTCTACTATCAGAGTCTTACCTGCAGATTCTGGGACCTGAGCTTCAGATATTCTGCATGCAAAGCAGATGCGCTATCACTGAGCTGTGGCCCTTCCCTTGTTTCTGCTGTGGGACTCAGTAGGTAATGTTGTGGCATTCCTGGCTGGGTCCATTTTATCCTTACCCTTATTCCAATCTATATATATGGAGCCATGGGAGCTTGCAGAATCGTGTGTTTTGCATATGCCATCAATATGCTGATTACATCTTGCTCTATTTCTTCTTTTCATCTGATCTCTGAACTTATTGCTGGGGTTGGGATTGGGTTCAACTGAAGATGAGTCAACTGAAATTGAACGTCGTGCGCACTTACGCAACCGTAGTGTGAGTGTACATAAGGGAAATTCAATTGTCTCTAATATTCATTGTCTTTGATATACATATAACTAAAGTTAGACATGTGCCTAAGTGTTTGCAATGAGGTTTCACAGATCCTGACATAGGATAGGGTAGCATTTTATTTGCTAATACAAAGCACCAAACATGGTAAGTACTGAATTGCATTGCAAGTCACTAGTTGGAAACTTTACTTGAGTCGCAAACTCCTATCAGCAGCTCTTTGCAAGTCACTGTGACTTGGACTCTGGCCCCCTTCCCCATTTTGTAATAGGGAAATAATGGTACTAGTCCACTTTGTTGGCCAGCAGCAGGCATGGAAACCCAAGAGGATTTTGAATCTAGAACTAGTAGCTTATCAATCTGGCCTCTTTCCCCCCTAGAGAACTAAGCTCTGAATTAAAAATACAACGCTTATGCACACAAATACCTTTGTCAAGAAACAGGCTGTGGCAGGACTGTATCACTTAATTCTCCAAACTGTTAACTTTATTTATTTTAAGCAGCACCGCACAGGTTAATGTTAAGTGGTGTGTGAACAGGTGTGGAATTGGTGGAGATTTCCTGGTGTCTAGAAAATGATCACACATAGCTTTCCTCTCAACTAGTGAGGCCAGTTCAGGCTGAAAGGTTAGTTGTGCATTCGCAAGAGCATCTTATTCTGTGCAAAATCATGCAAGAATTTCTACAGGAGCCCATGTGGCTGTGCTACTTCTGTACTAATTTTTGCACTGTTTTGTACTTTAAAAAATATATCTTAAGTTGGATGTACAGAGAAATGTAGTCGCTGTGAGCCTGTGCCAGCTTTTAAAGTTACACTGGGTTTCCCCTGAAAGCTTGCTTTTAGACTTACTTTCAACATGAACCTGACATATATGGATTTTTGAGCTTGATAACTCCTTTTGGTCAGGGGTCAGTCTTCTTAAGTGATCCAGTAATAGGCTGGATAATAATATTAAAGATTATTTGAAGAGACCCCGTGACTTAGAACAAGAATGTTCTGTTCCGCTGGCAAGAAATATGATATCTCTTCGTCTTCTTCTTCTTCTTCTTCTTCTTCTTCTTCTTCTTCTTCTTCTTCTTCTTCTTCTAAAAAAAAGAATAAGAAAGAAGTGTGCTTTCACGTACTCATAGGGTTTTTGTGTATTGCAAGCCAGATAAATTATTCTGCACTTGCTGTTGAAGGCACAACTAAGCCACTTCTTGTGTTTTGGCCTACTTTTCCCTCCGCCGTATATAACAAATGCTTCTACCTTAGTGAACATTTGCAGACAGAGCTCTTGGTCTGGAGAGGTCTAAAGTTGTTGTTGCGCCAGAATATCCAGGAGCTTAGGTTATGTATATTTCTCGAGAAGTGATCACGACATGGATACATAGCATACCCCAGATTCCAGAACTCCTAGGCAAGCTAACAGTTGCAAGTGAGCTTTCCTTTTGACAGTGTACGTCACTGAGCACAGATCCACGGAGCCTTTTCCTGTGGTCCCAGCATCTGAAAATAGCAGAGAATGTGGTGAATTTTTTTGCCGTTTATCCACAGATAATAGCTTCAAGAGTCTGGACGGAATATATAGTGTGAGTGCCACAGCTTTTTATACCATTCGTATCTTCTTCTTTTTTGCATTATCGTATTAAGGGAAAGTTCAGAATAGGTGAACCATGGCAACGAAAGCATAACTGGAGATATTTTTGTCCCCCCCTCCCTTTTTTTCTTGCAGATTTTGCCGTGGTTATTTTGTCATTATGAGATGTTGTCTCTCGGTGCTTCATTTGTGCAAATTAAATTTGAAGACTTGCAGTTCTTTGAGAACTGCGGCGGAGGGAGTTTCGGGAGTGTGTATCGAGCCCGATGGGTATCACAGGACAAGGAGGTGGCTGTGAAGAAGCTGCTTAAAATAGAGAAAGAGGTAAGCATGCAACCTATCCAGTTCTTATCGGAAAAATTGCTGAGATTTAAGTTCAATTGGCAGAAGCTTTTATTCCATCTTTTTTAATAAAAAAAACCTGTGTGCTAGCATTTAGTACTGGCAAGCTTCACTACTGTCAAACAAATCAGTAGGCTGTTTCCTATCGCTTCCTTTTGATGGAATAGCTTCAATTTATCAAACTTTTGCATAGTGAGAATATACTTAAAAGTAAACTAAAAAATGAGAACGTCACTGGATGCAGTAGAATCAAAATCAAGTTGATTCCCTCATTTTTAAACAGGCATATAACAAGGGCCAAATAGGTGGTCTCTCCCTTGCTAAAAATATTACCAGCCCAATGGGTTTTGCACCCAAATGTTATAAGCGCATGTCATGCTGTTTTTCCTGGGAACTGCGTGCTCACAGTTCAGGGCAGGATTGCAGCCTAGATGTGCAACATCATATTTCAATCTGATCTGTATTTACGGAAACATGTTGTCATACTAGTAGGCATTCTCAGTATGAGCATGTCCCTCCATTATAAGGCAGCACAACTCGTCAAAGCCACATTGTTTATACACAGGTAGCAAGATATCACAACGATATTGGTAACGTTTTATTTGTATGGATATGTTGACAATACTTGGAACTCACTTCTGTGCAGATTCACTAAGAAGTACCAAGTCCTACTGAGACCTGTAACACTTGCTCCTAAATAAGGATGCATATGATCGACCATTTGCTTTGTAGTCTTTGGTCTGCATGCTGAGTAGTTTATGAGTATGAAAACCATAAGAGCACACCTGATGTGAGTTTTTACGAGCAGGTGAAAGCCACAGTCCTATGTATGCTTTCTAAGGAAGGTTTAATCTGTTGGAAGCAGCCTAGAGTGGATGGGCCATCCCAGTCCGATGGGCAGGGTAATAATAATATTAATATTAAAGGTCTTAAATGATCTACATTGACTCCCAGTATGTTTCCAAGCACAATTCAAAGTGTTGGTGCTCACCTTTAGAGCCCTAAACGGCCTCGGCCCAGTATACCTGAAGGAGCGTCTCCACCCCCATCGTTCTGCCCGGACACTGAGGTCCAGCTCCGAGGGCTTTCTGGCGGTTCCTTCACTGCGAGAAGTGAGGTTGCAGGGAACCAGGCAGAGGGCCTTCTCAGTAGTGGCGCCCGCCCTGTGGAACGCCCTCCCATCAGATGTCAAGGAAATAAACAACTATTTGACTTTTAGAAGATATCTGAAGGCAGCCCTGTTTAGGGAAGCTTTAAATGTTTGATGTTTTATCATGTTTTTAATATTCTGTTGGGAGCCGCCCAGAGTGGCTAGGGAAACCCATTCAGATGGGCGGCATACAAATAATACTGGGGTTTACTTTGACTAAACAGGCAATGGCCTGTGCTGCATATCTGCTATTAAACAGTAATCCAAATAAAATTATATATTTTTGACCTGAGGCCAGCCTCATTGATATTCTGTGTTTTTAACAACAGCATTAGAAAGAAGAAATATATTTAAAACAGTAAACATGATCACACATGTTATATTTATATATAGTCATGTTCACAATAACCTTCAAATCAAATACATTATTTCATAATACAGAACATTTGAATTATTCAGATCTGCCTAGCTTCAGCCATTAAAAGCCAGCACAGTCGCGGTCTTGATGGACAGAAATAACGTTTATCGAATCAGTGTTTGAAATATGAAATGTGTTTAAAAGAAATTCCATTAGACATCTGTGTTACCTAGTCTGTATTGAAGGAAGGTTTTTTTTTAATGTTGATTGTTTTTATTAGTCAGGAACAAATGCCCTGCCAATCTGATGTTCTGTTTGTTGTCAAAATAGGTTAACAGCACAGTTCTGCTTATGTCTACTCTGAACTGCCCCATGCATGTTTGCTTTAAAATAATTTTAAATGTAATCAGTGTGATCTTCAAAGTACCTATGACTAGGACAGCCATTCAGAAATCTCTCATTTTCCCAATTCATTTAATGCACATAGCTTTCTCCAAATAATCCAGGGAACTGTAGTTTGTTAAGGGTGTTGGGAATTGTAGCTCTGTGAGAGATAAGCTACAGTTCCCAGGATTCTCTGGGGGAAGCCACATGGTTTAAATGTATGATATGTATGCAACCTCCTTATATGATATGGTTCTATTTTTATTGGCTGTAGCTTATGGTTGCTATAAAGATTGCTTCAAGAAAAAGTAACTGCATGCCTTATCAGATAGGTTTTTTTTTTAAAAAAAATTTTTAAGATCACTGAGATGCCTCAACAGTTCATTTCCATAAATATATTTTTGGCAGACAATTGGGAATACCGTGCAGTTTCAGTCTTGGAAATATGCAATTAAAATCCTTTGTTTGCTGCTGTTTGAACCAGTAAATAAAATACCTATTCTAGTCATGGGGATTTGACTTCTTCAGCTACTAACATTAATCACGTTTATTTAGCACATTTGCACCTATAACATCTTTGCATGCAAATTTAACAACTCTGGAGATCTGAGGGCGAGAAGCAGGATTCGCCTTTTGTGTTACTATGGAATCTTGTAGTAAATGTGTTTCTGGGTCCTGTACTTAATTTATAGCAGATGTTCACATTACAGTAGTTCTTGATAGCACAAATATCCACACTTCCTTGCACTAAGAAAGCACAGCTCTCGTAATGGGTTCAGTTAAGTGCTTGGTGCATATTTGTTTTTCAAATTTGTTCCTCACCTTTCCCTCAGGGAGCTCAGGCCAGCATCCCTGAGGCTACCTCAGGTTAGGCGAGTGGTCGTTGAATTGTTCTTACAGGTGGCAGAATGGAGAATTGGCTGTGGTAGGAAAAGATGTAATAATATGAGCTGGTGAGTTTTGGAAGCTTGTGCAACACATTCTCCAAGAAGTGGGAATTTTTATTTGAGCGTTATTGGCTCTGTCTTTGAGGACCTGTTTTTCTTCTGCCTGCACCACTTACCTTACCCCGAGATGACCTGCTGCCCTCAGGTGTCGTTGTGGACAACGCAGGGACGGAGGAAGGTGTGTGTGCAGTGGGGGCATTCCGCCCCAGGTGTCACCACTGAGGGGGGTGACAAAATGGCGGGCGGCACTCACTGTGGGGCCTGCAGCGCGCCCAAGCCACCGTGTCTCTCATGGGAGAGACACGGTGGCTTGGGCAAGCGCAGGCTCTCCGCTGCCCCAAACGGTCCGCCCGCCGCCTCCCCCTCAGCAGTCCTGGCCTAGGCGCCCGATTGGCTTGCTCCGCTGCTGGGACAACGTATTCTTGTCAGTGTTGAACTAAGATCTCACCACCTGTCCAGTTGGCTTCTGTTTGTGGAATATAGTTTGTGTTTAATTTTGTCTTTTGCTTCAGTTAGTAGAACATCTAGGCCAGCCAGTGTGTCCTCAAGGGAGTAGTGTATAACAGCTCTCCTCCCCTGGCTGTCGGAAGCCATTGGAAGAAGGGGCTATCTAAAATCTTGAAAGTGTCCCATTTGTTTCCTAAATTCCTGAATGCCCCCTGAGGAGACTGTATGGTCCTAGTTAAAAATCACTGGGTTAGGCTATCTAATAAGCTCTGTGGTCAAGAGCAGAGTGGAACTGAGATTCTTCCACATCCAAACCCAACATACCAGTTCCTTTATACTATACTGGTTAGTCGCTTGTGTAAATACCCTGTAGGTTAAATTTAATCCTGCAAATGGAACCTGTAAAAATGGTGAAGCAACCAATTAAGTTACCGCAAAAAAAAGGTATAGAATATAATTCAATAGTACTGCTTGTTTTTAATTTCCACGTGTTTATTATTAAGAGATTTAGGTTTGTGACATCAGACATGATTGTAGCCTTGGGTGCTCATGGGTTGTGCCTGCAATGCAGCAACAAGTACAGTATTTGCTATCTTCATTTCTTCCTTATTTAATTTAATTTCAACAATTTATGTACCGCTTAACACTGTAGTCTCTCCTGCACATTTAGTATCTACACAATATTGTTCAAAATGTGAACATGTTTCATATTTTGGAGGAGCTGTTGTCATTTGTAACTGTGCACCATATTTACTGTATTGCATCTGCAGAGTTGCCTCTGAAGACGACTGTATTGTAGGTGGTGAAAACAGGGATGGGACTCTGGGATTGGTACAGTATTGGCTTCCTAGAACCTTTTGGGTCCAGAGTTCTAACTTGAGCTTAGCTTTTCCTATAGCTTGGACTGTAAAGAATGCAGGAAACTCCTCCTTCATGATTTCTAGGAGTGATTGAAAATATCTGCTTAATTATGCATTTTTTTGTTGTCTTTGTCCATGAGGTTTTCTTGGCAGGGATACTGGAGTGGCTTGCCAGTTCCTTCTCCAGGTGGATCACATTTGGTCCAAACTCCAGGTGGATCACATTTGGTCCAAACTCTCCACTACGACCTGTCCATCTTGACCTGTCCATAGCTTCCCTGAGTAATTCAAGCCCCTTCGCCACGACAAGGCAGTGATCCATGAAGGGCAGAAAGTGAGGAGGAATTAAAGAACCTTTTAATGAGGGTGAAAGAGGAGAGCGCAAAATATGGTCTGAAGCTCAACATCAAAAAAACTAAGATCTTGGCCACTGGTCCCATCACCTCCTGGCAAATAGAAGGGGAAGAAATGGAGGCAGTGAGAGATTTCACTTTCTTGGGTTCCATGATCACTGCAGATGGTGACAGCAGTCACGAAATTAAAAGACGCCTGCTTCTTGGGAGAAAAGCAATGACAAACCTAGACAGCATCTTAAAAAGCAAAGACATCACCTTGCCAACAAAGGTCCGTATAGTTAAAGCTATGGTTTTCCCAGTAGTAATGTACGGAAGTGAGAGCTGGACCATAAAGAAGGCTGATCGCCGAAGAATTGATGCTTTTGAATTATGGTGCTGGAGGAGACTCTTGAGAGTCCCATGGACTGCAAGAAGATCAAACCTATCCATTCTTAAAGAAATCAGCCCTGAGTGCTCACTAGAAGGACAGATCCTGAAGTTGAGGCTCCAGTACTTTGGCCACCTCATGAGAAGAGAAGACTCCCTAGAAAAGACCCTGATGCTGGGAAAGATTGAGGGCACAAGGAGAAGGGGACGACAGAAGATGAGATGGTTGGACAGTGTTCTCGAAGCTACTAACATGAGTTTGGCCAAACTGCGAGAGGCAGTGAAGGATAGGCGTGCCTGGCGTGCTCTGGTCCATGGGGTCACGAAGAGTCGGACACGACTGAACGACTGAACAACAACAACATGCATTTTTTTATGACTGCAATGCAACAAACAGAACTCCTTGCTTCTGGAGGTTCACTAAAGATTGACGCTTTCCAGAGACAGGGTGAAATAATCCTGCTTGGGCAGGCATTTGGTAGCAGCAGTTAAACTTCAATATTATCTTAGCAAATGATTCAAAGCCCCCGAGGTGTTTCACTGTTTCCTTTAAGAAGGGAAATGCTCATTTGGGCAGCTTCTTGCACACGTTCTTCTGACCTGCTTATATAAATGCATTCCTTCCTCAGCACGCGACTGTGTTTTATGTATGTATATGCTAGTCCATACCGATAGCAAGATAAAAATTTACAGAATTAAACAAACGGATAATGAAACTTGGCTTTCACAGAATTAAACACTGTGATTATTTATATTAACGAGACTGCCAGACCACCCTTTTATTACCAAAGTATCATAGAATGGTTCCCCCAAAGTATAAAGCAGGTTATACGAAAACACAAAAGATAAAATACAGCTAAAATTATAAATCAATTATGGAAACCATTGTAAGGAATACCGGTAGCAGCCGTTCAGGAGCTGCTTCCTCAGGTGGGAGCTGTGCTTAGGATGGGGTTTAGCAGGCTCTTGGGGAAAAGCCTTCAGTCCCTTGGAAAGTTGTTGGAATACAACTTTCATATTCCAGGTTTTTTTTTACCTTTGGCACTGCCTTTCTGAAAAAGCCATTTCCGTCCTAAAAGGAAATGGGGTTGCAGGAGAACACGACCCCTTCACGTGCTCGGGGGATGGCTGCCCATCCCCAGAGCCATTGGGGGAATTCCGGCCGCGTCACTCCCCATAGCGACCAATCAGGTCGCTTCAGGGGCAGGGCGCGCTGCTTTTAAGCGGGCGCGCGGCCGGAGCTCTCCCTCTTGCTCCTGCTCACCGCCCAGCTGAGTCTGTTAGTTCCAATGCCTAAGCCAATACCGCTCATCATCCGTAACCAATAAAGTTGTGGTCTATCTATGCCCATTAACCTTATATTCTGTGTCCTGTGTCTTCATTACCATGGTGGCGGGAGGGACATCGCCATGCAACCTGACTTCCCTGTGTGTATGACCATGCTCTGTTGACTGGACTCTGCGTCTCTCATTGACCCCTGTGTCCCCTTTGACCTTGGACTGTGACTTCAACTTGCTCTCTGGGCCATCCTTTAAGGGGACTCTGACCTCTGTCATCCCTGTGCCCTGAAGGATAGCCATCTTGATTCAAAACAGTGTCTAATTATGTGAAAACTCGGCCAATAATGCGAGATGAGCGCGGCAACCCCAGAGTCGGTCACGACTGGACCTAATGGTCAGGGGTCCCTTTACCTTTATAGACGAAAACCTGCTCCTTGATCTGAGCAATTTTGTTACAGTAGCTTAAGAGGTGTTCAAATTAATAATAATATTAATAAAAAAATAATTCTATACCACCCTTCATCCGAGAATCACAGGGTGGTTTCCTTTTCTTTCTTTTTTTAAGTAAGACAGTAAGAAACAAAATATAGTAAGAAACAGAATCAGCCAAAGATAGTTTAACTAGCCAAAGGCCATGGAGAAGAAGAATGTTTTTGCCTGGCACCTAAAGATAGGCAGTGAAGACGCCAGGTGAGCCTCCCTGAGGAGAGCATTCCACAAACAGGGAGCCACCACAGAAAAGACCCGTTTGCATGTTGCCACGAGGGCATAGCAAACAGGCAAGCTTTCCAAAAATTTGTAGCAGGCTCTGTTTATAAGGATATGCAGCTTTTTACCAGGCCTTTGGAATGGCTTGTGTCGTAAAGGAGGAAGTGATGTGACAAGTTGTTTTATTAGCGTGTTGTGTATGCTCTTTCATCCCGAGGTTGCGTTCTTTGGCCAAATACGTCTGCAAATCCTGTGTTGCTCTCACCTGGGAGTACCTTCCATTGAAAACAATGGGATTGTCACTGCCCTGTCAAGTCAGCAGTATGTACATTTTCGTTCCAATTTTGCTTTACATGTAGAACATTTTCCTTGACCTAAATAGGCTGCATTCTCAGGATACAAATCAAACGCAAATTTAAGTCAGGCGTGGGGAAGCACAACATTCCTTCATGGTGTGAAGTGGGTGGTGATAAGGAGAGACAGAAGTGAAGCTTAGCAGCGTTGGTCAGTGGATTTTGTTTCCGGCTTCTTAACTTGCATACTTAAATACAAGGAACAACCATTGACTTAGTCTTTTCCTGTACATACAAAAATGTGGTGCAGTTTATTAATTACACCCTGTTTATTATTTACATTGCTTATTTTAACTATACTGCATTTTTACCTTGAAAACCACCTTGAGCAGACTTTTGCAATTAAAAGGGACATAAAAGACTAATAATAATAATAATAATTTTATTATTTATACCCTACCCATCTGGCTTGTTTCCCCAGCCACTCTGTATCTTTCTTTTTTTACATTTAATTTAAGATCTTACCCCTTTAGAATGTAGATGAAGAATCATGTATTTGCATTATGTTCCATATTTTTCTTTCTTTCTTTTTAAACCCAACCTTTCTGTATATAGAAAAATTTAGCATTGTTAGAGAGAGGAGGCAAGTGACTGGAAATGGGGTATATGGCCATTCCAGAGAGAGAGAGTGCTAGAGCTTCTCAGATACTGCTTTCTAGCATTGTATATGGGGCTTTATATACTGTTCGTAAAACCTTGAATCTAGCACGGTGATAATTGGGGCAGCCAATGCAACACAGTGGTGTCCCACTTTGTTGTTAGGTTTCCTCGGAGGGCGTTTTACCCCAACTACAGCTTTCGGACCAGATACGTGAAGTGGATTGCCACAAGCCAGCCTGGAGGTTGCGTGTCGAGGTCCCCAGACCACCCCTCAAATGATACACACCTCACACAAGAATTTTTGTTTAAGGTTTTTGGCATGATTTTGGCCACAACTTTATTAAAATACAAAATATGTGAGTGGTTGCTTAGGCATTGGTTCAGACTATCTGTCCCGCTGGGGACAGAACTGACATCCATCCGCCTATGGAGTCAGTAAAGGGGGAAACACTTTGGGGAGAGAATGTGCGCCCGTTTTCCCCTAATGCTCCCAGGGGCTCTTGCGTGGGCCCTGGCCCCCTACCAGGGGATACGGACAAGCATGAGGAGCCCCTGGATTCCTTTAACGGAATTCCCCGCGCAGCAGCAGCATAGAAGGGGCAGCCACAGCCAACTCCGCCCCTTCTAGCCTTGGAGGGGCAACCACAGCCAACACTGCCCCTCCAACAACCAATTTAAAACCAATGCCTAACCGCCAACCTTACAAGTTGTGACTAATTGCTATGCAGTAGGCGAAAACCAGATGGCACCAGCCAATCAGCCAAATGGAAAAATTCCTACCAGGCCCCTGCTCCAAAAGCAGACGGCCCCATGACAGGCATAGCAAGGTCAACGCAGAGGCCTAAAAACAGGGAGGGAGGGCAGGAGATCCGATGCACGCAGCCAAGAGGGCTCCTAAACCACGTGCTTTGTAATATATAGGCTCTGGGCTGTCCATCAACAAATTGCAACATGTAAATCTCCCCAACGACACCCAGATCCCAATCTCCACAGTGGCCATCCATACGATCCCGCCCAGCAACAGAGGGGTGACTTGCTGGCCCCCACCGCAACACGTGCTCTCCATAAAGGGAGAACACGCTTTACCAGTGTATAGGCCAGTATTGCCAAGTTACCCCTGTCCAGGAACAGTCATAGCTAGAATACCAGCTGAAGCTGGTAAACGGCATGTGAGTCTCCAGTGATGATGCTTGATGAAGCAAGGCCCCCCATGCTATACACCTGTTCTTCCAGAGGGAGTGTAGCAGCATCTGGAAGAGGCAGCTGTCTAATTTCCTGGACCCCAGTAACCACTTACCCACAGGGCCTCTTGACTTGCTGGGATCCAGTTTCAGTTCATTTGCTCTCCAGCTGTGGTTCGGCTCCAAAATATATGGAGGGCACCATGTTAATGACTCTTAGATCATGGGTAGGCAAACTAAGGCCCGGAGGGGCTGGATCCGGCCCAATCACCTTCTAAATCTGGCCCGCGGATGGTCCAGGAATCAGCGTGTTTTTACACGAGTAGAATGTGTCCTTTTATTTAAAATGCATCTCTGGGTTATTTGTGGGGCCTGCCTTGTGTTTTTACATGAGGAGAATGTGTGCTTTTATTTAAAATGCATATCTGGGTTATTTGTGGGGCAGAGGAATTCGTTCATCCCCTCCCCCCCCAAAAAAAAAATAGTCCGCCCCCCCACAAGGTCTGAGGGACAGTGGACCGGCCCCTTGCTGAAAAAGTTTGCTGACCCCTGTCCTAGATGCTCTCCAAGGCAATTTCCCTCTTTCCCCCCTTTTAAAAAAGTATAGTGCTTGACATTAGGAATATAATAAATCGAATCCCGAAGCAATACAGCTGCAGACTACCATAAAGTTCCTCTCTGCTTACTTGCCCTGCCATTTAAGATGTGCATGAAGAAAGTTTCCTTTTTAAGAGGGCAAGTATAAACAGTTATAAGGAAACATTGAGCACCTGTTTATCTTAGCTGGGCACTGCACAGAAACACTTGGTTCGCTTACATAAACGCACGGACGGGCTGATCACAGGAACTGTTGCCCCATAATATGAGAAAAACCCTGCTGGATCAAACAAAAGATTGCTGCTAGATCAGATTCATACACTCTTGGGAAGCCCGCAAGCAGATTTATGAGTGAAGCAGCACTCTCTGATTTGTGTTCTTCAGTGACTGGTATTCAGACGGCCATGGTGCCTTTGATTCTGGAGATAATATACAGCCATCTGACTGGTACTCATTGATAGTCTTATCCTCCGTAAATTTGTCCAATCCCGCCCACTTTAAAGCCCCCCTCCCAAGTTAGGAGCCATCCTCTGATAGCATTTCCCACAGTTAGCTTATTCATTTTTAGTTAAGAGTACAGCCGGTGACCATTTTAGGCACATCCAAAGGATGTGCAATCGCCGACACGTGGATCCTTTTGGACCTGGAAGAGAGAAAAATGGGTGGGGGGAACAGGGATGGGGCGCATGCGGGCTGGGAACTGAACCCCCGCGCAAAATGGTCGTGGCCTGTATTTATACCCTGCCTACTAATCAAAGTTCTAGATACAAAAGAAAATAGACAGTGATACAATCAGGGCTCCCCCCCAGCCAGAACTCGCTGGAACATCTCATTCCGGTACCTCTCAGGTGGGCGCTATTGCTATTTTAATATAACGAGGGAGGTGTTTGTGGTGAGTTCCAGCACCTCTTTTTCTGGGCAAGTAGCACTGGATACAATCACTACAGCGGGGCAAAGGTGTCTATAGATCCCGCTCTCCCCTTCCAGCAAATGCCATTCCACAACTGAATCTCCTGGCTGCCGAAGCAGCTAGATGTTAGTCCCACATCCTGTAGGCCAGGATGTCCTCACTGGGCGGCTGCTTTCGATGTCTCTCACAGCCCTGGTGGCAGATACAGGAAGTGCTGGGTGGAGCAAACATGTTTAGATGCCTTCCTCGCAGTTATCAAATGTTCAAACTTTTACCACATGCAGACAAACATGCTTCTTTAATGCTGGCCGGTTAGAGAACACAACGGAAACTGAAAAGCAGAACCCACTTTGTGGTGTGTGAAGAAATACCTTCGTGTGTCGTGATTTTTCCACCGACTGCAGTGGATGACCCCTAGTTATATTACTGTGAGGAGAAAATGCCTCCCTACTCTTTCTCTACACTATGCCTGCTTTTATACTCCTCTACTATAGTTCAGCCTTACCTTTTTATTTTTATTTTTTTTAAAGCATTTTGATTTGAATTCTATCCATATAAACCCATGTAACAAAATAGATCTTCATGAGACAAGCACATAGAAACTAAACCGAACCGAACCAAGACTGGCATGGGAAGTTATATTCACCAGGAGAACTGATAAAGCTGGTTATCTGCAATAAGATACCCCTTATATTTTTTCTAAACTAAAAAAAAAAAGCCCCAATGCTGTAACCTTTCTTAATAGAGGAGTTCCTCCAGCCCCTTGGTCATTTTGGACACTACTCCTTTTTCTGAAGTGTATACAGTATTCCAAGTGTGGCTGCAGATATGTATCACAGCCTTATGATATTGGTAGTTTTTGTTTTTTTATTCCTTTCCCAACAATCTCAACATGGAGTTATCCCCCCCCCCCCGCCCCACAGCAGCTGCATATTTCATCTACATTTTCATTGAGCTATCCTCCACAAACCTATGGTTTGTCACTGCCAGCTTAGACCCGGTCAGCGTGTATGTAAAGTTAAGATTTTGTAACCACCACCTCACACGTGTTTAGATTCCCCCAGTTTGGAAAAAGCCCTTTGGAACTCTTTGCTATCCCTTTTTGTTTTTACCACCTTTAATAATTAGGTATCATCAATCGAGTCACCTCCTTGCCGCTTGCTCCTAACTTGAGATAATTAATGAACAAGTTAAAAAGCAGCGAGTGGCTTAAGATATCAAATTGGGGTACTCATTCCTGGGAGGGAAAGAGTAGAAGCCTAATAGGCCTTGGAAGCTGCCTGGCAGTTTGTGGGGAGGGCAGAGAGAGAGAAAGGAAGTGTGGTGATCAAATATTTTGACTACCGGTAAACCCTAAAAATACTCAAGACCCAGTGTTGACTATTTAAGGTGAGGTCAGTGTTTGCAAAGGAGCGCTACTGTTCTTGCCACAAAACTGGTCAGGCACAGCAATTGTGTTAAGGGCAAAAGGTAGCCAACCAGATATGTTTTTTGTGATTCTGGGCATCTTCCTTATTTCCCAAGGTTTATATGGCTTTTGGTGTGCCCTTTGCAGAAGCATTCACAGTTATCGAGAGAAGGTACATTCCACTTTTCCCTCCAATGCAACTGTTTGGTTGCGTTACTTAAGGGCTGTTGCAATTCTACTTAGGATGAGTTTGGAAAGAGACCTTGAATTTACCACTCACAAACATACCCTGTTCCGCATTTCTCCCCCAAGAAGAAATTAATGGCAGCTAAGAGAACCTGCCTCTATATCACATGCAAATAAAAGTAAGGTCTTCTAAGTATAGTTATTATTTTCTTTTTGTGTGAGGAGAGGGATAGCGGGTGGAGCGCATGAACTAAAGGCCTGGACCAGTTTTATCCCATGGTACAAGTAGCAACTGAATAGGACCAGTATTTTGAGACCATCCTAACTCCTAGGTCTTTTCTGTTTAGATGACACCAATCCAGTACTGTGTTTGATTTCAGGTACCAGTGCTATGTAATGGCCAGGTGACTGGGAAACTAGAAATATGATGCACAGAAGATGGTCTTACAAAAGAGATCATATCATATAATGTACCGGTAAACTGTAACCTTCCTGCATGACTTCAATCTGATCTACTAGTTCAGTATTTCCCAAACTTGGGTCGCCAGCTGTTTTTAGACTACAAATCCCATCATCCCCACCACTGTTCCTGCTAGCTAGGGATGATGAGAGTTGTAGTCCACAAATGGCTAGAGACCCAAGTTTGGGAAACCCTTTTCTGGTTGATTCCTAAGAATTCCTGCTTCCATTAAAAAAAAAAAAAGTAAGCTTCAAATCTTTAAAATTGTAGAAATAATCCTGAACGTATGATAATGAAAGCACCTGGTATTCCCAAGGCTATGCAAGTCGCGCACCAAGGAAATAATAATTCTCAGAAATAATTCCTTATCTGTACCTTAAGGCCCTGACACAATAAGGAGTGGCTTGCACTGAAGTCCATTGAAGTCAATCAGTTTAAGCATGCTTAAGTTTGTCTTGGATTGTGGCCTTAGTCGACAGATTCCCAGTAGCTTAAATAGCTTAATTTATTTATTTAATAAAATGTATACACCGCCTGTTTGTTAAAAAACAACAACATTCAAAGTGGTTTACAAAAGATAAAACAGAAAAATCAAGAAAAATTATTATTATTAAATTAAATTTGTATACCACTCTATGCTTGAAGGTCTCAGTGCAGTTCACGACACAAAATTACAATATACACAGCAGAAAATATGTACTAAAAATATTCAAAACAATCAACAATAGTAATTTATACACATTAGTAAACAATACACTCCCCAACAAACTTAAGGTCAGTCTCCATACCTGAGGACTGGAAAACCTACTTTAAAACATACAAAAGTGATTTAACGAATCATGTGGATACTCCATGCAATCATTTTTAAAATTATTTTTATTGCGAGAGAGTGGGAAGCGCATTTGTTCTGCACACAAGGTATAGTGGTTTGGCAGGAGAAAGTCTTTTGCACACTTAACACTATCGCAGCTTTGATAATTGATTTTTAAACACTAGTAACCCTCCCCCCACTTTAAACAGGATAGCTGGTTTCTCTTTTTGATTTGTATGTGTGTGTTTTTAAAGAGGGAGACTTGCGGATAGCTGTTCTGAAAGGCAAGGTTTTTTTTTTTTTTTTTACGCTTTTCACATATATTTTATTCTTCTTCTTTTGGCTCAGCCAGTGTTTAGAACTGCCAAAGGAAATGAAGATGGAGAGACTTAAGACCTTGCCAGTTTCTGCCCCTTCCAATTACACATCCATCCCAAACCGTACAAAGCAAATAAAAAAAATAAAGAAAAATTGCTTTCTTTATGAACCATATAAACCAGTTTTCCCTGAGTCTTAAATTGGCATTTTGGACTGCGTTCACTAACACTACTGAAAGACCTCAACAGAAAAAGAAGGAAACAGAAGGATTGGAAAAAAAGATAGCTCCCAAATGACAACCTTTTGAATAGTCCAAGTTCAATCCTTAAAACAAAAAGTGAATTCTCCCCCCAATAATGTGCTCCACAGCCTCTCACCTCTCATCCTGAGAAACATGAAAGAGGAAGTGAAAGAGATGACCCAAATCATAGAGTTCCTTTGATAGCAGAAATTCAGCTGTTTTGAACACTTACAATCAAAGGAAGTGGTTTCCCTAATTATATGAACTATGTGAAAGCTCTCAGAATACCTTTTCCACCCCAGGATTCCTTGCACTTTAGAAGTTTGCATAAAAGCTCACATGGAGAATCAGATGCAAAGTGTTTGATTCAAATTTTATTAGGCAGAAGTGTGTGCGCGCTCTTATTGCTCCGCTTAACAGCTGGTTGGATTTGGACCACAATCGGATTTTGACAGGTATTTTTCTGCCCGATGCTTTTTAAAAATCCCTGTGTTCAGGTTCTATTGCCAGATACCCCTTTTAAAAGAGAATTGTGGCAATAGATAAATTGAGAAGCGATGGAGAGGTCTCTTTGATTGTGAGCTTTGAGTGAAGATTCTGTCCTTCGGCTTGGTTGGAATATAGAGGAGAAAAACCAGTCCTTTCCACTGTGCTTAAAAGAATAAATAAGGATGAAATCTTAATTTTAATGTAAAAAAAAAAAGTGGGACGAAACTATGTTCTCAAGAAAATGTTCTTTTCTGAAGAAGTGAGATCTGAAAATGGAAACTTCAGTGTGATTCTGACTGTGGTAAAGTTTGAATTCAGTCAAATCTCTGAAGCAAAATGGAGTCTTTTCAGCAGACCAATCTACTTTTTAATATACGTAATATTTCTATACAGGTTAGAATGCACCAGAAAGGGACTGGTATTTCCCCTATCATAATTTAAAACGGGGTGTGTGGGTTTTTTGTTTTTTGTTTTTGCAAAGAAACCTTTTCCTGTAAGCTCGACCTAAAGCCACATTTAAATACAATATGATTTATTATTTTTTAATTTTATTCCATTTATATCCCACCTCTCCTCTAAGGAGCTCGAGGTGGCATACGTAGTTCACCTCCCCATTTTATTCCCAAGGTCAAGCAGTCATGGTCAAGTAGGGATTTGAACACTGATCTCCCATGTCCTAGTCTGACCCTCTAACCACTACACCACGCTGTCTTATTAATAGCACTTGCACAAAGTCCGTAGAATTTCTCTCAATTTCAGGAGTGAGAAGTTTTAAAATGTTTTGCCGAAGAAAGGAAGGTATTTTTTTCTGCCTTTCATTCTTTCTTTCTCACTTTGTTCACAAGTTGCCCAAGCACTCGATTTCAAGTTAGGCAATAGCACAAATATGGGAAAGTCACAGTGACTCAATACTAAGCTATAAATTAAGGTACTGTGCAACTTTATGTTAAAATGGGTTTCTTTGATATTTCCTTGGGTTTCCTTAATTGAGCATTCACAGAGGCTAAATAAAGTCTCAAGGTGCTTATTAGTGGTGCCTTAAAAGCGATGTGTCCAAGCAATTCATACTTATGTATCCAGAAATGTACTATTTATTGGAATGCATTGCAAGAAGGGTTCTCATGGTTTATGGAAGCGAAATGCAACTACAGTGTTGCCTCTGGTTACGAACTTAATTCGTTCCGGAGGTCCATTCTTAACCTGAAACCGTTCTTAACCTGAGGTACCACTTTAGCTAATGGGGCCTCCTGCTGCCGCCGTGCCACCGCCGCGCGATTTCTGTTCTCATCCTGAGGTAAAGTTCTTAACCCAAGGTACTATTTCTGGGTTAGCGGAGTCTGTAACCTGAAGTGTTTGTAACCCGAAGCGTCTGTACCCTGAGGTACCACTGTACATTCACTTGGGCTGCATTAAAAAACAGAACTTAACTGAGACTATGATGTGCTTAGAGTGAGGCATAGGGGATCTCATTGCCACTGATGACAACATCTGGAGGGCAGCCCATTGATGATTGCTGTAGGAGAGCATTCTCAATTTCTCAAGAGCTGTTGCTGTTCATGAAGTGGAGAAAGAGAATCTGTGTTAGACAATGGATTATTCTGTCCAAGATGCCTAGCTTCCCAACACTGCACACTTTCGCCCCAATTCTGAGAAAATTAGCCAGCACTTGCCTTATCAAAGACCAATAGGAGATTTTAGTGGAACAAACAGAACATATCATCTCATCTCATCTTATACAACATTTTTGGCTATTTTAGCCTGAGACTTCCATCAACCACGTCTAAGGATTTTCAAACCTCATCTCTTAATCTTACATTTGTTATCCTAACTATTACCTTTAATAATCCATAACTTAAAATCCATTCTCATAAATCTTTTCTGCAATATTTCATACAGTTCTCCTTACAAAACTTCTTGTAGTCCTACAAGCGTAGTCAGTTGGTTACAATTGTCTTTCAGATAATTCGTATATTTACTCCCAATATTTCAAGAATTTCTGGTCCCGGTGGTTTCCAATTCTCCCTGTCATCTTATCCAATTCTGCGTAGTCCATCAATTTCATCTGCCATTCCTCTTTCGTCGGTAGTTCTTCCTGCTTCCATTTCTGTGCCAATAATACTCTTGCTGTTGCATATAAAAACAGTTTTTTATCTTGTCTTTTAATGTCAGGGCCTACAATACCAAGTAAAAATGCTTCTGGTTTGTTTTTTTTAATGTATATTTCAACATCTTTTTCATCTCAATATAAATCATTTCCCAGAAGCTTTTCACTTTCTTACATTCCCACCACAGATGATAAAAAGTGCCTATAACATGCTACTTTTCAGGTATGAAACTCTGCACTGGGCTCATGCATTTGCCCTAAGGGCATTGTTAGATAGAAATCCTGGTCTCCCTCAACTGCTTTGTGTGCAGTGAAGAAATCATATGTAGCCATTACAATTAGCAGAAAAAGCAACACACGAGTGGAATTGTCCACAATGCTGCGCATGCCAAGAACCCCAATTCTCTGGTGTTTAAGGTTGCCATACGTTTGGAATTTACCAGACCTAACCGGGATTTGGCCGTTGTAAACAGTGTCCAGGTGGAAATCGCTGACATGTCTGGGAAAATCTGGATGTATGGCAACCCATGTCGAAAGTGTAGATTTTGGCAAATTTCCTTAAAAATAGCTCAAAACATAATCTGCCCCCCCAACTCAACAACTCCCACAGAAAATGCAGGATGATACTTGTATACATGTCACACAACTGAAAATATTGAGAATCCATTCTGGATCTTTTACAAAAGTCGGATTTTTTGTAGTATAAGTAAAAGTTGGGTTCTGAGTACAATATTCAGGAATACTAGCTGGAGGATGCTGACATTGTGTGGCAACATGCCAAAAAAAATTCCCCAAACCCCAGCAACTATTCCACTATAAATGGTAGGTGTGGAAAGGCCCTGGGATACTTGCAACTCTACTGGTGTTAGCATATACAAGGTGAATGTCTGCAAAGACATTCATGTTGCATTCGTGGAAAATGGGGAGGTGCTACTTGTTGCAGCTCTGCTGGTGTGTTGCTTTCACTCACAGCTACGTTACAGGTTACCTTTACCTTTAAGATGCTTTTTACATCATTGTAAGCGCGATACACCTGGCCGTGTGATTTTGGTGTTCTATTCTTTTAGAAGCATACTTTTACTAGGTCAAGACATTAAGAATTACCCTGTTGGGGTTACACAAGCTCAGCGGTTCCCAAAGTGGGCACCACCACCCCCTGGGGGGCAGTGGGGTTACCAAGTGGGGGTGGTAAGAGGCAAGTGGGCAGAAGGAACTCACTGGGATTGTAAATAACTATCAGACTTTGAAAAGCCATAGCATAGGATCAGTTAAAATAAACCACTTTCATTGGATTTTGAATGAATGTGTAATTAATTGTTACTGTTTTGAATGTTATTGTGGGTTTCAAAGCGCTATTTGTAGAATGCTTTTTATAGGGCAGGGTAGGCAGCACTGGAGATGAATTTAGGGAACCAAGGGGGCAGTGTCCCCAAAATTTAGGGAGCTACTGCACTGTGGGGGAGCTGATTTGGACAGGGACCACGGCACTACAAGTGAGTTCTTGTGTTTCTTGCTATAAACTCTGTCTTCCTGTGTGCTGTTTTCTCCCGGTGTTCTTTAAAACTCTAGCAGTGGCATCTGGAATACATGGGCAGTTATGAGTTCAGAATCCAAAATGGATTATAGGGAACATACTCCATTAATTTTATTTATGTATTTTGGAACTTATGGTTCCTGGCTCACATTTCAGCGAACGTAACCGACTGGCTTTTGTTTAAATGTTTTATTTCCTAAAAGAAAGAAAGAAAAAAGATTCCGAGAAGAAATGAGCCTATCCAAGTAAACATGCTGTCTGGGTTTTTATATGGCAGTTTCATTTTGCGGTTGGAGAGAAAGAGCAGATGGCAGACCAGATTTTGTGGGTATAAAATAGCCACAAACCGTGCATCGTGCAGTTTCGCCTCTGCTTTGCCTAGTTTGAGAAGAATATATGTATATATAGTGGCTGTACGAATAATATTTTTAATTGGACAGCAATTGGAAAAACTTGTTCCCCAAGGTTTGAGGCAATTGAATAGTAAAGACCATTTGTGAAGAGGAGAGAAACCTTCTGGTGGACTAAGTAGTTGAGCATTTCCCCATGGCAAATAACCACTGGTGGAATGAG
Source organism: Darevskia mixta (assembly GCA_034641385.1). Classification (NCBI taxonomy): domain Eukaryota; kingdom Metazoa; phylum Chordata; class Lepidosauria; order Squamata; family Lacertidae; genus Darevskia; species Darevskia mixta. The sequence goes on from JAWWNH010000098.1 coordinate 1,703,036, forward strand.
GTGCAAGCACTGCAAATCAACCACATGTGTGCTGGCGGCAGCTACCATTGCAAAGTAGCACTTGCTTGCACAGAGAGCGGCCTGGGGCTTGTGAACAGGGGGGCAGGGGATGAGCCTTTTAACCGCAACAGAATTAGCTGCATCAGTGCAGCTGACGTATCTCATATATCCCAAGAATCACAATAGCTGTTGGTTAAGATAATAATAATAAGACGGCCCTTTCACTTATGTCTTTCATAAGATAAGATTGATGGCACATACTGTGTTTTGTGCTGTCATAGGTCTTAACATCTGTGGGATTAGGGTGAAAGTTTATAATCCCCCAAACCACTTACTTTTGAGCAAGACAGGAATAGCTTCATCATCCCTATGTGGTTGGAATAAGACCTAAGAAGAAAGGAAGCTGCCTTTTATGATTGGTCCATCCAGCTCAATATATTGTCTATCCAGGCAGGGTTTCCCAAACTTGGTTTTGCTGCTGTTTTTTAGACTACAGTTCCCATCATCCCTGTCCACTGGTCCTGCTTGCTAGGGATGATGGGAGTTGTAGTCCAAAACAGCTGGCAACCCAAGTTTGGGAAACCCTCTTCTATAGTGACTCACCAGGTCTCCAAGGCCTCGGTCATGAGTCTTTCCCAGCCTTACTTGGAGATGCTGAGATTGGACCCAGGGCCTTCAGCATGTGATGAAAGGTATGTCCTCCTGCTCAGCTAAAGCCTCTCCACATTGGGGGTTGTGGGCTAAGGGTTTGCTCACATACTACATTGTGGTAGACAGGGAGCCTTGTGATCTCGGTTGTTCAAGTGTTAAATCTCTGATGAAGATCAGATCTCTTATGTCTGCTCTATATCAGTGCTTAAGATAAGTGGCTAGAAACAGTTTAGTATCGAAAGGGAGTTACCAGCCTACCGCTGGCTATGTTTGGGATTCCACAGGATTTGAGAAGAGTCTTGGAATTTGTGGTGGCAGGTGTTAGTTTCTGTTCTCCTAATCATGGAGGCTTCTGTCTGTGACCTCTTTCTGGGTCTGAATTAGCGCATTGTGTTGAAAGAGAGGTGGACTGGGTTCTGTGATGTGTAATCATGGTGGCCTTGCCATCGTCATGTGTTGATTGGTGTGCTACTGCCGTGGGTACTGTGGGGTTGTCATTGAGGTGCAGTGCGGCCAGAGCTTTTGCAGAAGTGGCTGGTGATGTTATGCTAATTTCTTGTTTCTCCTGTTCTGTGGTTGTTCGTTTTTGCTTTTGCTTTTGGTTATGCAACTAGGAGGGTATAGCATTGTGACAACTTTACAAGGATGTTTATATGCTGGCATTATCCTGCTGTAACCCCCGACACCATCAGGATTGAGCAGCAGATGGTAGAGAAGAATTAGCTTCCATAAAACATTGTGGGGAACAGTTAACAGATTAAAAGTTTCCCAGGTTTAAATTGTTACTGATCTTTAAATTCTGGAGAACGTTTGGGTTCCATTTCTTTCCTTAACTGCCTTCAATCCTTTCTAAATCATTTTAGCGTTCTTCACATGAACGTGGCAGATATTTCCGAACCATACAACTAATCAACTCTCACGTGAAATAGTGATAAATATTAGTAAGCACTTAGTGATGTTCTGCTAATCAGAGTGCTAGCATAGTTAAACACGTCTAACCCTGTAATTTTGTGGCATGAGAGAGTGCTTCATGCTGTGAAATTTAGCTGATATATTAAACACAATGTTGTTGGTTGATCTGGTAGCCAAATCTAGTTTATTTTCAAAATGAAGCCTTCACAAATATGTTCGGCCAGAAGGAAAATGTAAATTTATGTATGTTGTGGCAATTTTCCTGGTTCTTGCCATTCAACTTGTAGAGCATTTTTTTCATCTTTTTGGGGTGAAACATAATGTTCCTGATTTTTGGTGGATGCTGGGGCATGTGTACAGCCTTTTACAGAAAATTAATCTGACGCGGGTGGCGCTGTGGTCTAAACCACAGAGCCTAGGGCTTGCCGATCAAAAGGTCAGCCGTTCCAATCCCTGCAGCGGGGTGAGCTCCCGTTGCTCGGTCCCTGCTCCTGCCAACCTAGCAGTTCAAAAGCATGTCAAAATGCAAGTAGATAAATAGGTACCGCTGCAGCGGGAAGGTAAATGGCGTTTCCGTGCGCTGCTTTGGTTCGCCAGAAGCGGCTTAGTCATGCTGGCCACGTGACCCGGAAGCTGTATGCCGGCTCCCTCGGCCAATAATGCGAGATGAGTGCCGCAACCCCAGAGTCGTCCACGACTGGACCTAATGGTCAGGGGTCCCTTTACCCTTTACCTTTAATCTGTAAAAGGTAAAATCAGTCTACAAGTGCATTGACCTCCAGTCCCAGCCCACCGATGAGGCAAGGTGACTTGCCTGCCTCGAGTAGCAGAAGCCCAAGAGGCAGCACCCGCCTCTCCACCGCTGGCAGTGGCACTGGTTTCTGCTGAGATCTCACCGCTAAGAGAGGTGTGGTGTGCCACCAGAGGGGAGGCAGTGAGAGAGCGGCGGTGAAATGGGATGCGCCACCCCTGTTGACCTCTGTCTCTATAGTCCAGGCTTCCTCAAACTCCGTCCTCCAGATGTTTTTGGCCTACAACTCCCATGATCCCTAGCTAGCAGGACCAGTGGTCAGGGATGATGGGAATTGTAGTCTCAAAACGTCTGGAGGGCCGAGTTTGAGGAAGCCTGCTATAGCGTTTTGGTAAGAAATAAGTCCCCTTGTCTCTTATTGTGTAGCCAACGAAGGGTGTTGCATCTGTGTATTCAAAGAGACAGGAAAAGGCCTCTAGAGTGACAGCTCAACCACCTGAAGATGGAACTTGCAATATAATGGTTTTCGTACTTCCAAATTATGAAACTGTTGGTTGATGACACTTACAAAGCCTTACTCGGGGATCTGAAGGTGGTTGAATCTCAGAAGTGTTGCTGAGTGTTCAGCGTTTAACTCGCCGTGCATTCTTTGCATATTCAGATCTTGTTTGTGAAAGAGATGGATTCAGAGATAGTTTGATTTAAACGTTTACTATAGGTGCGTTATGGAACCGTACGCAGTTTTGCATTGACAACTTAACATTTTCTGTATTTTGAACAGGCAGAAATCCTCAGCGTGCTCAGCCACAAAAACATCATTCAGTTTTATGGAGCTGTTCTTGAACCCCCCAACTATGGCATAGTTACGGGTAAGTTACAAGCCGTCCTTTTGTGGTTTATGCAGTGCCGGATATACGTATAAGCTAAACAAGCTATAGCTTAGGGCCCCACTCTCTTGGGCCCCCCCCAAACATATACGGTACTTCTTCTTAATTGTATTTCACTATTAATATACTTCTTCTCAAGTGCATTTCAGTTCAACAGTTACTTTGATAAAATACATATTTTGTTATGTGCAAATGGCTTTAGGTACCTATTAGGTCCATAAATTACCATATAGCATATATTCCCAACAGAGCTGGTACAGAGGAGAGTTGAAATTTCCAATTGAGTCCTACCATATAAGGTAAGGGAAAGGGACCCCTGACCATTAGGTCCAGTCGTGACCGACTCTGGGGTTGCAGTGCTCATCTCGCTCTATTGGCCGAGGGAGCCGGCGTACAGCTTCCAGGTCATGTGGCCAGCATGACTAAGCCGCTTCTGGCGAACCAGAGCAGCGCACGGAAACGCCGTTTACCTTCCCACTGCAGTGGTACCTATTTATCTACTTGCACTTTGACGTGCTTTCGAACTGCTAGGTGAGCAGGAGCTGGGACCAAACAATGGGAGCTCACCCCATCGCGGGGATTTGAACCGCCGACCTACTGATCGGCAAGCCCTAGGCTCTGTGGTTTAGCTTCTCCTGAGAGACTGCAATGCAAATATCCTTACTTTTATGTGAGTTGTTTACACATCTTTATCTCTCTTAATCGGCCAAACTGTTGTATGAACAGTTTGCACAAGTTCTTGGTCGAAGGGTATGTAATTTGAAGCATGTGATGTATACGAAACAAGGCACATGGATGTGCTTGGAAGAGCAAAGCAATGGAACTGCAAAAACAGGACGAGCAGCTTTATGAAGCAGCAATAACTGAAACGAAGAAGCATTATGTGTTAGAGAGTCTTTGCTGATTTGTATATTTTTTAAAGTATTTTGTTAGAACATGAACCCAGGGAACAGTTTACAGTGCTGCGTGCAAAAAAAAATTCTACGAAATAAGAAGTGGTAGATCTTAAGAAGCTTCAGAGATGACACTTGGTTTATTTGAAATTTTATGAACCTAAAGGTCCTGCCTGAACTGAAAATGTACTTCAGAACACACCACAGAATCAAAAATTTGTCTTTTATATCAGCACCAGAAGACTGAACAGGCAGGCCCTCCTGCCAGAACAGTAGGCATGGTGGATTATTGCTGAACACACCCTTAAGGCCCTGTGTGTCTCTCCAGTACAGACAACTCCCCATTTGCATGCGTTCAAACCGTGCTGCTCACGTAAATGCTTTTCATTAGGAAAGCCAAACATTACCGTGCACCTGTCCAGCATTAGACAAAGCCATTTTTAAAGATGTGTGCTATTTCTTCACAGAATATGCTTCTGCTGGATCGCTGTATGACTACATAAATAGCAACAGAAGCGAAGAGATGGATATGGATCATATAATGACCTGGGCAACTGATATAGCTAAAGGTAAGTGAGATTCATTGATAACAAAGGTAGGTTTATTGCAATAATTTGAAAAAAGAAGCCACATTATCTTTAATCCTTCGTCTGAATTGTTCACATTCTCCACTGCTATCAACTTGGTTATCTTCCACGAAAGCTCCCAAGACCTACTAGTGAATCTTGATTTACCAGATGCTTGGCACAGGATGTAGTTTAAGGAGATGGTTTATTTCACCCGGGTCAAGGACCTGGTTTTGCCCCCCCCCCATGTGCATTTGCATGCGTAAACACACAGAGACTGGGAGCCTCAATGGTGCCCCTGTGAAGGCTTTACCTGGGGCAAAAAACCTGGCTAGCCCCCCCCCCCATAGCTACGGCTCTGGAAATACATACAGAATTTATTTCTGCTGTTCTTCTTCTGAGCTTGTGTTCATAAGTAATGTTCCCATTTTCTTTATATGGCATATTTGTAGGGCAAACGGCTGCATGAGAATTACTTCCCTGTAGGGAGAAAAGGGGTCATTATCAATATTTGAGCTGGGCAGAAAAGATTGATCAGGCATCATAAAATGCAAATATATTGCTAATGTAATATAGACTCTGACAGAACCAGCAAAGGCCTGACAGAACCATTGGACCAACTGCATCCCACCTTGTTAGTGGCTGCTTAAGACTCTAGCCCAGGACTAGGAAATTGTGTCAACAGTTGGCCTAGGCCAGGCACTGCCAAACTTGGCCCTCCAGCTGTTTTGGGACTACAATTCCCATCATCCCTAGCTAACAGGACCAGTGGTCGGGGATGATGGGAACTGTAGTCCCAAAACAGCTGGAGGGCCAAGTTTCGCCATGCCTGGCCTAGGATGACTCTATTTCTAATAATAATAATAATAATAATAATAATAATAATAATAATAATAATAATAATAATAATTTTATTATTTATACCCCGCCCATCTGGCTGGGTTTCCCCAGCCACTCTGGGTTGCTTACAACATATAGTTAACCATTCATATGTTTTAGGATTTTAAAATTGTATACTACCTAGGATGCCTTGGCAGAAATGTGGCATACCGTACTTTTCCATGTATAAGACAAGGGCTTTTTCTTAAAGAAAAAAAAAGTTACAATTTTTGGGCTTCTCTTATACATGGGTAGTGCATTGGGGGTACTGGTGATTGGCCCAATCACCGTAATTAGGTGATTGTCAGCTGCAATTGGCTGGGCGATTTCCGGCTGCTGGCGGTGAGGGGGAATACGATTGGTGCCTCTGGCGACCCTTGCAGTCATGTGGGTGAGCGATTTTCGGCATCCCCCCAAAAAAAGCTCAACATCTCTGAGCAATCTCCCCCAAAAAGCTTAACAACTACCCCGCATTTTCTTAGTTGGGAGTCCTCCAAAATAGGGGGCGTCTTATACACAGTGGCATGTTATACACGGAAAAATAAGATATAAAGGCTATACATAAATAATTGAAGGCCTTTCGTGTAGCCTTTCGTGAAAAGTGCACATAACCCTTTCCTTCACCGAGTATTTTTTTTTATTTGAATGTGTGTCTTCCTCACCACAGAATTTGAAATACATGAATCGCTCCAATATTTTGTTAGACCCATTTTACCTTATTTGTATTTGGCTTGTGAAGAAGCCATTGCAAGTGCTGATAAGAAGTGATCATGTTATAACATAGATTTTCTTCCTTTCTTTTAAAAAAAATCATTTCCTTTTAGGAATGCACTATTTGCATATGGAAGCTCCAGTCAAAGTAATTCACCGAGATCTGAAGTCCCGAAATGGTAATACAGCATGAATTTACATGTTCTTGTTTTTCTTGCAAATCCTGGTTTTTCAGTGCTAGTTACTGAACACAGGAAAGCGATTCTACCTTCAGTTGAAATGCTTACTAAGCATTGCTGGGAAACACTTCAAAACATGTTAAGATTCGCCTCTAATCCTGTTTGTCTTCAACAAATTGTATTTAGGTTGCTCTCTTTTTAGCTTCCTTGAACTTTACCATTCTGTACAATTATTCTAAGGTGAGTTTAGGTAAGCAGAGTTTTTGTGTACCTCTGGACAATGGCAAAATCAGAACACATTAGGTTGGATTCCATGATAAGTTAATTGTCCCATTTATTTTAGAGGGCACTAAGTTAGTCATGATTAACTTTCCATAGTGCTTTTCAGTGGGACATCTGCAAGTAACCTAGGGCCTTTCCACACCTACCATTTATAGTGGAATAGTTGCTGGGGTTTGGGGGATTTTGGGCCATGTTGCCACACAATGTCAGCGTCCTTCAGCTAGTATTCCCGGATATTGTACTCAAAACCCTGCTTTTACATTCGGAGATTTTCCGCCCGGGTGTTGGTTACAATGGCCGAATCCCAGCTATGTCCAGGAAATTCTGGATGTATGGCAGCCCTAGATTTGGCAGACTTTTTTTATGCCACTTCCCTCAAACCAGTGGAAGATGTTAAGTTTGTGAGCTCAGTTCAAAGGAGATACGTGACAGATAGAAATGATGGGACTGAGCCCTTGGCAGAAGTCATGAGCTGCGTACGAAATTTCATCACAATAACCAGAGTCACCATAGTTCAGGCAGACATGTAGTTGCTTTTCTAATCTCCTTTACCCCCACAAGATCAGTATTGTTGAACAGTAGGCATAATTTTAAAAAACAAATAAATCACAAAAGTGCTATCCCCATGTGCAGGCTCATAGTACCAACAATAATTGCCTGGAAGGACATCAGGCTACATTAGGAGAGTGAATACAGCCATGGAACTTTTCTCAGTTTGGGCAGAACCCTCCATTAGTGTGGAAAGGAAAACTCCACACTCACTCTCTAATAATGACTGTGGCCAAAGATGCAGACAATTAGCTACATACAGTTGTACCTTGGATCTCAAACTCGGTACTTGGGCTTGGTACTCAGACATTTTGGCTCCCGAACGCCACAAGTGAGTTCCAGTTTGCAAACTTCCTTTGGAACCCGAACATCCGACAGGGCTTCTGCGGCTTCCGATTGGCTGCAGGAGCTTCCTGCAGCCAATCAGAAGCCGCGCTTTGGTTTCCGGATGTTTTGGGTTCCGTTCAACTTCCAAGGTACGACTGTATTCAGTTTTTAAAACGTTGGATCGAACAGCAACTGTTATGTAAATGGTAAGTGTGGAGAGGCCCTTAGTCTGGACTGAGCCCACTGCCTTGTGGAATTTGCATCTCTATTGGCCATGCTGGGTGGGGCTGATGGGACTTGGAGTGAACTGGAGGGTCACATGGTCCTAATCTGTTGCTCTATTTGCACAATCAGTTAAAATATGTTAAGAGTTCTCCAGCCATGAAAAAACACGCTATGAGTTGCAAGCCATCTCCTTGTCAAGAAAATGACTTAAGCTATTGTTAATGTTCCAAGTGAGAGGCTGCTGAACCAAATTCAACATGAAATATCTGTAGTTTTTCATCCATTGATCTCTTCCTGCTTGGTGGTAACTGCAGTTCATGAGTCTCTGTGGCTGTTATGCAATATAGAATTGCTTTGTGCCAAATGGGATTAGTACTGTGGGATACACCCAAAACTAACATGCAGAGGGGAAAAAAATGAAAGGTTTTTTTGACCAGAGAAATCCAATGTTACCTCTACGTAAAATATATTTTATAACTGGTTAGATATTGAAAACCAAACATTCACAATTCTGTGTAAAGCTTCGTCGGCAAACACAGATAACTTAGGGAAACTGCTTTGGAAAACGTTTTGTTTGAAATGTGGCCGATAAATCTTGTAATTAATTAATGTTATGCCTTTTTAGTATTTATTGCTGGGTATTCTAATACTTTGACCAACTATTTGATGGCCCTTCTGACAGAGTAGGAGAACTCCATGTTGGATTAGACATTAGTTTTTGGGAAGGGTTTTTTTAAATAGAACTTTCATTTTTAAACATTTTATCCCCCCCCACCCAAAATGTAAAAGTTGTTTTGAAATCCATTACTACAAAACAAAGTTAGGCATTGACAAAATAGTCGGGACTATATAACACCTGTGATTTTGAACACTGAAACGAAACGGGGACCAGCAACATCAGTCTTAAAATCTTTACATTTTAAGTGAATTATAAAACAAAGAATGACGAACACTCTAATGAACAAGGTCAAATCAGGGCATGATGCACAGGGACAGAGAAACACGTTTACTCCTCCAAATATTGTTGGGCTCCAGTTCCCATCACTACAGCCTGCATGGCCAGTGATTGGGGATGAAGTCAGTTGCAATCCTGAGCCACAGGTTCCCCATCCCAGCATAAAGGCAAGACCCCTTGCCTATCATTGGCCAGCAGCACCTGCTGCATAGGGGTATACTTGTTCTGAATAGAAGAGGTTCTATTTCGCTAATTGTCTGTTATAAATAATTAAAAAGTTAAGGTAAAGGACCCATGGATGGTTAATCACATGACTGACCACATGACCCGGAAAGCTGTCTGTGGACAAACACTGGCTCCTTCAGCCTGAAATTTGCCTTTGACTGGACTTAACCATCTGGGGGTCTTTTACCTTTACTTTTTACCTATAAACTGTTAATGTCTTCTAATCTATTTTAAAGCTATGTGGTTGTGTGTATACTATGTTAATTAAGCTGTGTGTAAAGATTTATCCTTTACATGTAAATTGATCCCAAATCCTAATATTCTGAGTGATATTAGATAGATAGATGATTGATAGATGATTGATAGATGATAGATAGATGATAGATATAGATAGATAGATAGATGATAGATAGATAGATGATAGATAGATAGATCCGTCTGTTCACTCTCTTTAACGGTTTACATAATTTTATAAACCCACACCATTTTCTCACTCAGTCGTCTTCTTTTCTCCCTAAACTATAATACTGTTAATATTTTAGATTTTTTGTTGAGGGTAGGTGTTCCAGTTGCTAGATCATATTGGCTGTCCTTATCTGACACTTCCTGCTCTGTGGTAGTCTGAATATGCCAGATGTCATGTCTACAGTATAGATTTATATGACATGGCATTATAATATCCGACAGTTTTATCTTCAGTCTTGCTTCTCAATAATTTTTGACACTGAGTATTTTCTTTCCCACTGTCATAATGCTCTGAGTTTACTCTCAGTAAGCTATCAACTCTAATATCAATATTTCTTTTTTGGTGGCCATGGACATGTCAGTATGAGATATTTCAGTGTCAGATAGATTTATTGCCAGACGATTCAGCTAGAGAAATGATATGAACTGTGCTTTCCAGTATGTACAAGTCCATCATCATTAAATAATGTAAATAGTTGTCATGTAATTTCTTCTTACTCTTCTTCTTTCTTTCTTTTTTAATTTTCAGTGGTCATAGCTGGTGATGGAGTATTAAAGGTAGGAAAATATAAAGCACATATAAATTTTATTTGCTGTTGCACCCTATTTTGCATCATAGTTGCCCCCCCCCCTCAAAAAAATGTGGACACTCATTTTTGTTTATTTACTGCTTTTTCTAGATATGTGATTTTGGTGCTTCAAGATTCCACTCCCATACAACACACATGTCTCTAGTTGGTACCTTTCCTTGGATGGCTCCAGAAGTTATCCAGAGTCTGCCAGTATCTGAAACATGTGACACTTATTCGTATGGTGTGGTGAGTAGTCTATTTCTTTGTGTACTACCATATATGTTCAAAAAAATTATCTTTGGATTGGCCAGATCCAGCTGGCCCCACAAGTCTCATCTAACACAAAGCCAGGAAAAGATAGTGCTGGTTGTAATATTTTTAAAAACATTTTTATTCTTAGAATTGGTAGTCACTTGTCACACAGAGTCCTTCAAGTGGCTTGCAGTGTACAGTCACACCTTGGATCCCGAACGCCTTGGTACTTGGACGTTTTGGCTCCTGAACGCCGCAAACCTGGGAGTGAGTGTTCTGGTTTGCGAACATTCTTTGGAACCCAAATATCCGACGGGGCTTCCGTGGCTTCCGATTGGCTGTAGCAGCTTCCTGCAGCCAATCAGAAGCCGTGCTTTGGTTTCCAAATGTTTGGGAAGTCGAACGGACTTCCGGAACGGATTCTGTTTGACTTCCAAGGTATGACTGTATTTTAAAACCTTAAACATAAATACATTGTGATATCAACACATTAATACAAAAACACATGCAATTCGTAACAATCTATAAAATACCCTCCCCTCAAAAAGACAGATGCAGGAAGCTCTATCAGCACACTGACAGACATATGAGGCACACAAAGTAAAAGTATGCATTACCACTTACAACATGCCAAGGTGAGGAGAACTCTTCACCCAATCCCATTGATTCACGCTTGTAGCCAGAAAGCTCAAAGCCACCAATGCCGGTCAGTGTTTCATTCTCACTCACAAAATTATAAGATCTGAAGACATAGGGTTGAATTCATATAGTTAATTGCATATAGGTGCCATTGAAATCAATGTGAAAAGTTGGACGCCATGACTAACTTGGGTTACATTGATTTCTTATTGGCAGCTAACTTTAAATCTGTAATTTAGGCATTGTTTTTGGAGAAAATCTATCTCACTGGAGGGATGAAGTTCATAGGAATAAGTGCCTTAATCTTTATCCCAACTTGGTTTAAATAGGACAAGTTGTTATATCACAATGGCAGATATGTGCAAGTTCAGTTCAGAGAGTTTCTCTTTTTCAGCTTGGATTTCCCCCACAATGAAAATAACTTGAAAAATTACCTGAAAGTATAACATTGAAAGAGCACACAAAGGAACTTCATGGTGGTTCATTATTAACCCTCCGCATGAAAAATTTGCACGTTAGAGCTTAGTTAAATATTTAAAGATTACACAAGGATATGCTTGTGTGCATTTAATTTCTGATCTAGATAGAAGTTTTGCTGTTCAGTCCTAACCATGTCTCTTCAGAAGTAAAGTCTATTTAATTCCATAGAAATTATTTCCAAGTAAGTGCGGTTGGGATTAGACTGCAATTCTTAACCCATTTACGTACGCGTAAGCCCCATTAAACTCAATGGAACTGTGTCTACAAGTGCGTAGACTTACACCATTAGTAGTGCATTGGCTTACAATCTCCAGCCATCGGTTCAGCCAAGCTTTCCTCTTCATAGGTCTTCAACTTCTCCAAGCCACAACCCTTTACGCCAACAATGTGTTTTGAAGATAAAGAATTAATCCATGAAAAACTTGTCTATTTTTCTTTTTAAACAATCTCATCCATAAATACAAGTTTTGAACAGCTTGGTATCACAATTTAGAGCACTTACAAGTGGCTTTTGTGCTAGACAGACATCTGCTTTTCATCCGTTGAAGTGCAGCTGAAATTCTGATAACAAAGAGCAGAATCCTTTTCAAATGTAAAAGAGTGAAGATGTCAAGAAATGGCATTCTGCTGGCAGAATCCATGGCCTTTCTTTTATTTATTTTTTCCCTGGGTTTTCCCCTGCCAGAATGGGTTGTATTCATTGAACTATTATATTGTTTTCTATCTTCCATTTACAATGTTAAAGGGGGGGGGGAGAAGCATTTTCCCACCATAGTACAATATAATGCTGTCAATCCATAGGTCCATAGTTTTTTCCTTGGTCAACTTGAAGTTGCCTCTTCTGAATAAATCACAAGAACATTAGGAAGGATGGCATATATTAGTTAGTTTTTCCTATGATTCATATAACTTTTTGAGATTTGGCAAACAATTTCATGAGACCCGGGACACATGAGGATTAAAAATCCCTTGAAGCCTTACTTGGTTGTAAGTTCTGCTGGAAACAATGGGACTTGTATCTGTGAGATAACAGGTCCTAGGATTGTACTGCAACTTGTCTGGAAGGGGCTTCCACTTAAATGAATGAAATATACAGTACTTGTAAGTAAATGAGTTTGCAGTCAGACTGTTTAACACATAGTTGGCCTACCTATCCAAATGCCATATCAAGTCTTAGGATTCCTGTGGTCTGTCCAATAGTTCATTAGCCATTAAAATGCCTGTGCTCCCATGAGTAGACATATCCATCTGCATGAGGCAGAAAATAATATTCAGTCTTTCTACCTGATAGGGAGAATGCTTGTGGGATAATGATGATAACTCTGAAATTGTCACAGCATATTCAATTTAAATATCAGTTCAACAGGATTCCTTTTTACCAGTGAATTTGTATATATATTTAATTGCAGGGGTTTCGTGTAATAAATTCCCCTTTAGAAATGTAGATCCAGTGAAGATTCGTCTTCATTACACTGAGCATGTGTTGCCTTGGATATGAAAACCTATTTATAGAGTGAGTGAGAGAGACACTTCTTTTAATCCAGCTTTTTAAGATAGTTGTTCAGCCATGCAAAACACCCAGACTCCTTTCCTAACTAGAATTGGTAGCTAGCGACCCACTGGGCTCGTAAGGTTTCTCCAGCACAATGTATGGAGGGGCCGGGCAATCCTGTTTTCTTGGGAAGCCTCAGCTGCCATTGCCAGTAACATTTTGGGAGCCATGCATATGCTTCTGAGTTAAAGACTAAAACTCCCGTGAGCTTTGTTCATCAAACTTCTGGAGTAGTAGCATTAAAGGGGGGAAAAGGAAAAAGCAGGGTTTGCCTACATAGCAGCTTACTGTGGCTCATTACTTGTGTTTTTTCTGGTTGCCTTGAATGACCTTGAATATCTATTCACTGCTGTTTTCCCCCCTTATGGTTTGATTTTTATTTACTGCTTCTGAATCAGAAGTCATTTCATGCAAAGTGAATTATCCCATGCCCAACAGGGTTGGTTTTCCCCAAACTTCATTTGTATGACTTCCTCGCCCTTTCTTCATGGAAGCTCTTCTTCGCCCCCATTTGCATAGCTGTCCTTTTCAGAGATGATGCACCAGGACTGGATATACCGGACTGAGATTTGTATAATGTGCTGGGCTGCACAAAAGAAGACAACAACTAACAAAATAACCGTGTGCATGTACACAGACATCGGTTTGGACATTTTAGTGGAAGAATAACTGGACGGAGAAAGAAGCAAGTCTCAACCACCAGACTTGAGCAACTGAGGAACAAATTAAGATTTCAGCCTTGTGTATTTTACAACCAAAATATAACCCCACACTTCCCTTTATCATAAAAAAAACTGAGAAATACTCAAATTTAATTTAGTGTGGGGATCTTGCACACAAATATATGTCCATGTTCCTGCAAATGGACTCTGGTTGCCTGGTAATTGGATACAGATAGTGCTGTATCAAGGCTTAATAATGTATTTAAAATACAAAGTACAGAAATAAAAATTCTTTCCTTTTTTTCTATTCCAGGTTCTCTGGGAGATGCTAACAAGGGAGGTCCCCTTTAAAGGCTTGGAAGGATTACAAGTAGCTTGGCTTGTAGTGGAAAAAAACGAGGTAAGACTACGTTTCTACATTCAGGTACATAGATCAGAAAACAGTATTGGGTTTTGCAAAAGACTTTTTCATCTTCTTCAAATTGAAAGTAAGTTCACGCGTATGGAAAGATTAGCAGTAGGAGCTAACACAAAGGGTCAAAGTGATGTTATTCCTCATGAATGGACCCTTTACATCTAATTGTTGCAGCTTCACATCGTGATGTTGTAGATCAAAAATTGTACAAGTACTGTACTAGTTTCTCAGTCTCAATTGTAAAACCTAGGGGTTTGTTCTTAGTGATGAAAGAAGCCATTGCGTCCAAGGTAGGGGAACAGTTTAACTCCATCTCCTGCGTTTAGGACATCTTTATACTGGCCGGGAGTTGATATATCTGTAAGAGACCTTCAGCTACTTCAACTTAACTCTCCCAGCAGGAGTCACTATAGTACAAGAAACTGCCACTTAGATGAGGATTTCAAAAATAAAAGAAGAAAAAATAGTTTAAAAAAGAGGGAAATTACAGTTTTGCCACCTACGTTCTCGGCTACATTGAAGATGAGATCCTCACTGGTACTGGTAAGGCTCTGCCATAGTTGCAAGCTTCCTCATGCGGTGTCTTTCCATTTCAAAAGAACTTCAGTGGCGTAAACACCCTTTGTACAGGGTCCCCAGCGTTGCTTTTCTTCTTCCTACAAATTGAGGCTTTCAGGTAGTTGAACATGTGAGCGTTTATTTGAACGCATGGCTCCTTGATGTCAAAGACAGGAAGTACGGGTTTTTCTTTCTTTTCCCCCCACTAAAGAAAAAAAAAATTAAAGTTGTGGCTGTGTCACACACCAAGTATGGAAATCCTCTATCTAGGCAGACTGGAAGGTTGTGGGTATGTTACTTAATAAAAAGCTACTTGGCTAAAAAGCGACAGCTCGGCTTCTTGAATTCTTTTATATATATAGCTGGCTTCCCCAATGGTTTTAGAGTCTTTAAAGTGTTATTAGGGGGGAAAAATTATTCCTAGAAATACAGGTGGGGGTGAATTAATGCTTAAAGCACCTCCTGCCTTTTAAAAGTTGTTCTTGAATGTTAGGTTGGCTGCCCTGTCCGGGAATCCATATGGAATACCCAACTTGGTTGGGAATCTTTCCTTAATTCAGAACAACCTTATGCTTGTAACTTCCTACGGTATAAGTTTAGGATAATAAGGTGTAATCTGTATCTGTTCCATTTCTACGCATGAAGAAAAGCTTATTGGTTCAGCACAATATTTCTTCCCTTGGGGACGAGGCAATCGAGACCCAAATTTCCTCCATATACACCAGTGCTTTGGTTTCATAGTTGGATACGGGAATCTGGTATATAAGAAATGTATAGTGATATACCATGTTGACCACTTAGGTCGCCTGCCCTGCTTAATATGGACATGATCCAGCCAAAATTAGGCACTTTAAAAACCTCATTGGTCCCAGTCCTCAACGTTCTCTCTGTTGAAATAAATGGAACATAGAACTATTGAACTTTATCTAGATTGACTATTCAGCCTGAAGTTTGCGTAGAAGAGGGAATGTGAGGGAATAATGTTAAATACATGAGTGCTGACTTTGATTTTAATGGAAAGCAAGGGCCTGCCAATTTCTTCAGTGGACTGGAAATCCTATATAATAATGTTGAAGTGTCTCTGCGTCCAACTTTCCGTGTGTCAGTGGAAAATTTCCACTGAGCATGTCCTATAGGGACGCAGGGATTGGACGACGCAGAGACTTTGGGCCTCGGATTGGCCGGGAGCGGACGAGGGCGGGGCTGTGCCTTTCCGGGGTGAGGGAGATAGGAAAAGGGAAGAGTGACAACATGCACGAACACTCAGAGGTAAATAGTGATGGGTTCTGGGTAGGGAAAGGGCTATAAGGGAGGATAGAGGTAGGAAAAGGGTAGAGGGGACAGAGGTAGAAAAGGAGTTAATTTAATTTAACGGGCTGAACGTTCACTAGTGGTGAATAAAAGCCACTAACGGTCACTGAGGCGTTATGTATTTTTTTAGTGTCCGGACAATAGAGCAAAAGTTATGGTGCCCATGTTTTTAAATAGAACACTACAGTGATGTATGGAAACTGATGTCACTGGGTAAGATTATCATACTGATTCTGTTTTTGGTTAAAAAAATCTGATGGCAAATTGTTGCCTGCTTATTAAAGCTGTGAAATATTTGTGTTTCTAACGTTTTTTTAAAAAAAATCCTAATAAATTGGTTAAGTGTTGTATGGTGTTTCTTTGCAGACAGAATCACATGACAGTAGAGACTTTTGTCAACATAAGGTGGGAGAGAGGAGGAGGAGACAGGTGGCTTTTGCCAATTTCCACCCTCACTCTGTGCCCTCTAGATCTGCTCCAGAGTGTTGGGGGACCCTCAGAACAGCGTAGAAGGTAGTGGGGGGGGGGAGCTGCATAGGAGAGGCAAAAGTTTGCTGGTGGAAGTCCCTGCTGGACAGAATCGGATCAACTCTGTATGTCTTGAAGGTCCCATCTGTGCTATACATATAAATCAGTATCTGGCCACTGTAGTTTGTTAAGGATGCTGTGAATTGTTAGGAGACCCCTGTCCCGCTCTGAGAGCTACAGTTCCCAGAATGGTTAGCAGTTAATCTCTCTTACCAGGGAACTCTGGGAATTGTAGCTCTGTGAGGGGAATAGGGGTCCTCTAACAACTCACAGAAGTCTTAACAACTAACACTTCCCAGGATTCCTTGGGGGAAAGCAATGACTGTTTATAAAGCGGTATGGTACTGCTGTAAATACATAATTGAGATGGGCCCTGAGTTCCAGGTTCCCTCTCAGCTGTCAGTCTGCAAACTATGTTTGTTGCCCTTTTAAAGCACATGTAACACAATTTAAAAGTTCATTACGTCCTCCAAAGAACTGCAGTTAAAGGGTGCTGGGAATTGTAGGTCTCTGAGGAGTTAACCTACAGTTCCCAGTGTTCTTTGTGGAAAGCAGATTGCTTTAGATGTGCTTTAGATGACCTAAAGTTTTCACTATGGTGAGAGAACAACTAAACCAGTTTTGTCCCAGGCAGAATTCTTCTCTTGTTATAGTTAGAGCAGATGACAACCCTTAGAATGGTTGGTTGTGGAAGTACACTGTTTATTAAATAACTAATCAGTAATAATTGAGACTTTCAGACTCATCTATCCTGTAGGTTACAAAAAGAATGCTGAAGAATTTGCATCCTTCCTCAATTTAGAATTTGTTTAGACCAGCATACATTTTATCCTCACGGACCTGTGACATAGATTAGGCTGAGATATGGCAACTTGCCCAGTTCCACCAAGTGAGATTCCTAGCTGGGGATCTGAACCCATCTTTCCATAATCCAGGTCCAGTACTCTGTTCATTAAACCATACCGACTCTTAAGTGAAATATCAGTTCTTTAAATGACTTTTTTCCTCGTTCCACTAGTTTTTCTTGGTACTTGCATGTTTTAAACTCCAAAACACAATCCTAATAGAAAAGTTCATATTAGAGATGTCATTATCTAACATCAAATTACTACTTAGAAATGTCACTTTTATTAGAGTATGACACTCTTTGGGACCTGCTACCTATATATTACCTGACAAATAACATTCTACTCAAGTAAGATGGATGCAAGTGATGATTACATGTCTTTTAGTAACTCATTTTCCAACTCCTGGAACAGCGAGGGTTACAGACAAATGCCATTGCTAGACTATCAGTTGTATTTTTAGGCAAATGACTTGACTTGAGTATCAAGTGTCATTGCCACTTTGTTTATGCCAAGCAGACTTCTTGAACATACTTCTGGTATAAAAGTTTTTCACATTTATGGTACTCATTATTTTAATGATTGCATATTTGATTAGCATTTGCTATGTATATTTTATGGGTTCTTTTTATTCACCCCCACAGCATTCTTTCCTGAGTTTGCATTTCATTCTTGCTTTTAACACACAGCCGTTCATAAATTCTTGCAGGTCCCATTACACTTATATAGATATCTGTTTTGTTTAGCTTACTTGACAAAGTGGAGTGCAGGTCATGGCAACCTTAGGGAGCCACGTGAGTGGACAGAAGTTCAGATTTGATTGCTTTGTATAATTGGGTCAATTGTGTTAATCAATAGAATCTTTCTCAATGAAAAGGTTGGTTTTTTTAGATAGTTAATTGCATTACTGAAAGTGTGTAGACGCATTCTTATATGTTGATCACAGCATGAAGATATCAGGTTTTTGTGCTTGTACACAAATCTGCTTTTGGCACTGCGTCTGCCTTCTGTCGCTAGGTTACTAATTGTTCACGTTGGCAGTAAGTATTTCAATCTTATGTCAATATTTGCAATATGAGAGTTTTCTTCCCACTCTTGAATAATGTTGTTATTTAAGGTCTTTGAGTATTTACATGTTAGTTATTCTTGCAACACTTAATTAGACTTCTTGTATGGCTTCATCAGTTCGTCAATAAATGTACGATGAAGGGTGACTTTTGTATTAGTTAAGTCTTTAGCATTCTTACCCTACTAAATCTATGGCCATGTACAGTTGTTTCTCTGAAGCATCAAAAATGACTTAACCCTTCCTTTTGCCATGGCATTAACCCTGCAGTAGTTTAACTACTCAAATGTTCCATTTACTAGAAAAAATGGAAAGCACACAAGAAAAGTGTGCTTAAGTATATTTGCTTCAGTTTTCTGATAAGCAACTGTAACATCTTCCTTTAGTCCAATACTGAACTAATGATGAGGTTGACTAGATGTGGGTTCAGGCCTTCTTCAATTTCACTTTGAAGAGAATCTTAGCACTTATTTTGGCCAGAGACCATAGTTGGATACCCTGCTAAGGAAAGTGTGTTATCATGACAGCTCTAAAATATCTACATGGTACCTCTGCAAAGCCCAACAATACTAATAATTCAATAAACAAGTTCCAAACTCTTCTGATTTTACTACTCTGCGTTTGGTTCATCTTGCCTTTCTTGATCATGGTAGTTTTCATCTCCTAGAATGTTTGTTCAGAAGTTAGATTCTTATGCAACTCAGATTATTCATGGTTAACTGGGAGTGATATTGGATTGCTCCAGTTAAGTAGGACTGCTTAGTCATCATCATCATCATCATCATCATACTCATCATCATCATAGCACAATCTAGCACTTTAAATAGCTAATGGACGCCAATAAATATTAGTACACATACAAAACAGCTGATGAGAACTAATGTGGGATATTTGAATATGCACTGCCCAAAGAAGGATTAATTGGAATAAGAGCAGTGACTAATATCTACTGTATTTGATATTTATGGTCTGTAGTTCAAATAAACTGAGCTTGTGCATGGGAAGAATACTATCTCGAGATATATGCAGGAATGCGAAAATCTTGGGAAATACATATACAGAGCTATATACAGTCATAATAAGACCTGTGGACTTGTGATTGAAATTAAAAATATTAGAGGCATAAAATTAGGGGACGGTTTCCCTAGTACAGTTTTGAAGAGCCTGGTTTCCAGGCAGGAGGATAGTATATTAATGAAGACTATAGAACGAGGAATGGAATTATTGTAAGATCTTGGGGTTTTTCTCCTTTTCCAGAGATAGTATGCTGCATAAGGTTTGCTTCATACTAACACTCTGGATTGAGGAGATTCAGAAGTTTCATATTTATTTATAAAACAACAAATTATATGCTGCTTGAGTGTAAGAAACTCTCTTAGGTTACATTAAGAGTGTGGTTGTTTCCAATAAGGTAACAGAATGGTCTAGAATGGTCAGAATTTGTCTGGGTGGCACATATAGAGATGACATATATCTCAAACCATGAATTGTAAAATTCAGTAGTAAAGGATCCATCATTCTTGGTGCTAGAAGATCATCTCTCTGAGAAATGGGACAGAGACAGCTTGATATGTTTCCAAACACAAACAATCTGTTCTACAGGCATTTTGCCTATTCCCGTGCTTGCTAATTCCTGTACTTTGTGGTATAGTTTCTTTCTTTCTTTCTTTCTTTCTTTCTTTCTTTCTTTCTTTCTTTCTTTCTTTCTTTTTTGCTTGCTTTTACTGAGGACATTGGAAGATCTGCTTTCATATGGGAGCTGGGGTTTATCTTCTGCTGTTCGTTCCTAGTCCCTTGGTTGTCCAACTGTTGTCTTGCTTCTATTACAGAGACTGACCATTCCAAGCAGCTGCCCTGGAAGCTTTGCAGAATTGATGCTCCAGTGTTGGGAAGCAGATCCAAAGGTATTTATTTACTGTTATCCACTGTGTGTTTTAACTGTACTGTTTTTTTAAAACAACAACAACAATAACAAAACCCTCCTGTTGCAGATGGGACACTAAATGTAAGATAAGAATTTTCAATTTGTATTATTTCATTTCATTTCATTTTCACATACCACCCACCCTCTCTGCTGATACTGGATAAGTTTAAGGGAACCAGGATTTCAGGTACAGAGCCTGCAATCCTATATGCACTTACCTGGGAGTAAGTCCCACTGAACTCATGTAACGGATTGCTCTGTCATTTATCTGGGTAAGCGTATATTATCATCGGATTTAAGCAATGAACAAAACTTCATAAAATATAATAATAATTATAAAACTATAACAGAAATTCCATTTTTGTATCAATCAGATATTTATTATAAATTTTGTTTGTTAGCAGATGTTCTGTTTTCTTTTACCTTATAAACTGTTGAATTCAGGAGCTGCAGATGCCAGTTCTTTAAATTGCATCCTTGAAAAGTCTTGATAAATGTTACCTCAAAAATCCCCAGAGCTTCCCCTATATTTAATATACCGTGCCCCTTAAACATGCCCACATTTCATTGGGTGTCAGGATTGAACTCCCACCCTCCCTCCCTTCCATTCTGAATAGAGGAAAGAGTTTATGCTTTTACGAGCAAGCATAGTATTGGCTGGTGTAGGTGTCTTTTTCACATTGAAAATGCCTAATGGGGAATGGGCATGGCCACACAATTTGGGTTCCTGTCCCTTTTTCTGCTCATTTAGGTGTGGCGATCAGTTTGTGCTCAGCAGTCATTTTCTGTTACACCACATCCTACACAGAACCATTGTGTATTATGCTGCACGCCCCATAGCAGCCATTTTGTGACTGGTGCCCCTTGAACTTCCTCAAAATTCCAAATGTTCCCACTGGCCCAAAAAAGTTGGCAGGCCCTGAAGCAGATTGACCTTCTCATCTTCATATGGCCCAAAGCATTTCTCAACAATACCATAACAACAGTGAGCACAGTGATCTACTACACATCTCCCTTCACCACCTTCACCACGACCACAACCACCAACTCCTTTTCCAGTTATCAAGGTCCCAGAATTTATTTACCTTATATTGCTAATAGTAATTTGATACAGTACTTCCCTACTATGTGAGTAATTTCAAATCTTGCTTAAATGCTTAACTTTACACTTAATTCATATATATTTTTGGTGATCACTAAAGAGATATCCACTTGATTTCCAGCTTATCCCGTGATAATTATTTTTACCCTTGAGGATTTACCATTCAGGGCTGAGACATTTGATCCACATTTTAAAGCAAGCCAACCTAATTCAACCGTTCTAGACACAACTCAACTATCTGTTAGATCACATGCTTCTCCAGGTTTTGCAAATGCAGTTTCCTTTCCAAAAATATGTCTATTATGGAACAAAAATGCATTTTTTTGGTGGAGCAAGGGCAATGCATATAATTTTATGTGCCAATTTTTGCGTTGCTAAAAAAAATGCATAAAACAAAACCTCGAAGGGACCTATCATTGAATGCATGTGACACTAACGCAGAACAGAAATAGTCCGTCCTGATGTACATTGTTCCAAATCTAAACTGGCATTGATTGATGTACTTTGAACCAGCGGATGCCATGGTTGGTGCAAAGGAATCAAGTCTTTACTCCATGCCCTCCTTCACATTTATTGCTGTGAGGCTGTAGCCACTCATTACCCATGTGGGATCCACAGGGAGGCATGAACTACTGAAGCAAGCCATTAGGACTTTACATTAGGAATCAATTATGGAATTATATCAACAGGTGGAAATCATATACTGCCAAGTATGCACCTGCTGCCATTGCTATCCTTCTGCTCCAAGCTGATTAACTGTAAACTATACAGTAGGGTCCTAAAAATGTGGGTTTTACAGAAGTAGTTGAGGGAAATAGCTGTGTGTGAACATGCAGAATAGACGTGGGATGAGGTGAGGGGAACAGCAACCGCTGAGCTCTAAGCAGTTGTCTTACAATTGTGTGCAAGATGGACCAGAAATGACAGACAAAGAGATCCCTTCACCTAAACGTTGAATAGGCAGCTCTTGCATAGAAGAGCACTTGTCTCTTTTTGTTATACATTTGACATTTTTTTAATGTTGTTTGACATTTGAAATAAAGAAATTGTCTCTCTTTTATAATGCGAAAATCACTTGGATCTGCCTGGGAGAGACACCTCAGCATTGTTCCTAATTGTTTTTGTGCACTCGAATTAAAATGCACGTTTTAATTGCTGCATCTGTAATTTTAGCAGAAATGGTATAATTACAGGCGTGATGCAGAGAGAATGTGTATCATCCGTTTATTATGTATCCACATTTTGGTTTCAACCTTTTGTCTCAACCTTGTCTGGGGTCTGTCAGACAGACTAACGGAGGCGATGCTCTCTCTCTCAACATTTTAACTGTGACTTTTTCAGTTTTCAACAATTACCCCACTTTTTTTCAGCATAACAAAGGAAGCAATGAAGGCAGAAGAAAATGCAAAGAACTTATGACTGCTTTGCCTGAGACAGTATTTTTTTTTTTTAACTTGAAATAATCAGGTCATCCCTGGTTATGTGGAGCACATTTTCCTCTGCTCTGTTTCTGGACTGTATTCTGACCCAATCTGCCTTGTAACCACAGCACTAGAATTGGCACAGGGAGGCGAGGATGTTAAAAAGTTGTATAAATTTGCACACTCAACCCCAAAAAACTTATTGCGTACTACTATTTTATGTTTTTCAAGGACCTGATTTGAAGATGTGGACATCAAATGTTCTGTTTACCTATGCAAAACTGAAATATTATAAATAATTCCACGTCCTTTTTGTTAACTTCTGTGTAAAGTGAATCCTATGTGCTTTTACAGAACAAAGGCCTCAAACCACAAGAAAAAAACACAGCTGTATTCTGCATTTGAGTGGCTAACTTTCACAGTGAAATGTCACTGTCATGCCTCATGAGGGCACACAAAACTTTTCCAAGTTTTGTCTGCTACTTTATTGTGCTGGGCCTCCATGTTCTCACACGCCAGGAAGGTTTTCTTTATTTCTTGTAGATTAGTTTGTTTTTGTAATTTTATTGTGAAAACTTCATTTTTATTTTTATTTTTAAAAATCCCCATTACTATTTTAAATGTCACTTCAACAAACAAGCCGTCTCTTGATGTGTTAAACATTTTTGGTACTTATTTTTGATGCTTTCCCTCAGTTTTCATCCATATTCTTCTTCTAGGCCCTGAAATAAAGACGTAGGCCTACAGTAATTACAAGTAGCGTGCTACTTTGGTACTTATTTTTGATACTTTCCCTCAGTTTTCATCCATATTCTTCTTCTAGGCCCTGAAATAAAGACGTACAGTAATTACAAGTAGCGTGCTACTTTGGTACTTATTTTTGATACTTTCCCTCAGTTTTCATCCATATTCTTGTTCTAGGCCCTGAAATAAAGACGTAATTACAAGTAGCGTGCTTGCTTTTGATTAATCAGAATGGCCTCATGCTGAAGCAAATATGTGAGCTTTGTAAAACATGATTTTTTGATTTTAGGCCACAAATATAATAGATACTTATATCCCACTTTTTGACTGAACATGCCCAGAGTATGTTCATAAAAACCATACAACAGCGTCATAAACATATAAGCACAACTTTCTAAAAGCAGTAACAGCACACGCAAAATAACACTTTAAAGAAAACAAAAGCAAGGGTAAAAGATCATACACATTAAAACTGGCAGCAATAAAACTAGGTGTTACGTGCAAAAAGCCTGTTGAAATAAGTGTTTTCAAATATGGCAAAAGAGAATTGACACAGAGAGATGTTGCTTGGTTTTGAATAGAAGAACATTTCAGAGTTGCAACCCTGTCTTTGAAAAGGCTCTCTCATGCCCACTCACTGAATATCCCAAGTTGAACCAAAAGTGCTTCTCTGGGCAGGCCTATATGGGAAGAAGCAGTCCCTAAACCATTTAGGGCTTTAAAGGTTAGAACCAGCACTATTGAACTGAGCCTTGAAGTGAATAGGAAACCAATGTTTGCATACAATGCTTGTGAGGCAAACAAGGTTAGTGTTTGTAAAACTGATATTTAAAGTCTTATTTTTTCTATAAAAAAAATATCTGGACTTATTTTCTTTACTCTATCTCAGGAACGTGGGTTCCTGCCATACAAGTGTATAATCTGTAGTATGAAGCCTTCCTATAGGGCTGCAGCTCCATTTTACATACATTGCCACATGGCCATTATGGGAAGGTGTTTCAAATGCAGCATAAGGCAAATACTATTATTATTATTATTATTTATTATTTATTCAACTTATACACCGCCCTATACCCAGAGGTCTCAGGGCGGTTCACAACAAGACCACAACATATAATATCAAACCAAAAGCAATAACCCACAGGAACATCTTTGAAGACTGGGAAATGCCAAATTCTGATGTCCTTCCGACATTTATTTGCACTTACGTGCTGTATCCGTGGTTAGGATTTCAAACCTTCAAGAAGCAGAAGAGACCTAAAATCTGCAAATTCTTCTTCCTCCTCCTCACCAAAGCTGAACTCCCTTTGAACCAGCCTTTTCATATGAATTAATAGAATTAAATATGGTGTGCTGTAAGCAGAAATTTCGATCTTGTCAGAGGTGCCACTTAAGGAAGGGAAGGAACATTGGTCTCCGTATTAGTTTCATTGGAGAAGTTGTCGTCCTATTATCTGTGCTTGAGAAAAAAATTCAAAAATAGGTTTAGGAGCCATTAGTTACCATAGCATTGCACATGAATAATAAAATTCTATCTAAAAATAGAAGGTACATTCAGGACTTTTGCTCGGCTACGATTTTCAGACACTTCTTTTTGCATGTGTAAAAACAAACAAACCCCAAACAGTTACATTTTATAGATTTTCTCTCTCTCCTTAAATTGCATATACTGTACATAATAATTATCTAGTCACCAGCAACTTTCCTGAGAGAATTGCATTGTTAATGTGGTCCTAGAATGTACCGGTACTTTCATCATGTCCAAACTATATGTACTTTTCCTCCCTCAGAAAAGACCGTCTTTCAAGCAGATCATTTCAATCTTGGACTCTATGTCAAATGATAGCAACCTCCCAGACCAATGCAACTCATTCCTGCATAACAAGGCGGAGTGGCGGTGAGTCTAATGAATGCGAAATTGTGACTGGGGGTGGGATTAAAACGTTTTCTGGAAGGCTAGGTGCAGGAGATCCCAGTTGTCTGAATTCATGGCTTTTCTGACCTGAGTTCATTGCTTCTTGGCTGAATATAATAATAATAATAATAATAATAATAATAATAATAATAATAATAATAATAATTTTTATTTATACCCCGCCCTCCCCGGCAACGCCGGGCTCAGGGCGGCTCACATCACTAAAATCACAATAAAAACATCAAGCATAAAAAGAAAACAATTAATTAACTGTACAGATTAAAAGATTAAAAATTTTAAAAAATTAAAAACCATCTTAACACAGCAGCCCATGAATATGAAAGAATAGGAGAGAGTCTTATTTACAGTATTATATTATAGCACGAGGGTCAGGTTGGGTCGAACTAACAAAAAGCTAGGTGGAACAGCTCCGTCTTGCAGGCCCTGCGGAAGGCTATCAGATCCCGCAGGGCCCTAGTCTCTTGAGACAGTGCGTTCCACCAGATTGGGGCCAAAACTGAGAAAGCTCTGGCCCTGGTTGAGACCAACCTAGCCACCTTATGGGTTGGAACCTCCAGCGTATTATTATTCGTGGACCTTAAGGTCCTCCGCGGGGCATACCAGGAGAGGCAGTCCCGTAGGTACGAGGGTCCTAAGCCGCGTAGGGCTTTAAAGGTCAAAACCAGCACCTTAAACCTGATCCTGTACTCCACCGGGAGCCAGTGAAGCTGGTAGAGTACTGGATGAATATGAAAGGAGTTTGATTCTACAGACGTTCACTCCTGAACAATTGCCTCCTGAGACAAGGACTTAATTTTGCATACCCATCACAAATGGGTTCTGGGCAACAGTTTGTTTTTCCAAAGTAATTTTCCTTAGAAAACAGTAAAACCAGATTAAATGGATAGATTGGCTTTTTGATTGCCACAGCATTGTGTGAATGCTGTGAACATACTTGCATGCATGAGGAGCACAGATTCCACAACAAACACTTGTCTGCACGCCCCTGACATGGTGCATTTAAATGACAAAAGGTTCTTCCATTGCTTCAGTTGCTTGAGTTCAAGTTGAGAAGCCTTATTTGATTTGCGTTCATCAGAAGATGTTGTTTCTATTTTTAACAATAAGCTGTTTCTAACTGTGGGCTTTTTTCACAGTGGCACTGATAGTCTACTAAACCTAAGAGTTGAGCCAGAATTTTGTACAGAGATAGGCACGCTAATAAACTCTGTGTTGGACATGGCCTTGGTTCGTCCAATACAAAACACTCAACGAGACCAACAACAACTAAGGACGCGTCTACACTTCTGCTCATCCCATGCCTAGAAAGCTGGGGTGTGAGCGGTTTTCTGCTTGTTCCACCGCTTTCTCACAGAGAGCCTGCTCTTTAGTGCTAAATTGAAACAATCGGCACTCCGTAGAAAACCCAATTGTTGTTTGTTCCGATTCAGCGCTAAAGATTGGGGAGAGTGGGGCGGCCTAACAGAGGTTTGTGATACCATCACACCATCACAAATGCAATGCAGTGCAACAGCATGTCAGGCACTCTTGCTGGCAACATAAATGTTTTAGAATGGGGAAGTCAGTAGACCTATGTTCTACCACTAAACTGTTGCATTGTTGATATTGGATTTGGTCTTGCTCTTGTCTTTATTGCCGTAATACTACTGTTTGACGAAATTGGTCTGCCCCCCCCCAAAAAGCGTTTCTGACATTCTAAAGTCCTTACCATTAAACACAACTTATTTAAATTTATTATTTTATTTATTTAAACAATTCATATAGCACTTAACTTCAGTCATCTCTAAGCAGTGTACAAGACTTAAGTGATCCCTGTTCTTTTCTGCGCAGTACAGATTGTGACATCACCACCTAATAATTGCAAAATAATCAGGGTTGGAGGATGGGCTGATTATATTCAGAAGAGTTAGCAACGCGTTAATATGCATCAAGTTCACAGTTCAGCACTTTTTAAGGTCCACTGTACTTATTAATGAAGGCTGTACTTTTTTTGGTGGGGCAGGAGATGGTGTGCAAAATTAAACACTAAACATAAAAATTCATGGCCATATTAGAAAGGCCTCCATCTCCATAAAGAGGGCTAGGAATAGCAGACTTCAGAGTTCTAAACTTCTGATGCCATGGGGTTGAAACTAAATTCTAAAGTTCAGAAGCAGAATTTTATTGCCCAGTGCAACATTTTTTTTATCTCAGATTTGGACATTTTCCATGCATAATTATGCACTCTCTTGCAGCACTCTTTCACTTTTCACTGTTCTTCTTGAAAGGTCACCACTGAGAATAAGCAGACGAATTTGTTGGTTTATCAAGCACCTGATGGGCTATAATGTTTGACTTGACTTGACCCTCAGTAAACCCAGCATGCTTCTTGTTTCTGCTGTGGTTCCATGGATCTCGGTGAAAGTGTCGACTAAGCTCAAACCCATTGACACTTTCCACTTTGGGTCCAGCCTTAACGGCATTCATAGGTGCTAAAAGTCTCCCTCGCTGCATGATTCTCAGCATGTTTTCTCAGAAGCCCTGCTGTGTTCGGTGGTATTTTTATGGGAGTAAATGTGCACAAGGCAGCCTCTTGTGTCCCTTTTGAAAGCGTTGTTATATCCGTCTTACAGATAAAACATTAGAGCAGGTCTGCTTAGTGTGCTTTGAAAGCCTTTTGAACAGAGAGCTGTGCAAGCAGACGATTGTAACCCAGGGATCTTTGCAGTAGTCTAAATTAAGAATCTTTGGCCGTTCTCCAGATTAATGCGGAGCACAATTTAGTAACGTACTAAATTGTTATGGGTCCACCTCTCTTTAAAAGAGAGAGAGAGAGAGAGCAGAGAAAAATACACGGAAAGAGTATTGAGTGGTTTAAAGATGTAAAGGGTTTTTAAAATAAATCAATAAATGAGATTTATAGAAACAGGGTGTATCAAAACAAAACATCCTAAACTCAAGAGAACTTTAGAAGTGTACTGATAACAAGAGAATTTTATTGCATGGGTGGAAAAAGTGAGCACAAGATCGGAAGTTTGAGCCAAGTCACATGGTCAGAAATATAAATAGCTTCTTTCAGAACAGACATTATTCTCCCACTGAATCAGCAGAGCATTGCAGTAACCAGCATTTGGGAAGCGTTAGAATGCTTTGCGCCATCTTCTGTTGAAAAACGGAAACTGCATCACAGAACTTTGGATAACACTCAAAGCTTCCTATGAAACATACCGGTACTTTTCAGTCTAATCCCAAACATGCTCACTTGGAAGTACCAATTCCCACCAATTTCAGTGGCACTTACTACTTAAGAAATGCGCTTTGGATTTGCAGCCTTTTGAGTTCCATTCATATTTAGCTTTTCAAGATGAAGCAATGCATCCTGCGCTCCTCTTTGCTGTTGCATAAGCAGGGAAATATTTGCAAATGGCCAGAAGTGCATTATCAGCACACATCTGAATGCAAAAGCATGCAAATAGCACGTATAGGTTTCAAAAAATTAGCAAATGCTGTTAAAGCAGCAGAACTGATTTGAAGCATTGGAAGACGTTGACAGTACATGGTTTTCACTGCATGTCAGACTTCTGGAATATGCAGAAATGACTAGGTGAGATGACAAAAAAAAATTAAAAAAATGTCTTAGGTTTTGGTAGGTGAGGCAAGCTAGTCTCATTTTGCTACACATAATTACTATTTTTCTGCTGTCAAATGTGTGGGATCAAGCCAATGTACCAGTTTCCATAGTTGCTGAAGTGCCCTTATGATGTATCTGAATTGCTTGTAGATGCTGCTGCTTCACTATGGTTTGGCATAGTAAAAGGTAAAAAGGTAAAGGACCCCTGGACGGTTAAGTCCAGTCAAAGGCGACTATGGGGTTGCGGCGCTCATCTCACTTTCAGGCCGAGGGAGCTGGCGTTTGTCCATAGACAGCTTTCCGGGTCATGAGGCCAGCATGACTAAACCGCTTCTGGTGCAATGGAACACCGTGACGGAAGCCAGAGCGCACGGAAACGCCGTTTACCTTCCCGCCGCAGTCGTACCCATTTATCTACTTGCACTGGCGTGCTTTCGAACTGCTAGGTTGGCAGGAGCTGGGACAGAGCAACAGGAGCTCACTCCGTCGTGGGGATTTGAACTGCCGACCTTCTGATCCGCAAGCCTAAGAGGCTCAGTGGTTTAGACCGCAGCAGCACCTTTACCTTTGGCATAGTGTTACATGCCAAACCATAGTGCAGCAAACCTCTTGTGTCTTGTTTGGCAGAGACAAACCTTGTGCCTGGGTTTGCACTTAGCCAAAACATGCCTTCACTCGCGATAAGGCTGGAAGACTGGAGGGCAAGTGAAGCAGTCACGTGCTTTTTCCCCTGTGGGTTTGCGTGCTCTTGTTTCTTCTGCCTAAGACACAGTTTCGCTTAATGTCCCATGCAAACAAGGCTCAAGTCTTCTATGGCAATTCATGCTGTCACAGAGACAGCCACTTATGTCACAGTGCCAACACAATATTCTAGATATGTAAAAAAGCAACTGTTCTTTTGAAATGGAAGTTTGTGGTTCCTAACCATTGAGTCTCAAGGGTATTGAAAGGCAATATGATCTTTATAAGCATACTGTATAAATGTCAGGAATCAGAACCAAATTGCAAAGTTTCCCCCTTGTTATTGTTGGTTGAAAAAAAGGCAAATGCTATCAAAATGGCATTGTGTAAAAGAATATTATTGTGGTTTTTCACTTTTATTTCAATTTTTAAGAAATCTGGAAGCTGCACCACTAAGAAATGTGGTGCAGCTTCCAGATACATGAACATATTTAATATTTATGTTTCCTTTGAGCCATTTTTTAAATAAATAAAGCAACATAATAATAATAATAATAATAATAATAATAATAATAATAATAATAATAAAATGCAAAACATTAATTGCAAAAAAAAAACCAGTTCATGGATTTTAAAAATATACAAAAGCACAGTGCCCAATTATAAGTATATAAAAGCACAGTGTCCCTGGTTATCAGATGCCTGTAGAAAAAAGCTCAAAATATTTTTAAGGACTTTTGCTTTTATTTGAAATATTGCTGATAGGTTTGCCAGAGCACAATATAAAAGTACAGTATCAAGTAAACAGATTTCTACCTTTAGCCTTAATATATAAAAATACTGTAATAGTGGAGTGATCTGAGTTTTGGAGAAACAAGCCACATTAATCCCCAAGAACCACTGAAATAAACAGAATACACATGCTCAGTAATGTTAGATGCAGATTGCTAAACTTGTGGAGTAACAGACTCATTAACTGGGCAATGTACAGGAGCCTTCCATTTAATTACACTGTTCTATTATTATGCTTTTTCTTTCTTTTTTAGAATGCAGCTGTTTCCCCCCCGAGTCTGACCTTTTATTATACAGAAGTTTTTGCCTAATGAAGGGAGATAATTATAGTACATACACAGTATGATTTTGACATATGGAAAGCGGTTGTTTCCAAGACTTTCCTAGGGCAGTGATTTACTTAAAACTGGATAGCATCTTCATAAAATTTTAAAATGGATAGATGCACACATTTAAGCGATACAGATAAAGATAACTTGTGTTTTTCTTTTGTACTCTCAAACTGATAATGGGGTTTATACTGTTGTTGATTTTACAGGGTTTTTGTTGTTGTAAAATGGCAAAGGAATTAGTTCGTTTTATTAATTGTTTTATTCTTTTTGTAAACCACCATGAGTATATGACTGAAGGTAAAGAACGCAGGTGGCGCTGTGGTCTAAACCACTGAGCCTCTTGGGCTTGCCGATCAGAAGGCCGGCGGTTCGAATCCCCGTGGCGGGGTGAGCTCCCATTGCTCTGCTCCAGCTCCTGCCAACCTAGCAGTTTGAAAGCAAGCCAGTGCAAGTAGATAAATAGGTATGGCTGCGGCGGGAAGGTAAATGGCGTTTCTGTGCACTCTGGCACTCGTTACAGCGTTCCGTTGCACCAGAAGTGGTTTTGTCATGCTGGCTGCATGACCTGGAAAGCTGTCTGTGCACAAACGTTGTCTCCCTCAGCCTGAAAGTAAGATGAGCGCTACAACCCCATAGTCGCCTTTGACCGGACTTAACCATCCAGGGATCCTTTACCTTTTACCTTTACCTATATGACTGAGTGCTAACGTGTGTGTGTACATGTATATATATACTGCACAGTATATTCCTGAAGTGAATGAAGTGTCTTCATTAATGCAAGATGCATTTACACTTCTGCAGGTGATATTCTGGTACACAATGACCTGCCCCAAGTTTCCATCGAGTTTGACCCTTCTATCTATATTCTTTTGCCTTGCAGTGCAGCACCTGCCAATTTAGGACTTAATTAGGTGTTGTGCTTCTTGGCCTCCTCTTCTGCATAATGTCTTACGCTGATTAAGACTTGCAAGATGACATCATTTCGCTACCTATTGCCCCATCTCAACCTTATGGCATTGGCTGCATGGATGGGGAGCGTGTACGGTGTCGACAACACGTCACACTTCTGTTTCCCGGACGATACTAGAAAGATGGGACAAAGAAATGCAGAGGGACAGCAGTCCTGTGTCGCTCACAATGCCACGTTAAGTTCTTAGAATTACATTTAGATCAGGGGCATATAACAGATTACTAAACATATCGATGTATTTTACTTGGCGACACTGGGGTTGCATGTCATGCTCTTTTGCCTTTTCTTGCCAAGGCTAGTCCTGTTGACAGTTATGGGTCGTTTCGGTGCAGGGCTTATAATTCAGGCACAACACGAGCTGGTTAAAAAGGATATCTGAAAATCAAACAGGAGAAGACGCAGGAGAAAATGACGCTATCAAGGCCACCTGAAGAGACAGGGATCTCCAGAGTTTCAAAAACTCATGAGTGGAGTTTCTCAAAGTTATTTAACAGAAAACCCCCACGAATAACCTTAGTTGTACATGACAGGTATACTAAAGAGTGAAAATGAGGATTAGATATAATGTATATGGAGGCTTACATTTTCTTTTCTTTTTGATGGTGTTATGTGAATAATAATAATAATAATAATAATAATAATAATAATAATAATAATAAATTATTTGTACCCTGCCCATCTGGCTGAGTTTCCCCAGCCATTCTGGGTGGCTCCCAATCGAGTGTTAAAAACAATACAGCATTAAATATTAAAAACTTCCCTAAACAGGACTGCCTTCACAGCCCTCTCTTTCAAGGAAGTTAAAGTTTCCTTTTGAGCTATTGGATTCCCCCCCCCCCTTGTAAAATTATTTTACAGCACAATTTTATGCATGTTTACTTGCAAGTAAGTACACAGGACTTATTCTTATGTCAATATGCGTAGAAACTCAGCCGCAGCTGCCATTCCTTTTGATTCCTATACCTTTGTTTTCAGTCTCAACAGCTGATTAACAATTAATCATTGATTTTTAAATTTTTATTTATTTATTTATTTTATTATTATTTATTTATTTCAAATGCATACTCTGCCATTTGGGGCCCGACTATGGCTGTCAACGCAGCTCACAATGTGTGCTTTAAATAGATGGCACCAGATGGAACTTTCCATATCAGTTCAGTTTAAATAGGCCCCAGTTCAGTTTAAATAGCCCCCTGGCTCAGCAAGGGTGATGTCATCCGTTGGAACAGCCTTCTGTGCCCAGATCCCTTTACAGATTAGATCCCTATGTGCAAAAAGGGCACAGGGCAGGTTGTTGCCCTTGGTGCAGTGGGTTTATGGAGAAAGTGCCAAGCATACAAATTAGTATTGTCACCTTCACCTCTTTGGTGTGATGGGAGACCTTCTTTCATGTGAAGAGGTAGGGAGATCACTGCATGAAAGATACCTGGATTGTGGCTACAGCACACAGCGCACCAGCGTGTTTATGTTCGGTAAACACTGATATGGGCTTGAATATTCAGTGTTCCCAATCCATCTGAAATTAGTACGGGTTATGTCCAACTTGCTTAGTTTCAGCAGGACTTTAACCCTGCACATGGACCCAGAATTAAGCGTCACTTCATTCATTGTGGTGTATTGCGAGCCCACGCGCTAAACTCTGTCCCCGGTACCCACCGCACCCCCAAGAGATGAGACATGACAACAATGTATGGGTTTAAATTAGGCCACAACTTAATTTTTTTTCAGGTGTAGGAACCTTGGCCTAGGCCTTGGAAGTTATCCCTCTCATGCCCGACAGGGGCTGAGGATGCGCAGGGCAATCAGGTGTTGTGGGAGGGGATTGTAAAGCGTGAACTTACCCAGCATGCCCTCCCACTTCACCTAGCCAGGAGTTTGACCCATATGCCACCGCTGTAGGGCCAGTGGCTCCCGCATTCTACCCTTTAATGGGCCCTGCAAACGCCGCCACATGGGGGTGCATCAATATGCTGCCCCCAACTCACAGATAGACTATAGAATACCGACCAAGGCCTAAAACAGCCAAAGTTATGATGAAATGCTACGGGGAAGGCGAAACCTGCCAATGCAGGGAAATTCCTTCCCGGTTCTGAATACAGCAACCATCTTACGACCATAGCAGCCCCCGCTGACCTGTAAAGCAAGAGGTTAGCCTGCAAAAGAAGAATATGTTATATGTAGGGAGGGTTGGCTGGGTGAACCTGGAAGGTAAACAAGTGAGCCTGGGCCGAGCTGGCCCTCGCCCCCACCCCCACCCGGCTGCCCATAGGCCTCCCTGGAACAAAGGTGGGTGGCTCACCTGTCTCAGGAGCCCGCACGGTGTCGCAAACCCCACCCACCCAAGGGAGGGGGCGAGCGGATATTCCTGAAAGCATGAGTCTGGACTAGGTATCATAGAATCATGGAATTGTAGAGCTAGAAGGGGCCCTGAAGATCCTCTCTAGTCCAACCCCCGACAATGCAGGAATATGCAGCTGCCCCACACGGAGATCGAACCTGCAACCTTGGCATTATCAGCACCATGCCGTAACCAACTGATCTATCAGAGCTGAGTAAGGGTCAGTAAAAAAATAAATAAATTGCTGAATTGAAGGTGTAATAGACAAGTGGCCACCTAAAGTAATTCAGGCCCGATGTGTAAACTACATATAGAGGTGTGCAGGCATCTTATGTTAGAAGCGAATGTTCTTTCATAACCCGCTTGCAATGTGCTCAGGCCTCACTTGTGCATGTAGCAGAATGAGATGGTAGATTTCTGAGGTGGTAGAATGTACTGTAGCGCTTCAGAGCACAAGTGACAGAGCATTTTGCAATGCTTTCTCTGGCATGGAAAAACTCAAAATATAAAACTGGAAAAACAAGGAGGCAACCAAGCTTCTCTGTGATGTGATATTATTTTCCTTGGAAATGTGGTTTTTTTTAATAGATCTTTTCCTTTTAAAGTGGAGAAGTGTTTGCAATGTAGGTATTTGCAATGAGGTGGGGGGAAATGGCTGGGGGCCAGAAAATTTAAACAGTATGAAGTGGTAAAATGGACCACTGCACTGCATACCGTACACAGGTGGGGTGTGTATGTGTGGAATCACGTTTCTGAGTGCTCCCCTGTGTTAAAAGCTCGTCGCAAGTAGAAAACCACCACATAGCATGCAAATCTTTCTCCTTGATCTGCTAGCTTTCTGTTTGCATATTTTTCCCCCCAACATGAAACTACTCATCCACGGTCTGAAATGGTGCATCTCAAGTCCAAGGAGTTCTGTTGCATTTGAAGGCACAACTTTATTTCATTAAACTGAAGTAAAATGTAGTTTACAAACATCATCATCAAAACCCAGGGTTTTAAACACCTTTCCTTTAAAAAAAAAGAAAAAAGTGTGATACCTTCTGGGCTTTATTGTCTAGTGCGAACATTTTCTGTTGTGTTTATGGTTCAGAAAACTCCCTCTTGGTGGTAATTAAATGTCCTGCTTGAGTTAGTACTGCACTTTTCACCCTTTCACGTTTAATTAATATTCACGTGGAAAACTTTTCATGAACAATTTGTACTTGTCAGGAGAAAGACGCGACCTAACAAATTGTCTCCCTGCAGATGTGAAATAGAGGCAACCTTAGAGAGGCTAAAGAAACTGGAACGTGACTTGAGCTTTAAGGAGCAGGAGTTAAAAGAACGGGAGAGGCGGCTGAAGATGTGGGAGCAAAAACTAACTGAACAGTCCAACACACCTGTAAGTACATACAAGGCTTTGAATCTTTTATTGTACGTCGCAGTAGAATTTGGATACTCCCAACAAAAGCTGGACCCAAAGACCGCAACAGGCTGTACTCACCAAAGTGGGATTGTGGGGTCTTCTCCTTCTGCCGCCCTCCACTTTGAACAGCAGCTGGGGTGACCGGCAAATGGGTTGGGTGCTGCACACCTGGCTTCCCGACAGCTGCACTGCTGTGTTTATCAGGAGGGAAAGACGGCAGGAAGGTTGGTGCAGCAGCTGGGTTGCACCTTCACCTGCCCCTGAGCACCAGACTGCCATGTTCTGTTGCCTTTTGAAACCTCCCTCGCTTTGAAATGTGGTTTGTCCTACAGCAAGGGCTGTTGCTGTTTGAGAATCAAAGCACCCTTGGAACCAGCTCTAGTTGTAGTTCTTTGAACTCCAGCAAAAGCGTGTCTTAACTTTCTGCTGAAGAGTGGGGCATCAGATATTTTAAACAAGTGTAGCTGTAGCCCGTTGCCTCCATTAGTTCAGTGCATCCTGAAACATTTCATCTAGTGCGTTATAAAAACGAAGCCCGTAAATGCGGTTGTTCTAGCTAACTCCTGGCTAATAATGGAGGGGGAAAACCTCACAGCTGCATGTAGATCACGACACCGGTGTGTGGGAAGCCCTGGTACAGGGGCCCTTAAACAACGTTCAGTTTCAGACCACTATTATAATAATAATAATAATAATAATAATTTATTATTTGTACCCCGCCCATCTGGCTGGGTCTCCCCAGCCACTCTGGGCGGCTTCCAGCAATATTAAAAACAAAACAAAACAATACATTAACATATTACAGATTAAAAACTTCCCTAAACAGGGCTGCCTTCAGGTATTTCCTAAATGTTAAATAGTTATTAATCACTTTGACCTCTGATGGGAGGGCGTTCCACAGGGCGGGCGCAACTACCGAGAAGGCCCTCTGCCTGGTTCCCTGTAGCTTTGCTTCTCGCAGTGAGGGAACCGCCAGAAGGCCCTCGGCGCTGGACCTCAGTGTCCGGGCTGAATGGTGGGGGTGGAGACGCTCCTTCAGGTATACAGGACCGAAGCCGTTTAGGGCTTTAAAGGTCAGCACCAACACTTTGAATTGTGCTCGGAAACGTACTGGGAGCCAATGTAGATCTCTCAGGACCGGTGTTATGTGGTCCCGGCGGCCACTCCCAGTCACCAGTCTAGCTGCCGCATTCTGGATTAATTGCAGTTTCCGGGTCACCTTCAAAGGTAGCCCCACGTAGAGCGCATTGCAGTAGTCCAAGCGGGAGATAACTAGAGCATGCACCACTCTGGCGAGACAGTCTGCGGGCAGGTAGGGTCTCAGCCTGCGTACCAGATGGAGCTGGTAGACAGCTGTCCTGGATACAGAATTAACCTGCGCCTCCATGGACAGCTGTGAGTCCAAAATGACTCCCAGGCTGCGCACCTGGTCCTTCAGGGGCACAGTTACCCCACTCAGGACCAGGGAGTCCTCCACACCCGCCCGCCTCCTGTCCCCCAAAAACAGCACTTCTGTCTTGTCAGGATTCAACCTCAATCTGTTAGCCGCCATCCATCCTCCAACCGCCTCCAGACACTCACACAGGACCTTCACCGCCTTCGCTGGTTCTGATTTGAAAGAGAGGTAGAGCTGGGTATCATCCGCATACTGATGAACACCCAGTCCAAACCCCCTGATGATCTCTCCCAGCGGCTGCATATAGATGTTAAAAAGCATGGGGGAGAGGACAGAACCCTGAGGTACCCCACAAGTGAGGGCCCAGGGGTCTGAGCACTCATCCCCCACCACCACTTTCTGAACACGGCCCAGAAGGAAGGAGCGGAACCACTGTATAACAGTGCCCCCAGCTCCCAAACCCTCTAGACGGTCCAGAAGGATGTTATGGTCAATGGTGTCAAAGGCCGCTGAGAGATCCAGCAGAACTAGGAAACAGCTCTCACCTTTGTCCCTAGCCCGCCGGAGATCATCGACCAGTGCGACCAAGGCAGTTTCAGTCCCATGATGAGGTCTGAATCCCGATTGGAAGGGATCCAAATGGTCCGCTTCTTCCAGGCGTGCCTGGAGTTGTTCAGCAACCACTCGCTCAATCACCTTGCCCAAGAATGGAAGATTTGAGACTGGGCGATAGTTGGCCATATTGGCCGCATCCGAAGATGGTTTTTTAAGAAGCGGTTTAATAACCGCCTCTTTTAGCGGGTCTGGGAAGGCTCCCTCGCAAAGAGAAGCATTCACCACCCCGCAAAGCCCATCGCCCAGCCCTTCCCGGCTAGCTTTTATAAGCCAGGATGGGCAAGGATCAAGGAGACAGGTGGTTGGTTTCACTCGTCCAAGCAGCCTGTCCACATCCTCGGGGGTAACAGATTGGAATTGATCCCACACAACTAGACTAGACAGGACTCTAGCAGTCTCCCGCCCCGGCCCTGCTCCCACGGTGGAGTCTACCTCTTCCCGAATCTGAGCGACTTTATCTGCAAAAAACTTTGCAAAAGCATTGCAGGAGATCTCTGGGTCCCTACCAGACCCCGATGACGGCGGTGGTTCTGATAAATTTCGAACCACCTGGAAGAGTCTCCTGCTGCTGTTTTCTGCAGATGCAATAGAAGCGGTGAAGAAGGTCCTCTTCGCCGTCGCCATTGCCACTTGGTAGGCTCGAAGTTGAGCTCTAGCCCGTGTCCGGTCTGATTCGGAATGAGTTTTACGCCACCGGCGCTCTAGCCGTCTCAACGACTGTTTCATCGCCCTCAGCTCCGGGGCGAACCACGGGGCTGTCCGGGCTCCATGCAATCAGAGAGGGCGCTTCGGAGCCAGACAGTCAATAGCCCTGGTTAGCTCCACATTCCAGCGGGCCACTAGGGAATCAGCTGAAAGGCCATCAACATGGGATAAAGCATCCCCTACCACTCTCTGGAAGCCAATTGGATCCATTAAGTGGCGGGGGCGGACCATCCGAATCGGTCCCACCTCCCGGCAGAGGGGAAGGGTCGCGGAGAAGTCCAGCTGCACCAGGAAGTGATCTGACCATGGCACTTCTTTTGTTTCGCTTTTACTTAGTGTCAGATCACCAACATCCATAGAGGTAAACACCAGGTCTAAGGCATGTCCGCGGCTATGAGTTGGGCCAAACTTATTCAGGGACAGCCCCATGGAGGCCATGCTTTCCACGAAGTCCCGAGCGGCCCCTTGTAAGGTCGTGTCGGCATGAATGTTAAAATCCCCTAAGACAACCAAACTAGGTGTCTCCAGGAGCACATCCGCCACGACCTGAAGCAGCTCGGGCAGGGAATCCTTGGTGCAGCGGGGAGGTCGGTACACCAAAAGGAATCCTGTACTGCCCCTATTGCCCAACTTCCAGAACATGCACTCAGAGAACTGGGTCTTCCCAATAGGACGCCTGGTGCAAACTAATGACTTCCTAAAAATCACTGCAACCCCCCCTCCCCGCCCAGATGGCCTGGGTTGTTGTGCGTAAGAGAAACCTGGTGGACAAGCAGCGGCAAGGACTGGCCCATCTGCCTCATCCAACCAAGTCTCTGTCACACATGCCAGGTCAAATCCTCCATCCACAATCAGATCGTGGATGGCAGTGGTTTTGTTCATCATTGACCTGGCATTACACAGCAACACTTTCAGGTCATGTGGGTATCCCTTGTTGATTCCAGTACCCATCCGGTCAGGGCCAGACCTGGAGGCAGGGATAGTCCTCAA
This sequence comes from Darevskia mixta, assembly GCA_034641385.1. Classification (NCBI taxonomy): domain Eukaryota; kingdom Metazoa; phylum Chordata; class Lepidosauria; order Squamata; family Lacertidae; genus Darevskia; species Darevskia mixta. The sequence goes on from JAWWNH010000098.1 coordinate 1,742,337, forward strand.
ACAACGACTGAGCCTGCCTCCTCGGTAATGACATGGTCTGGCCTTAGCGTAACTCCTCCTCCTGCCCGTGATCACTGAGATCGGGTGTCCCAATACATCCCCCCCTGTGGAACCTGCCCCAGCCATTCTGTTTGGCTGAGGCCCACTCCCCGGCAGCCCTGACCCTATCCCCCTTAAAATACAAATACAAAATACAAACTATACAGTAACTTAATAAAAGAATAGAACCAAAACAACAACAACAAACAACAACAACAAGAAACAATTATGGTAAAATTAAACTACTCCCCACCCCTACAAACATTTGCCCCACCCCAAACAGAAAAATAATGATAAACAATATCATAAAAGACCACCATTCAAGGTGTAAACACTCAAGACATTTAAAAACCATTTTCCCCACTTGTTGCACTATTGCTATTTTTGTTTCAGTTTGCACTGCCACCGATATATATGCTTACGAATTCCAATGTAAGGTTCCAAGTCCCTGCGTGTGCTTTAATGGAGCTCTTGCACAGATATGCTCCTCCCAGTGGGAGGAAAATACTCATGCATGCAACGAAATGCATGGTCAGGTCAACTTCCTTCATTGAAGTGAATGCTGATGCCGCTCCATAAAGTGGAGCCCTGTGTATCAGGGAACATACACCTGCTAGCGAAATTCTGAATAATTGCAATTTTAAATGGGCAACCATAGCAATATTTAGGATCACCAATACCATCTATCATACTTACGTTCCACTTTTCCTCCAAGAGGCGCAGAGCATCTGACTGGGAGTCTTTCTGGGATTTCCACGTAAGACACTGACCAGGCTGCGATCTGCTTGGCTTTAGTAGTGTGCTAGCATAACTGCCTTCAGACTGTTTTTATGGGTCACATATTCTTAGAATACGAATAAATGAATAATGAACAGCCTGCAAAATTGCATATATATAATTTTTATATATATTTTAAAAAAGTGATTGGATTCCGTTTGCAAAATCAGCAATTACGTTACTATAAGATTTGCTGCATATAGAGTCGGGCCCTAAAGATAGTCTGGTGCAGGAAGGAGGTTGAGGAATCTCTATGTCAGTGGTGGAGGCTTAGTCCAAATCAAGGCTTGCATATGGGCAACGGATCTTTGCTGTTGGACATGTTAGACATTCCATAAAAGTCGATATATAAAGTGCAAAACACAAGTAACATTTTCCGCGTAATCTTGATTAGGGAGTGAAATCATACGCCCAAGGAAAGAGTGCAAGAATGACAACTGACCATAGAAATGTATATATATACTGTATATGATTGAACAGTATTACCATAGCAATTTGTGGCATTTGTAAATAAGCTGAAGGCCTTCCTGTTTGCATTATTCCATTGTGTTGCATTTTACTCCCCCCCCCCCAAAAAAAACCCACAATGGGTGCTAATTGACTTTCTTCCCCCACCACCCAAGGGAAAAAACCACCCCAACATCCATTTGATCCAACGTTGATACATTCTGCATCTTTTGCCATGTGTTGCCCTTCTACGATTGCCTGTAGCTCACAGGTTGTAATCACTCTTTAATTTTAGTACCTATTTTGGCCTGTTCACTGTTTTCGCACCTTCTTTCTGAGGCACAGCTTAATGACATCTATATGAATCACGCTGCATGTGTATTCCAGCTGCGAACATGTAATAGCATATAATGATGAAGCACGGATTTTTCCCCAGAAGCAAGGTTCTCTGTGTTCTCAGTAGGCAGCCGGTAGGCTTCCTTTAATGTCTGCGAAGATCCAGTAGCTAAGATATGGGCCATCACCTACATGGTGCACAGCATGAAACATAGCCCTAATGAGCCAGTCTTCCCGCAAGCAAGGCTAGGGATTTTTATGCCGCACTTGCTTATCGCTTCTACTGTTCACCGGCTGGCTTTGCTGAGCGAAGGTGTTGTGGCGAGGCCCCATTGTGCTTAGCATAAACCTCCTTTTTGTAGGACATTAATACAACTCTCCCTTTTTTACAAGTAAGGACAATTCTGTCTGCAGAGAAGACTTAAGATAATGCAGAAAGTAAAGTGCCTTTCAAACTTCTCAAATGGATTGTCATGCAGCTGAAAGAGCATCTGTCAGATTTTTTGAATAATGAAAACTCTTGCTGTTTCCTAGAGTTGCCTCCCTCTCCACCCCCATTTTGCTTTATTCCTTAAGAATTTTACACAAAAAAACAAATCCTAGATACCTTGACATTAGAAAGGACACAAATATCCTCTGCTGTCCTGTGAAAATGGCTGCCGTTGTTGACAAGAGATCTATATTCTTTCTTCATGACAGTAGAAGTACAGTGGTACCTCCGGTTGCGGACAGGATCCGTTCCGGAGGTCCGGTCGGATCCTGAGGTTTCCGCAACCTGAGGACCGCTTCTGCGCGTGTGGCGAAACAAGGCCAGATACTTCCGGGTTTGCCGCTTTTGCATTCTGAAGTTTACGTAACCAGAGGGTTAAGTAACCAGAAGTACTACTGTATTAGGATAGTAAAACTGCAATGAGGAGAAATAAACCTTTGAAGTGATGTGCAGGGTGTTTTGTTTTGCTTTCTTCATTTACTGAAAGTCCCTTCCTGGCACCTCTATATGGATGAAGGGCCAGGCCATTGTCTGGAGCAGTAAAGAGTGACTGAAAGTGAGGACCACAGAGTTTTCAAAAGGATAGGGCACCTATGAAAAGGAACATGTCCAGTCCTACAAATGGCTCACTGGAAACCCATCCCCATAGAGAGGCTTGGGGGGGGGGGCAAGGAAATTAGATTCACTAATTTCTAACACAGTGGCTCCGTTCTCACGTCACCATGAAAGAACATGGTTTGCCTTGAACACACAAATAGATCTGACTTTGCTCCTCCCCTTAGTGTGAGCAGGGACAACAAACCACTATGTGAAACAAGGCTATGAGACTGACACTCTCTCTCTCTCTCTCTCTCTCTCTCTCTCTGGTGGCCCCAACAAAGCATAATCCATTAATTGAAAGCTCCCATCACCATGTGACGAGCTACACCTGAAATGCAAATAGCAGGTTCTGAGGGGCAGTTTTTGTTGGTACCATGGCAGGGAGATAAACAGTTAAACTTCTCTTTCCCACCTCCCAGCCCCAAGGGTGTGCAGCTTGATTGCGTTCACACAATTAATGTCACATCTAATTTGGCCCCAAAACAGGGGCTTTAATTGGGACTCTCTAGGATAGAACCTAATTTTGAAAACTGGCATCAGCCATGGAAGAAATGATGAAGGTGTGCCTTTATCTCACCGCAAGAGTAACCACAACTACTGGAGCAAATGCTTCTAAGTGTTTGAGACATGGGCTGCCAGGGCAAAGGGGGTGGCACTGGATATATTGTCCAGGGTGCTGAACAATTAGAATTTAACAGAGCGCGATAAAACTCAAAAGTGCTAGGATTGCGAAGGTGACCCATAGCATTACAATCTGGGTACTGTGTTACTCACTTCTTGATTGCTGTAAACTACAGTTGGTTCAGGCTCCTGAAGCTAGGCTTCTTATGGGGTGCAATGTGGGGACGCACGGTACTCCCCTTTTGTAACAGTTGCACTGGCTCCCTGTTTCCAGATGTTGCTCATTTTGTCCCATAAAGCCCTAAAACAGCTTGAGATCAGGTTATCTGAAGGACCACCTTCTTCCATAAAGTCCTGACTGAGGACTAATACCTTCCAGACGCCCTTCTCACTTTCCCTTTAGGAATTCCTACCGTTGACACCACATAAAAAGGCCTTTTGTGTGGTGGCCCCTCCATCTCCGGAGATCTCTATGATTCCTTTACCGTATGCATTTCAGAGAGCAGTTGAACCTTTCTCCTCAAACTTTTTAGCACTTCAACCTAATTTGGGTGCTGTGAATTTGTTCATATCTTACTGTTTTTTTAGGGTTCCCCGGTCTGATCTCCTTGGGAAAGAGCAGGATATAAGCTTATCCAGCTCTATTTTTCTAGAAAAAAATGGTGCCAGAACTTGCCATGAACACCTCCCTCATTCTCTTAGAATGGCAATGGCGACCACCTGAGAGGTGCCGGAACTGAGCTCTGGCTGGAAAACTCCCTGAGCTTTTCTTAAAGAAAGAAATGCTTGGCTTTTCATTGCAGAAGCAAGGACAACCCTATGTGGGAAAAGACTGAAGTCAAATAAGTAGATTTGCTTCAACAGGAACATGCTTTGTTTCAAATGTAGTTCAGCAATTTTAGCTCCGGAACTCAGTTCTGTGTCAGTTTGGGCAAGAAACTATCTGAAGAGGGGGTGGTGGGGGTGGAAAAAAAGGATACTTAATTAATATGCAAGAATTAGTGCATAGAACTTATGTCAGGAATTGGAAGCAGATGGAGACACATGCTAAGCAGAGACTTGTCAAGTTTAAGGGGGCTAAGCTGCAGCTGCACAGCACTTGCTCTATCATTGTCAAGCATTGTGGCAACATCGACATGGAATTGAAAGGAGGACAAATTGAACAGTTTTATGGTTATATTATGGAAACTCTTCCCTCTTAGGCCTGATTCACACATGCAAATAGTGGCTACTTATAATGCAACTGCAAAATGCTCAATGCAGCAAGTCATTCATGTAAAGCATTATATGTGTGTATGTGTGTATATATTTTTCCCCTGCCCCCCATGCCGTTGCGAATACACACACTTCCTTTTATTTTCCATTTTGCAGTGACAAATTGATTGCCGCATGGAGCAGACTGTGCTTGATTGCATTGTATACCAAATCCAAGATGCTGTTTGTAAGCGTGAACCAGGCTTCGGGTTGTAATAATAATAATAATAATAATAATAATAATAATAATAATAATAATAATTTATTTATACCCCACCCATCCGGCTGGGTTTCCCTAGCCACTCTGGGCGGCCCCCAACAGAATATTAAAAACATAATAAAACATCAAACATTAAAAACTTCCCTAAACAGGATTGCCTTCAGATGTCTTCTAAAAGTCAAGATAGTTCTTTATTCCCTTGACATCGGATGAGAGGGTATTCCACAGGGTGGGTGCTACTACCGAGAAGGCCCTCTGCCTGGTTCCCTGTGATCCGAAATCCTCTTATTCAAGAACATTTACAGTCAAGTTGTCAGGACTATTCTAGAATCAATGTACGAGGAACATATTCTCAGTTCCTCCCCTTGCTATGCTTCCTTTCAGCATTGTAACTGTTCCAACTGTTCCAACAACTGCATGAGCAAAGTTCAAATTCCTGTCTGTTTCAGATCCCTACCTTAACCATTCTGAGACATGGGACCAACTTGGCGTTTACTCTATCAGAAAGCACAGTGATGACTAGCCCTGATAGGAGAATAGGAACATGACCAGCTGACCAGCCCATGTTAGTTCCTTGCTCCTAAATTCTGCAACTTTTCAAGCCTACTCACAGCGAACCAAATGAGTTTATCGAGGGCATTGGCATGGCGGGGCAGGGGGGGGGAGCACTGTAAAATAAATACAAACATTTCAAGGCTAGTAACTGCTAGAAGGCTATTAAGCCTTCAGATGAAAGACCAGGGAGTTGTTCCCAGACTTCTGGACATTAGATATGCACATCTAATGTCATTCCTTGTCCCCATTTAAGGCATTTCTTAGTTTGCTCAACACAAAAGTCAAGGTAAAAAAAGAAGTTTAAATTAAAAAATCTACTGGAAAATACAGTAGATTCTTTATTTAACCTTTTGACTTTGGTGTTGTTTGTTTCTCATGTACAGTCGATTATATTTTCCCTGCATCTATTCCCGTCTACACTCCAGGTAATATCCAGAGTTTAACTCAATTCCCCCTTTGCTCATTTATTATATTTTTATCCTATCCCTCCCAAGTTGTCCAGAGTAGTGTGTGTTGTGCCCTCTGCCGGTTTAAATACTCAAGAATGTGAGATCAGGTATACTGAGAGAGGTGATTGACGCATGGCCATCGTAGCTAAGTGAAGATTTGAATTCAGGACACCCTGGTCCTATTTCTGACACCACTATATCACACTGGCCCTCAGAACCACAACATATTTTTTAAGCACTTGTCAGAATGAAACCAGATACAGTGGTACCTTGGTTTAAGAACAGCTTAGTTTATGAACGACTTGGATTAAGAACGTTGCCAACCCGGAAGTACGTGTTTTGGTTTGTGAACTTTGCCTTGGAAGAAGAACATGTTTCACTTTCTGTTGAGTGTATTCCATTTGTAAATTGAATTCCCGGCTGCTGTGGGAAAGCACGCCTTGGTTTAAGAACGCTTTGGTTTAAGAATGGACTTCCGGAACGGATTAAGTTCATAAACCAAGGTACCACTGTACTAGCTAGCATGCCCTCTGAACATGCATTTCTTTGCTTGCATTGTCAGGTTGAGACATAGGAGGCTGGCTGGCTGTATTAAGAGGCAGGTCAGCCCATTCACTGGAAATTAGTTACGTTCTTGCCAACTATGGTTTTTGGGATGCCAGGTACGTTATGGGGAACCTAACACATCCACAGAATGTGACTTGAGAATGTTCATGTTACCTAAGACCTGCATTATGTCAGGGTTTCTTTCTTTCTTCCAAAGATCTCTTGCCAAATGTATTTTTATACACACACACACACACACACACACACACACACACACACACAGTTAAAATAAATTCCGGTGGAGTCGAAGCAATGAAATCTTATATAGTTTAGTGTGAAACTCAAGATTTGTGTTGGCTTGAGCACAGCATGCAAACATCCTTTTATGTGTGGTGCAGCTATAGTGAGCGCATGCAGCAACTCTGTATTTTTCCTCTGCACATATGATAACATGCTCGCAAGCTACCAGGAAGCTAGGATTTATTGATGCCCTCCTGCCACATGTCCATGCATAATATTGGAATTCAGCCCTTTGTCTCCAGGGCAAATTAACAGTGAAGGGTAAGAGTACTTCGATAGCGGTAGCTATTTTTATTCTAGCGTGAATATAGACACAAAAGGAACTGTAATCTACAGGCACCTTTACTTTGGGAACTTCGGGAATATTTATTCCAGCATCAGCCTTTGGAATAGCAAACAAACATTTTAAATCAATTTGCTATTTGTTTTTCAAAATGGAACAAAATTGTGGTTTGTTTGGGTTTTCCGCTTTGATAAAACTGTTTTCAGGATAGACACTTCTACAAAATATTTTACCTCATGCCATGCAAAGTTTTAATTTTCAGTGTGAAAGCTCAATCTGCCTATGGTGCCTTGCATACTCATTGGTGGTGGTTATGCTATCTTCATAGTCTAAAAAATAAATAGCCAAGTATTTTCAGAAAGAAATTCTTAATTGGCTGTTTATATTTAGACTCACTAATAATTTTACTTTCTGTTTATTGCTCACTAATCTGGTGGTGTCCTTTGCCTCGATTTTAAATTGGTCCTAACTTTCCTTTTTTTCTCTCCTCTATCCTTCCTTTCCCTTTTTTTCACTAGTTTTGCTTCCCTTTTGCTGCAAGAATGTCTGAGGAGTCTTACTTTGAATCTAAAACAGAGGAATCAAACAGTGCAGAGATGTCATGTCAGATCACAGCAACAAGTAACGGGGAGGTAGCTGGTGTGAACCCAAGTCTGAAGGCCTTGATGACAAAGGGCTTTGGGGATATCTTCCCTATGAACGAAGCAGGACCCATCCTGCATTCTGGGATGCAGATAAATATGCAAGCCAAAAAGAATTCTTCCAAAACCACCTCTATGAAAAAAGGGAAGAAAGTCAACATGTCACTGGGGTTCCATGAATTCGACTTATCTGATGATGATTCTGATGGTATTGATTTTGATGATGGAAGTGATAGTAGCAGTGAATGAAAGAAATAAAAAACTGTAATGTGGCGTCTGAAACAAAGAGGGAAGAAAAAGATATATTTTTTTCTGAAAAAGAAGTTACAAGTGTGAATTAAAACAACTTTGAAACCCAGCACCACTCAGTTTCGTAGGCCCATTTTATTTCTTGTATGTGAGAAGTTATGTTACCTATGTTTATACCCATATTTGGCTTTAAAATTTGCTTTATACCACCTTATGTGTGTTTTCTTAAAAGGGGGGGATATTCTATTATGCTACAATATTTGGTTGCTTGTTTACTTCTCGACACCGTAAGGAAACTGCAGACTGCTAGGAGTGTTTTTAATTCACATAATTGTTGGTAAATTATGAATACGTTGCTATTACTCTTGCCAGGTTTTTGAGCAAGTTCACAACATCTGGATTTTTAAATTTGACGACCTCCTTTAAAATAGCCTTGTGTACAGGAGGAGCAGGCTTTGCACTAGGATCTGCTCCTCTTTCCCTCCACTGAATATTATTGTCTCTGACAATGCTGATCATCTGTTTGGAATAGAAGCAGCACCAAGCTTTCTGGCTTCAGTGACATCTCACACAGGTTATCAGTTCTAATATAGATCTCCCTTCCATTCAAATGACACCTGATACAGGCTTCCCCTCCTCAGCATCTTTTTGCACAACGAAGGACCTAATCCAGAAGTGCTATGCACACGTGTTGGGTTGTCCTTACAGGATGTGCAATTTAACCTGCACTTAAGCTGCAATCCTGCAACCACTTACTTGGGAGTAAGCCTCACTGAACATCAACGGGACTGAGCTCTGCTTGTTGCCATTCCTGTATATTTTTCGGGCAAGTACCAATTCATAACTAGAAATTAGAAACCGAATACAGTCGTGCCTCGGAAATTCAACGGAATCCGTTCCGGAAGTCAGTTCGGCTTCCAAAACGTTCGGAAACCAAAGCGCGACTTCTGATTGGCTGCAGGAAGCTCTCGTGGGAATCTGTTCTGCTGCCAAACAGCTCTTACTGTCAGAAGGTTTTTTCCGAATGTTTGGTCAGAATCTCTTTTCTTGTATCTTGAAGCCATTGCCTCGAGTCCTACCCTCCAGAGCAGGAGAAAACAAGCATGCTCCCTCTTCCATGTGACAGCTCCTAAGATATTTGAAGATGGCAATCACATCTCCGTATAGTTAAAGCTATGGTTTTCCCCAGTAGTGATGTATGGAAGTGAGAGCTGGACCATAAAGAAGGCTGATCGCTGAAGAAATGATGCTTTTGAATTATGGTGCTGGAGGAGACTCTTGAGAGTCCCATGGACTGCAAGAAGATCAAACCTCTCCATTCTGAAGGAAATCAGCCCTGAGTGCTCACTGGAAGGACAGATCCTGAAGCTGAGGCTCCAATACTTTGGCCACCTCATGAGAAGAGAAGACTCCCTGGAAAAGACCCTGATGTTGGGAAAGATGGAGGGCACAAGGAGAAGGGGACGACAGAGGATGAGATGGTTGGACAGTGTTCTCGAAGCTACCAACATGAGTCTGACCAAACTGCGGGAGGCAGTGGAAGACAGGAGTGCCTGGCGTGCTCTGGTCCATGGGGTCACGAAGAGTCGGACACGACTAAACGACTAAACAACAACAAAATTGCATCTCCACTCGGTCTTCTCTTTTCCAGGCATCAACATAGCCAGCTCCTTCGAGCGCTCCTCTTAAGGCTTAGTTTCCAGGTCGTTGAACATCTTAGTTGCCCTCCTCTGCACATGTTCCAGTCAATATAACTTTCTCATATGCAATTAAAGATACTTTGCGTAGAAAATGCAGCATTTTATTTCCAGTATAATGTGGAGGGATCAAGAATGGCAGCCTATGCACAGAAATTGTTCCAGCGCTTAATTGTTTCCCTCTTGCACACATAACACTCATATTTTACAGAGATTCAGCTGGGACAGCAATTCTTATGGATCTTTAAATAAGGGTGTGTGAGTAAATCTGGTATTACAGTCTTGTAACCAAGACAGCGTACACAAATCCACACACACACACGTGTGTGTGTGTGTGTGTGTGTGTGTGTGTGTGTGTGTAAAAGTAATGAGGGCCAGGCTGATATTCTGTATTTGCCAAATACAGACGATTTCAGAATCTGCAATCTTCACACAGCCCAAACCTGTGTTCAGTGAGACTTACTTCCAGGTATTACATACACAGGATTGCAGCCTTGATTATAAAACCAAATATCTTTTGATTCCTTCCCTCCAGTAATTTCAAAACACAGTGCTTTAGTATACTTGACTGATAGTTGGGTCTGTGCTACAAACACACAAAGACTTTGCACTGTAAAAAAAACAACAACTTTGGGTCTGTTTTGGAACTGAAAGAGCTCTCGGCACACCTTCACTACCTATTTATTTACTATTTGATTTTTTTAAACTGAATATTTGAGTAAAATATTTATATACTACTAAAGCACAATGTAGAGGGGGCTCACTTCAGATACTGCAATGCAATGTATAACTGCTGGTACATTCTGCAGTCATGGAGCACCAAAGATTTCTAAGGCTTGGGTATACAAGCAACGGTTTTTGAAAGACTTTAGGTCAGTAGTCATCACTGTATGTCATCATTATTATTCTTTTTGTGTTTGTGCGTTCCCTGTTGAAGTGGTCAAGCAGAATTATAAAGTTCTGACGCACTACAAGAAACAGGTTTAATGCCATAAAAATGTAGCAAGCAAAACAAAAACAATGAATATGTATTCTGCTGGGAACTATAGGCTTGTTCATAAATTTTGTTTGTTCATTCTCAACTTGGTATAAGACTTGGGTGTATAGGTATCAGCAGATGAAGAGAATTCTCCCTGGCCGCCAGATCAACTCCTCTCCCCCAAGAGAAAATAAGGAATGTTTAAAATACTAAGAAAGGTCAGTTTGAGGTGTCCCATAGAAAATAATGAGTGAATAGACTCATTTTGAAATAAACTCTCCCCAAACCCTGCAGTTGTAGGGTTCCTCGCCCAATAGCTTATAGTGATTCTAACTAATAAGCCGTTCCCAAACCCATATGTGAGCAGAAATGTAGCTATCTTTTGAAATTTGCACTCCTCCAAATTACTAAAGTTCCAAAGTGGGTATATTAAGGAAAAGTATACACAATAATGTGCATTAGTGAAAAGAATGCAAAAAACATGCAATATAACTAGCAGAGCTGTTGATATTAGGTGAAATTTCATACAAAATGTGTATAGCTGAAGAAATACACATGGATATCTGTACAAAATTTTGTGCAAACGTTTTAAGAACAACTCACGAATGCAGAAATAGAGTTAGCTGAATTTAAGGTTGGAAAAAATGAGATGCATAGAAAACAAACTGACAGATTAATCCAACCTTAAGTAGTACAGCCTAAAAGAACCTCTCGCTTGAAGGACACTTAGTACATCAGAGGACTATATCAAGTACTGTACCCTCTTCCAACTTTTCTTTCAAGAAAACAGTTGAGTTGGATATGATACAAGTAGCTTCCAGACCTTAAAACCTACTGTATTCCTGGAAATTGAAGAAACTGTCTTCACTTCCTCCTGAAGACTCTAATTTGACACTTGCGTGGCACTGTGGGTTAAACCACAGAGCCTAGGGCTTGCCGATCAGAAGGTCGGCGGTTCGAATCCCCGCGACGGGGTGAGCTCCCGTTGCTTGGTCCCTGCTCCTGCCAACCTAGCAGTTCGAAAGCATGTCAAAGTGCAAGTAGATAAATAGGTACCACTGCGGCAGGAAGGTAAACGGCGTTCGCCAGAAGCGGCTTAGTCATGTTGGCCACATGACCTGGAAGCTGTACGCCGGCTCCCTCGGCCAGTAAAGCGAGATGAGCGCCACAACCCCAGAGTTGTCCGTGACTGGACCTAATGTTCAGGGGTCCCTTTACCTTTTAAGCCAGCTAGAGCTTTCTTGATGGTAGGAATAATTTCAGCAACATCATGCAGGCAATAAATATGTTATGGTGTCTACAAGAATCTGCAGCGCCTCTCTTTAGAAGTCTGATATAGCACACTATATTTATATATATTTGCTTTTGCACTGTTGAAATGTTTTATATTGACTAATAAGGAAATGATATTTGTAATCCAGGCACGTATGAAAATGTAAATGGAAAGTATTTTCAGTACTTAGGAAAGTTCAACCTCGGGTTTTTTGTTTGTTTTTTTTGTTTTCTCCTAAAAACTGCTGTGCTGTGTGAACTCTGCCAAAAGTACTGCAGTGTGTAAACAGAATATCTAATTTTTATGGAATGTGAAATGTTACACTCTTGCATGGCAAGACCTTTAGTAATTAGTCTCTCCCACCCCCCACAAGACACAACTTATATGATGGCTTGCTCTAGTCACATAATGGATTTGCTTGTCTAGTTATTAACAGAACCTCTTGCAATGCATTTTGGGGGAAGGGGCAATTTGGTGTCATGAATCTTATTTTGTTGTGAATTGTTTTCTTTTCCTTCTCTTTGCCTTCATTCTGACTTTGCAATAAACATTTTGACAGGAAGAAAATCTGTGGTCCCGTATAAAAATATTAGGGGTTAGATGAGGGATATGATGTGTCTACGCCAGCTATTTCACACATGGCTTCTCCATTTTGACTTCATTTATGTTAAACAACTCATGGCTCAGTGTAATATGACATGCGTTGTTGTTCATCTGAGGTTGTATTTACCTAATTTTAAGACCTGCTAAGGAACAGGTGACTGCTATTATGTTCTGGTATGTAAAACCACAGATTTCAAAGAGGGCGTACTTGGTTTTTCCCACGACTGCACATACATATATACATACTTCATTTTATTTGCATGCCTCCTTTCTGAAGTGCAAACCATGCTCAAGGTGGCTTACAACATGAAAAAAACGACAAAAGTACCCGTAGTCATAAAGATAAATAAAACAATCAAAAAGTACACAACTAAACTGAACAATGTTTACATAAAGAAGATCTAAAATAAAGATACAAAAAAGTTAATATTAATAGCGGCAGCAAATCCCCCCCCCAAAAAAACCCCTTAAACAACACACGAGACCAAGACTGTTCAGCAGCCTCAGCTTTTGTAGCTGGAGTCAAGTTTCAAGGCCAAGTAGAAAAAGGCATGCAAGTCAGAGAACAGTTCTTCCAGGACTCGCAGCCAAGATGGCCTAGGCAATGTTGATTCCACACTTAGGAACTAAGTCCCAAGGAGAGTGTAAAACATAGAAGACTGGCATGCAGTGCGTCGATGGGTGGTGAATTCAGGTGGGAGTAACTTTCTGTGGGGTGAAAAAATTGTGGTTTTGCCCTTGGGTATGGCACCATTGCTCTACAATCTCATACTCAACAAGGTCTCTTTAATATAAATCTTTGGGGTAGTGTTTGATCAGCTGCATTCGGATTATCATTTGGACTGAATGAAACCGCAACTAGTAGAACATGGCAAGTAAGAGCTCCACAAACTGTTGCAACATATCCCCCTGTTCAGGGTTTCGGGCATGTCCTCCTCCAACATAATATAAGCTGCTAGGAGCTCAAGCAAGTGATCCCATTCTCCTCCTCCTGTTTCTCTTTCTTCTTCTAGTGAAACTTGAGATTCCATAACTCGCTGAGCATATTTAGCGCCCAGTGAACAGGGTTGGGGGGAAAGGGGTTCCTTTCTATTTACAAACTTGTGTACTTAGGCCTACCTGGGAGTTCACGATTATCTAGAAATAACTTCCACCTTTATCAATGGTGCCATTGTGCTTTGAAACTGATTTAATTTAATTTGATGCCACCCTCCATCTGAGGATCACAGGGCGGTTTACGATACGAAAACACAAAAATATACAGCACAGTAACAAACAAAAGCAATTACCCCCCTCCCCCAGTTTAAAGAACCATAGGTTGTTTAAGGTAGATAGCCGTGTTGGTCTGTCATAGTCAAAACAAAATAAAATAAAAAAAATTCCTTCCAGTAGCACCTTAGAGACCAACTAAGTTTGTTCTTGGTATGAGCTTTCGTGTGCATGCACACTTCTTCAGATACACAGAAACAGAAGTCACCAGACCCTGATATATAGTGAGAGGGTGGGGAGGGGTATTACTCAGAGGGGTGTTTAATTAGCCAAAGGCCAAATATTGTTATGAATATCTTCCTATGAAGCATATGATTACATAATACAGTAAAAAGCATATATAAAGCAGATGCATATATAATATCAATTAAAAACAAACACAAATATTTTTAAAACTCCAGTGCAGATACTGGCTGTGATAGAAGGTTGGTTGAAAAATGAAATGTCATCAGCATTTGCTATTAGCACAGGGGTCAGCAAACCTTTTCAGCAGGGGGCTGGTCCACTGTCCCTCAGACCTTGTGGGGGGCTGGACTATATTTTGAAAGAAAAAAAAATGAACGAATTCCTATGCCCCACAAATAACCCAGAGATGCATTTTAAATAAAAGGACACATTCTACTCATGTAAAAACACGCTGATTCCCGGACCGTCCGTGGGCCGGATTTAGAAGGCGATTGGGCTGGATCCGGGCCTTCTATATGACATATATAGAAAGTGGGACCTGCCACACAACCCTTTTCCTTTTCAGAGTTCCAGCCAACCATCCTTTGTGCTCCATTCCATTCTCCTCTGATTTTCAGTTGTTTTTCCACACATACCCTACAACTGTCAATCAACCTTTTGTGTCTAGTGAGCATGTTCAGTGCTCTTTGGCTATTCCAGGTCCCTCCACCAAGCATTCTTAGTACCTATTTAGTACCATTTTTCTCACTTTTTCAAAATTTAAGAGTTCCTCCAAGCCTGCTGTTTTTTGCATCTTGTGTGGGGGTGATTTCATTGTGGCTCATCCCTGGGAGAACAAGTTCTGTGTTTGATACATAGGAGAAACAAACACTTGGATAATGGGTGGTGCTGGCAACTTTAGTTCGTTTAGCATGAATTAGTTTATTGCCAGGGAACTTAATAAGAAGTTCATATCATATATCGGATAAGAAAGCCTTAACCTGCTGAGATCCAGTTAGATTTCCTACGACTTCACCTTCCAAGCATCAGACTACACTAGGACATCCTTGTCTCATCCATTCAAATTGCTAAAGTAGATACCGTACTTTTCCGTGTATAAGACTATGTTTTTTCTTTAAAAACCATGCTAAAAAGTGTGGGTCGTCTTATACATGGGTAGTGCATAGGGTGGACGTTTGATTGGTTGCTGCCGCATCTGTCAGCGGCTATTGTGCATGTTATTGGTTGCTGCGTTAATGGGTGGTGTTGATTGGCTGACGCTCCAGCACTTGGGCGGGCAATTGGCAGCTTCTGCCGTTGAAGGGACAGACGGGAGGCGGATTTTGCGACGTGTGTGGGTTAGCGATTTTCGGCAATCCCCCCTAAAAAAAACTCAACAACCCTGGGTAACCCCCCCCAAAAAAAGCTCAACAACTCTGTGCCATCTCCCCCCATTTTTTAAAATTTGAGTCCCCCCAAATATATATGGGGGCGTCTTATAGACGGAAAAGTGCGGTAATGCTTTTCAAATCTGGGAATCATATTTGGATGTTTGTTGATTTTGAAATGGTATTCTTCCATCACTGTGGTTTGTCTCAACTGGCAATCAATTAAACATTCGTTACAATTTTTTGCAACTCCCAAATACTGAAATATGAATCTCGAACAGTCTAGTTGACGCTAAGCTTACAAACCTAAAAGCAAGTTCAAATTATAATTTGCCATTTAATTAATTCGAAGTTCGTTTAGCTCTAGTTTTATTTCCTCATGCACCGGGAGCAGCAAGGGCTGAAATTCTGACTTAAAATAAAATAAAAACACTTCCCTGCTACCATAAGCCAGCAGGAACGAGCAAAAACTGAGGTGAAATGGAAATGACTTGGCTGAATGGAGAATAGTTTAGCTTCAAATCGAAATATATTTGTATCAGTCATATGCAAGTAAGGCAGACTGTATAAAATTTTCTCCTTGGAGAAAAAAAATGGGATCTGAATGCTAAATAAATAATCAACTTCTAAATGAAAATGGATGTCAAAAGTCACAAAAAAGAAAGAGTGCACCTTTAAATTCATATTTCTTACACAGTTGCTGCCTTCCTTTGATATCTGTGCGTGGACTGAAGAAGATGTGGTAAGCAGCCTTTTATTAATCAAACCATCCTTTTCTTGTTTGTCTAAGAATTCTTTCTTTAAGTAGACCACCCGGGCTAAGCAATAACCCTGTAGCTGTGTGAAATAGCAACCAATGGCTGCTTCTCCCCTGTAGTTTAAGAGGAGAATACAGTGGTACCTTGGGTCTCAAACTTAACCCGTTCCAGAAGTCCTTTCCAAAACCAAAGCGTTCCAAAACCAAGGCACGCTTTCCCATAGAAAGTAATGCGAAATGAATTAATCCATTCCAGACTTCTAAAAACAACCCCTAAAACAGCAATTTAACATGAATTTTACTATCTAATGAGACAATTGATCCATAAAATGAAAGCAATAATGTATTGTACTATAAAATAAATAAGAAAGTATTGTAGATGATAAAAATTAAAATTATTATTTTTTCTTACCTGCACTGATGATAGTAATTGTTTGGATGGGGGGGCCTTTATCCATTTCCTCAGTCACACAGTCAATCAATCAATCAGTAGCTGAACTGGGTTCCACACAGTCACAAAAACAAATTAACCGAAAAAGCCTCAAAAACAAAAACGCAAAATAGATAGCAAAAACAAAAGTGCCAAACTTAATCCGTTCTGGAAGTCCAATTGACTTCTGAAATGTTCGAAAATCAAGGTGCAGCTTCTGGTTGGTGCAGGTGCCCTGGAAACAATAGCCGATAGCCGCATTGGACATTCAGCTTCTGAAAAACGTTCGAAAACTGGAACACTTACTTCCTGGTTTTCGGCATTTGAGAACCAAGGTATTTGAGAACCAACTGTATTGTAGTGGAGAACCGACCAGACAAAGCGGGGCTTAAGCTGGGCACTTTCCCTTGGAAATTCCCTCCCCATGCTCAAGTAAGGTGTGGTTCCAGGCTCATGTTACTAGGCAAACACAGGTTCAGTGGGGAGGATAGGGGGAGAAAGTCTGTTGCGCAAATGGACCTCATTCCGGTTGTGCAACTATTTCAATGACTATGACTCAAAATAATAAAATCTGTGTTATTTCTTCACAGTACTTTTGGATGCAGCAGCTTGTTACGAAAGGTAAGTCTCCTGTATTTGGTTGACTTTTTTTTTGTCTTTATTGATCCGTTTTCTAAACAGTTTCCTCTTTTCTTAAGGTGACACTTCAGGTGAGATGAGTATTTATGCTACTTTATTTAAGGAGCATCACATCACTGGGAAACGACTGCTACTTCTGGATGAAGAGGACATGAAGGACATGGGGATTGTTTCTAAGGGCCACATGATTCATTTGAAGGTATTTTAAAAAGCCTTGGATGAAAATGGGACTGTTAAGAAAGGAATCCATTCTTGTGTGGGGTGGTGGTGGAGATCTTGTTTAAAATCCTTTTGTGGGGATGAACAATGTAGGACAGTGTTCTTCAACCTTGGGTCCCCAGATGTTGTTGGACTACAACACCCATCATCCCTACCCTCTGGCCCAGCTGGCTAGTGATGATGGGAGTTGTAGTCGAAGAACATCTGGGGACCCAAGGTTGGAGAACACTGCTGTAGGAGACCTGCATTTCACTGTGTTGTTTGAATGGATATTTTGTTACATTATCTTACTTTCTGCATTTTATTATTTTGTAAAATTGTTTCGGGACTTTCTGGCTGTGGGAAATGATCAACATATTTAAAAAACTCATTACCTATTTTATGTATTAAAACAATAAAGGCCCTACAATTCAGGGCGAAGGGAACTCTGCCCCTAGAAACAAGAATGAAAGCAAACCAGAATAATATTTCATGGAATGCTGCTCTACCTGGTTGAATGTCTCTTAATGAAAAAAATGAATCCATAGGTCTTTATATTGTGCAGTTTTGTGTGACGTAGAGTCTGGCTTATCCTTATTTCCCCCTCTTTTTTGCTCTTAGACTGCCATTGAGAAACTGAGTCAGGACCACTTCAACATGTTTCATTTTCCACCTCTGATTAAGGTAACCACGACTGTATTTAGAAAGTAAAATATAATGAGTTGATACCTGGGAAAGAAATCTTGGTGCTATTGACCTCCATAATCTCACATTATATATATTTGGGTCAGATATAGTTCTCATTGAGGTGCTAAACCCACATTGCGTCTGTACTACATCAGACTCCGTAGGCAGAGCTAACATTGCCAGTATAGGGAAGCTTTTTAAGGAGTAATGTTTTATTATGCTTTTATATATGCTGGAAACTGCCCAGAGTGGCTGGGGCAACACAGTCAGATGGGTGGGGTACAAATAATAAATTATTATAATATTATTATTATTATTATTATTATGTGATTTATAAACTAGAAGACATAAAGAACAATCCTAGACAGGTAAGTTTCCTGTGTGCATGGATTGTGTTTCAGTATGTAGTACAGTCCAACATAAAGGTTTACCATTTTATTGAGAACTAGGTCTTAGAAATGAGACAATAAATATTCTGGAGCCAGATCTTTGCTTAGTTTCAGAAAGTGGTAGATTCATTGGTACTCACAGTATTGAGGCGTAAAAGAAGGCAGGCTTACTGTACTTCTAATAGTTCTGTCAAAGAGGAAATTTCAGTAGAAAACAATGCCTCTAGCATTGCCGTCTTAAAAATTGTCTTCATCTGTAGTTATTGGAGAAACAAAAAAATAATAATTCCTTCCAGTAGCACCTTAGAGACCAACTAAGGTGCTACTGGAAGGATTTTTTAAAATTTTGTTTTATTTTGTTTCGACTACGGCAGACCAACACGGCTACCTACCTGTAACTGGAGTTATTGGAGAACTCATTCAATATTTTTATGTAGCGTCCAAAGGTTTCAGAGGTCAGACATCTAAGGATAACCCAGCAAAACTTCGTGGAACTAATAGGCAGTTAAACCCTTAAGACAAAGTTAAAATCTTTCACTGGCAGAGAAGGGGATACTATCACAGGTTCCCTTGCCTATTTTTGTTTGTTTGCTGTGCTGTTTTTTTACCGTTAAAGTAGAAATGCTAGCTATATTTGGGCATTTAGGACCACATGGCTATAGTCTGAAGAGGCACTCTGAACCAGTTTACCGCAAACCACTTATTCACGGTACTAATCACTGCTAGTCCACACAGACTAGCACTGTCAGCACAAATAACACAGCTGCTTCATGCTGAAATAGTCACAGGTACCTTAAATTCCTCCTGTAGGAAATACTTCTTATTTGAGGAATTCCTTTTGCTCAGCCTGTTCTGCACTATGATCTCGGCTTGAGTGTTGACTGGAAACTCGCCCGTAGTTTACAAGCCGAAGGAAACTATTTCCAAAAATTGTACAATGCAAAATTACCCTTTTATTTTTTTACTCTGAAGGTTTAAGTAGGGTCAGAACTGTTTACAAAGCTATTAAAAATGTTAAGTTATTTAACCCAAACTGTCAAATACCCTGAATTTAAACAAACAGAGATCTGAAACAAAAATGACTCATCCTTTCTTTCTGTGGTAGGATCCTGCAAGTGAAAATGAGACAAGTGAGGAGAAAGTCGTGAACCTTGAACTCGTTTTTGGCTATCATTTAAAGCCTGGAAGTGGCCCTAAGGTAAATGAATAATTCGGAGTTGCTATTATTTGTTTTCTTCACACGAAAATGTCCCTGCATATATTCACCCAAGGTGCCTCCAGATGGTTAGTATTTGGGGTGATGGATTCAAGCTCATAACAGGAAACGTAAGTTTGCGCAGTTGAAGTAGATTAAAGTGCTCTTTCCCCCCTAGCACAGCAAATCCACCTTAAATAAGAAAATGGCTTTTGCAGTTAGGAAAGGGAGAGGAAATGCATCAAAAAGTGTGGAATGAATGCATGATTAACAGGAAGACGTAAAACACCCCACAAGCAGATCAGGATGAATGCTCATTCTCGTATAATATTTGGAGCTTTTCCATTTAGAAACGGCGAATAAGGAGGGTGTGATATTGGCGTACAATATTCTTGTTGGCCTGGAGAAAGTGGATAGAGAAAAGATTTTCTCCCTCTCTCATAATATTAGAACTTGTGGACATTGAATGAAACTGAAGGTTGGAAGGTTCACGACAGACAAAAGGAAGCACACGGCACACAATGAAACTACAGGGTTCGTTCTCACAAGAGGTGGTGATGGCCACCAGCTTGGATGGCTTTAAAAGAGGATTAGACAAATTCATGGAGGAAAAGGCTATTTTCCAGCTCCACTGCTGGAGACAGGTAGCCTCTGCATACCAGTTGCTGAGAGAGTGCTATTGTACTTATGTTCTGCTTTTGGGATTCCCTTAGGGCAGTGATGGCTAACCTAGACACCCCAGATGTTTTGGAACTACAACTCCCATCATCCCTAGCTAACAGGATCAGTGGTCAGGGATGATGGGAGTTGTAGTCCCCAAACATCTGGAGTGTCAAGGTTAAGCCATCACTGCCTTAGGGCATGGGTAGGCAAACTAAGGCCTAGGGGCCGGATCCGGCCCAATCGCCTTCTAAATCTGGCCTGCGGACGGTCCGGGAATCAGCATGTTTTTACATGAGTAGAATGTGTCCTTTTATTTAAAATGCATCTCTGGGTTATTTGTGGGGCATAGGAATTCGTTCATGTTTTTCCCCCAAAATATAGTCCGGCCTCCCACAAGGTCTGAGAGACAGTGGACCGGCCTCCCGCTGAAAAAGTTTGCTGACCCCTGAATTAAACCATAGTTAGTCATTCTGTCCAAAATTGGGGTACTAGGGTTTCACGTTAGTTTCCTAACTAGGCTCTTAAGCCAACTTCAAACTGTTCTAGTAAATTGACATGGTCAGAGCCAGCGAAGTCATACTCAGAGTTCAATGTGAGGTGACTGTGTTCTTTCTTTCTAAGATGGAAGGCCAACTGAGGCTTAACATAGACCACTCTGATCTACTGAAAACTTTATGTATCAGTTCCCTCAGTGCAAATAATCTCTATCGTGAATTACATTTGCGGAAAGTGTTTTGACTAGCTTGCAAATGTCACTGTGTGTATGCCAAGTTACAAGCAACATGAATACTGTCTTCAGGCAGCAAAATGTTGTCGTCTATTGGACTATACACCATCCGGTGAGAAGATGAAATTACCAATAGTCATAATTAAGTGGCCTGAGACAGATACAAGTGGCAGGTTGACACTTAACCCACCACAAACAGAACATCCATTTAGTAATGTAGGGAAATACAGAAGTTCTTCTGTGTTTCAATCTTTTTTTGTATTCCGTTAAATATATTTAATTGTGCTACATCCGCTCTGCATTTAGAAGACCCTTGGGTTGTACGCCAAGGTTAAGTATTGGGAATAATATATCCTAACTGTAAGAGCAGATCAATCTACCTTTTGGAAAATTATGAAATCAACTTCCTTGGAGGTTCGAAAAGGAAAAAAGAGGAGCTGTTGTGAGGGAGCATTTGTTGTGGGTGCTCTAAGTATATACAGTGGTACCTTGGTTCTCGAACTTAATCCGTTCCGGGAGTCCGTTCAACTCCCAAAACCATTCGAAAACCAAGGCACGGCTTCCAATTGGCTGCAGGAGCTTCCTTCACTCAAGCAGAAGCCGCGTCGGATGTTCGGCTTCCGAAAAACGTTCGCAAACCGGAACACTTACTTCTGGGTTTGTGGCGTTCGGAAGCCGATTTGTTCGACAGCTAAGCCTTTCGAGAACCAAGGTACTACTATATGTTCCTGTTGTTGGCAAAGGAGTGGACTCTGTCATTCTTCCAGCTATATGATTCTAGGAGGGCTGAAGATAATACTAAGATTTCAATTAAATTTAGCCTTTATAAAGGAGGTAATTGAGGGCTCACCGGACCACACTATTTGACACACCTCTTGGTATAAAAACAGAGACATCTATAAAGTTGTTTAATTGAATGGTGACAAAAGCTTGGATTCTCAAAAGAGCACAGCTAAAGATTTAAAACTACATATCAAATTCACAAGAAAAATCAACTTGTATTCTTTAAAAAAAATGATGGCTATTGTAGTGGCATTCTTGCGTTTATGACAGGCTATTGTAGTGGCATTCTTGCGTTTATGACAGGCAGCCTGACTCGAAACATAGAGTCCAGCGGATCTGAACATTAGTACCCAGCAATAGCTTCCTAAAGGTAAAGGTAAAGGGACCCCTGACCATTAAGTCCAGTTGTGACAGACTCTGGGGTTGCGGCGCTCATCTCGTTTTATTGGCCGAGGGAGCCGGCATACAGCTTCCAGGTCATGTGCCCAGCATGACTAAGCCACTTCTGGCAAACCAGAGCAGTGCACGGAAACGCCGTTCACCTTCCCGCTGCAGCGGTACCTATTGACCTACTTGCACTTTGATGTGCTTTCGAACTGCTAGGTGGGCAGGAGCTGGGACCAAACAACGGGAGCTCACCCCGTCGCGGGGATTCGAACCACCGACCTTCCGATCGGCAAGCCCTAGGCTCTGTGGTTTAACCCAAAGCGCCACCTGCGTCCTACCAACCTTTAAAAGATTCCTGCATTGGGGGGGGGGGGTTGGACTAGAATCAGGCTTCCTCAAACTTGGCCCTCCAGATGTTTTGAGACTACAATTCCCATCATCCCTGACCACTGGTCCTGCTAGCTAGGGATCATGGGAGTTGTAGGCCAAAAACATATGGAGGGACGAGTTTGAGGAAGCCTGGACTAGATGACCCTCATGGTCCCTTCCAACTCTAAAATTCTATGGTTCTACAATACTGGCTCCACAGCTATTCCGTTGGCGCCACACACACTTGAAGCTCTTCTAGGTTGGGGTGCAGCAAATCTGAGCTTATGCCCAAGAGACTTTCAAAATACCGCTCTTGCAATCCCTTCGGCAGTGGACAAGCTTGAAGCCACAGCGGCTCCTTTCGAAATATAATTTCCTGTCTTAGAATTCCACCCGTCTAAGCCACTGAAACCTGCTGTTTGCAAAGTGCTGGAGACAAACATCTATTTCTAGTACCTAAGCAATTCATTATTATGCATAAATTCTACCTCACAATACTTGAAACAAAAAGAACAGCAAGCAAAGCATAATTTCTTTCTTTCTTAATAAAAAACAAAACCAAAAAACAAAACTCCCACCCTACAATAAAATGCTGCCTGTTGTAATTACATTTGAGGGTTTGATTCTGTGCTCCTTGGCCAAAATCGCAACAGATTTGGGATGGTTTCCTGAATCTTGCTGGAGCCTTTGTAGTTGTGAAAACCCATAAGTTTCGTACACTGATGTTTTGCTCCATTTGTTTACCGTTTTTAATGAACACCTCTTCCCTAAAACCAGGGTTTTTTAAAAAACCAAACACTTCCCCCCCCAAAAAAAAAACCCCAATGAAAAACAACAACACCCTGCTGTGTTAGCAACCCCTCTCTTCCCTGGTTTCCACTTGGCAGCAGACTCCCTTGACCCAAGGCTGGGGCCATTGTTAAGGCTATAACACATTTACATATTTTGCAATAAAGCATCAGTTATTTGCATTACTGTGTCAAGTTTTATTTGATTCTTTCACCTAAAAATGACTCATTTTCCTTTCTTGTATATTTTTTTTCCAAAAAAAACCCCCCCAAACTACTCTAAGCTTGTTTGAGAATAATCAAAAATTGCCCATTTAGCTAGAAGTCATTTTCTTTTCAAAAGGCAAATGTTATTTAATCTTTCAGCTGTTCATTGTGCCATCATAAATACTTTCTTTTCAGCACAGTTGTGGGGACTGAAATGAGCCCACTAATTGCCTCCCATTTCGACTGACATGTGGTGGTTTAGTGGAAAGGGAACACAGCGGGGAGAAGGAAATAGGAGGCTGAGAAAATGAGAGCTAATTATTTTCACTGCCTCATGTCAGGCTCTGTGTCAGCCTTGTTTTTACAAACTGGAAGGTTTAGCACTAAATAAAACAAACTGGCGTCATGTTTTTATATACTGGCAGTGTCATGGAAGCAGCTGCAGATCTCAAAGACAATATAATGCCTGCGTTCGCATGGACACCATCTGACAGCCACCGTGAGCCACTACTAATGAGGATATCACAGTGGTGCCAAGTGAAAGGTGCTGAATTATGTATGATTCTTCATCAGTACAGCAATAGTCCTGTACATCATTATGAGACATTGTTTTGCTGAAAGAGATTAAAACATTCTTAGTTCCAGACCCTGCAACCCTAAACACGCTACAAGAGGTTATTGATGGAATTTTGAGGGAGAGTTTCTTGCAGATTTCTTTTTTTTTTTTAGGGTTTTTATCGTTTATTATTATTATTATTATTATTAAATCTATCTATCTATTTCCCTTTCCTTCCTTCCTTCCTTCCTTCCTTCTCTCTCTCTCTCTCTCTCTCTCTCTCTCTCTCTCTCCCTCTCCTGGGACAAAGCAATGGTGGGTCATGACACTATATATAAAGAAGAGAAGCAAATTAACCATACTTGTGTTATCTCCCTTTAAATCGGGCATAATAAAATGTAGTGTAGCAGAGTTAGCCTTAATGATAAATAACCCAGGTGCTCACACTATAGAAGTTCCAACTCTTATTGCCTTTAAAACAGCAGGTTTCAGCAGCTGAGATAGATAATAGCAGAGAATGTAAAGGAGCTACTGGGAGCTTAAATTATCAACATGCTACGACTTTTAATACCAGCATGATCAGGCTTTTCCTTTCCCCCATGTTTGTTTTATCTTACATTGCATCTTATATTTTTTCAATATTCAGTTGCCTGCTAAGATGGCACTTCCATTTTTCCTCTCATTTATCTTCCTTTTCTGTTTCTCCTTTAGTTTGCTGTAACTCTTGAATTAAATAATAATAATACGTTCTAATTTATAAAATTCATATTTTGAATATAGGCTTCCTTCAAAACTGACTACCCCCCCACACACACCTCAAAAAAAAGTTTCGAATCTTCTGCAACGTAAAATGTTACTTATTTTACCAAATTCTATGACTTCACAGTGGGGTTCAGATAATGTATGTAAGGGAAAGTCACCATGTTCAGGAAGCACCTTGAGTTTTTAAAAGCCTCACCACCAGTACAGATTTGATCATTTGTGGAGGGGATAATGTTTCATTATTGCTTTCTCCTTCCACAGCCACTTTCAAAATCTCCAGAATTTTCAGTTGGTTTTAGTGTTTGTCTTATTATTATTGCTTTGCACAATTGCTTCCTCAGATTTTAAAGAATGTAATAATGTATAATTTGCTGCTACAAGCTTCTGTCTTGAGACCTTTGGTAATTAGGATGGGATTTCATAGCTGACATAATATATCCCTAGCTTCTACCAATATTAAATAATGATATGATACAAATGTCTATATTAAATAGTAATATAATACTGCTTTGCGGAGTGTTCTGCTTCCTATCTTATAGTAACAGATACAATAATGTGAGGGAGGCTAATAATCGTTCACACAACATGGTAAACCACGGTTTACCACTGCATGGATGAGGTTGAGCAAAGCAACAGTTTCTCATGGGCTTCTCTTCTAGGTTGTTTGGCTCCAAAGTATGAGGAATTTGGCTTTCACATTACATTAGAACCAGAGATTAAAAAACTCTGCTAATTAAACATGCACGCTTGCTTCATGACTCATGATTTGAAGTTGGCTTGTGTTGAAAATGGCCAGAGTTCATTTTAAATTATGATCTCTGCTTTGAACAGAACGCTAAGCTGGGATTCTAAAAAACCAAAGCTTTCTTCTTCTTCTTTTCCAGTTGAGCTTATTTTAGCTCAGCCACATAGCCCTAAACCATGGCTTAGCGTTGCGAATAAATGCAACCAATCTCTGTTGCTGCACCTCTTCTCTCTCATAGCTCATGAAGGGTGAAATCATTACGCACAATAGTTTTTTGGCACAGGAGAGCAGGGGTCAAAGGGGGTCAGCGACCCACAGCTTCTTCTTCTGGATCTAAAGAACTAATGGACAGTGCTGCCTCTGGTCCATTTTTAATAGTATAGGGCTATCAGATCTGTTTAAACTGTCAGAGTAAGAGATGCCATGGTTTTTACATCATGACTTTACATATAGTTTTAGCTAAAGAGAGAAAGTAGCAATTGTAGTTTTTTAGTCTGAATTGTGAGAAATGATGGGGGAAATTTGCAAACCTATAAAACAAACAAAACATTATAACTTCCATTCTTCCATGTGAAATTATCCATGGGAATCTTCAATTAGCAAACCCTTTTCAATGTGACTTTGTTGTTTGTGGGTGTTGTTTCTTAGACTAAGGCTGCAGTCCTAATGTAGGAGGTAGGCCCTGTGAAGACGACTGAAGTGCTCTTTCTCTCCTCCATCCTTTTTCATGATTTTATTTTTTAAAATAACTGTTTCCCTCCCAATAGAAACAATGGGGAGAGAAATCAGGAGAGATTTATGCTAGCTTCTGAGCCTCTCTCTAAACCTCTCTCTAGCTCAGAGGTGGGGTAGGTGTCAGGTGATCAGGAAGGCTTGGGGTCCAAGCCCTTCCCCTTTCCTCCCCGGACGTGCTCCAATCTCTCCCCTTTTTGACTCTACTACCAACATTGTCCATAGAGCCAGGGTGTAGTAAGCTTCTGCAACAGTGGGAAGGCAGGATCTCCTCCTCTCTTGTTGGAGCTTTCTCTCCAATGGAGAGGGAGTCCTGCTGTATCCTGAGGCCTCTGGGACACCTTCCCAGGGACCACAGGATGGCAGATTTAATTTATGATAAGCTATATGATGCTTTGTGGAAGGTGTGTCTGTGTTAATATACAACCGAGAAGCCAAAAATTGTTTTGAACCGAAATATATAATGAGAAAGGAAGAGTTACTCATATGAACCTCATTGGTATTAAAATAATAAGGCTACAATCCTATGCAACGGAGAAGCTGTGGTCCTCCAGTTGTTGCTGGACTCCAGACATGCCTAGCCAGTAAGACCAACGGTCAAAGTTGATGAGAGTTGCAATGCAGCATCTCAAGGACCACAGGATGCCCATCCTTATACGCACATGGGGGTAAGTTCCCATTGTAACCAGAGTGTCTTCTCAGTAAACATGGTTAAGATTGCACTTGCTCGGGGGCATAGCGTGGGCGGTGCTAGGGGGGCCGTGGCCCTTGTGTGCACAATTCTTGAGGGGGCGTAAACCATGTGCCCCCGGCGCCCGGTGCTCCTCTTTGCCCACCAAGGGCCGGGCTCCCCCCTGCACGGGGGGCAGGTGGCTCAGCATGGTCCCACTTTGCTCTGGTGGTGCTGGGGTTGCTCCATCGGCGGCGAGAACTGGGCTGGAGCTCCCCGCCCGGCGCAGGCATGCCTGCCCCGGGCACTGGCAACTGAGGCTATGCTACTCCCATATTTCAGGTTGTACCTGAGGCTATAACTACAACTTAACAGAGGACCTCTAATTATTTCAGGTCTTAGATTTTGTTTTGTTTTTAATCTTATCACATATTCAATGATTCTGTTTTCCATTTTCCAAATTCTCAACAACATCTTTGGAAAACGTTTACCGTACATTCTTTCTGCTCCAAGCTCTTTGTAGCGATAGTGCCATTTCCCAGCACAGTAAAATTAACTATGGTCGTTGTACCATTGCCTGTTATTCATCTCCTGCAGAGCAAGGTCAAGTTACAGTATTTTATATGTATCTGAATTTTTGTATTTTTGCCACTGTAAAGTAGACCATCCTGTGACAAGATGTATTGAAGCTTGTGGGTTGATGTAGAGACACCGTACAGGGAGATAGATAGATAGATAGATAGATAGATAGATAGATAGATAGATAGATAGATGTATATATTTGAGCTCACATGCAGGTTTTCAGGGCGCGCAAGATAAAAATGGAAAGCAAGGGACTTGTATAACCAAGTCTAAATTGAATATAGTTAATTATGTAATCTTATATTAAACTTCCAAAATGGCACTGCTCTGTCATATGCTGGCAGCAATGCAGCTTTCTTTCAGATTCCCCTAAATATTTGTCCTTGGGCTGACTCCTTAAGAAGTAACGGGTCAATGCTAACCAGAGTCGAAAGCCTTTTTTGACGGCAGATACAGCAGCAAGGCCCCTGGAGAGTCATGAAGTAGCTGGGAT
The DNA here is from genome assembly GCA_034641385.1 of Darevskia mixta. NCBI lineage: Eukaryota > Metazoa > Chordata > Lepidosauria > Squamata > Lacertidae > Darevskia > Darevskia mixta. The sequence continues at coordinate 1,770,277 of JAWWNH010000098.1, forward strand.
CATTTTCTGGCAGCTATGCCTAATTATCATGACTACAGTGATACAAGTTAATATGGGCTATTCCCATACAGAAAGAAGACTGGTCCATCTGCTTAAAGTTTTGCTGAAACTGATTTAAAAAATATAATAATAACATATGAAAACACAATAATGAATAAGAGCCCAAATATTTTATATTTATGTCAACTTAGGAATAACAACATTTTACAGGGATTCGATACAAAACATGGCCTTTGCTGTTAAATCACGTGGAATGTCTTTTGATTGCCATTTTAGCATTTGTTAAGGATATACAGTGGTACCTCGGGTTACAGACGCTTCAGGTTACAGACGCTTCAGTTTTCAGACTCCGCTAAGTTTATTTTGAAAAACTTAAATGTGATTTTTTGTCATTTTATTCCATCAAATGTGAAACATTAACCATTTGATTTTGCTTGGAATAGTACCTAATAAATATTAAATGCAAAAGTTTTCTGTTATGTGCATTATTTTGAGGTGTGTAGAGCTTAAAGTAAAAAATGGCTCAATGTGCCCCACTTTCCCCTATCAATGCCCTTCCCGTGGGCCAAGACCCTTCTGTAATGTTTTCTCACAAGTCCTTCCTAATGTTGATTAAAAGGTTCCTCTTTCCTCCTCCTTTTCATTTCATTGCTTCCTGTTGATCACAGCTGAAGGAGTAATGCTGAAGAAACTAATTGCCCCAATGTCAGTTCTAACTGAGTCATCCTTAATACCTACTTCCACCATTAGCAGAAAACAGGCAATAAAATCTAATTAAAGGCACAAAAGCCCCCCAAAGCCTGAATGATGCACAATGTAATTAAAGGCACAAAAGCCTTGGCCCATTAGATTGCTGGTGTGGCAACTCCCTGGTTTCCCCCCCTTCTTTTTCTTCCTTATTAATCATTCTTTAAAAACACGAGGTGCCGTATCAACATCGAAAACAGTGGACTACAATTACTTGTCACCAGCATTGTCTGACTTCTCTGTAAAATGTGAATGAACACAGGTGACTGAGGCATTCACCCCATCCTTATGTGATAGGGATAAAATGTGAAACGGCCAATGTATGTTGCCCTGAAAAGCTGAGAGGAAGGAAGGGAATATTTTTTTCAACTCTGCCGGATTTGAAATTCTTTTAATTGTTGATTTTGTTGTTGTTGTTAATCACTCTGTGATGCCTTCCTGGGAAATGGAATCATGAATTAAATAAAGACTTAATGAGAAATTGAAAATAATTTGAAATGCCTTGTTTTAGGGCCATTTGCTGTTAAACTATGAATTTTCCTAGACTGCTTATTAAAACAGTCCTCAGCACTTGCTCCCAAAATAACAGGCCACCTGTTGAATGTGCGTAGCTCAAATGACTTCTCTGATCCTTTCAGGAAAACATGCTCCAGGTGCAGATGTAAATAATATTATAACTTGGGTGACATTTGCAGATAACAGACTTCCTCAACCGGGTTCCCTTCAGCTACTTTTGGACTGCAACTACCATCAGCTCCAGCTGGCATACCTGTTGTGGCAGAGCCCGATGGGAACTGTAGTAACAGCTGGAGGGCACCAGGCTGAGAAAGGCTGTCATAGATGTGGAACAAAAGTCCTTAAGTTTTGTTCTCTGGACACTTGTTTTGTTTCCTGCATGCCATCACATTTTCTTCCTTGCTGATGCAGAATACTTGAGCTGTGAGCCAGCTAAAGCTATATGTACATATAGAGACGAAGCATATTCGGAAGGATGAAGTTTATTTATAAGATTTCACTGTGGCCCTTTGCACTGCTGTGCAGTGATGGCTAACCTTGACACCCCATATGTTTTGGAACTACAACTCCCATCATCCCTAGCTAACAGGATCAGTGGTCATGGATGATGGGAGTTGTAGTCCCAAAACATCTGGAGTGTCAAGGTTAGCCATCACTGGCTGTGGGAAAGGCAACCTGTTTAAGTTTTAAATTGCTGAAAAGCGGGTTGTCTTTTTATCCTGTGGTAGGAATTTCAGATTAAACCCCTGACCTTCCGGTGTTGTTTGGGGATAAGGAGCGTCCCCAAACCCATTTAAGAACCCCTCTTGCTGACAAGTAAGAATTATTTCACATTAAAATGGAGTTTGGATGCTTCAGTTCCTAAGATAATATAAAATCGATTAATTTATTGGGATAATTTTTTATTTTATTTTTTTGCGTGGAGACAACAAAAAGTCACAATTGCTCCAGTGTCCAGTTTTGATATTCTGTATTTTCTTTTCCGTTCCAGGACTGTAAATGGAAGATGTACATGGAAATGGATGGGGATGAGATTGCAATAACTTACATAAAAGATGTGACATTTAACACTAACTTACCTGACACAGAGATTTTAAAGATGACAAAGGTAAGGTTCTGTTTACGGGCTTGAAGCTTTCATGATTGCCTAGATCTCAAACAAAGGTATTAAAATACCACAGCGGCAGACTTTTGTGCCTATAGAAACTCATTCTGCCGGCAGCTTTTAAAGACCCCCCACCCCTTCCCACATTTGTATCACAATAGATTCCCCCCCCCCCCTTTCCGTTAACATTACCTTTTCAGTCATGGTAATAAGAAAGCGATGGCACGCTTAAGATATTACAATTAAAGTGTGTGATTTCTTGGTTCCGTAACAAGGTAAATCATACATCAGACAATGTACAGACAAGTTCTAAATGAGAAGAGTGTTCTTCAAGGTGCGCTGGAAAAATAAAGTGTTGCCCTTTGGCAGCAATTTATGTTATTAAAATGGGGAAATAAAACAGGCATATTTAGTGGGAAGGTGTCTTGAACCAGGCCTATAATCACCAGGATTTATGAGGTTTGGCCAGCTTCCTTCCATTTTATGAAGGGAAAACCCCACACCATATTCATGGTAGAAATGTGCTATTGTAGGAAAACTGCTTCTGGACAGGGGATTCCTAGCACTAATAATAATGGCGTTTCCACTGGGAACTACAAAGAGCTAATTTTTCTTTTTTTTTAAATAATTTTTATTCATTTTATCATATATAACAAAACAAACACAACAACAACAAAAGAAAAGCATAACACAAACAGTCAAACACAACAGTCTAATATTCAATTTTTACCTAATTTTCCACACAATTCGAAAAATTGCACTGTTTTTCCTGTATGTTCATTTCATATTATTATCCTGTTTGTTTTTTTATCTTTCAACTAATGCTAAAATGCTTCTTCAGGAAAAAAAATATTAGGAAAGGGTGTTATCTTTAAATTTTATTTGTTTAGTTCAAAGACAGAAGAACTGCAGGAAAATCCAGGGTGACAGATGAGTGGTTTATGGAATTCTAGGGATTTCCCATAAAAATGGGGAGTGATTGAAGAAAGGCAATTCCAAATTAAGTGCCTGGTGTGGTAGTAACCCTAGACTCAACCTGCTATCGAGTATATTCTCTTCCAGCCTTCCTCAACCTTGTGCCCTCTTGATATTTTTGACTACAACTCCCATCATCCCTGACTGTTGGCTGTGCTAGCTGGGGCTGCTGTGAGCTATAATCCAAAACCTCTGGAAGGCACCAGGTTGAGAAAGGTTGTTGTCGTTCATTGCTTGAAATCTTGTTGGGTCTTCTGAAAAGTGTGTAAGATGTAGCCTGTCAGGAGAAAACATTCAAAACTTCCCTAAACAGGGCTGCCTTCACATGTCTTCTAAAAGTCAGGTAGTTGTTTATTTCCTTGACATCTGATGGCAGGGCGTTCCACAGGGTGGGTGACACTACCGAAAAAGGCCCTCTGCCTGGTTCCCTGTAACCTCAATTCTTGCAGTGAGGGAATCGCCAGAAGGCCCTTGGAGCTGGACCTCAGTGTCTGGGCTGAACGATGGGGGTGGAGACGCTCCTTCAGGTATACTGGGCCAAGGCCATTTAGGACTTTAAAGGTCAGCACCACCACTTTGAATTGTGCTCGGAAACGTACTGGGAGTCAATGTAGGTCTTTCAGGACCGGTGTTACATGGTTTCGGCAGCCGCTCTGCATCACCAGTCTTGATTAATTGTAGTTTCTGTGTTACCTTCAAATGTACCCCCACATAGAGCGAATTGCAATAGTCCAAGCGGGTTTTCTGCAGCCTGGTACAGTCGTACGTTGTTTTGCAACCAGGATCCGTTCTGGAGTCCTGGCCGCTAGCCAAAAAGGACACAGGGTGAAGTGCTGTGCACGCGCGAACGGCAAACCTGGAAGTAACCTGTTCCGGTACTTCCGGGTTTGCAGCGGACATTCACCGGAATGGACGCTAGATGAGGCGGACGTTCACAGAAGTATTACTGTAAACTTATTTTTAAGGGCATATGCCTATGACTTAAACTTCTAACCATACAGTATGAAATGAATCGGTCAGTTGGTTGCATAGAAAACAATCAAAGCATGACAAAAAATGAAATGCCTAAAAATGAAAATAAATCATGGAAGACATGCAGGCCAAACGAGACATCGTGTGCCAAGATTTGTACTTTTGTATTTATTTAGTCATTTGACACGGTTTCTGTGTTTGCATGTTTTCACTCTTTCTGAAGGACAGAGGATGGATGCATAGAAGTTGATTCGCACAATGAGGCGGAAAACAAAAACGTTTCTTTCATTTATTTTTATTTTGCAGCCACCATTTGTAATGGAGAAATGGATTGTGGGCATAGAAGACGATCAGACTGTGGAATGTTTAGTTACTTATGAGGTAAGTGTTGGGGGGGAGGGGGGGAGCCAACCCACTACTTCTGCCACTAGGGTTTCAGAATAAGGAGTTGACATGCCTTAACTTTCTGGCCCACTGTAGTCAACGCCAAATACTGTAATTAATTTTAAACTACCAACTTCTCGTACAAATTTGAATGCCATCTTCAGAAATCACACCCAGACTCCTAGCTGGGAAAGCTGGCTCCCTTAAGTTTAAATATATATATATCTTTTTCTTCTTCTTCTTCCTTTTGAGTAATGGTCGATGTAGGTGGTGTTTGTTGAACAGACAATCTTTCTTACCTTTTTGGCAAAACGCTAATTAGCAGAGCAGAGGAACAACAGGAGAAGGGAAAGGGCAAGAGGGAAAACATAAAATAAAATCTAGAAGCAATTTAGCTATGTATAATAGGATGGAAATTAGCCTTTGTATGAGCAGGTTTTTGGATACTTACAAAAAAAAAAGAGTTTCATAAAGACCAATGGGATATTTCACACTGAGGCTAATAATTGAAATTTCAGCTCTGTCCTGTGGCATGCATTCAAGCAGTGAGAGAGCGATATAGGAAAATTCTGGACCTCGCCTGCCTCAGAAGTGAAGAACAGTAGCTTTCTATTAACAGGAAGAATAACCCTAGGTTCCTTTCAGACTGTAGCTCCTCACAGGTCTCAGAGCCTGACAGCAGGATTAAAGAGCTAGCCACTATAGGCAAGCTACCATAAGGGAACCTCAGCAACAATACCTCTTTAGTGCCTACCTCTTCTGGAAGAAAAGATTATTTACTTGAAGCACTACATGATCTCATAATTACTAAACGGTTCTGTTAAAAGGCAGCCATTAAAATCTTGCCCTTGTTCAGTACACTATTTTGGGCGGGGGTGGGGGGTGGGGAGAGAAAGCGTAATTTGCCGCCAGATTGGTTGCACAACTGAAAAAAATTCTTTGCGGCCAAACTAAAAGATGATATTAAACAAACTCAGCATGAGAATTTATGGTATCATCAATGTCAGAATCCTAAGTTCAGTGCCTGGACAAACACTGCATGACTGCGATGAGGGTCTTTATTTTTTTTTTAACTTCTGAATATCTTGTTGAACAGAGCGATGTCAGAACTCCGAAATCCACCAGACATATCCAGCCAGTGGAATGGAGTAAAGTGAAGCTTCAAGATGAGGTGAAGTCAATACAGCTTAAAATACAGACATCGCTCCCAAACTCAGAGGGCAACCCTCGGAGCAGATCCAATTCCAGTAAGTTTAATTTCCAGTAAGTTTAATGATGACAGAGTGTTGAAGGAAGGACATTTAGCTCATCCCATTCACCCAGCAAAAAATGAAGGCATCTCTCTAAAATGCCCTTTTCTCAGAGAAATGTGTCTCATATTCACACTTACTAAGAGCTTTGCAGTTGTTTTCCAGCATCCATTGAATCAGAGCTTTCCTGACATATCAACTTTGTAGCTTATTTCAATGGACAAAAACTTAACTGCAGATAGTACGAACAGCTAGAAGTCTGCCAAGTCAATGAATAAAGGCCGAAGAGCTTTAAAAAATAAGTGTGTGCTGTATAGTCGTGTGTTTTAGTGTGCGGTTGCATCTACTAATTTATATATAGGAGGATCTGCCTAATTCAAGGGTTGCATAGATGGGCATTGCACAGTTATAAACAATTAGAATTGTTTGAGCAATGGAGGTCATGTCTTCAAATGCTAAATCCTGCTGGAAGAACCAACTTCCTAAGAATGTTCTCAACACATGCGTCAACATTATTCAGTGACTGCAACCTCCTTGGAAGGGAAAGGGCTAACAACACAGCTCCCCAAGCACATTGGCAGCCCCGCTATAAGAAAAGGGCTGATTGGTGGCCTGTCAGGGACTAGCTGGATGAGGATAGCTCCACAGGGAAGAGGCAGAGGAAGAGGATTTCGAACCTGGCGATTGGGGGTGGGACACCAGTCACACAGGTGTGGACAAGCTGGGAAGTGCTGGAAGCAGGGAGCTTAAGGGATAGCGAAGAGATAGGAGCAGACAGGTGCCCCAGCACAGGACGGGAGGATGATGAAGAAGAAGAGTTTGGATTTGATATCCCTCTTTATCACTACCCTAAGGAGTCTCAAAGCGGCTAACATTCTCCTTTCCCTTCCTCCCCCACAACAAACACTCTGTGAGGTGAGTGGGGCTGAGATACTTCAGAGAAGTGTGACTAGCCCAAGGTCACCCAGCAGCTGCATGTGGAGGAGCGGGGAAGCGAACCCAGTTCACCAGATTACGAGTCTACCACTCTTAACCACTACACCACACTGGTGGTTCCTAGATGAGGTTCCTAGTTTGGATGTAGGCACAGGCAGTGATGATAGAGAGGAGAAAGACCCTGCCCTCTGACAGCTTCTCTACTGACAGCCTGCCTCCCCCTTCTACTCCTAGAACAAGGTGGCTGTTGCATGTCGCCGAACAGCAAGCCAGGCAGACACAGAGGGAGTCCCATGTAGGTCGCCGTAACAATCACAGATAGAGGGGCCTGATAGCAAGTGCTAGGGAGTGCTAAGGAGGGGCTGCAAGCCAGTCCAAACAACGTCTTCGTTTAGACAGTTTTACCCAGGCATCCCCAAACTTCGGCCCTCCAGATGTTTTGGACTACAATTCCCATCATCCCTGACCACTGGTCCTGTCAGCTAGGGATCATGGGAGTTGTAGGCCAAAACATCTGGAGGGCCGCAGTTTGGGGATTCCTGGTTTTACCCATTAGAAGTCTCTGTAAATTCTTTGTTTTGCTTCCCTTAATAAAGAAACTAACTGCAAGTGAGCTAAGCATCTCTCTCTTTCTCTCCATGAACCGCGAACAAACTGCTCTGCCTGTCAGACTGTGACAGGGCCAGGCAGCCCACAGATTACAAGACACCGGCAACTATGCAAAGTCATGGACAGCCCTTACTTTTGGTGCTTCCTCAGAAGGAAATCCATTACCTAGAATTCAAAATTGATGCCCTCTGTTTTTCTTTCAGGTATTGATGCCCAATGGATGAATGCACTGAAACTGCGCCGAGTGACCAGCAGCCCTTCTCTCCAACGTTCCCGCCCTCACAGCCCTAACGGTTTTTTGCCGTACCTTCAGGACCAAAGCTCCTACGCCGCCGCTGTGAGACGGACCCAGGTTCCTCTAACCTATCAGATCACTTCTCTGAGTCAGTCGAGAGGCTCGTCTCCGACACCGTATTTATCATCGCTGCACTTGAACTCAAAGGGAAGCAGCACCTCCAGCGCAGCTTCGGATAGCCCTTCGGAAAGAGACAGGTCCAAAACTAAAAGCAGGCACAGCCACCACAGCGGCGACTCTCGTGGTGTGTCAGGAAACGGAAGGCGCTTTGCAAGGAGTTCAGGAGGTGCTCAGGCGCCTGCTAGGAACCCAGAGAAATTCCGCAGGCATTCCCAGCCAACGTACAGTCAACACTCATCGAGGTCACATGACAGGAGGTCTCCTCATTACCCACAGCAGCCCAAGTTGATACCAGGGATGCCCTTGAAAACCGAAAGCAAACCCAAAATAGAAGAGGAAGAGGGAAGCAAAGCTGGAGAAGGCGGATGGACAAAAGTTGATTATTCGAAAAAGTCTCAGCGGCATATCGTTGGCAAACAAAGAGAAGAGAAGTCAAAAGGAACTGGAACCGGCCAGAAGAAAGTCCATTGATGTTTTTTGAGAAATAGGTTTTATTTTATTCTTTTGGACATTTAGTTTCTACAGAGAAAAGTGGGGGGGTTGTTTTTAAAGATTCACCTGACAATGAATGTGAGACTAGCGCTATTGAACATGAATACACTACCTCTCATGGAGATCAAACCCACAAGTCCACGACAGGGTTGGGTTGTTGGGGTTTCTACTCACTGCAGCCTGGTGAATATGATGCTATTGTTTGCACTGAGAATATTCACATGCTGCAAGTTCTCTTTGCTTCCAGTTGGGTGCTCATGGTTTTAACTTACCGTAGGACTTCCACAAGTGTTAAATTAAGAAATCACCATAGTTTCAGTCTGATCCTATAGGGATATGTCCACAAAACACAACTGCCTTCCACCTGTAACACAATGGCTGAAAAAAAATGTGACTGGAAAGATGATCCTTTCCTTACTTATGCAGCTCTTATTACAATATCCTGTCCTGTTGAATTTGTTTCTCCCGATCTGCTCACTGCACCCTACCCAGGTACCTCTGGACTCCTCTCTGGTGATGGGGGAACCCCAGTCCTCCATTTAAAGATGCAGTCCCCACATATTTCCTTTGGACTAATTCTTACGATCATGAAATAATTTAATACTATATATTCTGCAGAGAAGAGCAAACAAAATAGAAAAAAAATAGCCTTGATCGCTCTCGTTTTATTTTTTTATTGTTTTGGTATGACTATTTATTAACATATGGCAAATATTTTTTATTAATTGCATTTTAATTGTACTCAGCCTTATAAACTACTGTTAATACATGCTGTAATTCTACTGAGGTACCTTTGGGGAGGGATTTGTCTTCTAAGACTGTGGTCCTGAACACGAAAGTAAGTCCCACTGCATTAAATGTTACTTTTGTCTGAGTAAACATGCTTCGGATTGGACAATGTTTCTTGTTGGCTTTGGCAATGGAATTTTTAACTGTATAAACAGAAAGCAAAGCTTAGCATATTCAGCCGCATCAGTCCATTATGAAAAGGAAGTGGCTTGAGGGTTTGTTTTCAAATCTTTTTATTTTGAAGTGGTATGTACAGTATGTGGAGCAGTTACTCCTTATTTCCCAAATCTGTTCTCCCCCTCCTTGCAATACACTAGAAGATTTTTTAAAGAAAATACAGTGGTACCTCGGGTTAAGTACTTAATTCGTTCCGGAGGTCCATTCTTAACCTGAAGCGTACATAACCTGAAGCACCACTTTAGCTGCGCCGCCAGAGCATGATTTCTGTTCTTAGCGGAGTTCTTAACCTGAAGCATACTTAACCTGAAGCGTACTTAACCCGAGGTACCACTGTAAAACCTTCCTAGCTCTCAGTAAGATGGTGTGCCGTACTACCATAAATGCAACCCAGAATCAGAAGAGGGGAAAGCACAGAGACCTAGGTTTTCAGAAATGACTTGCTTCCATTTATTCAAGAATTCTCAACCACACAGCACAGATTCACACGTGCATAACTATTTTTAGTATTTATTTTGTATGATTCTTAACATCCTTTGCTGCAGAGGTCTCTGAAGGGACGCGCAGCAAAGGATTTATAACATAAAACTATCCCACATCAAACAGCAGTACATGAATGTTGCATAGACGATAATAATTTTACATTAAGTGTCATCATATTACTAAAACAGAGTTCCATCCTTCCAAAGTTTTGTCTTTAGGGTTTTGTCTTCTTGGCTGGAAAGGAAACGGCCTCTACTTCTGGGTCACCTCAGCCCCACAGCGGTTCTCTCAGATTGGCAATAAGGAACTAAAAACTTGCAGCCCTTTTATAAGATAGAAAACATCAGCAGAACAAGGAATTTGCAGCGCTGTGGAAATCTGTAAGTTGCTTTAAAACTTTAAGGGAAACCTCAGTCCTGACCTTGTCCTTAAGGGTTTACGGCTTTACAAATAGGAGACAACAGGCATCATCCAAACTGTTCTGAGCTAATGAGCTAGGTGCCTGCAGTGGGCCTGCTCCCTGCTTCTCCCACCGAGCATGCACAGCCTTGTTAAGGCAATGTATGGCAGTGGGTTGCACATACTCCGCAGGGGTTGCCAAAGATAGCTGCTTTCTTTAACAACAGATGGCTGCTACTTAGAGGGCAAGGAGAAAAGCAAAGGTTAAGCCAACACTTCAAGCCACTAACCTACCTTTTGGGATTGTTACAGGAGAGGGGAGGACTTTGGGATTCTGCATGGTCAGCTTCCCATTAAAGCAGCTTTATCATGTGGCTAAACCTTTATTTGAAACTTGGGGAAATGGAGGGCTAGGCTGCGTACACACAGCATTTTGTTTTACCCTCAGTGGTACCTTGGTTCTTGAACTTAATCCATTTCTGGGAGTCTGTTCATCTCCCGAAACAGCTCGAAAACCAAGGCACGGCTTCTGGTTGGCTACAGGAGCTTCTTGCACTCAATTGGAAGCCACTGGAGCTGCGTCGGACATTCGGCTTCTGAAAAACGTTCGCAAACCAGAACACTTCCAGGTTTGTGGTGTTCAGGAGCTGATTCGTTTGGGAGCCAAGCTGTGGTACCACTGTCTTTGTTTTTCCAATGTAGCCCCCACACTCTAGACCCATTGCTTCTTTTTTTGCCCCTGAAAAGTGCTTCTTGAGGAACTTGTTTTTCCAAATATAAAAGCTCGTTGCTGATGGATTCTGTGTTGGCTCACAGTGAAAGCCAATGGAGTGGTTGTACCTACATCCACCCGCTGGCAATGCAGACGGGTTTATACCAGGATCATAATCACTTCCTTCTTCATTCACCTGGGGCAGGTGAAGGGAGGAAAAGGTGTGGATTACCTAACCAAGGGGAGAGTTTTCAAATGTGTATCAAGTAACCATACCCACACTTGTGGGTGATGGGATGTAAAACCAATCCACATTGGAAGCAGTGTGTTGGGAATGAGCATGAATGCTTCTGGATTGAGGAAAGCTATATTTTTGTGTGTGCTACAAATCAGCTAGTGTGTACCCAGCCCTAGCCTATACGTGAAGCAAAATAAGAGAAGAATCCCAAATTGGTAGAGTGAACCATGCCATTTCAAATTATTTTTATTATTTTTCCAAATTATTACAAATCAAACAAAATTAATTTAACTTAATACAATTTATTAAAATCAGGTTTCCTGCTCCGGTTCCAAGCATACGGTCATCATCATTTCCTCGCATAGCAGCATCATTTCTTATTTAGAGTCCAGTTGGCATCCTTCACTTGTCATTAGACCATTCTTCCAGCTAGCCACTTTTTCCACCTTACAAACAGCCTACCTCAGGGGATACAAGTTTTGAATGTTTCCTCCACATTTAAATTTTTTTTTTGTAAGGCTTAGTATGGGGGACATCGACCCAAAACGTTTTAGCTCAGCTCTTTCGCTTCAAATTTTTCAGATTATTAATGCCGTTTATGTATTCTGAAGCGCTACCGACAAATCTGCCAGCCCATTCTACTGTCCTGGCTGGAAATTCATTTTCCACTGTTAAAACATTCTTGAAAGCAGGGTTGTCCTCTCTGGACTTGCTGGGGCAGGGCTGGCGGAAGGAACAGCTGTATATCAGAGGTATCCATGTCCTTCGCCACCCCATTAGAAGAGGCCAGGCTAATACACTTAATTTTGCTGGGTTCGCTGCTGTTCCTCTCAGGCCTCTCTCACCTTGGAACCTGCCAAGCCAAGTTAACAGGTGCCATGAAAAATAGGTTCCTAGGGGTTCCATATAAAATTGCATCAAAACATGTATAATTATGAATGTTTTGCATATTTTGATATTGAACATGTGAGGGTTGGGTTTGTTTGGTTGTTTTTTTTTAGCAGCGGTCCTGAGGCTTCACCAGCTTGCTGCAGTTGGTTATTAAGAATGTCCAAATGGATTCCTTTGCTGTTTGTAAGCAATTTAATTCTGTGCCTAATTTTAATCTACACTCTACTGTGTGTCCACATCTGCTCTCTTAAAGCATTCATTAGCATTTAAAGGGGAAAGCTGATGGTATTGATCACACTTATTAAAACTGAACAATCGTACAGCAGTGATTGGCTAGAAATCACCATCCTCTGTTGGAATCACTGTTAAAACAAGAAGAAAACTGAGCAAAAGGGGAGAGGAATAAATAGTGATGGGTGAGGGGGGGAGAGCTTTAAAACAACTCCAGCATAGGAAAAGGAGAGATAATAAAGTGGGAAGTAATCATATTTTCACGAGACAATACATTTTTTTTGGAAAATATTTTTAATAAAACCCCAGTTAAGAACTTGTTTTAATTCATGGATTCACATTAAGTATCTTGAAAGCCCTTGAGGCCATGAAAACGTATGAAGGAAATACGTTATTACAGTACATTTATAATACATTTAGCAAGGCTTAAATGTAGGGTGGCCAGAAATAAAGAAGGATGGGGTCTTGTGACTCTAATAATTATGCAGAAGAGGAAATTCAGAAGCTGCCATGCTTACAAGATGAGAAATCTGTGACTCTCCATACGTTTTTGAACAATAACAACAATAATCTTCCATCATCCCCAGTTAGCATGGCCAATGGTCAGTGTCGATAGGAGCCATCATTCAATAACATCTGGAATACCACAGGCTCCCTATTTGTTGTAAAGGTCAGAAATGTTGCATGCAGTAAATCCCCTTTACTGTATTTAAGGCACATAAGCTCAGTTCTCCTTCGCTTTTGGTCACCCCCAGCTGTGTATAGGTATGGTCTAGTTCCCATTAGTGTGGGAAACCAGTGTCCCAGGTCACATTTAAGACACATTTAAATCACATGACTATACTCCAAGAATCATGGGAACTGTAGTTTGTTAAGGGTGCTAGAAAGTGTAGCTCTGTATGGGTAAACTACAGTGCCCATGATTGTTTTTTGGGGGTGGGGGAAGCCATGCACTTTAAATGTTCGGTGTGGGTGTGCCAGTGTTTCTTGCCATGCGAATCTTCCAATTTTACTGGGTGGGAGAATGTTTTGGGGTTTTGGGTTGTTGTTTTTATTTTGATTATATATTTTGTGGTTTTATATTTTGATTTTGTTCTGTGAAACGCCTGAGACCTCTGGTAATAGGGCGGTATATTAATAATAATATTAATAATTAATAATAATAACTAATAATAAATAAATGAATGAAGGAATGAATAATGTTTTGTGGTGTTCCTAGTTAGTGAATATACACGTCCATAGGTAATATTCTGTTGCTTTCACTCAATCAACAATTGAAATTTGAAAGAGATACCAGAAAAATCAGTTACCTGGTTTTGTCGCTAGTGTGATGCTCTTACAGCTGTACAGTGGAACCTCGGTTTTCGAACGTAATCCGTTCCGGAAGACCATTCGACTTCCAAAACATTTGAAAACTGAAAACCAAAAGCGGAAGCCTCAATTCAATAGGGAAACTCAAAACGGAAGCCACGTAGCACATTTGACTTCCGAAAATTGTTTGAAAACCGAAGCACTTACTTCCGGGTTTTCAGCGTTTGGGTTCCGAAACGTTCGTCAACGGAGAGGTTCGAGAACCAAGGTTCCACTGTACCACCATGTTGCCAAAATAGTTTGTCTTCAATAGGTCAGTGGCAATGGGAGGCAGAAGCAGAGCTTGATCCTAGAAGCTGAAATGCTGTTATAGGATTGGTGGGATAGTCTGGATCCCCTCCAAGTAAGTGGATTGATATCTTTAAGACAGAATTCTGAAGCAAGAGGAAATGCTGAAGTGATCCAGTCAGTCTCTCTATTAAGCTAATGGCCCTAGCCATCGTATCTCTGTCTAGAAAGATGGCCAAGTACAGGTGCATAGGAACATACTAGTATAAACTACTAGTGATGGTTGCAGAAGAAGGGAACAGGTCTTTCTCCTCACCTGCTTGAGCTGATGTCACCCTTGAATTTAGGACAATAGGTCAGGGACCAGTCTTGTCTAGGTTCATGGGGTGTTGGCACCAGGACACCCTTCACCCCAAAACCTAACGGGGGAGCAAGATCTGTTGGGGTGCTGTGCTGTGAATGCTTCCATTTTACATGTGGCCTGTGTTGCATGTTGTGTAAATAAAACTACATGTCCCAAAGACCCCACTGTATTCCAAGGAAACCAAACCCTGAAATCTCTTACTGCTCAGAGATTGGGGCGCATGCAATATAATAAAATGACCGAACTCTGATGTGCTATTAAAAATAACAGCAGTCTGTATAAAAATGCCACAAACTACTGAACTTCAGTGCCAATACACTGCCGTCTCTCGTTCTGGTGAAATAATATTAGAATAACTAACGCCTGTAAACCTGGGGTTACCAAGAAGCAATGAAAACACAATTAAAAATCATACAGCATGCAGCACAGCGCATTACAATTGCTGCAACAGGCGCGGGGGGGGATTATTAAGTGGTCTGCCAAAGACCCTCAGCAATTTTCAAGTGGTCAGGGGGCAGACATTTAGATACTACAGATATAAAACATTTTAGTTTCTAACAAACTAACTAGATATGCTGGTGCCCTTACATTTTCTAAAGAAAACCACCATGCCCTTAATTTTAATGCTTTCCCTTTAGTTGAATGATATTAACCTAAAATGTTCACTATTCTTTCTTTTTTTGTTTCCAAACTACTGCTATTGCTTGTATACAACTGTATGCAAATCAAGTCAATTAGTCTGCTAATATAATTAATGAACATGGATTTCTTCAGCTGAGCAACAGCCCTGGTCACACTATAAAACCCCAACTATTTATGACCTGTTTGTCTCACTATTCTCTCCCACTATTCTTGTCTGTCCATCTATCCATCCATCCATCCGTCCGTCTGTCTGTCTCTCTCTGTGATTCATAGTCGGCATATTATGTCCATCACTCCTTCCTGCCCACAGGAAAGTGAATTGCTCTAATTTTATCTCCTTGTGACCCATTCCTAGTGCCTCTCTCTATTACAACTCACCATGTATGACAATCACTGGCAGCAGTGCTAGTAGGTACTCAATGTGGGCAGACATCAAAACCACCATCCACTGACCATTATCCAGCAACTTGCTGAGCTGATTTAATGAGGTGAAGTTGCTCAAACATACTTTGTTCTTCCCTTTCCTCCTGTGAGAAATCACTCAAAACAATGACCTCTGTGTGTTGCTCTGCTTAGAACAATTCCCCTTTCTAACTCCATTGAAGCTCGAGAGAATGAAACCTCAGCCTTCGAACACCGTGCTTTCAAGAATATTGAGTTTGGGCTTCAAAAGACAAGCATTTTAATTTCATTTTATTTTTAATAATAATAAAAAGTCTGCTTGTGATTATCTTTACCCTAATGGTTACACTTTTTCAGGTAAGTAAGCAACCTTTTCTTCTTTACCTGCGCCGGGGGGGGGGGAGCGGAGCAGTGGTTTTAAAAACCTCTAAGTCTTTAGATATTTCTCACAAGTAAAACGCAGCATAATGAAGATGTCTCTGGAAATCTAAGATAGTTTTGTATGTTTAAGGTCTGCATCTTTCCCTTTTCTGAGTGAACAGCCCAAATCAATTTGTCAAGACACCCCAGAGTGGTGCAGGACTTATTTATGGCAGGAAAACAAATAAAAGAACAGTAAAGTAAAAAATATTTCAAAACAGACATACAACCTCTCTAATTCAAGGGGACTGGAATACATAACATAGAGCTGGAGATTCTCATAACTGGGTTGGTTATTTGGCGCAGCATTTCAAGAAATTACTTGTGGGCATGGACTAGTATATAACTGCAGGGAAGTGGGTGGCCCTGTGGTCTAAACCTCTGAGCCGCTTGGGCTTGCTCAGAGGTTGGTGGTTTGAATCCGTGCGACGGGGTGAGCTCCCGTTGCTCTGTCCCAGCTTCTGCCGATTTAGCAGCTTGAAAGCATACCAGTACAAGTAAATAAATAGGTACCACTGCGGCGGGAAGGTAAACGACATTTCCATGCGCTCTGGCTTCTGTCCTGGTGTCCTGTTGCACCAGAAGCGGATTAGTCATGGTGGCCACATGACCCGGAAAGCTGTATGTGGACAAATGCTGGCTCCCTTGGCCTGAAAAGCGAGATGAGTGCTGCACCCCATAGTCTCGTTAGATAGTAAAATTCATGTTAAATTGCTGGTTTAGGGGTTGTTTTTAAAAGTCTGGAACGGATTAATCCATTTTGCATTACTTTCTATGGGAAAGTGTGCCTTGGTTTTAGAACGCTTTGGTTTTGGAACGTACTTCTGGAACGGATTAAGTTTGAGAACCAAGGTACCACTGTAAAGGACAAAATAGGTCTCTGCCAGATCCGATAGGACTCATCTTACAGCCTTATAAAAAAACAAACACCTTTATTGGCTTTTAAATCTGTACTTAGTTGGCTACCGCGGAGTAAATGCAATTAACCAGCCTTTGATGGTGTAGTTAGTATAACAGTGGAGAAGACGGCTGTAAAGTGTAACTTTGGAAGGAGAAACGGAGTGTTACAAACAATGCATGTCACTGTTTTCACTTGGGAAAAGCTGTAGGATATACAGGTGTGTTTGGGTTGCAACTAGGATGTGAGGGAAACAGCTCCAAAGAACCTATTGCAGCTGATAAACATAAACACAGTACTAAAACAGGGCCTGAGCTGAAGATCTTCACAGGCACTGGAGTTATGAACAAAATCCAGCCAGCACTTAAAATGTCAATCTTGCTTAACCTAAAATTTATTATATTGGCTGCATGATTATCACAGTATTTCCAATAGCAACTAGTTTGTTGACAGTTCCAACGATGATTGGTAAGCTGGTTGAAATACAATTCTTATCTGTCCCTTCCACTTCACAAGCATTTTTTTTTTTTTTGGCGCTTTCCAAAAAGCGGAAACAATCACTTTTCTTCGGTATCTGAAAAGCATTTGTGAGCTAAAGTGGATTTGGAAGAATGAAGTGTGTTCTAGTCTCTAGAGAGCTCTTTTCAGTTCATTTGCTTTTGCCTGCACTTTGAGAAGCCAATGGTGCAGGTAAGTATGTAATTAAGGGCTTATTTAAAATGTTGATTCTTTTACATGTCAGCCTGCTGCAGCATGCCCACAAGGAATAATAACCCACAGAGAGTTTACATACTCCTGGTTTTCTATTGTGATTTGGGCTGTGTAAGATTTCTGTTTTCTGGATCACGCCTGGTTCGTGTTACAGATTATGTGGCTTGTGTGCGTGCCACACACATCGCCACACACGTGCAGCGAGGCCTGGGTTTGCTGAACTCCAAATCAGTGCGTGCCCTTAAGACCATGTTCTAGAAAGCAAGGGTGAAAATAAAACACAGAAAAGTGTACCTTTTGGCAGTCATCCCTGAAGCCACTTATAATGAACCATTAGCTACATTTCTGAAGTGTGTAGACCAGGGGTAGGCAACCTAAGGCCCGTGGGCTGGATGTGGCCCAATCGCCTTCTAAATCCGCCCACCGATGGTCTAGGAATCAGCGTATTTTTACATGAGTAGAATGTGTCCTTTTATTTAAAATGCATTTCTGGGTTATTTGTGGGGCATAGAAATTTGTTCATTATTTTTTCCCCAAAATATAGTCTGGCCCACCACATGATCTGAGGGACAGTAGACCGGCCTACGGCTGAAAATGGTTGCTGCAAACTTTTTCAACAGGGGGCCAGTCCACTGTCCCTCAGACCTTGTGGGGGGCTGGACTATATTTTTTGGGGGGGGGGGATGAACAAATTCCTATGCCCCACCAATAACCCAGAGATGCATTTTAAATAAAAGCACACATTCTACTCATGTAAAAACACTGATTTGCCGACTGTCCGCGGGCCGGATTTAGTAGGCAATTGGGCCAGATCCGGCCCCTGGACCTTAGTTCAGTGTTTTTCAACCTCCTTGGGGCAACGGCACACCTGCCCCACGAAAAAAATCTCGCGGCACACCACCCGGGGGGCGGGGTGTCCGCGCGCCCTGGCGGGAGGGAGGGGAAGGACCCAGGCGGGCGAAAACGGAGCGGGAGATCGGCGGGCCAAGCGCCCGCCCCCCCTCCGCCTCCCGCGCCCAGCCCCCCGGCAGCACCTTCAGCCGGCCCCGAGCGAGCCCGGCGGCACCGGCACCTCCCGCCCGTCCCCGACCGCGGCAGAGGCAGCAGGCGAAGCGCCCGGCAGCCCGCGGCGGCCGGCGAGCGAGAAGCGGAGCCGAGGCGACGCGGCGCCAGCCACCCGGACCGACCCGGAAGCGGCCCAGGGCACCGCCGGTCGCCCCGCCCGCGCCCACCGGAAGCGGCGCGCCCGGAGGGGGAAAGAAGCCGCGGAACAGCAGCCGGTGTCTTGCGGCACACTACTGTGCCGCGGCACACCGGTTGGGAAACGCTGCCTTAGTTTGCCTACCCATGGTGTGTAGACATTCAGTATTACACTTTTACCATTGCAAATGAAATGCATTTTTTGCTGTAGGCTGTCAACCAGCATATTTCTGTGCACATCTACTCATGAGTAAGCCTCACTTAAATCAACAGGACTTAATAGGCTACACAGAATTGCAGCCTAAAGGTATTCAAATGTTAATTGCATGCCTTAAAAAAAAATTACCTAGGTAGAGCAAGTCACACCACCACCTCTGGAGTTATGTTTGTATAAAATTATGTGCAAAAGGTAAGTTTGAAGGAACGCATATTGTGTATGCCTATGAAACAGCATTTTAGCCCTACTTTCGTTATGTTTTTGCGCGGCTGTTTTTTAAAGTGGGACTCCATTTTAGCTAGATTGTTTTAGACTGCATCACTATAAAATGATCTAGCAACGATGCAGCTTTTCCTGGAACTAATTAAATATAGCATGGCGAATTAAGGTAGAGATCCCCCATAGTTTTGAGGGATTGCCCACATTCCTGCGACGGTGCAAACAACTTTTACACGCCAGAATAGCTGCAGAACCGCTCACTACAGCAGCACACCTCAAATTCTGACTCTTGGTTTCCGCTTGCCAACAGAACCTCCTCTAAACTTGCAGAGAGCAATTTCCTCCCGGGGCGAGCATGCGGCTCGGCCTCTCCCTCCCCTCCCCTCCCCTCCCCTTTCCTTCTATGCAAATACTTCATTGCTTATTTCGCGCCACTGAGCTAGGTCCTTGCAGCACCACAAAAACGTCAGAGGAAATTTTTTTAAAGCGGGGAAAGGTAGTTTCTGCAGTCACACACAATTTATCCGCGTTTGGGCTCCAGGCTTTGCAGGGAGAATGAATATATTGCTCGCGCCTGAGCTCCGTGGCAAAGAGCAGGATGCGGCAGGACCTCTTTCTTGACCTTCCAGGACTCCAGCAGTTCGCGGGGAAAACTGCGCGTAATCCCCGCCCCCGAGCAGCTTTGGCGCGAGTCGGAGGAGCGTTTGGTCTTTCCTTCTGCGTCCCGCGGAAAGAGGTTGGGCTGCGCCTTTCGAGTGGCAATTCCGCCGTTTTAGAGCAGCATGGACCCCTTCGGCCTGCAGGTAGGGGCGTCGGGGTGAGAATTAAGACTTGGGGGCCACTAAGTTCCGTTGGAATCCCTGGAATTGGCTTGCAAGTAAAAATGCATAGGATGGGGGGCTGCGTGGATGAAGAGAACAGGCGCAGCCTCCGCAGACCCTTTCCAGCCACAGCAATTTTTACTTAGTTTTTTTTTATATAGTTAGCTCATCACCGGGCATTTTAAATCCCTAAGTTGGAAAAGGTCCCACAAACTGCTTTAAAAGAGGGAATGAACTATGAAACGTGGGGTGTTATGGAATTTTTAAAAACGCAAGCATAGCCGGGGTTGTTTGTTTGGTTTTGTTGTTTATTTGCTCTAATTTTTAATAGCATGAAAGCGTGCTTTTGCATCGCGGCCATGCCAGCTGCGCGCGTTCCTCTGCAAGCTGCGCGCGAGCCGCTCTCTTTCCAAGGGCTTTTTACCAATGGATGGATCAGGATCGCGCCTTTCACGCTGCAGTCCTGCGTACGTTTATTGTGAACTGAAGAGCGAATAATAAGTAAAAAAAAAACACCCCACCATGCGCTAGAAACATACCCAGGAAGAGTCTACAGTATTTTGGTTCTAGCAACTAACAAGTTTGTGGAGCAGTACTGAGATTTCTGGGTCTGTCGAAATAGGTGGAGGAAGGCGGCTGGCTTTTAAGGCAAGCTGTGACTCGTTTCGGTTTAGCCCCGGTGTCTTGTTCTCCGGGCCCTACCAAGGAGAAGGGAGCGTGTTGGATGGGCGTCCCATCTTCAATAATGTTTTAAGCATTGCATCCCCCGGAATCCCCTGCAGTTTTGAATGGGGAGAGAGAGCGCGCAGCCCCGGGGTCCTGCAAAAACTGCACGCGCTGACTCGGAAGGCATGGAACTCATTGGGGCTTACTTTGGAGTAAGCCAAAAACAGAGCTGTGCCTTTTGGGTGTGCTTTTTAAATAGGTAGCTGTGTTTCCGCCAGCCTGACCAAACATTTTCCCATTGCAAAACGTCTCTCCCCCCCAGCCCGGGTGTTACTTCCCCTCTGCAAGCCTTCTGGGGGGAGAAAAATGGGACCAGGAAAACCACTCCCAATTCAGGGGGCAATCTAGTGCGTCTAATCCATTCCTCTCATGCAAAAGATGGAGGAGGGCCTCTTATCCCTCCCTCCCCCTCAAGGCAGCGGAGGAGGGCGAGCCCCTCTTTTCCCGCGCTTCCCCATAGCGCTTTTATCTTCTCTCCACCCGCCCACCAGCCACGTGAGCCGCCTGGGACTTTCGGATACACCCCTTTATGTCTCCTTATGGATTCAGAGTTAGGCTTGGCCCGCGTGGTTGCTGCCTGCCCGGGCTGTGGGGGCCCAGGAGGCAGCTATGGGGCTGGCGAAGGTGGATACAGTTTTGTAAAGTTCCAGCTTAGCGCAAAAGTGGGAGGGGGGAGCCTAAGTAGCTGCTTTGAGGAAGAACCCGCAGCGCAAGCACCTGAAAAGGCCATTGGAGCAAATGGGGAGTAGGGGAGAGATGCCTTGAGTCCTTTGTACATACTCTCTACTACTTGTCGTTGCCTTCTTGCAGAGTTTAATTCATAAACAGGCTCTGGCCTGCCTGGGAGGCTTGTTTTCAGGCCTGAAAGCAGCTCCCCACCCTAATACCTTAACCCCAGATTTATGTCTTTCTTGTTACAGTAACGCATTCGAAAGAAAAGGGTTTTACTAATTTATTGGTTCTTTGTGCATTAGGATGGAGCCCAGGAATTGGAAGAAGAGATTTCAAAGAAAATAACTTGCCTTGTTTGATAGCTTTGTCTAGCCCGGTGTTTCCCAAACTTGGGTCGCCAGCTGTTTTTGGACCACAACTCCCATCATCCCTAGCTAGCAGGACTAGTGGTAAGGGATGATGGGAATTGTAGTTCAAAAACAGCTGGAAACCCAAGTTTTGGGAAACATGGGTATAGTTTGGAATTCATTCAAGGCCTGACAATGTTACTTGCATGTTTCTCAGAGCACCTAATACAGTGCAGATATTAGAATTCTCTTCTTAATTACTTACTGGTTCACTTATGCTGACCACTTGGATTTTTTTAAAAAAATTGCCCGATCTCCAAGGACCCCAGGACCCTGTATATATGGCTTTTCACTTCCACATGTTTAGCCTCACATTAACCCTGGGAGGTAGGTTGGACTGAGATATAAGTGATTGGCTTATATGAAAAGTTCACAGATGAGTTTCATAGCTGGTCTCCCAAGTCCTAGCCCTGTACTCTAACCACTATACCTCACTTGCTTTCTAATAGTTCAGTGATCCTTAAAGTTGACACCTTCACCCTGTACCACACCAGCTGTTTTCTTTATTTGCCACCTTAGCCTGCCTGCTGATTTTAAACTTAGCTGCTCACAGTTAAGCTCCATTGAATTGAATGGGGAACACATCTGAGGAAGAGTCTTTAGAATGATAAAAGTTATACTAAAGTCTGCTTTGGATGTGTTCCTCTCAAGTTTTAGAATTCCTATACATTTTTTTAAAGGTCTGCATGCTGTGGGAATTACTTTTGCACTTTCCAAGCTATATATAAGTAGGGATTTGAAAAAGAAAAAAAATTACAAGGGCTGCAATCTTTTGCCCGCAACTGTTGTCCACTCAGAAATAAGCTTCATTGAGTTCATTGGTATAAGGATCCTGTGCTTCATATTTACAATTAATTTTATTGTCACTCATCTATCTGGTTTTGTTTTGTGCTTGGTTTGGACAGTTTTCTGACATGGTTGATGTTTAACACCCTGGATCATTTTCAGGAGCTTTGCAAAAAGTGCTTTGGCTCCATGCACTTTGAATACAAAATATCTGATGGTGTTTGTCTTAATTTCTTTTATTTAAAAAGAATGCAATTGTGAGCAACCACATTTATGTAGGAGTAAGATGCACTGAATTTCCTGGGACTTACCGTGTTAGCCAAGTGTGTATAGGACTGTAGCCCAAACCCTTTCTTCAGTTAGAGTGCAGAGTGTTATCATGTATGGCTACATAAAATAGTTAAGTAATCGTGAAGAGAGCCTGATAAGGGTGGAGTGATATTGAGGAAATCTTGAAAGGCTTCAGTGCATAAGTGATAATGTACAGAGGTGAACTTAAGTGGGCAAAAAGGGTTTCATATAATAGTTTGTCTTCGTTTCCAAAAATGTTCATGTCTTTAGAAAAATGTCTATATTTTTGAAGTTTGCATATAATAATAATATAATAATAATAATTTATTATTTGTACCCCGCCCATCTGACCGGGTCCCCCCAGCCACTCTGGGCGGCCTCCAACAAACACTAAAATACATTAAAATATTACAGATTAAAAACTTCCCTAAACAGGGCTGCCTTCAGGTGTTTTCTAAAGGTCATGTAGTTGTTGATCGTTTTGACCTCTGAAGGGAGGGCGTTCCACAGGGCGGGCGCCACTACCGAGAAGGCCCTCTGCCTGGTTCAGTGTAGCTTTGCTTCTCGCAGGGAGGGAACCACCAGAAGGCCCTCGGCGCTGGATCTCAGTGTGGGACACACCTCTGAACTCCAAAATTGGATTAGTAACTCACCTAATGGCTCATTTACCTGGTGGACAGAACTTTTAACTTGCAATAAGGGCCGCTTCACATAACTCTGCACCAAGGTAGCTGTGTAATTGCGCAGCCACAGACTGAATTTGCCATGCTGCCGCCAAATCTGGGTTAATTAAAATTTGTGGCAGTGCAGTCACATGAATGGCTGAGCATAAGCTGAAGTTGGGAGTGTTAGAGAGTAGGTTGGATGAGAAAGCGCAGCTGCCATTGGCTGAAACAGTCAAATGAATAAGGTTGGCAAACTTAACAAGAAAAAGGTGCTTAGCACGATGCATTTCCTATTTTTTGTGATGCTGTTGCTTCAATAACTGGAACTGATAGATACGTTTTACATTTTAGAAATGTAAAACACAGCTGAAATCTTTGTTTTAGACTGTGGATGACTGAATTAACCCCCCCCCAAAAAAACCTACAATGCCTGTTGACAAGACACTTGGAAGATTGTTGGAGGAATTCAACTTAGCGCTATGGCAGTCATTCAGCCTGTGCAAATTTTTCATCTCTCCAGACTAAGCGATCCCCCCTCTTCTGATGCACTTGTTTTTGGGGTTCTCCTGTCCTCCCTTTTATGGTGTGCAGAGGGGGAAGGGAGGGGGAAGCCCTGATATGCTAGGCTTCTGATAGCAGGACTTGAATCCTGCCCAAATTTTTCCTATGTAAATATACATGGTGAAAATTCCCCCTGCCTAATAAATAAAATGCCTAATTTTTACTCCCGGGTGTAGTACAAAATATGGTGAAAATGTTAGCTTTGTGATGCAGTCTACTGTAATATGTAACAGCTCTTTGCTATCTAGTGTAATCAAGTTTAAGCATTGTGAGATTGCTCTAGAGAACTAATCTTATTATAGAAACCTAATTGAACTACCATCTTCATTTTGTAGGGAAGGAAGAAGCCCACAGCATTCCGCAATACAAAACTGATCCCCATGGAAACCTCTTCATCCTCTGATGACAGTTGTGACAGTTTCGGCTCCGATAATTTTGCAAACACGGTAAGTAAAAAGTGCGAGAATAAACAGAATTGAATGTGCGATGCTGAAAAATGCCCCATATGTGATTAAAATGCTTTGCTTACATTTCTATACAGCAGTTATGAATATACAGTATGTACTGTAATTTCATTTCGCTTTTCCCCTTGTGCTTCTAGGTAGTAATTGTTGGAGGTAGATTAGCCACTTATTCTATCCTTTTGAAATGTCGCCTAACCTAGCATGCCTGATGATTTGCTGTAACAGCTCTGAAACCATTTGTAAACCCCCTGAAACATTTTTCTTTGTTACAAAAGCTATTCTCTTGTAGTGCACTTGTAAAATGTGATTTGCTCTCTGAACAGTTTATGGAAAATAGGTTGTCTTGAAAAAGAGAGAGAGAGAGAAAGAAAGAAAAAGAGAAACACCTAGTGTACTTTATTATTTTTTTAAAGAAACGAAGCTTCAAGCCAGAAGTTGCAGAGGAGATAGCAAAAATCTTCTATGAGGATTCGGATGATGAATCATTCTGTGGTTTTTCAGAAAGTGAGATTCAGGATGTGCTGGTGAGTTGTACAGTTTAACTTGCTAATTGCGTTCACGTTGCATGTGCATGCCGACATCAAAATAATACTCTGCAAGCTAATGCTTGATGATTGACTGAAGCTACAATCCTAATCTCACTTACCTGGGAACAAACCCCATTGAGTTCAGTAGGACTTAGTTCTGAGTAGACATGGTTAGGATTGTGCTGTAAGTGTGGGAATCGAGAGCCAGCGAGTGATTGCACACAGAAGCAGTCTGCTCCCTTGTTCAGCTTAAATCAAATAATATTGGCATTTGTAGCAAACTCTGCTTTGGGTAGCCAATCCCAGTGAGGCTAGCTGTCCTACGCTGATCAGCTGATTGGCGCTCACAGAAAGCCTCACTTGCCAAGAAGTAATCAGGTGTGCTCTTTATAGCCCTCAGTTGTCCTTTTGCAGCCATGTCTTTTCCTGCCCACACCTGACTTCACATTTAATTATCGTTTATTGAATTTGTCAGTCGCTTTATCTTGCCCAAGGCAACCTAAAGCAGTTCACGACCAGACAGACAGACAAAAAACAAACCCACATAGATAAATTAAAACCTAGAGGAAAAGAAATATATTAGAACACACACCCCCAACCACTTTTCAAAGGCCACAGGCTTGGTTGTAGAATAAAGATTTCGCCTGGCGCTTAAATATATGTAATGATGGCATCAGGAGAGCCTCACTGGGGAGAGCATTCTACAAATGAAGCCACCGCAGAACAGGCCTGTTCTTGTGTTGCCCCACCCTCCAGGCTTCTCATGGAGGTGGTACACAAAAGAAGGGCTTCAGGGTGAGAGAGAGGCTTGCCAACTGGTAGAAAGAAGCATTTCTCTGCCACATGCAGCCCTGTGTTGGACATGAGGCCCTGCTAAAGGAAAAAGGTTTTAGAAATAATGATACCCAGTGAGGGCTGGTAGGTGTTCTTGTGGAGACCTGTGAGCATAGGGTGGTATACAAATAATAATAATAATGTGAGCAGCATGTGATTTGATCGCTGTGTTGTGGTTATAAGCTGCATTGCAGTTCCCGTTTTTCTATTTTGGGTCTTCCAAAATAGAAGTTTTGGCTTCGGACCTTTTTAAAAAAAATAGCAAAGTCACTCTGAAGGGAGAATAAGGCAGCTTCTTCGAAACCAGGTTTAGGTGCAGTGAGACAACTTGTGCTTTCTGCAAGCTAACCTTGGTTGTTGCTGTAAATGCACTTGAATTTGGAATGGTTCTGAGAAGCCATAATTGAGATGGTGGATCCTATTGCAACCATAACTAACTCTTGATTTCATAACTCCCATTTTTTTTAAAACCCTGAATAGAAACTGGATACAGACTCGGAGGAAAATATGAGCGACGAAGATAAATTTTCATGTAAGAGGCCACGGAAGTGCTCTGTTCCTCTTAAAGTTGCTATGAAGTTTCCACTTCGAAGATCTAAGAGGGGGAAGAGTGAAATAATTTTAGCCCCAGAACCTCCCTCCAAACTGGAATTGGACTCTGATTCCGATGAAGAAAGAGGCCCCAAATTCTTAGAGAAAAGGGCTTTAAATATAAAGGAGAATAAGGCCATGGTAGGTACAAAGAAATGTTCTCATGCATGTTGAATTGTTGCTGTTTTTCTTGACCAAGTTGTAACATAATTCTCGTTTGAAATGTTCCATTGCATTAATAAAAACATGTGGCACTTCTTAATACTCCCATTTGCATATGGTATTGTTACTTCACTGTTACTTCATTCAAAATATTTTTACCCAGTTTTATTTCATTACTATTCTTAGAAAAGTGATTGTAAATCTGTTTGAAATATGATTTATCCTACCACATACATAGTACTGTCTATCTTCCTGGTTTAAATAACCTCTTAAATAGCCCTTGTATACTTTCTGAATGATTCTGAATCTGAATGATTAGTCTCAGGCTGGCCTCCCATCAGGAACCAGTTCCAAAAGGCTGCAGTGAAGAAGGGCTGTCTTTGCTCAAATGTATCTCTGAATCACACACAGCACCTCTCACTCCCCACCCCATTCAGAAAAGACCTTCCACTGGTCAACTCAGAGTCTGCCACTTGCAAATAGATACAGGAGGGCCACCAATCTGGTGCCTGCTAGCATTGGCTTGGCAATCCTTGGTGAGATGTTTCTGAATTAACCTCCCCTCAAAATCCTATAGTAGCATAAACTTCCTGACACGAAACCACTTATATTCTATGTTCCCCTTTACAGCTTGCAAAACTAATGGCAGAATTAAAAAATGTGCCTGGAATTTTTACAAGGAAAGGTCCCCTGGCAACTCCAACCTTGGTAAGTCGCAATCATTTACTACTTGTTTTTTTTTAAAAAAAGTCATTTACAGATTACAGTGTTACCTCTGGTTATGAACTTAATTCGTTCCGGAGGTCCGTTCTTAACCTGAGGTACCACTTTAGCTAATGGGGCCTGCCGCTGCACCGCCACCGTGCGATTTCTGTTCTCATCCTGAGGTAAAGTTCTTAACCCGAGGTATTAATTCTGGGTTAGCGGAGTCTGTAACCCGAGGTGTTTGTAACCTGAGGTACCACTGTAACTTGATAAGCCAAATGCAGCAAATTCCAGTTCCTTAGAACTTAACTATGTGATAAAACATGCCGCCACTTGCTATTACTAGTTGCTGGGTTTTTTTTAAATTGGTCATTCCCTAATACTGCAGTTCAGTTAAAAGCACCTGCAAGTCTTTATATCTAAAACAAACAAAGCAAAGTCCTGTTCAGTTGCATATTTTACCTACGCGCTTGCGTGAGTGCACACCCAATAAAAATGGGTCTAAAGTTCAAATAATTGATCTAACTTTCCCTGCGTGCAAACAGTATTTGGATGATAGTCAACAGTCACTGAAGTCCGCTTTGTATGCTTAAGCCCATTGATTTTGATGGTGTGGTGGTTGGGGTTGTGCGGTACACCAGTAAAGCCAAGGCAGTGTTACTGCCTATGCCACTGCACAGCCCTGACCTTGCCACTGCCTCTCCCCTCACTGTTCTGGTAAGTGGCAGCGATGCTGCTGTTGGGAGGCTATTGGCTTTGCTCTACCCCACTGAGAAAGCTGCTGAGAAGCTGGAAGCCTGTATTCCATTGTGAGGCCTCGTGCTACTGTAGTGAGTGGAGGGACTTCTCTTCTGTGCATGAGTTTGTGAGGCAGAGAAGGGAATACATTGAAAGTGTAAGACTGATATGGTTTTCTCACTTCTGCCAATACTCAACCGTATGCCATTGTTTCTTGGTTTTCCCCTTGCTTCCTCCGGCATAATTTGTCTTAATTTGCACCCTTCTGCCTCGTATTCCGCTGATAGTGAATTGAGCCCATTTAGTACAGCATGGTAAACCATGGTTAAAGAAGAAGCCTAACCATGGTTCAGTGTGATATCTAGTTAATGACTTCAGAAGTTGCCCTGCTCCAGAGGGGAAGCTGCATCAGAGAAGCAGGAATGCTGAGTGGCTGGAAAGTGGAAGTGGATAAAGCGCTCCAAACCATGGTTTCCAGTATTTTTATTTGGAAGCCAGTCCATGGTTTGGGTTCTGAAGTACAGCCAGCACAAACCATAGTGTCTGGTTTGTGCCTTACACTTTTAACTTGATCACTGAGATCTAATGGGGGCACTTAACCCATGGTCCCAAGGTTTGGTCGGCATTTCCAAGGAGCCAGCCCTTAGTGTGGAATACCCTGCCAGTAGAAGTCGGGAAGGAATCATCCCTCGTTTCTTTTAGATCAGGGCGGCCCAACTTTTCATACCAACTTGGCTGCAAGAGTACTTCAACATGGAACCCATGGGCCGCAGACTAGCTTGTTGCCCAGGGGTGGAAGGAGCAGGGCCAAAATTTGACACCCCCACCAAGCCCTCGCTGCCTTCCCAAAGTTGGCCAGGTGAAGTCTCGGACTTTGAGAAAGGGGCACAGGGCTCTGGCAGGGATCCTAGAGCCCTTCCAGCTCCTTCCTAAAGTTGGGAAAGTGCTAACTCTCCTTTGGGAAGGTAGAGGGAGGACTCTAGGACCCTGTCAGAGCTCTCACACCTCGTTCCTAAAGCCCAGTGCCTCACTTAAGGCTTTGGGAAGGCAGTACGCACGAGGACTGGTGGGGAGGGGGTTCAAATGTTGTTGAGGGTCCCCAAAAAAGGCACTGAGGGCCATGTGTTGGACCAATAGCTTTAGATGTCTTTTAAAACTGGTCCTGTTCAGACAGGCCTTCAAAATGTGTCCCCCCCCACCAACCAGTCATTATTATTATTATTATTTTACTGTACTAGTATGTTTTTATGTTAACTGCCTTGTTATGTGTTTTTTTTTCTTACACCTTTTTCTTACGTTTTTATTCCAAACATGCAATTTATAGATGTTTAAGTAAATGATGCCTGAATTGAGGTTTAGGCTGCAGTGTTGTGCACACTTACCTGGGAGTAAACTTCATTGAACAGTGTGCATTAAAATTGTGCCTAGAAATGCACTGTTAGTATATAAAGAGCTGTAGCTAAGAGATGGGGAAACAATGAAAATTTCATTTCTGTATGGTGTGCTTTGATGATTTTTTGGTCCTTTATTACAGAAACCGCAGCGATCTCCAAGGAAATCATTTCCCAGGCGTTCTTTAAGGAGGAATCCAGAAAGAAATGCCAGGCCTCACACAAGATCGAGGTCCCTGATCGAAGGTCCTCCAAGCCCTGTTTCGGAGAAGGAGGATGAGGATGAGGATCCGTACTACTTAGTGAGAAGGAAAATGTCTGAAGAATACTCTGAGGTCTGAGTTGTTTATTTTAGTCTAATTTAGAGCGCATGGAGTGGTAGAAACCTCT